>OZ012735.1:558141725-558741725 GCA_963859935.3 Lathyrus sativus | reverse complement strand
ATTACAAGGTAGTTACAAATCACCAACTACTATGTTACCTTCATGCTTCTTGTTCTACTGACCAAGCAAGTTTGTGTTTTTCTTCTTATTTATTTTCGTGCAGTTACTTGGTGGAAATTTGAGTTTTGCAGCATTCAGCAATACTGCATTAAACCATGCACACAGTGATGATGAACTTCCCGAGAAGGAGAATGAAAGGGATGATGCAAATGCTAGTGGAATTGGTTTCTTGCATCTCATGGAACAACGTGGTGTTCGTGCTAATTCTCAAACTTTTTTGTGGTTATTAGAAGGTTGTTTAAATTCTGGGTTGTCGTTTTCGGATGGTTTGAAGCTTCATGGGAAGATTCTGAAGATGGGTTTTTGTGATGAAGTGGTTTTGTGTGAACGTATTATGGATTTTTATCTTGCATTTGATGATTTGAATGGTGCAGTTAAGGTGTTTGATGAAATGCCTGTTAGGTCTTTGTCCTGTTGGAATAAGATTTTTCATAGGTTTGTTGAAGAGAGGGTGACGGGTAGTATTCCGGGTTTGTTTTGGCGGATGATGAAGGAAAATGTCAAGCTTGATGAGAAGACTCTTGCTGTGGTTTTGAGGGGTTGTAGTGGTAATGTAGTTCCTTTTCACTTTGTGGAGCAAATACATGCTAAGGCTATAACACATGGTTTTGAAAGTAGTCCTTTTATATGTAATCCTTTGATTGATCTCTATTTTAAAAATGGTTTTCTGAATTCTGCTAAGAAAGTTTTTGAAAATTTAAAGGTGAGGGACAGTGTTTCTTGGGTGGCTATGATATCCGGTTTATCGCAAAATGGGTATGAGGAAGAAGCAATACTTCTGTTTTCTCAGATGCACACATCAGGAATCTGCCCCACCCCGTATATTTTTTCGAGTGTGCTAAGTGCCTGCACAAAAGTGAATTTTTTTGAGCTCGGGAAACAGCTCCACGGCCTTGTTTTGAAGCAGGGGTTCTCTTCCGAAACATATGTTTGCAATGCCCTTGTAACATTATATTCCCGTTCAGGGAATTTAATATCTGCAGATCAGGTTTTTAATACAATGTTACAGAGGGATGGGGTTTCGTATAACTCACTCATCTCAGGTCTAGCGCAACAAGGATATAGTGATAGAGCTTTAGCGTTGTTTAAGAAAATGCATCTTGATTGCCTAAAGCCTGACTGTGTTACGATTGCAAGTCTTTTGAGTGCCTGTGCATCAGCTGGGGCTCTTCCGATTGGAAAACAATTCCACTCGTATGCGATGAAGGCTGGAATGATTTCTAACATTGTTGTGGAAGGTTCATTGCTTGATCTTTATGTAAAATGCTCTGATATAAAAACTGCCCATGATTTTTTCATTGCATCTGAAACTGAAAACGTGGTGCTGTGGAATATGATGCTTGTAGCTTATGGCCAGTTAGACAATCTGAAAAAATCATTTCAAATATTTACGCAGATGCAGATAGAGGGCATTGTACCTAATCAATTCACATATCCAAGGATTTTGAAAACTTGCACTACTTTGGGAGCTATTGATCTAGGAGAACAGATTCATACTCAAGTACTGAAAATCGGCTTTCAGTTCAATGTGTATGTCTCTAGTGTGCTTATTGACATGTATACTAAACACGGAAAAGTAGATACTGCCTTGAAAATCTTTAGAAGACTAAAAGAAAATGACGTTGTTTCGTGGACAGCTATGATTGCTGGGTACACACAACATAATAAGTTCGTTGAAGCTCTTAATCTCTTTAAAGAAATGCAAGATCAAGGGATACAATCTGATAATATTGGGTTTGCAAGTGCAATAAGTGCATGTGCAGGTATCCAAGCACTTGATCAAGGAAGGCAGATTCACGCACAGTCATGTCTATCTGGTTATTCAGACGATCTTTCAATTGGTAATGCACTTGTTAGTCTTTATGCTAGGTGCGGGAAAGTGCGAGAAGCATACTCTGCTTTTTATCAAATATTTACCAAAGACAATGTGTCATGGAATTCGCTGATATCTGGTTTTGCACAAAGTGGATATTTCGAGGAAGCGCTAAATATATTCGCTCAAATGAATAAAGCTGGACTAGAAATTAATTCCTTCACATTTGGCTCTGCAGTTTGTGCTGCTGCCAATGCTGCTAATGTTAGAACAGGGAATCAGATTCATGCCATGATTAAGAAAACTGGCTGTGACTCAGAAATCGAGGTTTCTAATGCTTTGATCACATTATATGCAAAATGTGGTTGTATTGATGATGCCAAGAGACACTTCTTTGAAATGCCCGACAAAAATGAGGTTTCTTGGAATGCCATGATTACTGGTTATTCCCAACATGGTCGTGGATTTGAAGCACTTAGCCTTTTTGAGGATATGAAACAACTTGATGTATTGCCAAACCATGTCACGTTTGTGGGAGTTTTATCGGCATGCAGTCATGTGGGTTTGGTGGATGAGGGAATTAGCTACTTCCAGTCAATGAGTGAAGCTCATAACTTGGTGCCAAAACCTGAACATTATGCATGTGTTGTGGATCTTCTTGGGCGGTCTGGTCTCTTAAGTCGCGCAAGGAGGTTTGTTGAGGAGATGCCAATTCAACCAGATGCAATGGTGTGGAGGACCCTTTTAAGTGCTTGTAATGTTCATAAGGATATTGATATTGGAGAGTTTGCTGCAAGTAATCTTCTGGAACTGGAACCGAAAGATTCAGCAACATATGTTCTTCTTTCAAATATGTATGCATTGTCTGGGAAATGGGGGTGTAGGGATCGAACGAGGCAAATGATGAAAGATCGGGGTGTTAAGAAAGAGCCTGGCTGTAGCTGGATCGAGGTTAACAATTCTGTTCATGCATTTTTTGCTGGGGATCAAAATCACCCACTCGCAGATATAATATATGAATATATCAGCGACCTGAGTTTTCGAGCAGCTGAAAATGGTTATGTATCACAGTGCAACAACCTTCTCAGTGATGCAGAAATACGTCAAAAGCATCCAAACGAAATCATTCACAGTGAGAAACTGGCAATTGCTTTTGGATTGCTTAGTTTATCTAGCTCCATTCCTATACACGTTTTTAAAAATCTCCGTGTTTGTGGAGATTGCCACAACTGGATTAAGCATGTCTCTCAGATATCAGACCGAGTGATCATAGTGAGAGATTCATATCGCTTTCATCATTTCAAAGTCGGCAGTTGTTCCTGTAAAGATTATTGGTAAGACTGAATAAGGTTGGCCAAACTAAAGAGTCCTTCAAGACTTGTGGCATTGACCACAGTTTGTGACAAGTGTGGAAAATAGTTTTTATTGGTGGACCATATCTGGTAAGATCTCTAACCTGAAATTGTTGGATACATCCATTCTATACATCCAGAGGCCTAATTTTTATTTCCAAATTTCTTCTTACAGTAAACTCTGAAAACCCTTCCGATGGAGGCAGCACCATTGTTGATTAACAGAAACATTCATTACAGTGAACATGGATGAACACCGATTTTTAAGGGGACTACAGTGTCACCGTCAACATGTGACGGCTTCATAGTAGTCTGTTTTGGTATTGTTGACTGCGAAGGACTCTGAGGGTGACAGGATGGATGGTGCGGTTCGCAATGAACAGCATGAAGAATGGATTCTTGCTGCCTTGTAATGTGGGTAACCTCTGCTAGCTCATTGTTGTAAGCTTTTCAGTATGTATAATTCATCTTTTTAACTCAATTGTCCCCAGTCCTTTCTACTAAGTTGTTGGATTTATGATTACGTTTCGTGCAAAATGTTGCCATGATCATTTTCTGATGTTCTTTCATGATTTATGCAACTAGGGAGAAATGGGAGAGCTTTTTCATTTTGTTATTAGGATGAAAGAAGATAGGCATCTCTTGGTTTAGCTCCACCTTGTGGCTGATGTTTATTTTGGTGATTGTTGTGAAGAGTTGAATTGGGAGTATAGAAGAGCTTACAAAAAGTATCAGAAGCATTCTCAAAATATATCAATGTCACAGAGAGATCAGAGGAAAAAGAGAGCTATATAGGTGAATTCTTTCCAAATGTATTGAAAGTGAATTTTACAATGCAACAGAACTAACATAGAAGCTATTTATACATGGTATTCAAATCAAGATTCATATTGTGAATCATGATGTAGATTTATTCATGCTTTGTGAAATTTATCTTATACATGAATTTTCTTTTTAATTTTTTTTTAAACGTTTTATGGCACAAATTTCGTGTTTTTGCATTGTCATGCAGAGTCAAACAAGCATTCTGAAAACTCATGAGTGTTTAGATGAGATGTGCTTTTCTCTCAGAGGTCTTGAGTTTGAATTAAATCCTAAATACACAGTAGTGTTAAATTCTTTTGAGAATGAATTTTTTATTTTGATCAGAGAACATACATTTTGTAAATAAAAGTTAATACCTATTTTTCCTCAATCATATGTGCCATTTTTGAAAAAACTTCTGTTAAAAAAAATTGAATTCTCTTCAACTACCTACCCATTCAAATCAAATGCCACCATTCTTACTAATTTACCCTTTACTTGATTTTTACTTAACACTAGATCAAGCCCTTTTAAGTAATTTACAAAATACAACATAATTGACCAATAGCATGGTCCAATTTTGCCAAGTGGCAGATTTTTTTTGAAAACTCTACTCTTCCCTCTTTCCCTCACCTTTTCCCTCTTTCCAATTTTCTTCCTCTCTCTTTCCCGGTTACTCTTTCTTTCTCTTTCCACAGTTCTTCCATTTTCTCTCTACCCCTTTCTCTTTTCCTATCAAACCCTAGCGGGTTCATCACTGTCATTGGTGCTACACGACCATCTCGATTGCAAAAGGTATGTTTTTCCCCTCTTCTATTGTTCTTTCTTTCATGTCCTCTTCTTCTTGTATTCATAGTAGATTTTGTTGAAAAAAAATTTGTTGTTATGTTCTTTGACTTTTGTAGTGTTTCATTGAAATAAGTGGCTTGGAAGGAATGGTTACACGATTGTGGAATTTGTTAGATGGTGGTGAGTGTTTGAAGTGGTTTTTGACGGTTTGTGATTATGGATCGGGAAAGAAACAATGGAAGAATAGTTTCTAAGTTTCTGGTTTATGGTTTTTCTGGTTTTTGGTTTTCTGTTTTAACTTTTAACATAGCTTTAGCTTTGTACATTTTTTTCGATTTTAGGGTTTTGATTTTTCTGATATTTCTCTGTTCTGTCTTCTACAGTTTTGGTTTTGTGTTTTGGTTTACGACTTACAATTTACATCGTTTAATTTTTGTTTTGGTTTACGACTTACAATTTATATCGCTTAATTTGTGTTTTGGTTTACGACTTACAATTGTTCAAGTTTTGATGTCACTGCGCGATCTATCTGCTAAATTTTTGATCAATTTTGTTTTTTCTGTTTTTTGGTTACACTATTGGTTTATTTGTATGCTGTTGTTGTGATTTGTTGAAGCTGATTTGATTGAGAATTTGGATATGATAAATCGTCGTATTGATGTGTTTGAATTTTGCTGAATGAAAACAGGTATCTGGACCTGTCGTTGTTTGAGTGTTGGAACTAATATTTTTGATGCAACCAGGCTCATGTTAAAGTGGCTTCTACAAGACGCTAATTTTGTGACTTGATCCCATTATCTCCGATCATATGACAGTTGGGCCAAGATGATGGGTTTATTCCGTGTGGCTCATGTTGAAGTTGGATATATCCTTTAATGTCATGTTGCTGTTTGTTAGAAATTGATTTATTCTTGTGTTCAAATTTAGGGATTATGATACATGATCCGTTAAGTTTTCCAAAGATGATGGGTTTATTCATTTTTTTCTTGATGTTTCTCCGAAAGAAGCTGGAAATAGTGATTGCTTGCAGGGTATGGTTTTCTAACTTTTGTTAATAATTTTAAGGTTTTGTTTATTTTTGAAAACAGGAGGGTAGCTCGCAGGCTCGATATCTTGATCATGGTAAGAATAAACCTTAATATTTTGATCCATATCTGCCCTCTTTTGAACTAGAAATTGGAGTAGTCACTCTTAATAATATATGTAATTGATTTAGTTTATTTATGTATTATATGAAAATGTTAGTTGTTAATCTGTCGGGGGGGAGAGAGTTTGTTAGCGATAGTGATCGAAATCCTAGACCTCATTCTTAATACCATGGTTTTAAATTGTGGTCGCGGTTGTGCATGTTGCGATTGCAGTCATTGCGGTTACTACGATACGCGTTGCGGCGTGGATACACTGAATATTCTGAAAAAAGAAAGCAAGATAAAGACGCAGGATGAGCTGGTGGAAGATATGCCGTGGGAATTCTGGAGTCAATTGTTGCTTCTAATTGATGGTTGGACACTTGAAAAGAAGATATCATTAGACGATGCAAAGTTTTTGAGAGAAATGACGTGGAAGAAAGACAAGACTATTAGTGATATATATATGGCTTGCAGAGGACAGAATGAAGATGAGGCTATATCTGCATTTCTTGGGCTTATATCATCTTCAACAAGGTATTTACTTATGCATATTTTTGATGTTTTAACAAATGGCAAGTTTGAAGCAATGTGTGTTGTTAGATTTTAGTTGACTTAAGAAAGTTAAGCATTTCATTTACTAAGTTTTCTTTTCCTATCTGTAGGTTTTCTTGGGACAAAGTGGAGGACTTGATCCTCAGGGTAATGAACTTCCGCGTTTAGTCTATGTTTCTCGTGAAAAGCGTCCAGGGTTCCAACATCACAAGAAGGCTGGTTCCATGAATTCACTTGTGAGTAAACTACAGAAAATGGTGAAATCTTATTTTTCTCTACCAGTGTACTTATCTCACCATTGATAATCAATCAATCTGTTTCAGGTTCGAGTATCAGCTGTCCTTACTAATGGACCTTTCTTATTGAATCTTGATTGTGATCATTACATAAACAACAGCAAGGCCTTGAGGGAAGCCATGATTGGTGAGATACTTTCTAAAGTTGCCCAAGAACATAGTTGTGGCCCGAAGGTTTACACAATACTACAATGTGCCCAATATTATTGTAAAATTAGCACAATCAATTTTTGATTTAAAAGGGCCTTTTTTTTTTAGATTACCTCTTTGTGACAGTGTAACAGTGTTCTCACAAAGTCAGCCTTCAATGTAACAGTGTTCTCACAAAGTCAGCCTTTGTTGTACCCTTTATTTTACGTCGTTTGTCTCCACTTATTATAATTTATAACTGTGACAAATTTGTGGTTTACCTAATTCTCACGGCCATGCAGGAAAAGAGTACAACAAAGGCTGGCTTTGTATCAAGGAGTCTGTCCTATTTACATGCAATTCTCTGAGGATTCTGAATAGACATTCACAAAAGCCTTGTTGCAGGTAATTTTTGGAGGATATCTTTGGTGTTTGAAATGTTACCTATATAGTAATTCTACTCCTTATTTGCTGATACAGTTTACATTCAAACATTCAACCTTGTATCGATTTATTCGTGCATGCAATACTTAACTATTAACCTTTACCCATTTTTGAACTTCTTGCTACTGGTACAAACAAATGCTTAACGTTGCAATTACCTATTAAAACGCCAACTGCTCAAACAAAAAGTTCCATTTTAATTTTCCGTGATCTCACGTATTGTTTCCGTATGCAGAAGAATGGGATGGTTAAAGAAGGAGAAGAAGTAACCCTTGTACAAAGTGGAAGGCAGTCCATTTGGAGGTTGCACTCTACTCACAATATCCAGGTCTGAACAGTAGCCAACACGAATTAAGCCAGACTTGCAATATCCAGGTCCGAACAGTAGCCAACACGAATTAAGCCAAACTCGAATTATAATGAGGTAATAGTCATCCACAATGACTAGGACAATTTATAATGATTAGTTCTTGCTGGTTTCCTTCTTTTACCATGTATTTCATTCTATTTACACTTTCTCCTGCTCCACTGTTTCATTTGTGCATACTCTTTTGGCTCAATGCTAAAATTGATTTTCCTTCCATGCAGATAAACACACTAATAGCTAATGCTGACAAAAAATCATTAAGGAAAGCAGTTACCGAGAAGATGTTTTCTGTATGCTTCAGTTCCTTTTTGTGATTTATTTTAGCTAAGATACAGCTGTGTACATTTTTCATCAATAATTTTCAGAGTTTTGTTTAACCAAGATGATGTGGTAACTCCAAATTCTCCACTTACTGTGATTCTATGTAATTTGTATTTTCTTGCTTGAATCATGATGACGATTTTCTGTAATTTGTTTTTTCTTCCTATTATTTTTTTATGGAAATTTTGTCTATACAGATCGGAGTTGACCGAAATGACACAAATAAAGTATTTTATCAGCTCGCTATGGAGATTTTGGCTAAACAAGTATGCTTTGTTACATATTAAAATTTGTCTCATTACAAAAAATTTATACCCTTGGCTTCATGACTACTGGGACTTCAAAAACTTAGGACAGTGAATTGACATTATATTACTTGCAGAAATTTGAAGGATATGATTTAAAAGGTTCTGTTGTTGCTGGAAATAAAAACAAAGGTAATTTTAGTCAATTGCTTTGCTCACGTGGTTAAAACCCGATCTCAGTAATATATCAATTTGGCTTGACGGGGCTTCTTTCCGAAACACCAGTAGTTATATATGTAAAATATTTTTGATGTTCTTACTTTCCGTTGTTTACTTTCACTGAATGAAGGCTTTGACGCTGCTGTTGGAAGGAGAAGGGGCTGAAATGTGCTGTGACGGTAATAGTCATCCACAAGGTCTAAGACAATTTATAATGATTAGTTCTTGCTGGTTTCCTTCTTTTACCATGCCTTTCACTTTGATTTCATTCTGTTTCATATGAAGTTACAATATATTTCATGTATCTTGTGTGATATAGTCGCGAAAACATTCTGAGGTGATTCAATCTTGGTTTCTAACCTTGTGTGTCATTCCAGGAGATGAGTGCTGATGTATATTCTCAATTGCTTATGGCATTGGTTATGCCATAGTTTTTGCTGTCTCCAGTGATGCATTACATATTTCTTAGTCATTTTCAGAGGCTGAATATGCCACTCGCACATCATGTTGTGGTAGCACAATTACTACTTTTGATCTGAGTTTGTATTTGCAATAGGTGGGTTGAGCGTGGAATCGCTACTCTGGCAGTTATGGGTCAGAACATGGGAAGACTCTAGGCCTGAAGTATCTGATTCTGAATCAAATGATTTGCAAGAAAAATGGGCTGCAGATCAGGCGGCAATTGGCAGAGCTTTTGCCGCACTGTTGCAGCAGGTTTGGCTAACCCCTTTGTCCACACAGGTTAGTTTTAGTTTGAGGGCCTGGCTAAATTTGATTTTCTCAGGAGTATTATTCTGGAGGAAAATCCAATTAGAGAGTTTGAATGGGATTCTTGAAACAATAGCTGTGATGATTTCACTTGTGAGGTGGAATTCATTCTCTTTTTGAAATTCCTCAATTGTTTTACAGCTGCCGTGACAATAAAATGTCCCGACTGCATGCACTTCTAATTTAGATCCTATTTGATGTACAATCAGACTGGCTGTGCTGATTAGTCTTTTTGCTTTCAGATATTAGCTGCTTGCCTTTAATTTAATCATACATTATATTCATATGAAATGTTTTCAATGTCAATTTATTTGAAGTGTTTTCTGAATTTTATAAGGATCAACAAGACCAGAATTCTCTGACTTCATCATGCATAGAAGATTTGTCAACTTTGCTACGATCTGTTATGCTTTCTATTGATTCAAGCCACTTGATTCAAGAGCTGAAAGTGTCAGAGCTGCTGCCAGTTTGGGCTGAAATGATTGCAGAGTGGCACGCATGGGAAGAATCAGAAGACTTGTCGATTTTTGATGTGATTAAGGAAATCGTGAATTTAGATCGTTCATATAGGCTGAAAAACTTTCTTGTAAAAGAGGTTCCACCCCCTCCACCTCCACCTGTGCCTGAACGTTCAATTGTAGAAGGAATTAGCACTTTTGTTAGTGAGGCCATTAAGCAATATCCTTCTGCCACATATAAAGCTTGCTCCTGTGTCCATGCATTACTACACTGTCCGACCTACTCAATTGAAACTGAAGGTGTAAAACAATCATTAGCACTTTTTAGTCGAGGATGAAGACGGCCCTGTCACATCTGTGAGTTGGGCTCTTGATGGGCGTCATATTGCTGTTGGTTTAAACAACTCTGAAGTGCAGCTATGGGATACAGCTTCCGATAAGCAGATATGTTATCCTTCAAATTATATACACCACTTTATGAACTATATTCCACTAGCTCTTACCTGAGCTGAAACTTTATATATTAACAATCCTTATAATGAGATAGTTTGTCATGTGTGTTGTATGTGAGTTTTAATGCTTTTTTCAAACTATATCATTCCATGCTGCCAATCAGACTTTGTCGGTTTTGTGAAGCTGGTGTAATGGACGGCCTTTCTTTGCAAGTAAGCCATGCTGCCAATCAGACTTTGTCTTCAGTACCTGATGAGTTTTCTGACAATTTTCTTTATCATAAGATAATATCCTCACTGAATTATTTATTCACCATGAAATTCAGAGGCTTTTAGAGAATACTTTTCGGCTTGATCTTGAAGCAATGCGAGAGTAAGATATCTTTTATTCTATATTTCTGGTTTAACTATTACAGGGAGTAGACATCTTTTAGAGAATACTTTTTTTATGACTTAGTACAGAAATGGTGTCTGCATTAGGCTCATGATCGGTGGATTTAACTTGTGTTTTCAGACGCTGTTTGTTGTTAATTTCACACCGTTTTTATCTGTTTTCGAAGCTTTAGTTGTTGTTATCTGAGTTACTCGCAGTTGTTTTTATTCAAGTCTTATTTTGAATTGTGTATTACTTTTGCCGTTGGTGCGTTTGATTCGGGTTCTTTTAGTGTGTTTTTGGCAGGAATTGATAGCATGACAGTCGCACCGCTTTCGGAGGCAAAGAAAAGTCGGAAAAGGGAAGTCAGAGCCACAACACGGGTACCCGTGTTGCACAACACGACCCTTGTCATGGAGGACACGGTTGGCAGACACGGGTAGGAGAAGCAGAGGAAAATGGGAAACAGACGTACAACACGGGTGCCCGTGTCATGCAACACAGCCCGTGTTGCAGCCCTTGTAGAAGAAAACGTGCCCTGAAGGAGTCAGCAGCCTGACACGGCCACCCGTGTTGCACAACACGGCCCGTGTCATGGCCACTGAGAGTGAAATTGTTATTTTTCTGATTTTTATGTCGTCAGACCTATTTCGAATGGCATTTGAGACATTTCGCAATGTAATTTAAATTTAGATATAAGAGCCACTTTTTAGAAAGAGGAAGACACTTTTGAATTGAGATTAGGATTGACAACTGAGGAGAGAGTTTTGCTGGAGAACAAAGGATCGATCAAAAGCGGAAGCAATTGATGATCCAAGGGATCCAACTCGAATTGTAATGATCTTCTCCTTTTCATTTCTAATTGCATTTATGTTTACGAAGAACATGAGCAGCTAAACCCCCAGTTGTTAGGGGGTGGTCCTAAGTTGCGATGTAATGACCTTTGTTTGATTATGCTATGAGAATTATGTTATTCACTATATATATATATATATATATATATATATATATATATATATATATATATATATATATATATATATATATATATATATATATATATATATATATATATATATATATATATATATATATATATATATATATATATATATTTTATTTTGCAACAATCTTAATGCGTATTCATATTAGAAAGTAGAATTTGAATTATGCTTAGGTTTTAGTCTGGAAAGTCAACCTAACACTTTTGCAAAATAGTCTCACGGTCGATAGTGTAAAGGAAAAGAGTTTCATGTACACTAATTCCTCAGTGTCCATGAAAAGCATCAAGCAATAGTTCCGACCATAAAATACGTGATACGGGATATCCTCATTCCTAAGCAATATCGACCGTGAGACTATTTTGCAAAAGTGTTAGGTTGACTTTCCAGACTAAAACCTAAACATAATTCGAATTCTACTTTCCAATATGAATACGCATTAAGATTGTTGCAAAATAAAATATATATATGGTGAATAACATAATTCTCATAGCATAATCAAACAAAGGTCATTACATCGCAACTTAGGACCACCCCCTAACAACTGGGGGTTTAGCTGCTCATGTTCTTCGTAAACATAAATGCAATTAGAAATGAAAAGGAGAAGATCATTACAATTCGAGTTGGATCTTGGATCATCAATTGCTTCCGCTTTTGATCGATCATTTGTTCTCCAGCAAAACTCTCTCCTCAGTTGTCAATCCTAATCTCAATTCAAAAGTGTCTTCCTCTTTCTAAAAAGTGGCTCTTATATCTAAATTTAAATTACATTGCGAAATGTCTCAAATGCCCTTCGAAATAGGTCTGACGACATAAAAATCAGAAAAATAACAATTTCACTCTCAGTGGCCATGACACGGGCCGTGTTGTGCAACACGGGTGGCCGTGTCAGGCTGCTGACTCCTTCAGGACACGTTTTCTTCTACAAGGGCTGCAACACGGGCCGTGTTGCATGACACGGGCACCCGTGTTGTACGTCTGTTTCCCATTTTCCTCTGTTTCTCCTACCCGTGTCTGCCAACCGTGTCCTCCATGACACGGGCCGTGTTGTGCAACACGGGTACCCGTGTTGTGGCTCTGACTTCTCTTTTTCGACTTTTCTTTGCCTCCGAAAGCGGTGCGACTGTCATGCTATCAATTCCTGCCAAAAACACACTAAAAGAACCCGAATCAAACGCACCAACGGCAAAAGTAATACACACTTCAAAATAAGACTTGAATAAAAACAACTGCGAGTAACTCAGATAACAACAACTAAAGCTTCGAAAACAGATAAAAACGGTGCGAAATTAACAACAAACAGCGTTTGAAAACACAAGTGAAATCCACCGATCAAACTCCCCCGAACTTGAACTTTTGCTTGTCCTCAAGCAACAAGCCCGTCAAATCGATTACAATATCTTTTTCCAGAACGGAACCGTCCATAAAACTGTGAGTTACGGTAATGATACTCATACTTGAACTGCTCGTTCCAAGTCCCCCTAGGATTAATCTCGACTTTTCCTTCAAAATAGGTTGGTCCAGATGGCAAGATTGATCGATTTAAAGCCCGCTTGGTAGCCAAAGGATACACTCAAATTTTTGGGTTGGATTATAGTGATACCTTCTCGCCTGTAGCCAAGATGGCATCTGTTAGACTTCTTCTAGCCATTGCAGCCATTCGACATTGGTCTCTTCATCAACTTGACATCAAAAATGCATTCTTACATGGTGATCTTGAAAAGGAAGTATATATGGAGCAACCACCTGGGTTTGTTGCTCAGGGGGAGTCATCGAATATGGTTTGTACGCTACACAGGTCTCTTTATGGTCTTAAGCAATCTCCGAGAGCTTGGTTTGGCAGATTCAGCACTGTAGTACAACAGTTTGGTATGATCCATAGTGAAGCTGACCATTCTGTTTTTTATCGTCACTCACCCCAAGGGTGTATTTATCTTATTGTGTATGTAGATGACATTGTCATAACTGGTAGTGATCAGCAGGGAATACTCCAGTTGAAACAACATCTCTCGAAACAATTTCAGACAAAAGATCTTGGTAAACTTCGCTATTTCTTGGGTATTGAAGTAGCCCAATCTAAAGATGGTCTGGTCATTTCTCAGCGGAAATATGCTATGGATATTTTAGAAGAAACAGGTTTGTTAAATGCTAAACCAGCTGATACTCCTATGGATCCAAGTGTTAAACTACTACCCAATCAAGGGGAGCCTTTATCTGACTCAGGAAGATATAGGAGATTGGTTGGAAAGTTGAATTATCTCACAGTCACTCGTCCGGACATTTCTTTTGCAGTCAGTGTGGTAAGCCAGTTCTTAAATTCCCCTTGTCAGGAACACATGGATGCTGTTATTCGGATTTTGAGATACATCAAATGTGCTCCAGGAAAAGGTCTTGTGTATGAGGATAAAAGACATACCCAGATAATTGGATACTCTGATGCTGATTGGGCAGGGTCACCCATTGATAGACGATCCACCTCTGGGTATTGTGTACTTGTTGGAGGAAACCTTATCTCCTGGAAAAGTAAGAAACAAAATGTAGTTGCAAGATCAAGCGCCGAGGCAGAGTATAGGGCCATGACAATGGCAACATGTGAACTTATTTGGTTAAAACAGTTGCTCAAAGAACTTCAAATTGAAGAAGCAAGACCAATGACACTTATTTGTGATAATCAAGCTGCATTGCATATTGCTTCAAATCCAGTCTTCCATGAGAGGACCAAACATATTGAGATAGACTGTCACTTTGTCAGAGAGAAGATCGAGTCAGGCGACATCGTCACAAACTTTGTCAACTCTAATGATCAATTGGCAGATGTGTTTACAAAATCCCTACGAAGCCCCAGAACTAACTATATATGTAACAAGCTTGGTGCATTTGACTTATATGCTCAAGCTTGAGGGGGAGTGTTGATATGTGTAAATATATATATATAGTGTTGAGAATATTTGTATATAGAATAGTCCCACATCGACTATATCATGTAATTACTTGTATTCTATTTATATATAATAATGTCTCCGTAGTGCTTTTCAAAACACACGGTTTATTCAAATGTCTCTTAGTCTCTTGTATTTCAACAGGTAACATACAAACACTAGACTGCGGTAAACCACAGACCTCAGTCTCCCTATTGGTAACCTCTCCGACTATGCTTTATACTTAAGTCTTCTTTTTCGATTTTCCTCCCTTTCATTCGGACAATCACTATAACGACTCTTTTTTTTTTTTTGATTTTCCTCGTGTGCACAAAATTCGTCAACGACATTTTTCTTTTTTCTGGCACTGTTATTATTTTTGAATGGCTTTCAGGTCCGACCGCCGTTGGGCTGAATAACCGGGTGAGGGTTACCCAACTTAGAAGGATTAGTCGTCTAATTGCCCTTTTTTTTTTTCTGTGCCTTAGCTCAATATTTTTCGTTAACCTTGCACACACGATTCTTATTGATGAAAGCCCGATTGTCAAAATAAACTACTCAGGGGTACTTCTCAGATCAAAGCACTATGGTACAAATCTACACGTCGAACTCGTTCTTATTCGGGAAACCCAGGGTATCTGCTTTTTACCTGTCTCTCAAGATTGTTCCGATTTCATCCTCACGGTTCTTTTCTGAGCATTCTATATACTTTCTCCTCACCTCACTCACAGACATCTCTACCAACAGTTCCCAAACCACAATGTTATTAATTTTATTAGCTCAATGTCAGGGGTGTTTACTGTGGAATTTCTATCATGCTCTCAAACGACCACTTAAAAATAAATAACCAAATAACGACAAACAAAAACAAAAACAAAAACAAAAACAAAAACACACAAATAAAAATAAAAACACACAAATAAAATACCCCCACTTATCTTTAGTAACCACCCATTTCATATCATTTGTCCCTATCATTTCATCTCCCCTCTTCTTCTCCCTCACAAAACCCTTAGCCTCCATAGCCTTCTCTCCGTAAAAGCTTCCATATCCACCACACCCACTCATCGGAAACACTTCCGCCCTTCACAAAAAACGTTCTCCTCATCCTTGTGCTCATTTCTACGGTTGCGTTTTTCACTAATAGTGATTTCAAAATTTTTCGAACTATCTGTGTTGTTTGTGTTTTGCAGGATTAACAATGCCTCCTCGTAGAGACACAGGAAAAGCAGTGGCGGAGACCTCGCGCCCCAGGAAGAGAGCACACCGAATGGCGAATTCTCACGGTATACTCTTTGAAGACCCGGATCATAAGAAGAAATATTCCAATATCTTAAACTTATTATTGTATTTGAATTGGAAATTAGAATACCATACATGATGATGAGTGTGGTTTTGAATGATTATGTTTTGCTTTTTTTTCCCAAAGTTTCTTCTATTGGGCATGACAGACAAGGATTGTTTTATCATGTCAATAATCTTGCTTCCAAAATCTGTAATAATTTGACAAGCTCCCTTAAAGCGATAGGAGTATACATTCTTGCTAATTTTGGTACTATATTGGTAAGTGGCATATTATAGTATGCAATCTATGGTTTATATTTCATAGCATCATCAATAAAACTAACTTATACATAAGAGCTTACCACAATAATCATTTATGTTATAAGTTGCAAGTTAAGTTGTTTATCCAAGCAGGATCATATTTGGGAAATGTTTTATTTTTTGTTTTGTCTCTCCATTCTGGTCTCTCTGAAACAGGTATAAACTTTGTAACCCTTTTTGCAACTATAATCATAGAAACATTCTTTTTACTTTCTCACTCTCCCTCCCTTTTATTGGTGGCCCTTTTCTCTTGGTTTTGTGAGTAAAAATGTTCTTTTGTTTTGTTACATCTTGATCAGGATGATGGGATGAGTATCATTGCAAATTCTCTTCATCCAGGAGCCATTCTGACCAATCTTTATAGTCATACCAGTACTGAGATGTGGAATTTTGAATTACTGTTCTTCATTATCTACTGTCATGCTGCAATTTCCTTCTCGCAGACACGTTGTTTATAAGACGAGCCCTTTATGTACTGCTTCTAATGCAACTTCAGAGGTATCCACAAATATGAGTTTTCCTTCTACTGGACTTTCGTTGATATCCATCAAAGCTTTGTGAACATGCATATTCGACTCCTCCGCATCACTCCTAGATCTTACTTCTTCTCAAGGAAAGGATGGTCACTGAAACTGCTGAATACACGCGGTGGAACAATATGGTTTTGGATTTCATGGTTTTGGAGAAGTAGCAGATTCATTTTCTACGCAATCACTTACGATGAAATATAATGCTTATCCATCCTATGTGTTGCCGGCACTCACATGATAGAACAACAATATGGCTAGGAACCTAAACCACAACAATTGTAATTGTATTTTAAAGAAAAGTATATGTATGATTTTTTGATAATTTGTACAATCTAAAAAATATGTTATGTAGAGATGTTTGGGAACTGATAAAATAGGAAAGACAAAAGGACAGTAGAAATGTAGAACTTTAGATTTTGAACATTATTACAAACTTGATGAAAAATCTAAAGTCCGACAAAGTTGCAGTTGTCAAAATTTGTTTGATTTCAAGGTTCTGGTTTCAACTAGCATACAAATTTTTTAGCTACTTTTATGCATTGAGATCTTGCAGGGAGTTATTGAACTTGGCTACTTAGTAAATAGATTTGCACTGGTGTAGATTTTGGTGCTTGGTTGCTTATGTACATGAGCTTTTTTTTTTTTTTTTGTTCATTTCAATAAACTTATGTCTTAGTTTATGAAACTATTTTTTTAAACTCAAACATACTCAGTATTTTATTTATAATAATACACAAGATATAATGAGAAGTATTGAAAAATATATTATGACAAGTGATAAAAAAATCAACACTATCATTACATAATCACCTTCCAAAAATAATTTGATAGTTGTTGTACAAATGTAACATGAATCTACAATTTTAAAATAAAGTGTTAAATCACTAGCTTTCAGTTATCTTCTAAAACATCATCATAATGTACCTGGTGTTGAGAAAAAATATCATGACGAGCTATAAATTTTAATAATTACTAGAAGCTAAGGTTGTCATTTCCAATTAAATATATTTTTTTATAAGCAAATTCTATTAAAAAGAGATTAAGGAAATCTCACACCAACAAAATACAACCACCTCCAAACACAAAACTAATTACAAGAACGGGAATTTAAACCATTCATACAATCTACACTGCTTACTCTCCTCTCTTCCTAGAATCAACCAATTCAATGAAGTAAGTTTAATTTCGTAGACACTGTCATCAACTTCAAAGGCTTCTAAGTAATTAAAAAATCTATAAGTTTTACCATTTGATTTTCCAGCTCTACCATCTTTAGTTCTGTTGTGATACTTATAAACATTTTCAAATTTCTCTTTGCATTTCTTTGCAGTTATGTGAAACCCAAATTCTGCTAACTTTCTAGTTATTAATAATTAAAGTGAAAAGTAAATAAAAATGAATAAAATTTTAAATATGTAATAAAAAATAAAATAAGTTTACGTACTCTTTATCTTATTTCATCAATTTTAGCTGCAAGACAAATGCACGATTCATTAATTTCTAGGCAATATTTAGTTAATGTAATGTAATGGTTTTATGTCTGTAGCCAAAAAATAAGAGATTCATCATATGAGATTTGCTAATATTGTCAAATAACTCAAAATTTGATGTATTTGATCTTTTTATTCCATACAAGCTTACGATAAAATTGTATGGTACTCTATTGCTCTAAAAAATGAATCATGTATAAATATTACTTTAAAAAACTAAAAGTCTAAAATCTTGATTATGTATTTCAACTTTTTTACTCTAATGTTTAAAATGTGATTGAAATACTTCATAAAGTTACACGAAATACCATCAGTTAGATTCAAATAAATAAAAATCTGTATAAATATTACTCTTAATATGCATTTGAATATACTTTTTCTTGTGAAATTTGAAATCGATAAAATTATACTTTTTCTCATACCCGTGCAGACGCACGGGTCTTCTACTAATTCTAACTTATAAAGAGTCTCCTACTTTGCTCCTTTATTAAATCCAATCACCAAAAATTGTGATGTGACAAGGACATGTGGAAATATTTTAAAATTTTCATTTTAATTTAAACCACGTGGACATTATTTGTTATTTGTCACTAAGGGTCATGCTAACGAATGTTTATGGAGCACTCTTTAAGCATTCTAAATAAAAAAAAATATATTCTTTAAAAAAATTAAATATTTCAATTTCCGATGCATTAAATATGTATTTCTATGAAAACTTATTTTTCTAAACTCTTAATGGTCGTCCTAGTTAGCATTTCCCTTATCATTAATTAAAACATATTAATGTGTTGATTAGTCACAAATTAAAAAATTGATTAACCCTATTTTATTAAATCTATTTAATTTGAGAACCCTAACTTCGTGAAAGGTGATTATTCTTCGTCTCTCTTCTTTGTACTCCTTCTGTGCTTTGTCACCATTGTTGAAAAAAGCTTAACGCTTCGCATGTTATCGCCTCAGGCCATTCCACCATCGAAAATGAAATTGGGATTAAGTACAAACTAAAACTTGTCTTCTAGTGGAAGAATCACTCCGAAATATAGCCATGATCTCTCCATGAAGTTATTTGTTTCAAAATCTATTGCAAATCCACAGAGAAAATATTGAAAGTGTAAATACTGAGGGGGGGGGGGGTAGTGTTCTTATTGATTACATTAT
The DNA here is from genome assembly GCA_963859935.3 of Lathyrus sativus. Lineage (NCBI taxonomy): Eukaryota > Viridiplantae > Streptophyta > Magnoliopsida > Fabales > Fabaceae > Lathyrus > Lathyrus sativus. The sequence continues at coordinate 558,722,451 of OZ012735.1, read as the reverse complement.
TCTTCTCTATGTGATCTTTACTCTTATCATCTGCAATGTGCGAAATTCGTTTTCTGGATGCGGAAAGAGGAAGATTGTGAAATATTTCATTGGGATGATGAGTATTTTGGTGCAACTGAAATAAAAACAACTCTACAAGAGGATAATAGATGTGATAAGATCATTAAGTACACGAGGGTTCTATTAGAACATCAATAATGTTTGAAAGAGATTGAGGAGATGAAGATCATGGTTGATAGGCTAAGGAAGCAGATGAAGTTTCTCGTAGTAGTTGTGATTAGTTCTTGGACTTATTTTGATTTTAGAAGCATGTAAATAATGTAGTTGCTGTAAGAATGTAACTATTGAAATACAAGAGACTAAGAAACATATGAATAAACCGTGTGTTTTAAAAAGCACTACGGAGACATTATTATATATAAATAGATACTAATTACATGATATAGTCGATGTGGGACTATTCTATATACACATATTCTTAACACTATATATATTTACAAATATCAACACTCCCCCTCAACCTTGAGCATATAAGTCAAATGCACCAAGCTTGTTACATATATAGTTAGGTCTGGGGTTTTGTAGGGATTTTGTAAACACATCTGTCAATTGATCATTAGAGTTGACAAAGCTTGTGACGATGTCGCCTGACTCGATCTTCTCTCTGACAAAGTGACAGTCTATCTCAATATGTTTGGTTCTCTCATGGAAGACTGAATTTGAAGCAATGTGCAATGCATCTTGATTATCACAAATAAGTGTCATTGGTCTTGCTTCTTCAATTTGAAGTTCCTTGAGCAACTGCTTTAACCAAATAAGTTCACATGTTGCCATTGCCATGATCCTATACTCTGCCTCGACGCTTCATCTTGCAATTACATTTTTTTCTTACTTTTCCAGGATATAAGGTTTCCTCCAACAAGTACATAATACCCAGAGGTGGATCGTCTATCAATGGGTATCCCTGCCTAATCAGCAATAGAGTATCCAATTATCCGGGTATGTCTTTTATCCTCATACACAAGACCTTTTCCTGGAGCACATTTTAAGAACTGGATTACCACACTGACTGCAAAAGAAATATCTGGACGAGTGACTGTGAGATAATTCAACTTTCCAACCAATATTTTATACCTTCCTGAGTCAGATAGAGGCTCCCCCTGATTGGGTAGTAGTTTAACACTTGGATCCATAGGAGTATCGGCTGGTTTATCATTTAACAAACCTGTTTCTTCCAAAATATCCATAGCATATTTCCGCTGAGAAATCATCAAACCATCTTTAGATTGTGATACTTCAATACCCAAGAAATAACGGAGTTTACTAAGATATTTTGTTCTGAAATTGTTTCGAGAGATGTTGTTTCAACTGAAGTATTCCCTGTTGATCACTATCAGTTATGACAATGTCATCTACATACACAATAAGATAAATACACCCTTGGGGTGAGTGACGATAAAAAACAGAATGGTCAGCTTCACTACGGATCATACCAAACTGTTGTACTACAGTGTTGAATCTGTCAAACCAAGCTCTCGGAGATTGATTAAGACCATAAAGAGACCTGTGTAGCCTACAAATCATATTCGATGACCCCCCCTGAGCAACAAACCCAGGTGGTTGCTCCATATATACTTCCTCTTCAAGATCACCATGTAAGAATGCATTTTTGATGTCAAGTTGATGAAGAGACCAATGTCGAATGACTGCAATGGCTAGAAGAAGTCTAACATATGCCATCTTGGCTACAGGAGAAAAGGTATCACTATAATCCAACCCAAAAATTTGAGTGTATCCTTTAGCTACCAAGCGAGCTTTAAATCGATCAATCTTGCCATCTGGACCAACCTTCACTGCCAACGACAATCTATTAAAGATTTCCCATGGGATAGAGGAACCAGTTCCCAGGTACCACTGCTTTGAAGAGAACACATTTCATCAATCATTGCTTGCCTCCACTCAGGGTGAGATAATGCTTCACCTGGAGTTTTAGGAATAGAAACAGAAGACAAAGAAGACAAACAAGTATACTGCAAAGGGGAAAGACGATGATAACATAAATCAATATAATATGGAGAAGGATTTCGTGTTTGACTATACCTTTTCGAATGGCAATCGGAAGATCAGACTCATGTTGCAGGATCAAATCCGGTGATGACGAGAACGTTAGAGGAGAGTCCGTAGTGACCTCAGGGACAAGTACAACTTCAGGGACAGATACGACTTCAAGGACAGGTACGACAGACATTGGGATAAATATTGGACTCTTAACAATAACTTTATGTAAGAATGGAAGTTGATGTGTAACTTATTTATTTGATTTTGAATGAATGAAAACCAATTTTTTTTAATTTTTTTATTATCTGTTTGAATTAGGGTTATTCCAAAAAATAATCTGTTATATATGTTACATAGCCTGTTATATATAATATAAAATAACCTGGCCTGTTGCTTATAAATTTGATACTAAATTGGATAAAGTTAGACAAAACATAACATAACATGTAATTGATAACATAAATTTAACAGTAATTTAACTTGTTCCAACTATTACATATCCTGGCATAACAGGTATGTTAACTTTTTACAAACTTTGTACATAACATTAAATAAACTTGTTCTAAAATGAGCACAACATTGTGCATTACAAACTGTTAGAAAGTAGTTAATTAGAGACCATGAGATTCATCAATGTTAAACGGTGCAAATGCACTTGATATTGGGTCTACATTGTATTTTGTCCTCCAGACATATTTCAGCCTATCAATACTCCTCTTAGGGGTTTGACTTTGCTTCTTCTTAACATATTTCTTCTTTGCAGCTGATTTCTTCAATTTTTCAGTGGCTTCCTCAATTCATGTATCTATTTATGGGTCATCTGATTCATATGGATGCTCATATTGAGCAGATTGTGATGAGTCACATTAAGCATCACTTTTAGATACGTCACTTTGAGTAGTAAATTTTTAGAGTCACCTTGAGCAGCAGTTTTTGGTGAGTCACTTTGAGCAGTAGTTTTACCCTTGGTTCTTGGGATTTTTCTACGCACATAATCATATTTCAACACAAGTTAGTTTGAAACATAATCATAATAGTGAAACTAATTAGTTTGCAATTAAAACAAATAAAAATACCTTTCTTTTCAATGCTTCAAGGTCATGTTCCTTGCTTTGACATTTCCTATCATTATGATCAAACTGATCACACTTGGTTCATCTATAAGCAACATCAGACATCCTAATTCCTGACCTTGTTTCAACATGCTCTCTAAACCTCAACTTTTTAGGCTTTTTTGGACCATTCTTATACTTTGGTGGTAATATATCTTCAACATCTACATTTGAACACATGTCCATCCCATTGATGGGACTTACATTGTTTTCATAACACAATTTATAGCCTCTCTCATATAACATGAATCAACATAAAATTCAAGATTCAAATTTCAATAATGCATAAAAACCATAACATGTTACATGGTATTCCTACTAGTTCCCAAAATAAACATGAACATGTTTTTTCCCCAATATCTACTGCAAATTGAGTTCCACTATAGAGATGATGAACTTTCCATATATCACCCATACTCCATATTGGCATCCACTGACCACTAGACATAATCTCTTTATCTAATCATTTTCTAGGTATTGACATATGTAGTGTTATATTTACAAAAAGTCTTACCTAAGTCACACCCTATGACAATCCTAGAAGAGGTTACGATGAATGGTCGCCCAGGGGGAGGTATCGCCTCACTCATGAGTCTTCCCTCACCCATATTAGGAAAAAATGTGGGATAAGACATGTATTAGATAAAAAGAAATTTAGAGCGTTACTGACCCATGCCTCCCTTGGAAATAGGGATTCAACTGTTCACAATTTGACCACGTGGGTGATGGCATTTTTCAACAAAATCCTAGGCCTTAAAGACCCCTATAAATACATCATCCCTCAAAACAAAAAGGGAAAGACTCTAAGTCATACCTATCTTCTACTACCTAACACTCCTGGTAACCATAACACACAATTATCCTAACCGCCATCCTATAATCCTTGTAGTGCCGACTGTCGACAGGGTCTCTCACCTCACGTGAGTTGGTCCCTAAAATAACCTAAAAATCCACCACACATGGATTATCGTCTTTGTAAGCAAGACCTCATTATCCAAACTTATTATATACGTACTAAGGCCTCTGAGTCTCGTTGTGCATACAGATGGAACACACACACACACACACACATGTTATACCCAAAAATTTGCCAACCTTTTTCTTGCCTGATTTATGTTTCATTGCATTTCATTTGCATAGTCACATCATGTACATAGCTTAATCATTTGCATATCATAGCATATCATGTATCCAACAAGGGATCAAGGGTGTCTATCAAGAGAAGAGCCTAGCAAGGTGTGTTATCCAAGATGAGAAGTCATCCAGGCCATCAAGAAAGGATTTGAAGTCTTGAGAAGTTTAAGTGCCTACATGTGGGTTTTGCTCCTATCTTGAGGAATGTTGAGAATCATAAGTGAGATGAGAAGCATGGAATGTGGGTGTGAGGTGTGTATGGATCTCATGAGATGTCTATAGGGCCTTATTGAAGTTGAGGCAAGCCATTGATTCAAGTAAGAAAGCCACAGTTGAGGTACAGTCAACTAGGGTTTCATCTGGGTCAACCCTGGGTCAATTGAGTAATTGGAGAGCATCAAAGCCTACCTTGAGGTCATGGGATTCATGAGTTGGTATGTTGATACATGTGTGGTGTTGTGCCAAGATTAAGCAAAGAAAGATCAAGAATGTGGGAAGTTGCTAAATTAGGGTTGCAGTGTAAAATCCCCTGTTTAGTGCCTAACTTCAAAGCCACATAAGTCAAAATGCAAGTCTCAAATGGATCCTTGGCCAACATGAAAATTGTAGAGCTTCTCAATATATTTAATTTGAGTACTATAAGTCTTCAAGAAGATTTGTGGAACTCAAGTTATAGTCTTTGCAAATTACAGATCACCAGAGGACATTGAAATTTATCTGTGAAAGTCACTTGGTTTCCAAGCAACTTTTTCCCCTCAAGGAGTTTTCAAATGGATTCTTGGCCAACATAAGAGTTGTAGGTATTGATCTTAGATTTCCATATAGTACTAGAAGTCCTCAAAGGGATTTGTGGAACTCAAGTTATGATCTTGGCAATCCAGGGGTATTTGTGATTATAGGTCATTTTCAAGCATGTGCCAAAATCTCCATCTTCCACTCCTCAAATGGAAAATTGTTCAACTAGAAAGTTGTTCAAAATAGGTTTTTAACCTTGTTCATGCATCAAGGAGGGTTTGAATTGGCTTGTATGAGAAGTTGGTTTGAAATGGTCTTTAAATGAAGAATTTAAAGTCATTTAAAAGTCAAAAATGGAATTTCATGATTTATGGTCAAAACAAGTCATGTGGCATATTATTTTGATCAGAATCAACATTTCAAAGATGATGGAATTGTCACTTTTGGCAATTGAGGTCATTTTTCACATGGTTGCATTTGGTAACTTCATGTGTAAGCAACATATGCAAAACACCTCATAAGATCAGCTACAAGGCAAATGCCATTTCCAATCAATTCTAATTATCATCTGAGGAGAAATTCAAGTAAAAGCAAGCTACTGAACTGGCCAGAACCTGACTGTCATATTCAAATTTCTCATGGTGCAAGAAATTTTCATAATCTCATTTGAGCCATTCCAGAACTTTCTAGATTGATCTAACACACTCTATATAAGATGTATAACTGATTCAGTTGGTTTTTTGGGAAGGGTTGAGCCAGAAATGAGAAGGAGCCATTGAAATTTCTTCATTTGCAACAGAAATAGGGTTTGAAGATTGGGGAGGATTCAGGGTAAATCATCTGTTTCAGAAGCTTGAGGAAGTGTTATTGAGTGATTCTGGAAGGAATTGGAGGTTGAATTGAAGGATTTCTCACTCTGTTCATCCACTTTTACCAGGTATGCAACTTTCACTCTATGGCTTAGGTTAGATGAAATTGATCACAATTGGAGGTGTAGATAGATTGTAGATCGTGCCTAGATGGATTCTGGTAGGAAAAATGGAGGTTTAGAGACAAAATTAGGGTGTTGCCATTTTCTGTTAGAGCTTGAATCTCCTTGTTCTTGAAGCTTTAATGGTGGTTGAATATTGAGAATTGATCAGGGAGAAGTGTAGTATATAATGGGACCTTTAATTTTAGAGTTTGAGGTGATTCAAGATTTGTGTTTTTTTTCTGCAACCACTATCGGGTTTGAAGTTGTAGTGAGAATCAATGGAAATGGAGTTGAAATTCGTGACCAGGGTGAATTTTGAAGTGGATTAGGGTTTTTAATTGGCTTGTTTGGTGAGGTTTAGGGTTTGCTTCACCGGAGAAGATGGTGGTTTCCACCGTGGACCACCGCCTGGGAATGTCTCAGGTCACCTGAGCTATTAGGGAAGATGAAGGCTGGGGCGTTGGATCAGTCTCCAGATTGGACTTAGTACACATATCGTATGGCTGTGATTTGAACTCATTTTTGCCTCCAAGCCATTTAAACGCACCGTTTCACTAATCCCAGTCAGCGTGTGACTGGGATGCACGCGTGGACACGTTCTGAAGCCTCGGATTCGCTTACCAGTCAATGGATCTAATGGCCCTCTTTTATTTCAGCATTTTAATTTCTTTTATTTGATTTTCTTTTATTTTTAATCCATTTTGTTTCTAAAATCCATAATAAATAGGAAAATAATCATTTTTAAGCTAGATTGTTTCCCCTAACTCCTTAAAAAATGTAGAATTTAATAGGATTGAAAAATAGTTAATTCATGCATTTTTTATTTTGTTTGCATTTTTTGTATTTTAATTGGTTTTATTTTTAATTTGTTTGACATGTGTTTTTGCTGATTTTATTGTGAACAATTGGTGATGAATTTTGAGCTGATTCTTTTTGGACTAGCTAGCTTAGATATGCATGTACCCATAGTAATTTTCTCATATTTTTGTGAGAGAAATTTAGGCTAGTTTGAGCAATGGACATTAGGTGGTTTAGAATTAGGGTTTTAAGGTGATACCTTTAGGTTTAGGGCATAGTTTTAGGTCCAAATGAATGGTTAACCCCCTGGTTTTTGTATGAGAGGTTCATAAGAGGTTTAGAAACCCTTAGTAATTTTTGTAGGATTTTACAATCATGTTTGTTATTTTAAGTAGAATTAGTTTTAGGACTAACTTCTAGGTGTTTCTGATGAACTAATGTGACTAGTTTAATTCAATAGTTCCCCTTAGACTAAGGTGGTGTTGCTTTTGAGCTTGGATGAAGATGAAGACCAATTGAAGATGCTTTGGAGAGCTTGAAGGAGCTTGGATGTGAAGATTCTCTCATCTGGTGGAGTGCTTGTCAAGAGCTTAGGAAAACTAGGGTTTTAGGAAGAGCCTCAGAGTAGTTTTGCTTCTTTCTTTCAAACATAGAGGGCTTCTTGTGCCTCTATTCAATCCTATGACACAAGGTCCTCCCAAAGAAGTTCCATCTCTCCTTAGGAGGGATGTAGAGCATGCTTTGGTTGAGTAGAACCTTGAGGATGTCTTTCAATTATCATGTTAAGACCTTAGTGGTTTCCCTTGGTAGCCATTAAGCTTTGTTAACACATCAAATTGATCTTGTTGGATGATTGTCCCTTGGAGTTGCTTGTTGAAGCTAGGGTTTTGATGCTTGTTGAAGCCTGGTGCTTGTTGAAGATTGAAATTTTAGTAAAGCTTGAAGATAGGAGCTATCAAGATGAGGATGAAGTTGTTGCTGTCAACTTTTTGCTGTTTAACCACTTGTTGCTGTCAGAGCTGCTGTTTGCTGGAGGTGTTTGGTGCTGCTGCTTGGGCTGCCTCCTCTACTTTGAGTTTTGTTTTCTGTATTTGTTTGTTGGCTTGTGTAGCTTTCCCCTAGGTTTGAAGTGAATGTTGATTCACTTTGCCTGTTGTCTTCCCAGGTTCGAGGTTGAGTGGGACTCCCTTGCCTCACTTGTATTGCTGCATTGCATGCATTTTACTGTATTTGCTTGCTTTCTTTTCTGTTTATCCCCTAGGATCTTTGATTTCCTCTGTGCAGGAGGGAATTATGACAGACATTAGGATTCTTATCCATGCATAACAACATTAGGTTAGTTTTTATCCCCTTTTCAACCCTAGGTTTTTTAGAGTTTCTTTCTCTTCTTATCTCAAAACAACTCAAAAATACATTAATAAGGTTAATCGATGCCGTACGTTACGAGCCTTAAGCTTTTTGAGAAATGGTTGCTGGAGAGCTTCTTTCCAATAGTCTGGTTGCTTAGTGTGGCACCCTTTGGGTGACACGCGACGTAGTCACTCTCAAATCATAGTCTCTAGTGCGTCAGAGATTGTAAACAAACTAAAAAACACTTCTTTCGTAAAAGATTCAAAACAAACATCAAAGTGTCATTTTTGTCCGCTTGGACTCTTAATCAAGAAAAACCCTTTCATAAGGTAATAAAAAACAGTCAGACAAGCTTGTGTCTTCCGTAGCCCGAACTACGTTTGCTCTGATCTTTCATGCTGTATGAAAGTACGTAGGCATAGGATGCCGTATCCTAGAGAGCAACCTTCCCCTCCTTTCCAGTAGGTAGGCGAACTACGCTGACTCTAATTTCTCGTTCCAGACGGGAATACGTAGACATAAAGTGCGATACTTTGTCGAGTCATTTTCTTTTCTCTTTGACCCTTGACCTTTAGAGTGGATAGAATAACAATCCGTACTAGAAAACAAGCGTGGATCCTGTCGAGTACGGCGGACGTGAGGGGTGCTAATACCTTCCCCTTGCGTAATCGACTCCTGAATCCAGGAATTTAGTTGCGATGACCATTCCTTTCCCGTTTTGCGTTAGGTTTACTCTGAACGTTTCCTTTCCCTCCTGTGGGATAAATAACGCACAGTGGCAACTCTTCTGTCATAGCCGGCGCCAATTTTCGTAGTAGCGACAACACACACCTGTACTTTTTGACAAGTATAATGGTGCCCACCTTAGGGCTCCAATAAAACTAACTTGGGCCACACCTTTCAATCAAACCCTCTCATCCTTTTTTTTTAGATGACTAACAGTTTCGTATGTCACGAAGCCAACACCATTACCAGAGATATCCCCGGGAGGGGTCTCTCCAGGGTCGTTCGAAGAAGATACGTGAAACAGGTGTTCACGACAAACATCATTTCCCCATGTTATCCTAGAAACACCATATGAATGGTAGGAGTCAACATCGTTTTATACAAAGAAGATGCCTCAAACATCAACCCCATGACAATGATCCCTTAGTTAGCACCATTTAGTATGGTAGCTGAGATATTAGGTACATCCTGATAGATACGAGTAGCTATGCCGATGTCCTGTTTTGGGTTGTCTTTCAGAAGTTACAACTGAATCTGATCTGAAGTGATCAAAATGGATCGTCTTGGTCTTCAATGTAGGGCAACAACAATGGTTGTAGGAGAGGAGGGGGTGTACCTACAAGGTACTCCGATGTCAAAGTAAGTTTGGGCTAGAGTGAAAGCAAGTACGAGTGTTTAGGTATGAGTTAAAATGATTAGAATACCTAACCCTCTCAAGAGATAGGGTATTTATGAGATTCCCCCTAACACGGAGCCAAGGTCTCCTATGTGACCAAAATATTTGGCCGGCCAATAAGAGATTACCAAGTGGAAGATGTAGTGCGTGATCTTTGACCTGGTCCAACTGTCTCCATGAATTTTGGAGGGGCAGTTGGTCGCGTGAACTAACCAGTGTTCTTGTTAGCCCGAACTACGTTCGCTCTGATTTCTCGTACCAGACGAGAATACGTAGGCACAAGACGCGACATCTTGGCGAGCAACCTTTCCCCTTTCTTTTAGCCGTAGTTTTCCGAACTACGTTGACTCTGACTTTCCCATTGCCTGAGGGAATACGTAGGCATAGAGCGGCGATGCTCTATCGAGTCTCTTTCCTTTTCTTTTGTCCCTGTGGCCTTTAGCGTAGATAGTTTAACACCCTTTTAGATAGACAACAAGCGTGGATCCCGTTGAGTACGACGGACGTGAGGGATGCTCATACCTTCCCCTTTCGTAACCGACTCCCGAACCCGAGATTTGGTTGCGATGACCGATCTTATCCCTTTTTGCTAGGTTTCTCCCGATCGTTTCCTTTCCCTCCTGTGGCACAAATAACGATAGGTGGTCACTCTTCTGTCTTTGCCGGCACCTCTTTTCGCAGTAGTGACAGCTGGCGACTCTGCTGGGGACATGAATATCCCATATGCGAGTCAATTCTAGCGCTTGTTTGTTTTCTTTTTGGGTGTTGTATATATGTGCTTTATCTTTATTTACTTCCGCATTTTACTTTCTGCATATCATTATTGTTATGTTGTGGGGAGGGAAGTTCCATTGAGAGATAAGCCAAACCTAGGCTTGAGTACAAACCTAGCATTAGTAGTGGAAATTAGTGAGTGGACCTGTTTGCTTAGCAGACACAGTCCCCCATGAAATTCGCGCTCAGACGAGATTCTCTCTGATGATTTCCTTTCCAGTCTTTAGGATCTGACAGGATTTTCGATTTGAGAGTTGTCGACTCTGGGGACCGATCATTTGTGATTCAGCTAAGTGAGGCCTCTTCGGGAGATGAGGATGCTAAACTAGAAATGGTGAATGTATCATCGTTTCTTGAAAGTCTGTGACACTGATGAACGCATAGGATGCCGAACCTTGTCAGTGGATAGGTCCATACCTGTGAGAGGGATTAGGTTATGCAGGAAACTGTGGCTTTCAGACTACCCGGTTCTTTACAGTGTGAATTTGTATTCTTGATGTAAAGGGGTCCTAATGTCAGTGATTTGTTCAGTGCTAAAGCGGAGAGCTGGTCCTTCTTGATCAACAACACAACAATCTTGATCCCCTGTTTGCATGTGCATTTGCATTTGTCATCTGCATTTCATTAACGTGTATTTATGTTGCAGGTGCATATTTCCCTCCCGATTCTAGTGGTCTTGTTCTTTGTTTCTTGACATAGAGCCCTTGAAGAGGACAATTGCTTACATGTTTCCTACTCCAGATGTTAGCTCTTTGAGGAGTTTGATTGCCATGGCTGATGGGAAGGTAATGGAGGACTTTAGACAAGCTTATAGAAGACTGGCCAGATGTGTTTGCAAACCTTCACCCTTTGAGATCAGTGGTATTTATACTCTCCTGCAGTTATACAACACTCAACTGAGATGCTTTGTCTTTCCAGATTTTGTTCTTGCACCTACATTGAAGGAGTATTTTGAGATGTTAGGGGTGCCTATTCTTGATTAGATACCATTCGTCCATACTGATGCTACGCCTGATCTGGCTAAGCTGGCTGCTATATTGCATTTGGATGCTTTAGAGTTGGATGGGAAGCTGGTTCAGAGGAGTGGAACATATAGTTTTCTGTTGCCTTTTCTGGTTGAGAATGCTCAGAAGTTTTCCAAGAGTGGGTGTTGGATTGTGTTCAGCGTTGTTCTAGCTCTTTGCATCTACAACATTGTATTGTTTCCGAATCTTCCAGATTTCGTAGATGTGGATGCTTTCTATCTGCTAGCCTCAGGGAACCCGGTACCCATACTTCTAAGAGATGTTTATCATTCTGTTCACCATAAGAATGAAAACACAAGGGGAAATGATGTATCTTGCTGTGTCCCTTTGTTATACAGGTGGTTGATGAGTCACATGCCCATGACCGGTCCATTTGTGGATACCGCTGGTACTTCAGAGTGGTCAGATAGGTTGATGGGGTTGTCGGCGGAGAATATTACTTGGTTTGACAGGGATATGCTCGGTACGGAGATTATTTATAGTTGCGACATATTTCCTAACGTCCCTTTGGTCGGAAGGAAAGAGTGCGTCAACTATAACCCTTCTTTATTGGTCAGACAGTTCAGATATGCACTGAGAGACACTCCTAAGGAAGAGGAGATACATGAATCTCTGTATCTCACTGGGTTGTTGGAGGGTGATGCTTTAGTCAGGCTTGAGCACGCTTGGAGAAGTATTCATAGGAGAGGAAAGCAGCCTTGGGATAGAGTAATAGTCAGGCTTATGATCCTTACTTGGCTTGGATTCATGAGAGAGCTCTGAAGTTGTTGATGCCATTCCCTCTAGTTGAGCCATTGCATCCCCTCATGATTGAGGAACCGACCACTGAGGATATTCAAAAGTATAATCAGTTATGGGCTGAAAAAGAAGAGTTGCGGAAAGCGAATGAGGAGTTGGAGAAAGAGGTTGCTCAGCTCCGAAGTGAGAAGAATGAAGCAACTTATTCTTTGAAAAAATAGACTGAACTGGTGAACAGGTTGGGTACGGACTTGACTAAGCAGATTAGTGCCAAAGAGCGGATGGGTCTAGATATGAATGTTGTTAGTAGTGTGCTTGCTACTAAAAAGCAAGACTTAGACATAGCCTATCTCAGGATTTCCAAGTTTGAAGCTCAGTGGAATGCCACGCTCACTAACAACAAAGACCGTGAAGATGGTTTGAAGCTACAGATCAGCAAGCTGAAGGCTCAGCTCAGAGCCAAGGACGAGAAGATTTCAGATGAAGCGTCGCTCAGACGACACAGTGATTGTAAGCTACATAAAGCACTTGCAACCTTGGAGGATTTTAGAGTCAGGGACGATGCTAAGAGATGCAAGCTTGATGCGTGTTTTGGGAGAGGAGCTTGTGAGGATTATGCTGAGGGGTTATGGTCTACCATTAGCCAGCGGGAGCTACTCATACAGGGTTTACTCGCTAGACCAGATCATCCTAAGACGCAGAGGTTGCTTGAGGATTTCCGGTCTTGTCGTCCAGCTTGATTATCTTTATCTTTCCCTTTGTATCTTGTTGCTTATGCTTGTTGTGTTGACCATCACCAGACCTGTTGGTTGAGGTCCTTTCTGATTGTACTCAGTTGATGTTTGTACATTGCCTGTGGGCTTGTGTTTATATATGAGGAGTTTCTATTCTATGCTGTTTATGGGGTTTTCCATTGTCATTGTTCTTATCCTGGAACTAGAATTGAGGGGAAAATTTCCCTGTTGCATACATACATGTTTGCATTTAGCATTTTTCGCATTGCAGGTGCATCGGAACTGTAATCTTATCTCCTGTGTTTCGTAGTGTGTTTCAGGATTGCTGATAAGACAACTCACTGGTACGCAACCAGAGGAAATTAGAAGAGGGTAATGGAGAAAATGCAAGCAGAGATGCAAGAGATGAGGGACCGGATGACCCAGTTCATGGAGGTAATGCAGGGGGTCGCTCAGGGCCAGGAACAACTCAGGATTGTAGTACAACCCTTGATTGCACAAATGGATAGTAATGGTGTGTTGCATGGTGGGACTACTACCAATCCTCCCCACGTCGAGACTCCTCGAGTGGGTAACTCTGTGCTTATCCCCATTGTTGGAGGAAATGTGAATGCTGGAAATACTGGAGGAAACAGGAATGTTTTCGGAACCAATGGTAATGGTGGTGGAGAGAATGGTAATACTGGTAATGATAATGTTCATCAGGGTTATGATGCTAATTGTGCTATCCACGGAAATCTGAACCATCCTTGGGGTGAAGACCGATAGGAGGATATCTTCTCAGTGAAAGACATGGGGGCTGAAATGTTGGCTGAGGCTAGTAGAAGATTCAAGCTGTTGGAAGACAAGATGAAGAGTTATGAAAATTAGAACTCCATGGGCCTGGACATGGCCAATCTAGGGTTGGTTCCTGATTTGAAAGTGCCTCTAAAGTTCAAAGTGTCTGACTTCGATAAATATAAAGGAACCACTTTCCCGAGAGTCCATCTGCACTCTTATTACAGGAAGATGTCCGCCTACTCGGACGATGAAAAACTGTTAATGCACTTCTTTCAGGACAACTTGTCTGGTCCTTCACTTGAGTGGTATATGGGGCTGGAGCCTACCAATGTCCGTAGCTGGAAGGACCTTGCTGAATCTTTTGTAAAGCACTATCAATATAATAGCGACCTTGCGCCAAACAGGGTCCAATTGCAGAATCTCTCCCAGAAAAACAATGAGTGCTTCAAAGAATACGCCCAGAGGTGGCGGGAGTTAGCAGCCAGGGTGCAGCCGCCCATGGTAGAACGTGAGCTGATTGACATGTTTGTTGCTACTTTTCCTGGGGTATACTACGAGAAGTTGATCAGTAGTATGTCGGGTAGTTTCTCATATCTGATAATTACTGGAGAGAGGGTGGAGAATGGTATAAAGCTCGGAAAAATTCATGCAGGTGAAATGCCCTCAGCTGGAGGAGGAGGAAAGAAAGTGTTCGGTAACAAGAAACACGAAGGTGACACTAACTCAGTGACCAGTTCTCAGGGAAGAGGTAGAGGTCAGCAGCATAATCGGTATTGTCAGCAACAAGTTGCCAGTATTACAATTCCTGTACCATAGCAACAACCTCAGCAACAACAACGGCAACAACCGCCACCACAACAAAATAAACAGCGTTATAGAAGGTTTCCTGATCGGGCCAGGACGAATAGAGTATTTGATACCCCACCAATGCCATATTCTCAGATGCTTCAGGCATTGTTACAGCTGCAGTTGATCCAAAAGAGGACTTTAGCTCCTCTGACAGGTGCGCCTCCACCCGGCTATGATGTGAACGCTCATTGCGAATTCCATTCCGGGGAACCTGGTCACACCATCGATAACTGCAAGGCATTCAAGCAAAAGCTACATGATCTAATAGATATCAAAGAAATAGACTTTTTTCACAACGCGCCTAATGTTGTGAATCACCACTTTCCAAACCATGGGAAGGCTAGGGTTGGTGCTATTCTGGTAGAGGAGAATTTAGACCTGATAACTGATGTGAATGAGCTGAAGACGCCATTGAAGTTTGTGAAGGATAAATTGCTAAGAGGGGGTGTATTCTCGGGTTGTGTCGAAACTTGTGCCGAATGTTTGAGCCATCCTGAGGGATGTGATGATTTGAAAAGAGGTATTCAAAGTATGATGAATGAGGGAACGTTGCAGTTTGACCGGACTGCTGAGAAGAAGCCTGTTGAGGTAGTAGATGAAGAGCAGGATGAGATCGCAACAATCTCGATCCCGTACAAGACCATTACTATTTCAGCGCCTTCTAGGCCATCAACGGTTGTTTTCACTGAAGCAGGTCCTGTGCCATACGAAAGCACCAAAGCTATTCCGTGGAATTACGGAGCTGAAGTATTTTGTAATAGAAGGTAGAATTGAAGAGTTTTCCTGAGGATTCAGTTGCTAATCTTGTAGGAGCAGGAGGTATTACTCGAAGCGGCATAATCTTTTCAACGCCCGAGGTGGTGGCTGAAAAAGCTGATAAAGGAAAAGGTAAGATGGTAGAGGAAACTTCTCAAGCTGGTGAGAAGGAATCTTTGGCGAAGGATGTGGAAGAGTTCATGAGGCTGATACGAAAAAGTGACTATAAGATAGTTGACCACCTACAACAAACTCCTTCCAAAATCTCTATATTGTCCCTGCTATTATGTTCGGAAGCGCATAGGAATGCGTTGTTGAAGATATTGAATACCGCTTACGTGCCTCAGGAAATATCGGTAAATCAACTCGAAGGGGTTGTAGCGCACATAAATGCGGGGAATGGTCTTGGCTTCACGGATTTAGATCTGACGCTGAAAGGCAGAAAACATAACAACGCATTACACATCTCAATAGAATGCCGAGGCACTGTCATGTCCCATGTGCTCGTGGACACAGGGTCATCTCTGAACGTTCTTCCCAAGAAATCACTAATGAAACTTGGTACTAGGGGGTTGATCTGTACTCCTAGTTATTTGATAGTAAAGGCTTTCAGTGGAACGCGTCGGTCGGTATTTGGCAAAGTGAAGTTGTCCATTCAGGTGGGGCCGGAGACTTTTAATGCAATTTTTTATATCATGGATATCCAACCAGCCTACAGTTGCTTGTTAGGCTGACCTTGGATACATTCTGCAGGAGTAGTCACTTCAACGCTGCATCAGAAACTGAAGTATGATGTAGGTGGCAGCATTGTCACCATCTGCGGAGAGGAGGACATAATGATCAGTCAGCTATCATCTTTCAAGTATGTTGAGGTAGATGGAGAAATTCATGAGACCCTGTGTCAGGCCTTCGAAGTTGTTAAGGTCAAGGACAAAACTCCTGTTGTGAGCAAAGATCCAGAGGTGGCTATGTCGTCTTTTAAGCAGGCCCAGGCAGTGGTACAGACTAGGGCATCTCAGGGATGGGGAAAAGTGTTGGAAATACCTCAGAAACAGGACAAGTTTGGTCTGGGGTACCATCCATCATCTTTGTCTTCTCCACAGAGCGCACCGAGGTACAAGGGGCCTGTCAGGTTTACCAGTGGGGGTGTTATCTTTGAGATGATCAACGCCATCTCCGATGATGAAGCTGTGGACAGTGATTGCGATATGGATGCTTGGATCCAGCCTTGCACTCCAGGACAAAATCTGTGCAATTGGTATATTGAGGAATTCGTCCAAGTGACAACTGAACAGTAATGCTTTGTTTTCTCAATTATGTATAACCCTATGTTCTACCCGGAGCATAGCGGTATGCCGTTTCAGGGCATACTTGTTTATGTTTGAACATTGTTTTATCAATTAATCAAAGGGCGTTTTTCTCATTCAAATTTTGTGATCTCTGTCTTTCTTATTTTATTTGTTAACAATAAAATGGAAATGTGATTTTGTGTTTGTTTTGCATATCATTTGAAACATTTAACCATTATCATTGCAGGATCCATATTGCAGATGACACCGATTCAGAACCTTCTATGAATCGCTTCGATTTTGACAACCCAGTGTTTCAAGCTGAAGAAGAGATTGATGAGGACGAAGACTTGCCAGAAGAGCTAGCTCGACTGTTGAAACAAGAAGAGAAGATCATTATGCCTCATCAGGAAGAGATTGAGGTCATCAATTTGGGTTCTGAAGAAGTTGTCAGAAACGTCAGAATAGGGGCTGCGCCGCAGAGTGACATCAAGCAAAGACTAATTGAGATGCTTCGTGAGTATAGTGACATCTTTTCTTGGTCGTACGGGGATATGCCCGGGCTTGATACTGACATCGTGGTTCATCGCTTACCGCTGCGCAAAGAGTGTCTGCCGGTCAAGCAGTAGCTCAGAAGAACAAGACCAGACATGGCTATAAAAATCAAGGAAGAAGTCCAAAAGCAATTGGATGCAGGATTTTTAGCCGTGACAACTTACCCTCCATGGGTCGCCAACATTGTACCAGTACCAAAGAAGGGCGGTAAGGTACGAATGTGTGTTGATTACAGAGATTTGAATAAGGCGAGCCCAAAGGATGATTTCCCGCTCCCTCATATCGATGTGTTGGTTGACAATAATGCTCAGTATTCCGTGTTTTCCTTCATGGACAGTTTTTCGGGCTATAATCAGATCAAAATGGCACCGGAGGATATGGAGAAAACGATGTTTATCACGCCGTGGGGGACGTTTTATTACAAGGTAATGCATTTTGGGTTGAAAAACGCAGGGGCAACCTACCAGCGGGCAATGGTGACTCTCTTTCATGATATGATTCATCATGAGATCGAAGTATATGTTGATGACATGATTGCGAAGTCCCAAATGGAGGAGGAGAATCTGGTCAATTTATTGAAGCTTTTTGAAAGGCTTAGGAAATTCAGGTTAAGGTTGAATCCAAATAAGTGCACTTTTGGAGTTCGGTCCGGAAAGTTATTGGGGATTATTGTCAGTGAAAAAGGAATCGAGGTCGATCCTGCAAAAATAAAAGCTATTCAAGATATGCCAGCGCCGAAAACAGAAAAAAAGGTTCGTGGTTACTTGGGGAGATTGAACTATATTGCTCGGTTCATATCTCATCTCACAGCCACGTGTGAATCAATGTTTAAATTGCTAAAGAAAGACCAGGTGGTTGTCTGGAATGAAAATTCTCAAAAAGCATTCGATAAGATAAAAGAGTATTTGCAGGAGCCTCCGATACTGATACCTCCAGTAGCTGGAAGACCATTAATCATGTATTTAATGGTTCTTGAGAATAGCATGGGTTGTATTCTCGGTCAACACGACAAGACTGGAAGAAAAAAGCACGCAATTTACTATCTGAGTAAAAAGTTCACAGACTGTGAGTCCCGTTACTCAATGCTTGAAAAAACATGTTGTGCACTCGCTTGAGCTGCCAAACGTTTAAGACAGTACATGCTCAATCATACAACCATGCTAATTTCCAAGATAGATCCGATTAAATATGTCTTTGAAAAGCAAGAACTTTCAGGAAGGATTGCCCGGTGGCAGATGGTATTGATAGAGTACGATATCCAATATGTTTCCCAGAAGGCCATTAAGGGAAGTGTTATGTCAGAATACCTTGCTGAACAACCTATTGATGATTATCAACTGATGAAGTTTGAATTTCCTGATGAAGACATCATGTTCATAAAGATGAAAAGTTGTGATGAGCCGTTACCCGATGAAGGTCCGGAGAAGGGTTCTCAATGGCAGATGATATTCGACGGCGCAGTTAACTCTTACGGTAGTGGAATTGGGGCAATTATCACAACTCCTCATGGATCCCATATCCCTTTCACTGCCAGGTTAACTTTTCCTTGCATTAATAATGAGGCCGAGTACGAAGCGTGCATCATGGGTCTGGAAGAAGCTATTGATCTAAGGATCAAGAATCTTGATGTATATGGTGATTCAGCGCTAGTGGTTAACCAGATCAAGGGAGAATGGGAAACTTGTCAGTCTAATTTGATTCCTTACAAGGATTATGCTAGGAGACTATTACCTTTCTTTGACAGGGTAGAGTTTCACCACGTGCCTAGAACAGAGAATCAGATGGCAGACGCTTTGGCAATGCTATCTTCGATGTACAAGGTGAATTTTTGGAATGAAGTGCCAAGAATAGTCATCTCTCGCCTTGATAGGCCCGCTTTTGTATTTGCCATTGAGGAAGCTACTGATGGCAAACCATGGTTTTTTGACATCCAGAATTTCCTTAAGAACCAAGAGTATCCACCAGGGACGTCGACTTGGGATAAGAAGACTCTAAGGAGATTTTCTGGCAACTTTTATCTGAACCCGGATGGGGTCCTTTACAGGAGAAACCATGATCTAGTGCTACTCAGATGTGTGGATGAGAGAGAAGCAGGTTTGCTTATGGAAGAGGTCCATGAAGACACATTTGGTACGCATGCCGGAGGGCATGCCATGACTTGAAAGATAATACGAGCAGGGTATTATTGGCTAACAATGGAGTCAGATTGCTTCAAATTCGCGAAGAAATGCCATAAATGCCAGATTTATGCATATAAGATTCATGTGCCGCCGAGCCCGTTGAATGTTATGTCATCCCCTTGGTCGTTCGACATGTGGGGCATTGATATGATTGGAAAGATCGAGCCCACGGCATCCAACGGACATAGTTTCATCTTGGTAGCCATTGATTACTTCACCAAATGGGTAGAAGCGGCTTCCTATGCTAATGTCACGAAGCAAGTCGTAGCCCGATTCATAAAGAAGGACACCATCTGTCGCTATGCCCTGAAAGAATCATTACTGACAATGGTTCGAATCTGAATAACAAGATGATGAAGGAGTTATGCCAGAACTTCAAAATTGAACTTCACAACTCATCTCCCTATCGGTCAAAGATGAACGGCGTTGTCGAAGCGACCAACAAGAATATAAAGAGGATAGTGCAAAAGATGGTTGTTACTTATAAGGATTGGCATGAGATGTTGCCTTTTGCTTTGCACGGTTATCATACAACGGTATGCACATCAATCGGGGAAACTCCTTTCTCACTAGTATATGGTATGAAAGTTGTCCTGCCACTGGAATTCGAGATTCCTTCTTTGAGAGTTCTGGTCAACGTCAAGCTCGATGAGGCAGAGTGGATAAGGAACAGGTTGAATCAATTGAGCCTAATGGATGAGAAGAGGTTAGAC
The DNA here is from genome assembly GCA_963859935.3 of Lathyrus sativus. NCBI lineage: Eukaryota > Viridiplantae > Streptophyta > Magnoliopsida > Fabales > Fabaceae > Lathyrus > Lathyrus sativus. Next base: position 558,702,496 of record OZ012735.1, on the reverse strand, counting down.
TATATAGCATACGGTCGGTTGTATCAAAGTTAGATGAAGAAAGCTTACGACAAGAAGGTGCGCCCTCGAAGGATTCAGACGGGCGATCTTGTGCTGAAAAAGATTCTCCTACAGCAATTGAATCACAGGGGCAAATGGACTCCCAACTATAAGGGTCCATATGTCGTGCGAAAGGTCTTCTCCGGAGGAGCCTTATTATTATCCACCATGGATGATGAGGACTTTACATCCCTTGTGAAGGCAGACACAGTTAAAAAATACTTTGCTTAAAATGACCCGCTGGAAACAAAAAAGAATACCCAGGCAAAAATGGGGCATCCCGGCGAACCAAAAAAGAATGGGTTCGGGCAAAAGTTAAGGATAAAAATGAAAAGATGTAAACCCACAAATTTGAAAACCTGAAAAGGGAACTTTAGCAAAAATGGGTATCCCGGTGAATTGAAAACCCGCAAAGGGCGATTCAGGCAAAAGTTAGGGATTGAAAAGCAAATGACTGCGGTCTGCGTTTGAGTTTCATTGCTTAGTAGATTGGGAGGACCTGAGGGCCGTTCATCCGAATCAATCTCTTCTAAAGATAAAGCATCGAGAAAGCTTCGCCGTCAGGCGAGTCATAGAGGGATCAGCTCAAGGTGTATATCTGTGCCATATTGCCGACATTTTTTGTACACTTCTGTATTTCTTTTGTGCACATCTGTATATTTTTGCGCAACTTCCTCTTTCCAGGGGTTTGCATCTGTTGTAAAACTTTGCCTATTTACAGGCCATTTGTCAATAAACATATACTATTCAGTATTTGATCTGTGTGTTTTGTTTTAACTTTTACTAGTTTTGTTTGTGAGAAACTCCCGATGTTTTGATAAACTTGCGCATTCATAAAATCGCAGGCCTTGGCCAATAATTGTTAAAACTTTGAATTAATTTAACAACGTTACAGATGATGACCAAGATAGCCCTGTTGTATAGGATATTTTGTTTGTCTGTCTTTTGCAGGGCTGTTACCCTTGAGGCAAGTTTCCAGGTATGGATGGAATTTGTTTCTCCCTAGCCAGAATTGTTCCCCACAATTGAGAATGGCATCTCTATCCCAGTAAAGTTGTATGCAGGTATTGTATATGCTTGTTCCTGACAATTAGTCAGGGTACATTCAATCTCCTTAGAGTACAGGTTTATGTTTACTCCCCACCGAGTCAAGATGTGTTTGTTTTTCCACTAAACAGGTGTGGAGCTTTTTCCAGCAGTAGTCTGGTATTAGCTGTTCTCCAGCACTTTGTTTGTAGATACTCAACTCTCAGTAGTGCAGACTGAGATCTCCAACAAAGTTAATTCCCCTACAAAGTCATTGATTTACCGGCAGGTAAGATGTAATCTCGGTATGTGGTCATCTTTCCTCAGCCAAATTGTTGTTCCCCAGGAGAGTCGTATCTCGGAAGGCCGTTCAGGGCAGTGGTTTCCCCGCAGAATCTTTGATTCCCTAGAGGTGAGACATGTTGTTCAACCTGGTTGTTATTTTCCTAGTGAGGTGTCTATTCCCTAAAACGTTTGTATTCTGGAAGGCCATCCAAGGCATTCTTCCTCAGCAGGTTTTAACGTGTATCCCCAGTTGAGTCTGGACTTCTTTTTCTTGTAAGAAATTTTTGTTCCCTAGTACAGAAGCCATTCATGGCCCTTTTTTTCAGCATAAATCCAATTGTTATTGGCAAGTGTAAGCTATTTCCAACAGGATGGTTTCTGTATCTCTAGCATTTATTTTGCTGATTCAGTTTTGTTACATCTGCATGTATACATAGCATCTACCCAAATATGTAGCATTTCCATTTCGTATGGAACATTACGCCATTTTCAAACATATGCATGTGAAACATAGGCCAGGTTGTTACCTCTTTGTTTACAAGTATATCTTCGACAGATGTTTGTTATCTTTGCATGTATGGTATCCAGACCATGGCAAGTTGCTGAGTTTCCGTTAACCCGCGTGGTATCCAGACCACGGTTCATGTTTTCCCCGACAGTTGGTTATTTTTGCCAAAAGTGGTATCCGGACCATGGCAGTTCCCAATCTGTTTTGTCCGTTAAGTATCCAGACTCCGGTCAAATTTCCTTGTGATATCCAGATCATGAAAGATGTGGTTATGTTCTTTTGCGTATATGGTATCCAGACCATGGCGTATTTTCGTAGTATTGTGCTTTCTCCGTCGAGTATCCAGACTCCGGTAAATTCTGTTGGGTATCCAGACCCTGTTAAGTTTGTGGATGTATTTCTTTATCCGTCGAGTATCCAGACTCCAGTAGAGGTATTTATGGTATCCAGACCACGGTAATTGGTGGTATTTTCTTTTCCGTCGAGTATCCAGACTCCGATAAAGACAATTATGGTATCCAGACCATGGTAGCTTATTTAATGTTTTGTGATATCCAGATCACAACAATGTTGTTATTTTCTTTCAGCCCGTGTGGCATTCAGACCACGACTCATATTATTTCCCAACACTGTCGTCGGACTTCAGCTGGTCGTGTTGTCTTGAACTCATATGATATCCAGGTCTTGATGAGTACATCTATGATATATCTTCCTCGTCCGTTGGGTATCCAGACTCCGGTCCTTGGCTTTGAGCATCCAGGCTCCAGTTTCCCCGTGGAGTATCCAGACTCCGGTGAATTTTCGTTTTGAGGTAAACTACTTTATCCGCCGAGTATCCAGACTCTGGTGAAGTCAATCAGGTATTCAGACCTTGGTAAATTCTGTGGAATATCTAGATTCCGGTGAATTTTACAGTTTGTGACAAACTATGTATTCCGTTGAGCATCCAGGTTCTGGTTTACTGCATTGAGCATCCATGCTCTAATTCATCCGTGGAGTATCCAGACTCCGGTGATTTTTCAAATACGGGTTGTTTTGCTTCGTCCGTTGAGTATTCAGGTTCCTGTCAAGCTCCGTTGAGTATTTAGACTTTGGTAAATCCCCATTGAAGTCCTCAATTTCGTTGAGCATCCAGGTGTCGATTGTCGCATTGAGCATTTAGGCTCCGGTTTTTGTCATTAAGTATCCAAATTCTGACAAATTTCCATTTTTGTGAATTCAGTGATCTGTCGAGTATCCAGACTCCGGTCATTTTCTTTGAGCATTCAGGCTCTGGTTTGTGCATCGAGTATCCAGACTCCAACAATTCATTTATTGATTCACTTCGTCCGTTGAGTATCTAGACTCCAGTCATCTTTGAGCATTCAGGCTCCGGGTTTTGTTCGTTGAATATCCAGATTTTGACAAATCTCCACTTTATATTCTTGTTGTTCGTTGATTATCCAAACTCCGGCAACATGAAATGTTACCTACACCCAATATGGTATCCATACCATGGCGCATTATCATCTTGATTTGTGTTTCCCCAGTGGAGTATTTTTGTAACCAGTGCAGTTATCTTCAGAGATATTTTATGTGTAGTTTCTATCTTCTGCGGTTGGAAAATTTTCGGGTTCTTTGGTATTCAATCGTCTTTTACCTCGATTGTTTGAAAGCCGTTCCCTTTTCACTCATCCGGGTCCAAGTCGTTTGAATAGGGGCAACTGTTGTACCCCAAAATTTGCCCAACCTTTTCTTCACTTGGCTTATGTTTCATTGCATTGTTCTAGCATTTGCATTGCATGTCATTGTTCATTTTGTCGGGGATCAAGTGAGGTGTATAGCAAGAGGAGGTTACCAGGGGGTTTTATTCAAGCATGAGTGCTCATCAAAGTCATCAAGAGGTGGTCAGTGCTCTTTGAATGAGTTGGTGGATGTATGTGGCTTATCTCTTAACCTAGGAGATCAATTGGGGATCATCAGAGGATTGTGAATTCATGATTGTGGATAAGGGTGTCGCTACTGCGAAAAAAGGGTGCCGGCAATGACAGAAGAGTCGCCACCACTCGTTATTTATCCCACACGAAGGGAAAGGAAACGATCGGAAGAAACCTAGCGAAAAGGATTAAGACAGGTCATCACAACCAAATCTCAGGGTTCGGGAGTCGGTTACGCAAGGGGAAGGTATTAGCACCCCTTACGTCCATCGTACTCGACGGGATCCACGCTTGTGTATTTATCTGACGGGTTGTTTATCTATCTGCCTATCAAGGTTGGTTCAAAAGAAAATAAAAAGGTGACTCGACAAAGCATCGCAGCTCCGGGCCTACGTATTCTTGTCAGAGAAAAATCAGAGTCGACGTAGTTCGGCTAACTACGGATAAAAGATGGGTGAAGGTGGCTCGCCAAGCTACTACAAAAGAGAAAAGAACACACAAGCAAGGGAGGAAAATGTGTGGGGCTTGCACCACCACAAGCTCATCTCAACCTTCAATGAAAACATGAACCTAATCCTAAAGGTATCTACAAATGCAAACCTATTCTAATGCATCACAGGAAATAGTCAATCACATATTAAAGCAATCATGCTCCTAAACACAAGAATTTCTATTTATGCAACTTATCTTAATGCATCACAGCAACAGGTGATCAATCAAGAATGCAATCCAAGAAAACCAAGCAATCCTTCAGGATAGAGGTATACAGGAAGAGCAACAAGGAAGTCATTCCCAGGCTACATCATGCTAGAAGTTTATCGACACAAGAGTCCATCCCGAGTTCAACCTCTTTATGGAATGCATATTAGACCTCCCAAAGGGAAGACCAGGCTCTCACAAAAGGGATCCTAGAATGTAGGACAGATGAGAATGGTAGAACCTAGATGTCAATCTATGGTAAGTTAATTGTGTATCAACACAAGAGTCCACTAAGGCTCAAACCCCTTTATGGAATGCACATTAGACTTCCTAAAGGTAAGACCAGGCTCTCACAAGAGAGATCCTCAGATCATTGGACAAATGATTATTTGGGGGTAGAATCTATTAAACAAACTAGGGTTTAAAGGTTTATTGTGTATCAACACAAGGAAGTCCACTAAGGCTCAACCTCTTTATGGAATGCATATTAGACTTCCCAAAGGGAAGACCAGGCTCTCACAAGAGAGATCCTTAAATCAATGGACAAGGAAAAGAGTGAATGATGATGGGAAGCATTGTGAAAACCAAAGGAATCCACCATGGCACTCAACCAATCATGTTAAAGCTTATATCCTCAAAGGTATTACCATTCATGGTATGCCTTTAGTCCTTCCAAAGGAAGGACTAGGCTCCCATAATGGAACCTTGAATCATTGGATAAGAGAGAGGAAAGCAAAGCAAACCAACTATCTAAGGTGAAATCATCCACTTAAGGCTTTTTCAAAAGACCCTAATGATTAGCTCTAAAGGAACCTACCTTAAAGGAACTAAAAACCACTATCAAGCTTTGAGAATTGTTCTAGAGAGGTGTCAACCTATCACCTATACTATCAAGAAGGATTGGGAAGTTTAACTATGGCTAAAGATCACTTAAGAAATTAAACTATGGAAGGTACTATGCTAGGATCAACCTAAAAATAGCCTACACGTGAAATATACCAAAAATAGGAAACTACCTCTAAAACATCTATCAAAATTTCTAAGAGCTCCTAAGGGTGTAATGAGCCTATGGTTAAAAAATCATAAGCAAATTCTAAGGGGAAGGGCACTATCAAGAGTTTAACCCTAATTGTATGCTATGGGGAGTTCAAAAGGGAATGGCCTAAAGAACTAATTCAAAACCTATCAAGATGAAGTCTAAAAATCAGAATAAAAATCATACAATTCTATCAAGATGTCTATAGCTGTCTAGCAAAAAATCAAGTCCTAAATCAAGACCATGATTAAGTACAAAAGTCAGAAAGTAAATCATGCATTTTTAATCATCTAATTAAAATGGAAAAATGATATTAAATGGAAAATTAACCAAAAATTCAATTAAATGGCACACAAAAATCAGGGACATGCCGAAGATCAATCATGATTTTTCTCATATTTTTCCAATCCTTATTACTATTTTTCTTGAATTAAAAACCAACAAATCAATTAAAGAAAATGAAAAAACAATTAAAAGAAATAAAGAAAACTGGAAAATATCACAGCCACAAGATCTTAAGACCGGTCCACTAATCCAAAGTGGGAGAAACATGCCACGTATGCGCTGAAGCCCGTTTAATGAAACGGTGCATTTCATTATGGGCAATGTGTTGCGCGCTTGACTTGGATCACCATGAGTCTTAATCACCTTCGTTCACTCAAAAAGTAGGACAATCCAATGATCTACAACTTGACACATCAGCAGTCAAAGGTCAACAAGTCCTCAGAATCATCCTCATACGTTAGATCAGAATACCTAGTCAACTAATTCGGACACAATCCAATGACCAGGCTTCATCTTCCTCGATTTGAAACTGCAAACAGGGAGGGAACATTTCACGGTGGCCGGAGAAGACTCCGGTCGTATTCTCCGGTGGCACCACCACCACCTAGGTCTCAACCCTAACCAAACTAAATGAAACTTATACAGTTCTTCTCGTTTCTCCACAAGGAACATCAAGCTATACTTCTTTTTGATTTTTCTCTCAAGATTAAGCAGATACGATGCAAAACAGAAATGGTGTACCTTCAAGAATCATCACTAAACTCTCTCAAATCAATCCTAAAATCATCTAGGCCATATCAACAACCTAACCACATGTATAATCTTGCTTGATTGTGCTTAAATTAAGAGCAATTGTGAAGAGAAAGAACCTGCTCAGAAGCTTCGAATATGGTGATCTTAAGTGCTCAACCTTGCTTCAAATGGTGCAGATTCCTTCAATGAACAATGCTGGATCAATCTTGATTCTCAACACTTCTTGATTTGGCCTCCAACTCCAAACTCGAATTTCAATCTTCAAGCTCCAATTTCTCAACTGATCTAACCGTTTTTCCCTCCAAATGCTATCCAAAATCATCTGAATCTGATCTAGAGTTTATATAGATGAAGTTTGGATCACTATCTGGCCCAATCATGGCCCATTCCATCCAATTCATTTTCCAATTTTTCTTCACTTTTTCACTTATGGCTCTGTTTTACCTCCAAATTGCACAGAATACATTGCATGTAAGGTGGTGAAGATGAAGGGCTGAGATTACTCCCTTAATTCCAATCAATGGATGAGTTTGATTATGTGGCTTCTTCTTGAAGTAATTCCAAAAATGGCCATGAAACATGCTTCAATTTGAAATTCTAGAAATTCCAAAGTGTTCAAAATGTCATATGCACTCAAAATATGTACCAACTTGCAATATTTTTAACCATTATGAATTATTTTGCAATTTTCTCATTTTAATGCCTTTTAAAATGTCTTTTTGAGAAATTTCTTCAACCAATTCTTGTTCCAATCCATATCAATGAATTCATGGTGTTTGGTTGAGTAAATAACCTCATTTTGAGAAACTTTCAAGTTGGATAAAGTTCCATTTGAGGTGTGCAAGATAGTGAAATTAACCTATAATGTAAAATGACCTATAATCAATGTTTCCCAAAATAACCTTGCCTTGCAAGCATCATATCTTGAGTTCTACAAATCCAATCAAGGACTTCTAGGACTCCTTGGAAATATAAGAAGATAAGGAACAACATTCATGTCTGTCAAAAGGTCATGTGAAGCTTCCTTCTAGGGCAAAAGTGTCATGCAAGTTGACTTTCAAGCAACAAATTCACATTCATCTGATGACCTGTAACTTGCAAACTTCATAACTTGAGTTCTATAAATCCTATAAAGGAATTCTAGTACTCAAATTAAATCTATAATCATTCTCTATAACAATCATGTTGGGGTCAATGTGAGATGAAAATCACATCTTGAGTTATGTAGTCTTGAAGTTAGGCACTAAACCAGGGGATTTTATACTGTCAAGCTTAGAAACCCTAGCACAGGAACTTCTCACACTCTTAATGCATGATGAGTTGACCTTGAATTCATCCATAGGACATCTCAATACATCAATCCATGATCACATGGCATCATAATTGGGTCTCAACCTTCTTCAATTCAACTGTTGACCTAGGGTTGACCAGATGAAAACCCTAGATGCACCAATCTTGGTTGTAGCTCTTTGTACCTTGCACAATGAATTGTTTAAGCTCCATAATGACTATCAAGACATCATATAATCTTTATCAATGCTTCAAGCTCATATCCATGTATTTCACATCATCAGATGACTTCCCATAATCTTCAAGTTAGGAGATATACTCAATTGTCTTCAACCACTCTTCTGAGGATCTCTGGCTTCTTTAACGAGGATGTCAACCCTTGAACACTTGAGTGAAGCCTCTTGAATCTCTTCATAACCTTGAGTATCCTTTCTTTGATGAATACACACCTTGATCCCTGCACACATGTCAATGCAATACAAATGCTAATGTTACAATGAATGCAATGAAACACAAGCTAGGTAGGGAAAAAGGTTAGGCAAATTTTGGGGTGCAATAGCTGCCCCTATCCAAACGGCTTGGACCTGACTGGGTGAGAAGCGAACTACTCTCAAGAAATCAAGGCAAAAGACGGTTGGATACCAACAAACCCGAAAATTTGCCAACCGTAGAAGTAAAGGATACTCTGGTAGGGAAACTCCGGAAACTGCAAAGGTAGTCGCACGACAACTATGCTGGTGAATTACTAATCTGAACTTCATCATCAATTCTTGAATATATTCCCTGACCACGTGGTCGGACTTCATCAGTAAGTTTGAGAATAAAATCATTGGCCAATCATGCACTAACAAGATATCACTTTGCCCTTAGGCACTCCGCATCAGTCAGAGAAACACTTCGATGTCTAGTCGGACCCCGTCAGTAAGTCCGGAGGATAACATCCTTGGCCAATCATGCACCCTTAAGGATATTTCAATTTTTCCGTCAGACAATTCTGCGTCAGTCAGAGAAACACATCCACATTAGTCAGAAGATAGAACCCTTGGCCAGTCATGCACCAATAAGGACTCCTCAATTTGCCGTCAAGCAACTCTGCGTCAGTCAGAGAAATGCTCCAACATCAGTTTGAACATAAAATCCCTGGTTAATCACGAAACCCATAAGGATATCTAAATTTTGCCGTCAGGCAACTCTGTGTCAGTCAGAGGAACTCTTTAACATCTAGTTGGACTTCATACGTAAGTCAAAAGAGTTTGGCAACGCTGTCGGACCTCATCAGTAAGTCTTTACAGGAAGTTTCAACTTCTCTATTTGAAACTTGTCGGGGTGACACATCTCCGCTGAGGATTCTGGAGAACTATCAAGTAACTCTGCTTTGGGGTTTCAGGAGTCATCCTGTACGAACCAAACCTGCTGAAGAAATCAGGAGTCATCTTGAGCATATAACTCGGCTGGGGAAATCAGGAGTCATCCTGAACAAACAACCCTTCTGGGGAAAGTCAGAAATCATCAAGACTAAACCACTCTGCTGAAGAATACCTGCACACAAGAATGGTAACGACTTAGCTCATGTTTCACGTGCATATGTTTGACAATGGCGTAATGCTCCATAGGATGAAAATGCTACGCGTTTAGGGTAGATGTTATGCATGCATGCTATAATGCTATGTCAGCGAAATAAATGTTGAAGCAAAAACTATCCCGTCAGGGAAAGAGAATCATCTGCTGGGGAAAAGGAGTCATCCTTCCGGGGAAATAAACCACGCCAATATCAATTGGACTTAAGCTGGGGAAATGAGCCTCGATCGGCTTTTCCGCTGGAGGAAGTAGTTCTGCATCTGCTCAACTGGGTACACGAACCGTAAACTGTTGAGAAAAGGCGCCATGAACGACCTTCACAGATATACTTCTGTGCTTGGGAGGTACTAACTCCGCTGGGGAAATATAGCATCAGCCACACAACCATTCTTACCTGTTGACGAACCAACAATTCTGTGGGGGACTTGGTATCAACCACTTAAATCCACTGCTCTGACGAAGAGACTAGCCTCGACTAGCATCCTAGAACATCGAACCTTCAGGCGACGACTTCACTGGGGTAACACTGCTTCTGCTCGGGGAAACAACCTGGGGGGGCATAATCATGCGCTTCTGCTGGGGATATCAATCCTGATTACACAGTCATGTGCCTCGATTTTGAGGAGGAATCATAACCTGTCTTACCTTGCCCAACTTGCTGGGGAAGAAATATCAAACTTGATTACACAGTCATGTGCTCTGCGGGGAACGAGGTATTAAACCTGGCTACACACTCATGTGTTCTGATTCTGAGGATGAATCATAACCTGATCACAGAGTCATGTGCTCTACTGGGGATATCAATCCTGATCCGCTAAGGAGACAGTCTCATTCCTGTACTCTAAGGGGATAAAGCGTACACCGAACGACGGCTGGCTTACACACGACCCATCTGGGGAAATGATGATCTTGACGAGGATGCATCTCTGGCAACTGACGCTTTGAGGGCTACGACCCTGCAAAAATGAACAAACAGACAAAATACCCTTCACAAAAGGACCTATCAAGGCTATCATCCATGACTTCGTTCAAGTAAATCATTGTTTCAACAATTATCGGCCTAGGCCTGCAAGTTTATGTATGCGCATTTTAACAAAAACATCGGTGTTTTTCGCAAATAAAACAGGTAAATCAAAAACAAACACAAAGCATCAAGCTACTGAATAGTATGTTTTATTGATAAATGAGCCCCTGAATAGGCAAAATGTTTTACAACGGATGCAAGCTCCTGAAATGAGGAAGCTGCGCAAGTAAAAACATAAATATACATCAGTATATGTACAAATGTCGGTGATATGGTGCAGACGAACACCATGAGTTGATCCATCCATGACTCACTCGACTTCGACACCTCCCGACGCTTCTTCTTCAGAAGAGATTGACTTGGATAAACGGCCTTCAGGTCTTCACAAACCAATAAGCAGTGAAAGTTCCGTACGTGGAACGCAGTCGTTTGCTTTTTCAATCTCTAACTTTTGCCTGAACCGCCCTTTCGGGTTTTCGATTCACCGGGATACCCTTTTTTGCCAAAGCCGCCCCTTCAGGGTTTTCGACTTTGCGGGTGTACAACTTTTCGTTTATATCCCTAACTTTTTCCCGAACCTTTTCATTTTTTGGTTCGTCGGGATGCCCCATTTTTGCCTGGATATTCTTTTTTCTTTCCAGCGGGTCATTTTAAGCAAAGTATTTTTTGACTGCGTCTGCGTTCATAGGGGATGCGAAATCTTCGCCATCCATCGAGGATAACAACAAGGCTCCTACCGAAAAGACCTTGCTGACGACATATGGACCTTCGTAGTTAGGAGTCCATTTGCCCCTATGATCGGAGATTGGCGGAAGAATCTTCTTCAAAACGAGATCACCCGTCTGAAAGCTACGAGGACGAACTTTCTTGTGGTACGCTTTCTTCATCCGACTCTGATACAGCCTACCGTAAGCAATCGATGCTAGTCTCTTCTCATCCATCAGGCTGAGTGGTTCAATCGGTTCTTCACCCACTCGTAAAGGGGGAATCTCGACTTCCAGCGGTAGGACAACTTCCATACCGTACACCAATGAGAATGGAGTTGCCCCGGTTGATGTGTGTACTGTCGTACGATAACCGTGTAATGAAAATGGCAACATCTCATGCCAATCTTTGTAAGTCACTGCCATCTTCTGCACTATCTTTTTGATGTTCTTGTTGGCCGCTTCAACCGCGCCATTCATCTTTGGCCGATAGGGCGATGAGTTGTGATGTTCGATCTTGAAGTTCTAGCATAACTCCTTCATCATTTTGTTATTCAGATTCGAACCATTGTCAGTAATGATCCTCTCGGGAATTTCGTATCGACAGATGATGTCCTTCTTTATGAAGCGCGCTACCACCTGCTTGGTAACGTTAGCGTATGACGTTGCTTCTACTCACTTGGTGAAATAATCAATAGCCACCAAAATGAAGCGATGTCCATTAGATGCTGTGGGCTCGATCTTGCCGATCATGTCAATGCCCCACATGGAGAACGACCAAGGGGAGGACATGACATTCAATGGGCACGACGACACATGAACCTTATCAACATAAATTTGGCATTTATGCCATCTCTTCGCGAACTTGAAGCAGTCCGACTCCATTGTTATCCAATAATACCCTACACGGAGGATCTTTCGAGTCATCACGTGTCCGCCGGTGTGCGCACCAAATGTGCCTTCATGGCCTTCTTCCATAAGCAATCCTGCTTCTTTCTCGTCCACACATCTCAGCAGCACCAGATCGTGATTCCGCTTGTACAACACTCCATCAAGATTCAAGTAGAAATTTCCAGACAGCCTCCTCAGAGTCTTCTTATCATAGGTTGATGCGCCCACTGGATACTCCTTAGTCATAAGGAAGTTCTGGATATCATAGAACCATGGCTTGCCGTCGGAGGCTTCCTCGATGGCGAAAATGAAAGCAGGCCTATCAAGGCGGGAGATAACAATCCTTGGAGCTTCATTCAAAAAATTGACCTTGTACATCGAGGACAAGGTTGCTAAGGCATCATCCATTTGATTCTCGGCTCTAGGCACATGACAGAATTATACCCTGTCGAAGAAAGGTAGCAGCCTTCGGGCATAATTCATGTATAGGATCAGGTTCGGTTGCCTGGTCTCCCACTCACCTTTGATTTGATTGAAAATGAGCGCTGAGTCGCCGTATACATCAAGTTTCTTGATCCTCAAATCGATGGCTTCTTTTAAACCCATGATGCATGCCTCGTATTCCTCCTCTTTGTTGGTGCACGGGAATGTTAATCTGGCCGTGAATGGGATGTGTGATCCCTGGGGAGTCGTGATGATTGCCCCAATTCCACTACCGTACGAATTAACTGCACCGTCGAAAATCAATTTCCATTGGGAACCCAGCTCTGGCCCCTCGTCAGGGAGCGGCTCGTCGTAGTTTTTCATCTTCAAGAACATAATATCCTCATCAGGGAATTCAAATTTCATCGGCTGATAGTCTTCGATAGGCTGCTCAGCAAGGTATTCTGACAAAATACTTCCTTTGATGGCTTTTTGAGATACGTACTGAATATCGTATTCTGTCAATACCATTTTCCATCAGGCAATTCTCCCGGAGAGAGCCTGCTTCTCAAAGACGTACTTGATCGGATCCATCTTCGAAATTAACATGGTCGTGTGATTGAGCATGTACTGGCGTAAACGTTTGGCAGCCCACGCAAGTGCGCAACACGTCTTTTCCAGCATTGAGTAACGAGACTCACAATCTGTGAACTTTTTACTCAAATAATAGATGGCATGCTCCTTTCTTCCAGTCTCGTCGTGTTGACCAAGAAAACAACCCATGGAATTCTCAAGAACTGTCAAGTACATGATTAATGGCCGTCCAGCCACTGGGGGTATCAAAATAGGAGGTTCCTGCAGGTACTTCTTTATTTTGTCAAATGCCTTCTGGTAATCCTCATTCCAGACAATGGCCTGATCTTTCTTCAAAAGCTTGAACATCGGTTCACACGTGGCCGTGAGCTGAGAAATAAACCTCGCAACGTAGTTTATTCTGCCCAGGAAACCACGAACTTCTTTTTCTGTTCTAGGCGTTGGCATTTCTTGTATTGCTTTTAGTTTGGTAGGATCAACTTCTATGCCTCTTTCACTTACAATAAACCCCAGTAGTTTTTCGGACCGTACCCCAAAGGTACACTTATTAGGATTCAGCCTCATCCTGAATTTCCTCAGTCTCTCAAAAAGCTTCAGTAAATTGACCAAATGCCCATCCTCCGTTTGGGACTTTGCAATCATGTCATCAACGTAGACTTCAATCTCGTGATGAATCATGTCATGAAACAACGTGACCATCGCCCGCTGATAGGTTGCCCCTGCGTTCTTCAGACCGAAAGGCATTACCTTGTAGCAAAACATCCCCCATGGTGTTATAAACGTGGTTTTCTCCATGTCTTCCGACGCCATCTTAATCTGATTATAACCGGAGAAGCCATCCATGAATGAAAACACGGAAAATTGCACCGTATTGTCGACCAATACGTCAATATGAGGGAGCGGGAAGTCATCCTTAGGGCTCACCTTGTTTAGATCCCGATAATCTATGCACATCCGTACCTTACCGTCCTTCTTCGGTACAGGCACTATATTGGCGACCCACGGAGGGTATGTAGTGACTGCTAAGAACCCAGCGTCCAACTGCTTGTGGACCTCCTCTTTGATCTTAACAACCATGTCTGGTCTGGTCCTCTTAAGCTTCTACTTGACTGGAGGACATTCATCTTGCAACGGCAGATGATGAACTATGATATCCGTATTGAGTCCGGGCATATCCTCATACGACCAAGCAAAAATGTCACTATACTCTCGAAGCATCTCCACAAGTTTTTTCTTGATATCGCTTTGCAATTCAGCCCCTATCCGAACATTCCTGACAAGTTCTTCAGAACCCAAATTGATAATCTCAATATCCTCTTCATGAGGCAGAATGACCCTTTCCTCCTGTTTCAACAGTCGAACCAACACTTCCGGAAGGTCTTCACCCTCGTCAATCTCTTCTTTAGCTTGATATATCAGACAATCAAAGTTGAAGCGAGTCATGGACGGTTCTGGATCGGTGTCACCTGTAGTGAGAATCCTGCAATGAAAGGGTTAAGTTTAAAACAAGTATGCAAGCCAACACTAACCGCATCGCCATTTTATTGTTTTTCAAAACAAAAATAAAACAGGAATAAAAGGGAACGCAATATTTGAATACGAAAAACGCCTTTGATTAATGAAAAATATGTACAAACATAAGCAGTCAGACCCTGACAATAAAACCATTATGCCCCGGGTAGGACATAAGGTTGTACAATAACTGGAAAAAGTAAATCATTACTCTTTGTCGGTCACTTGAATGATGTCTTGAACGGACCAGTTGTTGAGGCTTTGCCCTGGTTTGCTCGGTTGGATCCAGGAATCAAGGTCGCAATCACTGTCTTCGTCGTCTTCAGACACGACACTAACATTTTCAAATATCACTCCACCCTTCGTGAACTGAATCGGCCCCTTGACGCATGGCGCACTACGCGAAGATGAAGCAGCAGCAGAAGGAGAATACCCTAACCCAAACTTATCTTGTTTGTTAGGGATATTCAGAACTTGCCCCCAGCCTTGGGCCACACCAGCTTGGACCACGGCCTGAGCTTCCTTAAAGGAGGAGAGAGTCATCTCTGGCATCTTACTTGGCGTCAGAATCAGCTCCTTGACTTTAACGGTTTCAAAGGCTTGGCACAAGGTCTCGTGGATCTCACCATCCACCTCGACATATTTGAAGGACGACAAATGGCTCACCATTATGTCCTCTTCGCCGCAAACGGTCACTATGCTGCCACCCACAACATATTTCAATTTCTGGTGCAACGTGGAGGTTACGGCTCCAGCTGCATGGATCCATGGCCGGCCTAACAGACAGCTATAGGCAGACATGATGTCTATAATGTAGAAGACCGCATCAAAAGTCTTTGGCCCAACCTGGATGGGCAGAGTTACCTATCCGAAAACTGACCTCTTGGTCCCGTCGAAAGCTTTCACAACCAGATCACTGGGTGTGCACATCAGTCCTCTCGTATCCAGCTTCATCATAGCTTTTTTCGGCAAGATGTTGAGTGGATACCCGGTATCAACCAGTACATGCGACATAACCGTTCCTCGGCATTCCAGAGATATGTGCAGAGCGCTATTATGGTTCCTCCCCTTCAGTGTCAGCTCGAGGTCAGTAAACCCTAATCCGTTCCCAACGTTCATATGGGCAACCACCCCCTCGAGTTGGTTGACGGATATCTCTTGCGGTACGTAGGCTGCATTCAGCACCTTCAACAAGGCGTTGCAGTGTGCCTCGGAGCACAACAACAAATTCAGGATGAAGATCTTTGAAGGCGTCTGGTGAAGATCGTCAACAATCTTGTAGTCGCTCTTTTTGATCAGTCTCATAAACTCCTCCGCATCCTTTACAAGCAGGTCCTTTCCCACCTCTCGAGAGGTTTCTTCAATGAACTTATTCTTGCCTTTGTCCACCTTATCAGCTTTGTCAGCTCTATCAGCCGTAATCTCTGGTGGAGCGAACACTCTGACACTTCGCGTTATACCCCCAAAACCGATCAAATTATCCACAGTCTCAACTGGTGGATCCAATTCTAATTTCTAGCCTTTACAATAGATCTCGGCTCCGTAATGCCAGGGAACAACATTAGTACTTGCAAATGGTATCGGGCCTGCCTTTGTTATAGTAATCGTAGGTGGCCTAGGAGCGGATATGGTGATTGTCTTGCGCAGTATGGTAATGGTAGCAACTTCATCCTCCTGCTGCAAAATTACCTCTCCCAATTCTTTCTCAACCTTCCGGCTAAACTGTAGAATCCCCCCGTCTATCAGGCTTTGAATTCCTTCCACTAGCTGATCACATCCGTCAGAATGTATCGTACATCCCATGCAAAACTTCCCGCATCATGGGAAAATACCCCTCTTCATCAGCTTGGCTTTAATGAAGCCAAATGGTGTTCTTAGGTCTTTGACATCAGTCAGTAGATCTGAATCCTCTTCTCCGATGATGGCGCTAACTGCGGCCCCTCCGTGGTGCAGCATTGGGTTCTTCAGAACGTTTGGAATTTCATCAGAGAAGTTGATTATTTTGGCATCAAGCATATCCTGTACCTTATGCTTGAACGCTTTGCAGTTATCAATCGTGTGCCCCGGCGCGCCCGAATGAAATTCGCATCTCGCGTTGGCGTCGTAGTCCTGTGGAAGTGGTCCAGTTGGAGGAGCTAAAGTCCTTTTCTGAAGCAGCTGCAACTAAAGCAATGCCTGTGAGAGCTGACCATACAACATGGGTGGTGCTTCAAGATGACGACTTGACAGTGGGGCTTTCCCCTGATACCTGCGATACCCTTGCTGGTTATGCTGCTGAGGCTGCTGAACAACCGGAATGGTGATACTGGCAACCTGCTGACGCTGGTTGTTCTGCCCTTTCCTTCCTCGAGCACTAGCTATCGAGCTAGTCTCGCCTTCTCTCTTCTTACTTCCAAAGACCTTCTTCCCTCCTCCAGATGAGGGTAGTTCTCCACCCAGGATCTTCCTGAGTTTTATCCCATTTTCTACACGCTCACCAATAATAATGAGGTCGGAGAAACTTCCTGACATACTGCTTATAAGTTTCTCGTAGTACACCCCGACAGTGTAGCTACAAACATGTCCACCAGTTGACGTTCAACCATAGGTGGCTGAACTCTCGCTGCCAACTCCCGCCAATGCTGGGCATACTCCTTGAAGCACTCATTGCTCCTCTAAGATAGGTTCTGCAGCTGAACCCAGTTTGGTGCGAGGTCACTATTATACTGATAGTGATGGACGAATGCTTCAGCGAGCTCTTTCCAGGTACGGATGCTTGAGGGTTCCAAACCCATATACCATTCCAGCGATGGTCCAACCAGACTATCCTGAAAGAAGTGCATCAGGAGCTTATCATCATCAGAGTGAGCAAACATCTTTCGGTAATACGACTTTAGATGCACCCGAGGGCAGGTGGTACCCTTATACTTGTCGAAATCAGGCACCTTGAACTTTTGTGGTACCTTCAAATCGGGTATCAACCCCAGCTTGGCCATGTCGAGGCCCATCGAATTCAGATTCCCAAAATGTTTCATCTTATCCTCAAGCGCCTTGAACCTGAGGCGGGTTTCAGAGGCGAGCTCATCCTCAGCTCCATGCATAGAGAAGACATCATCCTGACGATCTTCCAACCACGGTTGACCATCCCTTCCAGCTTCGGGTCCGGTGAAATTGCCAATACCAGCATTGGCTCCGATATTATTACCGCTTGCACCTGCATTCCCGTTGGCAGCCCCAGTGGTGCCATTGCCAGCCCCAGCTGGGCCAACACCTGCTATAGTATCCCCATTGGCAACAAAGTTAGGGATGATCCCAACTGGGACAATGTTGTCTCCTCGAGGAGTCTCCACGTGAGGTGGGTGAACAGTTTCAGCCCCGTGTAACACTCCATTGTTGTCCATCCGTGCAATCAGAGGCTACACGGCAGTCCTGAAATGCACTTGCCCATTGGCAATCACCTGCATCAGCTCCATGAAGCGGTCTATCCTTTCCCTCATTTCCTGGATGTCATCTTGCACTTGTTCCATGATTCTGGCTTGATTCGCTCTCATGGAGTACCAGTGAATCTGTCGACGGGAAATCCTGTAACAAACCTATTATCAAACACAAGGGTTAGTTAAATAAACATGATATATGCTTATGAAGGATGGTTATGCAAGTGCAAATGCAAACACGTGTCTGCGTGTTGGGGAAAGTCCCCCCTGATTCTAGCTTCCAGGAAAAATAAAGTCCAACATCCAATCATGGAAAGAAAACCTCGTATATATATCTGGAAAAAGCCTCGAAGGCAGCGTATAATGGAACACAACCGAAGTAGCAAGGCATGACCCCGACCAACAAGCCTGGTGGTGATCAGCATCTCAATGCGGAAAAGAAATACAAAGAAATACAAAAGAAATCAAGTGCAGCTATGGGCATGGAAGTCTTCCAACATCTTCTTCGTATCAGGGTGATCAGGCTGGGAGAGCAACCCCTGTATCAACAGATCCCTCTGCCTGATGGTACCCTAGAGACCCTGTGCAAAATCCTGGCAGGCACCTTTTCTAAAGCACTTATCCAATCTACACCGCTTAGCATCAGCCAAGAGTTTGCAATCCTTCAGGTTTGCCGTGACTTCAGCTAGTCGGGACTAAGCATTACGCCGAAGTGAGGCTTCAGCCTCCACCTTCTTGCCTTTGATATCAATCTGGACTTCAAGCTCGACTACCCGTTGCTTCAACTTCTCTTCCTTTTCCTTGTGGTTATTCAGAGTGGCATTCCAATCAGCGTTGAATTTGGATATCTTCAGATAGGCTTTATCCAACTCTTGCTTCTTCGTAGTCAACACGTTGCTCGTGTCCTTCAGGGCTAATCCAAGGCGCTCCTTATCCTTAGTTAGCTTCGTCACATCCGTTCCCAAGTGGTTCACCAGCTCGATTTGTTGCTTAAACGAGTATACTGCTTCAACTTTCTTGTGGCGAAGTTGAGCAATCTCCTTTTCTAGCTCTTCGTTGGCTTTCACAAGTGCTTCCTTCTCAGCTAGGAGCTGCTTGTATTTCTGGATATCCACAGTTGTAGGCTCTTCAACTATGGGTGCACAAGGAGGTGTGGCCGGAGGAAATGGCATCAGAATCATCTTTGCTCTTTCCTGAACCCAACTCAAGTATGGAGGATAGGCACGACTGTTGCTTTTCCCCAAAGCTGCCTTCCCTTTTCTGCTGATGTTATTCCAAGCGTGCTCGAGCTTGGCTAACATATCACTGCTTAGCAACCCTGTGAAGTACAAAGATTCCTGTACTTCCTCCTCTCTAGGAGCATCCCTTAAGGCATAAGCAAACTGTCTGATTAATAAGGTTGGGTTGTAGTTAATACATCCCTTCCTTCCAATGAGAGGAACATTCGGGAAACCACTGTAATTGTATATGATCTCGATACCTAATCTGTCCCTATCAAACCAGGTGATACTCTCAACTGTCAGGCTCATCAGGCGCTCTGACCATTCCAAAGTATTCGTCAAAGTGACAAAGGAACCCTTCTTGGGCATATGGCTATCAAACCATAGATATAGCAGAGGTGCACAACAAGACACGTTTTTTCCTCTTCTGTTCTCGTTTTTGTAGTGCACTGAATGGTACACATCCCCGAGCAACATGGGCACAGGATTACCTGAAGCAAATATATGAAAGGCATCCAAATCAATGAAGTCCGACAGATTGGGAAACAGAACAATACCATAAATGCACAAAGCAAGGATATCATTGAAAACAACCCAGCAACCACTCTTGGCGTACTCTTTGGCCTTCGCAGCTAGAAACTGTAGGGAAAAACCAGGAACTCCATTCCAGGTAGTGAACTTCTCCTGCAGTACTGAAACATCTAGGTGAAGTGCAGCAGCCAACTTAGCCATGTTAGGCTTAGCATCAGAGTGATAAAATGGCATCCGATCACAGATGGGCACTTCCAGCAGTGCTGAATACTCCTCAAGAGTAGATGCAAGAATAAAGTCCGAAAAGGTGAAACACCGGAGCTAGGGGTCATAAAACTGCAATAAGGCATACAACCCGTTCAATTCCTGCACTGAAGGTCTGCAAACCAAACTGATCAACTTCTCGTAAGCTTTCCTGAAATCATCCAGGACCTTCCTCTCAGCCAAACCAATCAACCCGGAGAGAACCTTGACATCTGGAGTGGGCAGCTTGTAAGCAACATTCTTCCTCAAAGCCTTCATGCTGAAAATGTGAAACTAGATCACTAGAATCAGAGGGGAGTAGGAACCTGTAACACAGACACGTGTTAATGAGATACAAAAAATATGCTAATGCAAATGCACAGTGTGTGGCAGGGATCAAGTGTGCTGTGTTGTGCTGAAATTCTGCTCCGATGAGAATATAACACAAATCTGACAAAGAACCTCTGCTGTCAATACCACTGATTCAAACTATCAAGAGAAAACCAGGTGGTCTGGAGCTTAAAGTTTCCTGCAAAACCCAACCCTGCTCACAGGTATGGACCTAATCACGGACGAGGTACGTAATCCTATGTGTTTCTCAGTGTCACAGACTTTCACAAAATGATGATACGTTCACCATTTCTGGTTTGGCATCATCACTCCCTGAAGAGGCCTCACTCAGTTGAGTCACAAATAATCGGTCCTCAGAGTCGAAAACTCTCAAGTCTGATAACTCCTCAAGCCTAAAGGGCTGCAAAAGAAACCATCCAAGGGAATCTCGTCTGAGCGTGAATTTCGTGGGCCACTAGTACATGCAAAGCATGCACGCCCCCACTACTATCCACTACTAAAGCTATGTATCACTCAAGCCTGGGTTTTGGCTTATCACTCATCAGAATGTCCCTCTCACACAGCACAACAAATAATCATATTATACTAAAAGTAAAGTGCAGGGAAGTAAAATGCGATAAATAAATGAAAACCCAACAGGTAAACATAAAAATGCTAGGATTGACTCGCATAGGGAACATCAATCCCCAGCAGAGTCGCCAGCTGTCGCTACTGCGAAAAAAGAGTTCTGGCAATGATAGAAGAGTCGCCACCACTCGTTATTTATCCCACACGAAGGTAAAGGAAACAATCGGAAGAAACCTAGCGAAAAGGATTAAGACAGGTCGTCGCAACCAAATCTCAGGGTTCGGGAGTCGGTTACGCAAGGGGAAGGTATAAGCACCCCTCACGTCCGTCGTACTCGACGGGATCCACGCTTGTGTGTTTATCTGACGGGTTGTTTATCTATCTACCTATCAAGTCTGGTTCAAAAGAAAACAAAAAGGTGACTCGACAAAGCGTCGCAACTCCGAGCCTACGTATTCTCGTCAGAGAAAATCAGAGTCGGCGTAGTTCGGCTAACTACGGATAAAAGATGGGTGAAGGTGGCTCGCCAGTACGTCAGTATTGTGCCTACGTACTCTCAAGACGTATGAGAGATTAGAGCTTACGTAGTTCAGGATAAAACAGAACACGGGCTTGTTCTAAGGTTTTTACCCGAGTAAGGTTAAACAACAGTTCTAGCAGTTTAGGGACATCGCCTGTTTGGGTAGAACCGAAGCTTAACAGTACTCTTTTCATCAGAAAAGTTTTTCCTCGAATTAAGACCCCACGGGGGCAAAAAGGTTTGAATGTCTGTTTTTGTCTTTTACGAAAATAAGTGTTTTTTATGAATGTTTGTAATTCATATCGCACTAGAGACTATGACCTAGGAGTTAATGCGTCGCATGTCACCCAAAGAGTACCATACTAAACATCCTGATTACTGGAAGGAAGCCCTCCAATAACCATTTCCTAAGTAGCTTAAGGCTCGTAACGTACGATATTCATTAGCCTTTATTACGTATTTTACTGTTGTTTTGAGATGAGAAGAGAAGGACTCTACAGGGGAAACTATCAAGCATCCTACTGTTGTCATGCAATGGATTCATCTTATGGTTAAGGTTAAAAAGGGGAATCTACCCTAATGTTATCATGCAAAGGTTTCAACCTAAAGTTCTATCATCACTCCTTAAACAAGGAAATGAGAGTCCTAAGGGATCATGTTAATGGGAAATAAACAACAACAACAGAAATCATTAAACTGAAAGAAGTAAAGCTATCAAGCTAAAAAGATGCATGCAATGCAACAAAACCAGCAAGGGAGAAAAATGTGTGGGGCTTGAGCCACCACAAGCTCATCTCAACCTTAACTGCAAACAAGCAAAGCCAAGCAGTAACAAACAAGCTACTACAAAAGAGAAAAGAACACACAAGCAAGGGAGGAAAATGTGTGGGGCTTGCACCACCACAAGCTCATCTCAACCTTCAATGCAAACATGAACCTAATCCTAAAGGTATCTACAAATGCAAACCTATTCTAATGCATCACAGGAAATAGTCAATCACATATTAAAGCAATCATGCTCCTAAACACAAGAATTTCTATTTATGCAACTTATCTTAATGCATCACAGCAACAGGTGATCAATCAAGAATGCAATCCAAGAAAACCAAGCAATCCTTCAGGATAGAGGTATACATGAAGAGCAACAAGGAAGTAATTCCCAGGCTACATCATGATAGAAGTGTATCAACACAAGAGTCCATCCCAAGTTCAACCTCTTTATGGAATGCATATTAGACCTCCCAAAGGGAAGACCAGGCTCTCACAAAAGGGATCCTAGAATGTAGGACATATGAGAATGGTAGAACCTAGATGTCAATCTATGATAAGTTAATTGTGTATCAACATAAGAGTCCACTAAGGCTCAAACCCCTTTATGGAATACACATTAGACTTCCCAAAGGGAAGACCAGGCTCTCACAAGAGAGATCCTCAGATCACTGGACACAAGATTATTTGGGGGTAGAACCTATTAAACAAACTAGGGTTTAAAGGTTTATTGTGTATCAACACAAGGAAGTCCACTAAGGCTCAACCTCTTTATGGAATGCACATTAGACTTCCCAAA
This sequence comes from Lathyrus sativus, assembly GCA_963859935.3. NCBI lineage: Eukaryota > Viridiplantae > Streptophyta > Magnoliopsida > Fabales > Fabaceae > Lathyrus > Lathyrus sativus. Next base: position 558,679,521 of record OZ012735.1, on the reverse strand, counting down.
GGGAAGACCAGGCTCTCACAAGAGAGATCCTTAGATCAATGGACAAGGAAAAGAGTGAATGATGATGGGAAGCATGGTGAAAACCAAAGGAATCCACCATGGCACTCAACCAATCATGTTAAAGCTTATATCCTCAAAGGTATTACCATTCATGGTATGCCTTTAGTCCTTCCAAAGGAAGGACTAGGCTCCCACAATAGAACCTTGAATCATTGGATAAGAGAGACGAAAGCAAAGCAAACCAACTATGTAAGGTGAAATCATCCACTTAAGGCTTTTTCAAAAGACCCTAATGATTAGCTCTAAAGGAACCTACCTTAAAGGAACTAAAAACCACTATAAAGCTTTGGGAATTGTTCTAGAGAGGTGTCAACCTATCACCTATACTATCAAGAAGGATTAGGAAGTTTAACTATGGCTAAAATCACTTAAGAAATTAAACTATGGAAGGTACTATGCTAGGATCAACCTAAAAACAACCTACACGTGAAATCTACCAAAAATAGGAAACTACCTCTAAAAAATATATCAAAATTTCTAAGAGCTCCTAAGGGTGTAATGAACCTATGGTAAAAAAATCAGAATCAAATTCTAAGGGGAAGGGCACTATCAAGAGTCTAACCTAATTGTATGCTATGGGGAGTTCAAAAGGGAATGGCCTAAAGAACTAATTCAAAACCTATCAAGATGAAGTCTAAATATCAGAATAAAAATCATACAATTCTATAAGATGTCTATAGCTGTCTAGCAAAAAATCAAGTCCTAAATCAAGACCATGATTAAGTACAAAAATCAGAAAGTAAATCATGCATTTTAAACATTTTTAATCATCTAATTAAAATGGAAAAATGATATTAAATGGAAAATTAACCAAAAATTCAATTAAATGGCACACAAAAATCAGGGACATGCCAAAGATCAATCATGATATTTCTCATATTTTTCCAATCATTATTACTATTTTTCTTGAATTAAAAATTCAACAAATAATTAAAGAAAATGAAAAAACAATTAAAAGAAATAAAGAAAACTGGAAAATATCACAACCACAAGATCTTAAGACCGGTCCACTAATCCAAAGGGGGAGACACATGCCATGTATGCGCTGAAGCCCGTTTAATGAAACAGTGCGTTTCATTATGGGCAATGTGTTGCGCGCTTGACTTGGATCACCATGAGTCTTAATCACCTTCGTTCACTCAAAAAGTAGGACAATCCAATGATCTACAACTTGACACATCAGCAGTCAAAGGTCAACAAGTCCTCAGAACCATCCTCATACGTTAGATCAGAATACCTAGTCAACTAATTCAGACACAATCCAATGGCCAGGCTTCATCTTCCTCGATTTGAAACTGCAAACAGGGAGGGAACATTTCACCGTGGCCGGAGAAGACTCCGGTCGTCTTCTCCGGTGGCACCACCATCACCTAGGTCTCAACCCTAACCAAACTCAATTAAACTTATACAGTTCTTCTCGTCTCTCCACAAGGAACATCATGCTATACTTCTTTTTGATTTTTCTCTCAAGATCAAGCAGATACGATGCAAAACAGAAATGGTGTTCCTTCAAGAATCATCACTAAACTCTCTCAAATCAATCCTAAAATCATCTAGGCCATATCAACAACCTAACCACATGTCTAATCTTGCTTAATTGTGCTTAAATTAAGAGAAATTGTGAAGAGAAAGAACCTGCTCAGAAGCTTCGAATATGGTAATCTTAAGTGCTCAACCTTGCTTGAAATGGTGCAGATTTCTTCAATGAACAATGCTGGATCAATCTTGATGCTCAACACTTCTTGATTTGACCTCCAACTCCAAACTCAAATTTCAATCTTCAAGCTCCAATTCCTCAACTAACCTAACCGTTTTTCCTTCCAAATGCTATCCAAAATCATCTGAATCTGATCTAGAGTTTATATAGATGAAGTTTGGATCACTATCTAGCCCAATCATGGCCCATTCCATCCAATTCATTTTACAATTTTCCTTCACTTTTTCACTCATGGCATAGCACGAAAATGGCTCTGTTTTACCTCCAAATTGCACCAAATACATTGCTTGTAAGGTGGTGAAGATGAAGGGCTGAGATTACTCCCCTAATTCCAATCAATGGATGAGTTTGATTATATGACTTCTTCTTGAAGTAATTCCAAAAATGGCCATGAAACATGCTTCAATTTGAAATTCTATAAATGCCAAAGTGTTCAAAATGTCATTTGCACTCAAAATATGTACCAACTTGCAATATTTTGAACCATTATGAATTATTTTGCAATTTTCTCATTTTAATGCCTTTTAAAATGTCTTTTTGTGAAATTTCTTCAACCAATTCTTGTTCCAATCCATATTAATGAACTCTTGGTGCTTGGTTGAGTAAATAACCCCATTTTGAGCAACTTTCAAGTTGGATAAAATTCCATTTGAGGTGTGCAAGATAGTGAAATTGACCTATAATGCCAAATGACCTATAATCAAAGTTTCCCAAAATACCTTTGCCTTGCAAGCATCATATCTTGAGTTCTACAAATCCAATAAAGGACTTCTAGGACTCTTTGGAAAGATAAGAAGATAAGGAACAACATTCATGTCTTTCAAAAGGTCATGTGAAGCTTCCTTCTAGGGCAAAAGTATCATGCAAGTTGGTTGAATTTCAAGCAACAAATTCACATTCATCTGATGACCTGTAACTTGCAAACTTCATAACTTGAGTTCTATAAATCCTATAAAGGAATTCTAGTACTCAAATTAAAGCTATAATCATGATCTACAACAATCATGTTGGGGTAAAGGTGAGATGAAAATCACATCTTGAGTTATGTGGTCTTGAAGTTAGGCATTAAACTAGGGGATTTTATACTGTCAAGCTTAGAAACCCTAACATAGGAACTTCTCACACTCTTAATGCATGATGTGTTGACCTTGAATTCATACATAGGACATCTCAATACATCAATACATGATCACATGGAATCATAATTGGGTCTCAACCTTCTTCAATTCAACTGTTGACATAGGGTTGACCAGATGAAAACCCTAGATGCACCAATCTTGGTTGTAGCTCTTTGCACCTTGCACAATGACTTGTTTAAGCTCCATAATGACTATAAAGACATCGTATACTCTTTCTCAATGCTTCAAGCTCATATCCATGTATTTCACATCATCATATGACTTCCCATAATCTTCAAGTTAGGAGATATGCTCAATTGTCTTCAACCACTCTTCTGAGGATCTCTGGCTTCTTTGAGGAGGATGTCAACCCTTGAACACTTGAGTGAAGCCTCTTGAATATCTTCATACCCTTGAGTAGCCTTTCTTTGATGAATACACACCTTGATCTCTGCACTCATGTCAATGCAATGCAAATGCTAATGTTACAATGAATGCAATTAAACACAAGCTAGGTAGGGAAAAAGGTTAGGCAAAATTTGGGGTGAAACAAAGGGGTGTTGGTAAATCTCATTGAATTCTTTGAGAGCCATTGAGGATCTTATCCAAGTTGTTATGGTATGTGCAAGAAGCCATAGTCAAGAGTATTGTATCTAGGGTTTTCATCTAGTCAACCCTAAGTCAACTTTGGATTTAAAGGAGTTTAAGACTCAATTCTAAGTCATGGTGACCATGGAATGTTGTGTAGAGGCATTTGAAATGTTATTCCAAGATCAAATCAAGAAGAATCAAGAGTGTGAGAAGTTACTAAATTAGGGTTTCAGTGTAAAATCCCCTATTTATTGCCTAACTTCAAGACCACATATCTCAAGATACAAGTTTCATCTCATCTTGACCCCAACATGAGACTTGTAGAGCATGTTCATAGCTTTAATTTGAGTACTAGAAGTCCCTAATATGATTTATAGAACTCAAGATATGAAGCAGACAAGTTATAGGTTCTCAGATGAATGTGATTTTTGTCTTTGAAAGTCAACCAACTTCCATGCCATTTTGACCTAGAAGGATGTCTCACCTATCCTTGACCCAAACATGAAAGTTGTTGCTCATGACCTTAGATTTCTAAAATGTCCTAGAAGTCCTAACTTGGATTTGTAAAGCTTGAGTTATGAAGCTTGCAAGGTAATGGTATTTTGGGAAAGTAAGATTATAGGTCATTTTCATTATAAGTCCATTTCACCACTTTGCACACTTCAAATTAAAATCTTTCCAACATGAAACTTGCTCCAAATAGGGTCATTTGCTCAACCAAACATCAAGGTACCATGGATTTGGCTTGGATTGAAGAATTGGTGTGTGACTTTTTCATGAAGAAAGCTTAAAAAGGGGAAAATGGAATTAATTGATTTTTAATCATTTTTAAGCAACCTTATGTATTTTTTGAGTGCCAAAGTCATTCCAAACACAATGCCAATTTTGGATTTGAGATTTGAGCTCATTTTCATGGCCATTTTCATGTTTGCTTCACCATGAAGTAACAAATGTAAATCATGCCATAAGATCAAATTGATGAGCCATTTTCAGCCTTTGGATCAATTCATCCCATGTGCAAGCTAACTGAACCAAATTTACAAGCTTGCAAAGGAATTTTCGTGCACATTTGGAAGTTTTCATGAAGGGAAAATTTGGATTTCAAGTGGGCTTAAGCAGCATGTAATTGGGCTTCCTTGGCATCTAAATCCAACACACATAATCTCAACATTATTCACAAACCATCAGAATCGATTTGGTGAGAAATTGCTCAAGAAAACACTTGGTGAAGGTGAAGAAAAAGTGAAAATCGTTTTTGGCATTTCATCAAGTTTCAAGAGGAATTAAGCTCAGCTAAAGCTTCCTTGAGGTTTGTCGAACGATTCTGGGTGTTTTTCTCTAAGCTTCATCAAAGAACAAGGCTCAATGGAAGCTCTCCACTAGGTATTCTTTCAATCCAAATTACTCTCTGTTTATGCCATGTTTACACGCTATTTTCATGTATTTGTGACCTATGTGTTATGTAGTTGGATTCTGGTATAGTTTGGTTGTTGTTTATGATGATTGTTGTTAAATTCTCAAAACTTGTTGGCTTCGATTTGAATTTATCTTGAGTTTTTATGCTTAGATCTTGTTGGATATGGAATCTACGTGAAATGTAGATGAGTTTGGACGTAAATTTTGTTGAGTTTGGTTCAATTTTGCTCCACCTGTTTTGTTGTTACTGTTCACGGCGGGTTTTCAATCGGAGAAGACGACCGGAGGAAATCCGGCCGCCGTATGGTTCTTCTTTTAAATATTTGAATATTTGCAGACCACGTGGCTTGTTGTTGTTCTTTGATCATGATTAATTTTGATTTCACGGTCCTGATTAAGACCTATCGTGCACCCTATTTGACTCATCATACACAACCAGCCCAAACGCACCGTTTCACTTATTTTGCTGATGGATTTGGGCTTGCCTTGCTAATTGCACCCCCTGCACGCTGGCCCATGGTTTGTAAATTGAATTGGGCTGCTATTTGCACCGTCTGTTTTCCCTTTTTAGTTTTTTTTCCTTTTTTTTATTTTGTTTTCTGTTTAGATTTAATTCAATATAAAATACTTCTAATGGTCCAAAAGTTCCACCAAAATATGTTTTAGACACTTTGAGATGTCCTCTAATTTTAGGAAATTTTATTTTATTTTTTTGGATTATTTTTCAATTTAAAATGGAATTAGAGATCAAAAGTGTTTTGTTTGAACTATTTCTTGACATTGTTTGCTTCTTGATTTGTTTCTCCTCATTCTTTTTGATCCAATGACTTAAAATCAATCCTCATATCAATGATGAGTTGATTGATTTTTGAGGACCATTTTTCCCCTGTTTGGTTGAGTTTTGGTTTGGCTTTGAGTGCATTTCATTTGACCCTCGACAATCCTCCTTCACAATGGAACACCCTTGTGAATCAATTTCTATGGTGATGTTATAAAGTGATTTTGATTGTAATCTCTTGGCCTCTGGTTGCCAACATGTTTATGTGCCTCTTGTATTTTATTTGGTAATTTTTGAATCATTTTCCTAATTTTGAGGTAACTTGCAAGTCAAGTTACCTCCAAGGGAGGTTCATACATGCACATTGACCTAGTTTGCCTTGGAGATGACATTTATGGATCCTTTGAGCCTTCAATTCCTTTTGGTTCATGTTGCTAACATGTTAAGGTTGCTGTTTAATCAATTTTAGGTCATGACATTGTGTTTTACTTGTTCATTTGTGCACTTCTTTTGATGTTTCTAATTAGGGTTTCCATATGTGGTTTGTTTGCATTCCTTTGTGGTTATGCTTCCATTTTCTTGTGATGTGTTTGCTTTTACTTTTGAGCACTTTCCTCTTATCCTCCCTTCTGTCTCATGACCTTGGAGTGTCATTTAAGGTGGTTTAGTCCCTCCTTAGGAGGTACTTGAAGCTTGCCTAAAGTGATGAATCCTTGAGGACTTTTCTTTGTGCTTCTTTGTGCTTTCTTTTGCACTTTGTTTGTGATGCTTATGGTTGAGTGCATGATATGAGTTACTTGCTGTCCTCATATAGCTTCCCATCCTCACTTTGTTTTAGGCTTGATTTTTCCTTTCATTTGCTTTGGTTTTTGACTTTGTGGTTGATGTTTGGGTGGTTTAGGCCATTTCATCCCACATTTTGGTTGTTTTTGTGTGTTTGCTTTTGTGCATTCCTTTCTTCTTTATCTTTTGCATTCTCATATGCATGCTTGAGATTGAGATGTGCTTGTGGAGGCTAGTTCCCCACACTATTTTCCTCCCTCACTTTCATCCTATTTGTGCATTTTCATGTTTGCATTTTTATGTTGCTTGTTCCTTCTTCTTCTTTTGTCTTTCTTCCCTTAGGATCTCTAACTTCTCTTGTTCAAGAGAGGTTATGATTAGACATTAGGTTCTAAACATGCATGATAACATTAGGTATTTCCCTTTTGTAATCCCAACTTTAGGTGCACTTTGTATGACAACTATTAGGTTTGAGTTAGTCTCCCTTTAGTGTGTCCTTTTCTCTTCTCATCTTCAAACATTCTCAAAACACTTAATAAATAATAACAAGTGTTGTACGCTACGAGCCTTTAGCTACTTGGGGAATGGTGATTGAGTGGTTTCCTCTCAATTACCTAGAGTGTTTAGTGTACATCCTTAGGATGCTATGCGACGCATTCGTTCCTAAGTCACAAGTCTTTAGTGCAACATGAGTTACAAACAAAAACTCAAAACACTTCTTCTCTAAAAGACTTCAAAATAAATGATCAAACCTTTTTGTCCCTTGGGACCCTTATCTTTGGAAAACCATTTTCATAACAAGAGTGTTGTTAACTCTCAGTTCTATCGCAAACGGTAACGCCTAAGTCTCCAATGGTCGAGCTGCATACACCAAACTGCTAGAACTGTTTGTTAATCCTACTAGGGTAAAACTTTTGAACCAACCGGTGTTCTTGTTATCCCGAACTACGTTCGCTCTGATTTCTCGTACCATACGAGAATACGTAGGCATAAGACGTGACGTCATGACGAGCAACCTTTCCCCTTTCTTTTAGCCGTAGTTTTCCGAACTACGTTCACTCTGACTTTCCCATCACCTGAGGGAATACGTAGGCATAGAGCGGCGATGCTCTATAGAGTCTCTTTCCTTTTATTTTTCCCCTGTGGCCTTTAGCGTAGATAGTTTAACACCCTTTTAGATAGACAACAAGCATGGATCCTGTCGAGTACGACAGACGTGAGGGATGCTCATACCTTCCCCTTGCGTAACCGACTCCCGAACCCGAGATTTGGTTGCGATGATCGATCTTATCCCTTTTCGCTAGGTTTCTCCCGATCGTTTCCTTTCCCTCCTGTGGGATAAATAACGATAGGTGGCGAATCTTCTTTATTTGCTAGCACCTTTTTTCGCAGTAGCGACACATTAGTGCTAGTTGTAATATTGTTTGAGCTTTTCAGCATTCCAGGGTCGAGCAAATGGTTCTCCGTTCAGGTGTTCAAGGTAATAGGCTCTGGTACCTATTTTCGATCTCACCCGGTAAGGGCCTTCCCTATTTACGGCCAGCTTGCCCTCGCGCGAATCTTTTTGATTTCGGCGCAGGATAAGCCTGCCCACTTGGAAGTCGCACTTTATGACCTTGGAATTGTGGCGCAATGTTATTTTATATTTCAGTGAAGCTTCACTGAGAGCTGCCCCTGATCGGATCTTTTCGACCAGACCGAGTTCTTCTCGTAATGCTTCGTTGTTCATTTCCTCGTCGAGAGGGGCCTCTGTTCATCTCGAGGGTTCTCAGATTTCCACTAGGATTATTGCCCCAGTTCCGTATGCTAGCCGGAAGGGAGTTTCCCTGGTGGTGAGTGTGAGGTTGTTCTGTATGCCCAGAGCACATTATGTAACTCCTCGACCCACCTTTTTTGGCCTCACCTATCCTTCGTTTTAATCCGCGTAGGATCACTTGTTTGCGGCTTCTGTCTGTCCGTTGGTCTGGGGGTGTTCGACGGACATGAAGTGTTACTTGGTACCTAGTTTGACAATGAAATCTTGAAACTTCCTGTCCATGAACTATGTCCCGTTGTCGGCTACAAGAGCCTGGGGGACATCGAATCTTGCAAGGACTCTCTTGTAAAAATGAAGTGTGTTAAATGCCATGATTTTGGCGAGGGCCTCAGCTTTTATCCACTTTGTGAAGTAGTCGAAGACCATGATCAAAAACTTATTCTGATAGGAGCCTATGGTGAAGGGGACGAGTATGTCCATTCCCCACCAGGCGAAAGGAAACAGGGAGGACATGATTTTTAACTCGTTGGGGGGGGGGGGTGCTAAGTGCATGTATCTATGGCGTTGGCATTTGTTGCACTTCTTGACACGCTCTTTCGCATCATGCTGCATGGTTGGCCAATAGTATCATGCTCAAAGGGCTTTTCATGCCAAGGATCTTCGTCCTAAGTGATGTGCGTCAATCCTATCGTGAATTTCTTAGTGAATGTCCAGGACCTTGTCCTCCTTAACACATTTTAGGAGGGGAATGGAGAATCCTCGCCGGTAGAGTCTAACTTCAACTAGGACGTAGAAGCAGACCCTTCGCTTAATTATGTTGGCCTCTTTACTATCTTCAGGCAACTTTCCTGTTGTGAGATAGTCACGCACCAGAGTCATCCATCAAATATAGTCTCCGATGGCATTAACGTTGAGCAATCTTGTTGGTTTCGTGATGCTAGGTCGGGGAAGTGTCTCTTGTATGATGGACTTGTTGCTGTCTTTCTTCCTTGTGCTAGCTAATTTCGATAGGATGTCAGCCCAAGCGTTTCTTTTATGGGGGATGTGCTAGATTTCCCATGCTTCGAACTTTGCTATCTTTTCCTACATGAGCGTTAAGTATTCGATGAGATGATCATTTTTGGCCTGGTACTCCCCCCATACTTAGGAGGCCACGAGATGGGAGTTCGTGATGATTTTTATTTCCTTTGTGCCCAGGTCCTTAGCCAGTCGCAATCCTGTAAGGAAGGCTTCGCACTCAGCTTAATTGTTCGAGGTTGGGAAGGACAAGAACAAGGATACTTTGATAAGGATCCCTTCTTTGATCTTGAGGATGATGCCTGCCTTGTTGCTCGTGGAACTGGATGCTCCATCGATGAAAATTGTTTACTTGTGCGAATCGCTAGAGGGGGATGTTAGGGGTGTCATTTCTGCCACGAAAGCGGCCAGGACCCGCGCCTTGAGAGCTTTCCTTCTCTCATAGTGGATATTGAATTCTGACAGTTCCAGAGACCATTTGAGCATCTGACCAACGATATCTGGTCGACCCAGTAACTGTCTAATGGGTTGGTCTGTCCGAACTACTATCGTATGGTATAGGAAGTAATGCCTTAATCTTCTCGCGACGTTGATGAGGGTCATTATGACCTTCTCGACCTGCTGGTATCTGAGTCTTGGCCAATGTAGAGCTTTTCTTGTGAAGTATATTGGCTTCTGCCCGTTGAGGGTTTCTCGAATGAGGGCAACGCTGATGGCTTCATTAGTGACAGAGAGATAAAGGTAAAGTGTTTCCCTGTTGTTTGGTCATGATAAAATAGGTGGTTTGGACCAGGCTTGCTTGAGATGGCGTAGAGCCTGCTTGCATTCCTCTGTCCGTTCGAACATTGCTTCTTTCTGGAGGAGCTTGAAGAAAGGTAGGACGCATTGGGCGGTTTGGCCACAAAGCAAGATAGCAAGGTGAGGATCCCGTTGAGGGATTGTAAGGATTTCTTTGACTTAGGTGTGGGGAATTTAGAAAACGCTCGACATTTTTCAGGGTTGGCCTCGATCCTCCTGTCAGTGAGGTAGAATCCGAGGAACTTTCCTGCCCGTATGCCAAAGGTGCATTTTTATAGGATGAATCGCATTTTACACTCCCTAGCTTGGTCGAATACCTTTTGCAAGTGGAGCATATGATCAGATTCCTCTTGGGACTTCACGATCACATCATCCATATATACCTCGAGCATGTCTCCGATTTGTGATCGGAAGACTTTGTTCATAATTCGCTAGTACGTGGCCCCAATGTTTTTAAGACCGAAGGACATTATGTTGTAGTAACAGTTTCCTGATAAGGTCATGAAAGCAATGTATCTCTTATCCTTCTCCGCCATGGGAATCTGGTTATATCCCAAGTAGGCGTCCATGAAGGAGAAAAGTTTGAAATTGGCGGAGTTATTGACTAACTTATCAATGCTAGGCAAAGGATAAACGTCTTTTGGGCAAGCCCGGTTGAGATCAGTGTAATCAATGCATATTCTCCACTTTCCATTATGTCTTTTTTTACTAATACAATGTTGGACATCCAGGTTGTATACCTGGCTTCCGAGATAAATTTAGCCTCTAAGAGGTCTTTTACAAGTTTATTCGTTGCTTCAGTCTTCTCGTCAGATTACTTGTGTATGTGTTGTGCTACCATCCAAATAGATGGGTTGATAGTAAGCTGATGGCAAGCGATTTCTGGCTCAAGTCCAAGCATGTCCGCGACACTCTAGGAAATCAAGTCAGCATTTTTTTCAAGCAAGTCTTCAGCTGCTCTTTCACTTTATCTGGCAGTCCCACACCAATCCTGACTCCTAAATTGGGGTTGTCCCCGAAGGTGATCACTTTGAATTCCCCATCTGGTGTTGGACGCATAACAGTCATGGAGGATGAGCTTCCCATTGAAACTAGAATGACTTCTTCGCCTTCTTTTGAGATTCTGCTGTCTAGGTGGATGGCATGAACCTGGAGCACTGACTTCTTTCCAGCTGGGTTTCTTTGTTGAGAAAATCATCATCTCTTGCCCGTTTGACGACCTGCGGTGCTGCACTGATTGAACTCTGCCCTTTGGTAGCCGCCTCGAAGCATCGTCTTGCAGCCTCGATGTCCCCGTGTAGAGTGGCAACATGCCCCTTTTCGGTATAATACTTCATCTTAAGATGAAATGTGGGTGGAACAACGATTAGTTCGGCAAGTGTCGGCTTCCCCAGGATGCATTGGTATAGTGAGGGGAAGTTTATGACTAATAACTGAGTCTTAATTATTTTGGCAGTGTCTTCCTCCCTGAATGTAACTTGGAGCTCCACGTATACCCAGGGTCTAGCAGTGGCCCCGTTGAACCCTTGAAAATATGAACCTACATATGGGGAAACGTTCTTCTGGTCGCGTTTGAGGATGCAGAATAGGCTAGTGTACATGATGTCCACCGAGCTACCCTGATCAACAAGGATTTGGCGGAAGTTAATGTTGGTTAACCTAGCTCTGATGAGAAGAGGGATGTATGAGTTGGGGGAGCCTCTGTGGAGGTCTTCACGGTAGGAAGTGATTGGCTTGGATCGTCCTCATAATTTTTCGAGTGTTGACAGACGATCTGGACTACAGTCGATCAGTTGGTCGAATTTTCTCTTTACTGATCCTACTGTGAGTTCATTGTATTCGCCGTAGGAGATAATCATTATTCTTGGGAAGGCCTCCCAGGGGATGTTTGTAGAAATATTGGAGGCTCCTCGAGACCGCTGGGGATGAAAAAGTCCTCTGGTTGGGAGATAGACATGGCGACCAGCGGAGGAGGGCTAGAAGACAAAGCTCTTGTATCTGCTTTTTTAGACACCGAAGTTTCTCCTCGAGGGGATTCTCCTCTCTTCGTGTGTTGCTTTAGGTGGCCTTATTTGATGAGAGTTTTGATGGCGTCTTTCAGGTGGACGCAGTCTTCTATTATGTGGCCATGGCTGCGGTGGAAGTGATGGTATTTACTTCGGTCAGTGTTGCTCTTCGAAGCTGTTGGCTTGGGGAATCATATGCCTCCTTGCTTGAATTCAACATTGATACATTCAGACAAGATATGCTCACGGAGAGAGGTCAACAGGGTGTATTCGATGAATTGACTTGCATGCCTTTTGTGATCACAGGGACGGTCGTCTCGTCGTCTATCTTTGTCCTGACTTGAGGTTTCAGCTTCGTCTTTCTTCGACGCTCTGGAACTCTCTTGGTCCTTAGAGTCTCTGGCTTTATACGCGGCTTCCTTTTCTTCGTATTGAATATAGAATTGTGCTCTACGGAGAAGTTCAGCTAGAGAACGAGGATGGTCGATTCTTACTGCCTTGCAGAAGTCTCTCTTCAGTCTCAGTTCCTTTTCTAGTAGATACTTCTTCATGTGGTCAGTTGTGCGGATTTCGACTGCTTCCTTAGTGAATCTGTCGACGTAATCGCAAAGAGGTTCTTCCCTGCCTTGAATGATCCCCTCAAGCGTGGCTTCAAATTTTGGATGATGTCTAGAGCCAGTAAAGTTTCGGGCAAACTGCTCCTTCAGACTCCTCCATGACGTGATTGAGCCTCGAGGAAGGCTCTTATACCAAGCCATAGCCCCCTTCCCGAGGGTGATGAGGAATAGCCTACATTTGATTGCCCTAGTGACATTGTGGTAGTGCAACATGGCCTCAATGTTTTCTATATGGTCATCAGGATCAGTGGTACCATCATAGAGAGCCAGAGGGGGAGTTTTCTCCAGCTCGCGAGGAGTACGGGTGCCCATGATTTCTTGTGACAGGGGACCGTGGATGTTGTCTTCATCACTCGTGGTGCGCAACCTGCTGAAAGAATAACTGCGTCCCCGGCTCCTGATGCATCGAGGAGAACGTTCATGTTGGCTTCGGTGCTCTTCGCGAGGCTTTTTGGAAGGCCTGGTCTTTTGGGGTGCTAGGGCATTCCTAGACCTCCGAGGAGGGGTACGATCGCGCCTTCTGGTGATCTCGTGTCCACGCCTCCCCAGTTTGGACCGTTCTTTGACTAGGGAGGTGCTTATAGATTTGTCTCAGCAACCTTTCTAAAGGGGGAATGAGACCGGCAAGATGGGCTGAGGGATCCCCGTGAGGGAGGTCGCTCTCCAATGGTGTTCTCCAGCATGTGGATTTTTTCTACTTGTTGGAAGAACATATAGTTAGATTTGTTGATGGCAGCAATGAGGGCCACAGTGCAGGGGTTAGCATCTTGTGGGATGATGATAGATTCGTATACATGGTTAGAACTTTGGACACGAGGCTTCACGTTGTCAGGAGATGCCGGTTTTCCGTCCTAGTGATCAGTTTCTCTGGTGGCAGCTCTAGGAATGAGGGTTCTCGCTGTAACCCAGAATGGCGATGATGGAATCTTGATGGACGTCATTATGGTGAGACGCCATGACGATGAAGGTTCAGAGAGATAACTTTGGTCTTTTGTTCGGGAAGATTGGGGAATCTTGGTTCAAAAAGACGGGGGAGCTAGTGTTCCCACAGACGGCGCCACTAATCTGGAGTGATCAGAATGGATCATCTTGGCCTTCAATGTATGGCAGCAACAGTGGTTGTAGGAGAGGAGGAGGTATACTTGCAAGGTACTCCGATGCCAAAGTAAGTTTGGGCTAAAGAGAAAACAAGTATGAATGTTTAGGTATGAGTTATAATGATTAGAATACCTGACCCTCTCAAGAGAGAGGGTATTTACGAGATTCCCCCCAACGCAGGGCCAAGGTCTCCCATGTGGCCGAAATATCTGGCCGGCCAATGAGAGACTGCAGGTGGAAGATCTAGCGTGTGATCTTTGACCTGGTCCAACTGTATCCATGAATTTCGGAGGGGCAGTTGGTCACATGAATTACCAAGCGCATGAGGGGGATGTCCCCAATGACTATGTGCTCCAACAGCTATATCGTGCCTAACGGTCATATTGTGCCCAACAACTATATTGTGCCCAATCTCCTTATTGGGCATGGCCTTAGGCTAAACTGGATTGGGCCTCGCCCAAGTGTGGGGCATGTGCCAGTCCAGTCTAGAACAGAATCTAGAACTGGTATAAAGGTTGAACGGCTCTTTGACAGGATTATCGGGTGAACATGTACAAATAATGGGCTACGTGACCCTAAAAACCACCCACGGCGAGGGAGCAAACGTCAAGACCATTGATGTCAACTACCTCATCGTAGATACCACGTCACCTTACAACATCATCATGGGACACCCGACCATTAACGCTCTGGGGATGATTGTATCAATATTGTATTTAACTTTGAAATATCAGCTCCTAGATGACAGAGTGGCCACCATCTGAGAAGATCAACATGTAGATCACAAATGCTATCTGAGCAGCCTAGAGACAACCAAATAAGAGCTCACATTAGTTGACACCCATCCTTCCGAAGTTCCAAATACTGGCTTCGAGGGCTGGGACCCTAGATTGGGCGCATAGGCAGAAAGGCTCATACCCATGGAAGACTTGAAGGAAGTCCAGATAGGTCTTCGCGCCTCTCTAGTTACAAAAATAAACACTTCCTTGTTTGCATAGAAGGAGAGGGAGCTAGTTGACTGATTGAAAAAGAACGTCAAAATGTTCTCCTGGGCCCCTCTAACATGCTTGTTATAGACACAAAGATCGTAAGCCATCACCTTGCCATCCATCCCTCTGCCAAACTAGTAGTGTAGAGAAAACGAAAGATATGCAAGGAAAATATGATCACCATTGATGAAGAGGTGGAAAAACCATCCAACACCGGATTCATCATTGAAACTAAATACCCCACCTAGATAGTTAACATAGTTCTTATATGAAAGGCCAATAATAAATGGTGCATATGCGTATACTTCATGGATTTGAACGTCGCCTGCCCCAAGGATTTGTATTTGCTGGCAAACACCGAGCGTTTAATCGACGATTCATCATGCTACCATATGTTAAGTATCATGGATGCCTACTCGAGATATAATCATATTCGAACAGATTGCTTGGACGTTCTTAAGACTTCCTTTATATCTAACAATGGCAATTACTACTACAATGTCATGCCATTCGACCTCAAGAATGTAGACATCATATACTAGCGACTCACAGACACCATTTTCACCCATCATACATAATTTAGAGGTATATGTCGATGACATGATCATTAAAATAGGGGAGGAACATAGTCACACTGACAACCTGGAGGACATCTTACAATCGGTAAGGAGGTACGTCATTTGCCTAAATCCTGCCAAGTGCACCTTTGAAGTTCAAGCGGGGATATTTCTAGGTTTTATGCTGATAAGGAGACGCATTGAGGCCAATCTAGACAAGTTTTCAGCAGTCATCGACATGAGGAGTCCCACGAGCGTGAAGTAAGTATAATAAGTTACTGAATGCCTTGGCGCCCTATCTCACTTCCTATCATGTGCATGCATCAAAGATTTCCTTTTATTCATCGTCTTGAGGGAAGAAAGTTTGAATGGACCATTGAGTATTAGGAGGCTTTTACTAAGGCCAAGAAGTTCCTCACATCTCCCTTGATCCTCACAAAGGAGGACTGACATTTTCTCCTCAATCTTTCAATCATAGAGCGGGCTATAAGTTTAGTCCTCATCCAAGAAGTAGACAAGGTGGAGATACCTGTGTATTTCATAAGCAAAGTGTTCAAAGGCACCAAGACACGCTACTATAATATTGAGAAACTAGCGTTGGCCTTTGTGTCAACGGCAAGAAAGCTTTGGCTGTACTTCCAAGGGCACACCATCCTGGTAAAAACCAACTATCTCGTCCGGCACGTTCTGAAAAAACCTGACTTGTCAGGAGGAATGGTAGCATGGGCGATAGAGCTCTTAGAATCAGATATCCAATACGTCCTTAGGGGAAGCATAAAATCTCAGCTCGCCCATGGACGAGGACTTCTATTCGGATTGGGCATTATTCATCGATGGCGCCTCAAACATTAAGGAAAGCAGTGCAAGAATAGTTCTCGAAGGACCTCATGGTATAGTTATTGAGCAGGTGCTGAAGTTCAGGTACACTGCCAACAGTAATTAGGAAAAATACAGGCTCTCGTCACCAATATGATCCTCGCATTAGAAATGGGAGTTACCAATTTAAAGGCCAAAAGTGACTCTCAACTGGTCTCCAATTAGGTCTCGGGGAAATATCGAGCCAAGGAGCCGATATTAATAAAATATCTACAGAAGGTAGAAACTTTACCCTCACGTTTCCTCACTTTTGAAGTAGAACATGTTGCCCGATAACATAACCTCAAAGAAAATATTTTGTCCAAGCTAGCCACCTCGTAGGTCGTGGGGTTTAATAGGGAAGTCATACATGACACTCTCGCCTACCCAACATCAAGGAAGAGGAAGTATACTATGTGGAACTCATCCCTAAATCTAGTTTGATGTTTCCTATACTGCATTATCTACAGTCGGGAGAACTCTCACTAAATGAGGGAGAAGCAAGAAAGATCAGAAGAAAAGCGGCCAAGTATACCATACTCTCGGGAAAAGTGTACAAAAAGGTGAAGGCTAATCCCATGTTAAGGTGCTTGGGTGAGAGCGATATCACCCTGGTACTTGCAGAAGTTCATAACGGAGCTTGCAATAGTAACATTGGTGGAAAACCCCTTGCTTGCAAGTTAGTAAGAGCAGGGTATTACTGGCCCACTCTAATGAAATACAACATCGCATTCGTCAAGAATAGATATGTAAATGGATATCCATGGGGACAAATAGTATAATATATATGTTTTCCCCATTGGAAAAATATCATATCTATATCTGCCCCATATTCGTGCAGGTATCTGCTAAGTGGGTAATCTGCGAGTTTTAAGATACCCGTGGATATTTACAAGTATCCATGGATAACATATTTTTTAAAATTATTTTTTGAACAATAATATTTTTCACATTCTTTTAAAGGAACAAAAAGTTATTATCACATAACTTTCGTACAATTTACTCTCAATTTAACAACAAAATTCTATACATTAATTCCCTTCTTTTTCACCAAAACATAATAACATCCAAGCATAATATCCATGAATTTCATTTTTAACCAAAATAAATGAAAAATATTGTAATTGTCAGTTATGGTGGAAGAGCGGACGAAGAAAGAGTAGGAAGAAAGGAACTCGTAGGACACATAAGGGAGATACTAATTTTTTTAGAAGATGAAAAGAGATAGTATAATAAACTAAGGATATTTTTTTATATATATAATTTATTAACGAATACTGATATCCGTGGGTATGGGTATCATCAAATTCTCATCCACATCCATTGAAAAACAGGTATTTAGATATCCATTTATCTTATTCAAGAATATCCATTAAGTTATTTGTCCCATATCTATGACAGATTTTATCCACGGATACCTGTAAGTATGGATTTTTTGCCATCCCTAGTCCTGAAGTGCAATAAATGCCCGAGACATGCTGAACTTCACCATTCCCCAACAGAGCTTTTTCAATCAATGACCTCGTAGTGACCTTTCTACCAGTGTAGCGTGGACATCCTGAGCCCGTTTCCGTGGCCCCAAGACAATTGAAATTCCTGATATTAGATATGGATAATCTTACCAAATGGATATAAGCAGATGCAGTGGCCAAGATCACGATGCAAAAAGCACGACACTTCTATTGGAAGAGGATCATGCGCCGATACAGACTCCCAAGTGCAATTGTGTCTAACAATGATACCTAGTTCATTCACACCATGGTCACTGGCTTTTATAAAGATTTGGGCGTGCAGACGAAATTCATGTCCATGGTACACCCCCATACTAACGGTCAAGTCGAGTCGGTGAATAAATTAATTTTAAAATGACTCAAGAAACTTGACAATGCTAATGACCTTTGGGTGGAACTATTCTATGAGATACTATGGTAATACGGCATCACGTTGCAGTCCACTACCAAGAAAACCCTGTTTTCCATGGTATACGGGGCAGGCGCAATGCTACTCATGGAGATCGAGACACCATCATGGCGATGAACCCATTTCAACAAATAGGTAAACTAGATAGGTCTAAAGTATATGGCAGATTTGATGGAAGATTTATGAGAAGCCTCCCATATTCGAGAATTTTCTACCAAACACAGGGCCACAAGGAGATACAACTCCAATGTAAAGTTGAGGGATATACATGAGGGTGACTTAATACTAAGGGAATGAGTCATACCTGTACAATAGGTGAATCTACAACCTAACTAGGAATAACCATATCACATATATTAGAAACTCCCTCATGGGGCATACAAGTTACAGGAGTTTGAAGGACCACTTCTACCAAGGACTTGGAACACTCTTCATCTTTGATATTTTTATAGTTAGAATTATTTGTAACTATCTAATAAGCATCATGCCCATGTAACTCAAAAAAATTATTCAAGTATTTTTGTCTCCACGGGGGATACCCTTAGGAAGTCCTTGCCTCCTATCAAGGAGATCACATAGTTGGACTCCCACAGGAAGATCCCTACTGCTCCTCTAGGCAATTCATAGCTAGACTTCGACCTGAAGATCCTTGTTGCCCATTGAAGCGATCCCATAGCTGGAATTCCACAGGAAGATCCTTGTCGCCCATCGAGGAAATTAAATAGATGGACTTCCACAGAAAGATCCTTGCCGCCCATCGGGGCGATTACATAACTAGACTTCCACGTGAAGATCCTTGTCGTCCCTCAAGGAGATTACATGGTTAAACTTCCATAAGAAGATGATTTTCTCATATTAAGGTGATCACATAAATGTACTTCCACGGGAAGGCCTATGCCTCATATCGAGGCTATCACATAACTGAACATCCACATGAAGATCCTTGTCACCCATCATGGAAATCATATAGTTGGACTTCCACAAGAATATCCTTGTCACCCATCAAGGTGATCACATAAATAGACTTCCACAAGGAGATCATTCCCGCCCTGGGGCTATGCGAATAAGATGACCAAGACATCCAATGATTCATGCCTAAGATAAGCAACCTACATCAAGCCTTAAAGACATGATGTCGAGTCTTGCTTGAGGGCTCGATGAAAGTCTAGCCTGAAAGGTTAAACACCTCACAAGAGGGACTCAGTGTCTCATCAGCCTGGCTATGCATTACAACATCGAAAGAACTTATGAAATTCTGGTACTCTAACACATTTTAATACTTATGTCCTCACATCAGAACATAATGTCAAGAAAGATGTTACAACATCTTCTGTCTGACAGAACAAATAAATCAAACTGGAAATAAATTGCAGAAAGATAAATAACACAGTCAGTTGTTAACCCAGTTTGGTGCAACTCACCTACATTTGAGGGCATCCAAGTCAGGAAGGAAATTCACTATGACAACATTAGTTCAAAGCTAAACTCCCCCGTTTACAACTTATCACCTAATCACTACCTTGTGCGACTTCTACCTAGAAACCCTCTAGATATGAGATCCCCCTCTCACTTTCTAACAGTCACAAACTAGTGACAATACCACAAAAGACCTGAATATGAAGAACACTCTTCAAACTATAATACTTAGTTTTTTTTAAAAACTTTAAACTAAGAACATTACACTCGTGCTTAACAGCTCATAAGTGAACAATAAACAACATACAATCAGTCTACCTCAATGTATCAAAAGAATCAAGGGTAACTTACAATTAAAAACCTAAAGAGACTCTCAAAACCTAAGGCTTTACGCTTCCCCTAAATTGTCTCAACATCCAATTTTAGAAACTTATGAATAGTTGAATATCAAACCAAATGTTCCAGATTAAATCTTCTTGTCATGTGAAAATAAGTGAGATATATCCAAATGAAATCTCACAAAATCAAATATGTCAAGAATAAAACAACCTGTACTGATGTTTTTGGTACAATATGTCACAACATCTATCAGAACATCTTCCTTCAATGTGAACTGACCAGCATGTTAGAACATTTCACACAACATCTTGCTGTGAATCATTTTTACCAAAATTGCTGCCAATCCTAAAACCATGGAACTTACAATTTCCCCCTTTGGAAAATTTTGGATAAAACACCCTTTGCTCAATAAATCTGGAGAAAGGAATAAAACCATAGATACAAAACACAAGCTACATGAAAACATGTAAACTTTGTACAAACAGCAAACAAAAAGATATCAGAGATGAAATGCAGCTACAGATCATCAAAGATTACAACTCCTTCAAACTCCATAAATATCCAGAGATCAGATGTCAAGACATGTGGTCTAACATCACATCAATACAGCAACATCAGACATGTCCATTACCCCCATGCTACACATAACCAATACTCCCCCTCAAGGGAAAATCCAAATCACTAGAAAATGCAAACCATGAACTATCCAAGTTCACACATCAGAGACACATACATCAGAAGCCACACACATTAGAAATACATTAGGATGAATTTCAGAACATATGGTTCCATATCAGACAGTCATCATTGCACACAGACATCACATAAGTAGCAGCAACAACAACAAACATGACAAACTATCATGTTCCCTTTAAATAGTTGCATACAACTAGGAACAACAATAAACTACTCTTCCCTTAGTAGTAGTACAATCCTGCCACAATGTTATTCAACATGTCAAGACATGTGATATGACATTAGGACAAACAAAAATACACTAACACTTTACTCCCCCTTTTTAGCCAAAAATTGACAAAAAAATAGAGTAAATGTAAACAAATTGGAAGCACACATAACTGATGGAAGTGAACAATATTAAGGGATTATTATAGACCTAACCAACAAAAGCAGCAAAAAGAAAAAAAAAATCCATCTTTAAAACCAGCTATCCAAACCTACCACCTGAGTCAATGAAACTGATCCAATTTCATCACCATCCAAGTTATAGTCAGATAACTGAGCCTGTCTTATCTTACAGGATTTCATCTTTGTCACAGATGTTTTCCCTATCCTAGATGCTCTAGTAGATGATCCACGAGATGTAACAACCTTGGACTCATCCTTCTTTGGGTTAGTACACTTATCCTTATTGGCTTCTAGTACAAGATCCTTTTTAGCATCAATATTTTTGGAGGACTGGCTCATATTAAAACACAACTCGATAGGAGGAAGAAGCAGTAAGGTCTTGGCTTTTAAAAGATAAAAAATGACCTTGTTTGCATCGACCGATCAGTCAAGGATAAAATTGTTGAAAGAAGTGAAATTATCCTTGTTAACAGAGCACCCGTAATTATAGGAGAGAGACATTCTATTGTTCCTCTTTCTCGCTTTCCAAGCTTTGACTACAACATTTGAAATGACATTCTCCATGTCATTGAAAAGTGTTTTTTCCTTAATATGCATGCACCAATAGATGGAAGAATAAAAAAACATTGATTTCAAGCCTCCTATTCTGTAAAGGCTATAATTCTTCAGCAGTACAAATTCCTGAAACACCCCTGACAAAGTGATGACCAGTCCCAATGAACTTGTCCAGCCGTGCAGAGTGAAAATCTTGATTGTGACCAGCTTGTCACATTACAATATCATGACATCCTATTTGACATTGTATTATTTTATCATCCAATTCAATTTGGAGCAACGACTTCCTCAACATTATCCTTAATCTTAGAGATAGACTAGAAAACACAATTATATTATTGTTGATCCAAGAGACAAGATTGTTTCTTAAGAAGAAACTTCCTTAGAACCATACAGGAGCACACACAGTGGAATTAACTCAGGATCCAAACAAGAACACCACACGGTGGTAACTAAAACAAACTCCCTCTGAATTACATAGCTTAAGAATTCAACAAAGAATAGTTGAACAAATAAACACAATGTCAAGACATCTAGTCTGACATCATAGAGTAACCAGAAAAACATCTCCCCCTAAAGACCACAACCCACTGCAGATAAAAATAAATTCTCCCAGACAATAAACCTCATTGTTCTCAAGGACATACCCATGCAATCATGAATTTCCCTAGTTCACACATCAGAGGCACAGGCAGGCAAGATTTCATGCACATTTAGTTTGACATCATGCACACAAAATACATCAGTAGAAGTAAATTTCCTCAAGCACCTTGTATCATAAATGAAAACATGAAATGTAGAGATCAGGATCTTTTCCATGGTTTGCACCCAGAGGTCTCCTTCATTTCATAGCCTTGTCAAAACTACAGTCACCACCAAACTTGGCCAATAACTTTACTCCATAACTCACCAGGATTAGATATTTCATTTCTAAATCTATTGGTGAAAAAAACTCCATATAATGAACTCCAAATAATTCACTCCCTTGTATAAATTTTTTGAACTCTAGAGAAAACTTTGTAGGATATAGAGTTCTCATATTTATTGATTGTTATCTCTTTAGACTCTGCCCCATTTTATGGAGTGATAAACTGCTGAGATGATGCTCCAACATCTTCTTGGACATCATTCCCTTTCACAATGGTTGAACCATTAACATTGGTTCTGGAGTTAACATTCATAGGTTCTACGAACAACAAAGAAACCCAAAAACATCCTTTTGCGTGAAAACTTGAGAAACACAATTAAATAAAGCAAAAAACTTCACAGAGAGAAATAAACTCTCACACACAACAAGAACCAAAAGAGCTTCTACAGATATGCACAATGTGAATACATCATGTCTGACAAAATATTACCAACATGAAACCTTATGCAAATAAGAAGAGACTCCCTCTAACAAGCACCATTGGAGCTGACGAAAATACCAGAGTGCTGACTGAGAAAATCACCATTATCAATCTTTTCCACCTCAGCCTGCTCCTCTTCTCCCCTATGTTCCTCTATCCACTAAGACTCCACCTTGCACTGGCCTCATAAGAACCATAAAAGGAATTTCTATAACTTTTGCAGTAGTCTAATGTTGCAACTTTTAGCAACATCTTCCTTGGGGTACACACAAAAAGAAACTGCCTTAGGACTCAACTTCTTCCTCAGAGCTTCATAAATCTCATTGGTGACCAAGATTTCTCCCCTTAAATAGGACCTTGATCAAGAGAGACAACATCAGGACTAGAAATTTTACTCAAACCCCTTTTAATTTCACCTTTTGGCACCATCATTACAAGAACATAGTTGGAGAGAGAGACTTAGAGTCCACCAGAACCTCCTTTACTTTAGTCATGAGTCTGGAACACCCATATTGAGAATACCAATATTGCTTAGTTACAAATCCAAGAAGGTATGAGGGATAAGACAATTTGCATCTTCCTTGAGCTCTAACCACTGCTTGGTTAGCTATAGGCTGAGTTGAACCTTTGGGACAACCATTCAAGTTGAAATAAAAGTTCTTGATATGACCAAAATTACCCTAGAAGAGACATCTCCAGTGCAAGTACATGCCTTTAGCATGAATATTTTGATGTTCAGCATGGCGTCGAGACATTTGATTGACATCATTGACTCATCTTGCCTTCTAATAAATTCTTTTTACAATACTTGAGTTCTACTTTGCTTGATACAACCTTGAAAATCTTATCTCTTTTGGGCTTCTAGTCATCTTCCCAGCTTGACGCACTCCTCCAATATTCTCACATATTTCTATATTATTTCCTGATGACAACCTTCTTTACCCTTGATGAGTTAATTCTTCAATATAGGGGTCTATACCAGAGACTCACCTTCTAGAAAAGGCAGTAACAAGCTTGACAAATTCATCATCAGGATCACTTCATTCATCAGTCCAAGCAATATAAAGCCCGTTAAGTTGTTTTTTGAGATAGGTAGGGAATTCTAAAAAACTTTCAAATACATGACACTGATTGCCTCTTCTTAGAACATCCTAGTTCTTACAGATGTCAAGACAGATGTTCATCACATTTGATCTTGACCTTCTATCCATTAGATCCTGGTAGAATTGTCTCCCAAGTAACATAAAGTATTGAGTAACCCTTCACAAGGTCACAAGCTCCTACTGAATTGGAGACAAAACACATGCCCATGTCTTCCTGTTCCAATCTGTTCTTTTAAAGACAAAAAACAAATATGACCCAAACAAATCCATCTATGCTAATGATGTCTAGATATTCTTCTACAACAACAGTCACATTCAAGATAAATCTCTTGAGTAGAGACCTCAGAATCCTGCTGACCAGATGTGCCTTTATGAGAGGTCTTGAGAAGTTCCCAAGTATCTTTGGCCACCACACATATGTTTAACAAACTGGACATATTTTTATCAACTCTATTAGATATAGAGTTCAAAATTTTTAGAGTAACAAGAGCCAACCCATACTCTTCCTTACAAGGAACAATCCACACACATCCTTTGGTGCTAGATTTCCAAGAGTTGTTGTCCATTGATCTCAAGAAAGCTACTATTATAACCTTCCAATGATCATAAAGTATCCAAAAAAATCTCCCTAAAGCTCACCCAACAAATGACTAGGGTGCCAGCTCTGATGCCAATTGAAACTCTGTCACTCTAACACATGTTAATACTGATGTCCTCACATCAGTACATAACGTCAAGACAAATATTACAACATCTTCTATCTGACAAAATAAATAAATCAAAATGTAAATAAATTGCAAAAATATAAATAACACAGTCAATTGTTAACCCAATTCGGTGCAACTCACCTACATCTCGGGGCATCCAAGCCAGGAAGGAAATTCATTATGACAACATTAGTTCAAACTAAACTCCCCCGTTTACAACTTATCACCTAATCACTACCTTGTACAACTTATCACCTAATCACTACCTTGTACAACTTTTACCTAGAAACCCTCTAGATATGAGACCCCCCTCTCACTTCCTAACAATCACAAACCAGTGCTAATACCATAAGAGACTAGAACAGAAGAACACCCTTCCAACTACAATACTTAGTTTTGCTTAAAATCTTTAAACTAAGAACAATACACTTGTGCTTAAGAGCTCATGAGTGAACAATAAACAACATATAATCAGTCTACCTTAATGTATCAAAAGATACAAGTGTGGATTACAACAAAAAACCTAAAGAGACTCTCAAAACCTAAGAATTTACACTTCCCCTAATTTCACAAAATTATGAAAGCCATGAAAAAATTAGGTTTAAGTTACTCTTTAAATACTCCTTAGCAGTCCATGGGCTTCAAAATTTTCACCCAGATATTTCTTGATCCACACGCTAAGGACTGCATCAATTATGTAGAAAAATCTCCTTAAATATTGGAATAAACCATCAAGTTTCCTAAATTGTCTTAATTTCCAATTTTAGAAACTTATGAACAGTTTGAGATCAAATCAAATGTTCCAATTTAAATCTTCTTAACCTGCAAAAATAAGTGAGATATATCCAAACTAAATCTCATAAAATCAAATCAAATCAATCAAGAATAAAACGACCTGTACTAATGTTCTAGTACAACATGTCACAATATCTGTCAAAACATCTTCCTTCAATGTGAATTGACCAACATGTTATAACATTTCACACAACATCTTGCTGTGAATACATGTTTTAGAAAATTTGCTGCCAATCCTAAAACCACGAAACTTATAAATTAGATTCCTCAAACCAAGTTGAATCTCGCCTGAGGAACTTAGTGTCTCCTCGGGCGGAATTATTTCTAATAATCCATGCATAAGAGGCGGGACCTATATCAAGCCTCAGAGACTTGGTGTTAAGTCTTATTTGAGGGCTCGACCTGAAAGGTTAAATGCCTCGCTTGAGGGAATTAACATCTCATCAGTTGGGCTTTGAATAACAACATCAGAGGAACTTAGATTCCTCAATAGACTCTCGCTTGAGGGACTTAGTGTCTCTGCGGGCAGGATTGTTTCTAACAATCCACGCCTAAGAGGAGCGACCTATATCAAGTCCCAGATTGCTTGAGGGCTCGATGGTAGTACCACATGAAAGATTAAATGCCTCACCTAAGAGACTCAACATCTTATCGAACAGGTTATGTATTACTGCGTCAGAGGAAGTTATATTCCTCAAACTAAATAGGCTCTCACCTGAGGGACTTAATGTCTCCGCAGGAAACATTATTTCCAGTAACTCATGCCTATGAGGTAAAACCTATGTCAAGCCCCAAAGACTTAGTTCCCTGTCTTGCTTGAGGTCCTGGCTAAAAGGGTAAAATGCCTTGCCTAAGAGAATCAGTTTCTCTCCATCCAGGAAACACATTATTGGACCTAGAGATCTTAGACCCCTAAGGCAGACTAAAAATTTGTGAGGGGAAACACCAGTTCTCAGGATACTTCCATTAGTTGCAGGTGGAAAAAACTCCGCCTTTTTCCAAAGGTCTCGTACCTAAGGGAATATGTAGTGCTATGTTTATAAAAGGCCTTAGCTATAGAGACACCCTGAGACCGTACTAGAAGAGGCAACAAAGAAAGGTCGCCTAGGGAATGGTATCACCTCGCTCATGAGTCTTCCTCGACAATATTTGGGAAAATATGGGATAAGACATATCTTAGATAAAGAGAAAGTCAAAGTCGTTAGTAACCTACATCTCCCTCAGAAATAGGGATTCAACTATCCATTAACTGACCAATTGGACAATGATCTTTTCCTAGGAAACCCTAGGTCTTAGAGACCTTGATAAACACATCATCCCTCAAAATTAAAAGAGACGGACACTAAGTCATACCCATCTTCTACTATCTAAAAGAGCATCATGTTCCCAGTAACCATAATACACAATTATTCTAACTGTCCACTTGAATTCCTTGTAGTGCCGGCCGCCGACAGAGCTTTTCACCTCATGTGAGCTGGTCCCTAAAATATCCTAAAAAACATCAAATGGGGCTTCTCGCTGCAATGAGAAAACCTTCACCATCCAAATGTGTTTTATACCTACTAAGGCCTCTGAGTCCCTGCCCTTACAGGGGGAACGCGCACACCTATACTTTTTGACCAGTACTACATCATATTATGTTTCCATTTATCAAGCTTAACTAAATTTATAACAACCCTATTCATTAAATAGTTTATAATCCATTAATATATGGTGAGGATTGGTTTATCCCTAACTTGTAAAATTGTAATATTAAACGACTCACTAAGGCTATTCACTAACATAACACTTTGGGCAATAGACTTTGAGTATTTTATCCCCAGATTTGCAATAGACTTTGAAACAAATAATATTATGGAAAGATCGTGACGACATTTCAAAGTGATTTTTCCATTAGTAGACAAGCTTGAGTTTGTACTTGCTCCCAATTTGATTTTCGAAGGCGGAATGGCCTAAGGGTATGACATATGGAGTGTGAAGCTTTTTATGATAGAACACAAAAGGAGTACTGTTGTACCCCAAAATTTGACCAACCAGTTCTAGCAATTTGGCTTATGTTTTGTTTTAATTGCATTTGCATCTGCATATCGCATACTGTGCATTTTGTCAGTCGGATTGAAGTTATCGGGATTGCAGCCCCTTTTTCTCGCGTTTCAGGTGATTCAAACCAGCTAGAATAAAAAGGTTTATTTTGGAATTTGTGCTTTTCCCGGTGATTCAGTCTATGCTGTTATTTTTGGGATATTTTGGTGTCCACATTTTTACCGTTTATTTCGCTGCGTTCTCGCATTTTTATCCATTGATTCAATTGATTTTCATTGATTTTTCCTTATGGAATTATTAATAATTTTCTAGAATTTATTTTGTTATTTTCTTGGCATAGAAATTAGAGTTTTTAAATAGCTTTTTAGATTTAATTTCTCCATTTTAGATAATTTTAGTTTTTAATAGTTTTTTTAATTGGTTTTTCTAGAATTAATTGATTATTAGAATATTAGGTTTTTCTTATTATTTTAGAATAGTTTAGACTTATTTTCCTTAGATTTTTATTAGAGCTTATTAATTTGGATTAATTTGTTTAGAAGTTTAGTTTGGATTTAATTGGGATATTATTTTGTTATTATTTTAATCTTAGGATTTAGATTTTTAGTAGGATTTTAATGAGTTACTATTTTAATTAATTGTTTAGTTTTCACGTTGCATTAGTTTTTAGGTCAGCATTTACTAAACCAGTTTTTTTATTAGTTAGTTTTAGTCAGCATTTATTATTAAGTCAGCTTGCATTAATTCGTTTCCAACTTTATCATTAATTGTCAGCCTCATCATTAACTGTGCTTGCATGTAATTAATCAGTTAACTAATCAGGTTTTCGCAGGCCACTTGTCATGTTGTCAGGATTATAAAGTCCTGTTCACACACACACACACACACACACTCTCTCTCTCTCTCTCTCTCTCTCTCTCTCTCTCTCTCTCTCTCACCAGAGCTATACATTTCCCCAAAAAAACCCTAATCCAACTTTCACTGGAAAAATCATCCACATTCAAACCTTCATACATTTTTCCAAATCTTCATACGATCTTCAAACCTTCATACATTTTTCCAAATCTTTATACGATCTTCAAACCTTCATACATTTTTCCAGATCTTCATACGATCTTCATCAGCTTCATATTATTTTTTTCCAAATCTTCATCATCTTCATATAATTTTTCCAGATTTTTTCTAGATCTTCATACGATCTTCAATCACCTTCAAACATTTTTCCAAAAAACGCATCAATCTTCATCAATATTTTACAGATTTTTCATCCTTATTCCAACTTCGAACGCAGACTTCATCACTAACCTCCAGATCTCCAGATCCAAACTCAAACCACAACTCCTCATTACTTTCTTCAAATTAAAACTCATCATAAACCTTCAACTCATGAACATTTTTCCTAGATCTACAACAATTCACAATTCCAGATTTGACCTTCATTCACGAATTCAACCTTTAAGCTAGTCTTGAAACAAACACAACAAAGAAATCTTAAATCTCGAACCAAACTTCTTCACATCACAAAATCCTCATTTTCTCCAGTAGATCAACATAGATCTTCATCACAAATCTCCAGATCTTCACGAACAAACATCAATAACCAACTTCCACCTTCGAAGCCGCTCAAAATCTAAACCGTGCTCTTCAACTTCCACCATGAATGAAACTTCAACAAATCTGACACCATCTCACCACCGATAACCCTAACTTACATCAATAAGACTCACACCTATTTTCGATCAGATTCTATGTATCTCCATCTAGATTGTTGTGATTTTGTTGGTTTGTGATGTTTGAAGGGAACGAGACTGAGCTGAGAGGGAGAAAAGTTTTTGGTAAGGTTTTCGTTGGAAGAAGTTTTGGAAGAAGAAACAGAGGAGCGGACAGGGGAGTGACGGCCTGAGCATGGCGGAATCAGGGTTTAACCAAATGAAGAAGAAGATGACTCTTGAGGACTTTTTGGATGGTTAATGGGCCTCACAGCCCATTTGTCTGTTTTCTAAACTATACCCCCCGTATCCATTATTATGCCCCCTCTGTTTGGTTGTTTTGTTGTGGATTTAGGCTCAAACCCACCGTGTGGATTTCTTGCTGTCCCCCTATTTCTCTGCTGCACCCCCTATTCTTTCTTGTTGTATATTATTTTTGTAATGACTATTTAATTTGTATTTTTATTTCATCTAGGATTTATACTATATAGTAATTTCTTCTAGAAATGTATATATGTAAATATATTTGACTATTTTCTTTTAGAATATTATATGTTAATATTTTATATATAGAGTATATAGTATTTTTCTATGCTTATTTTCTTTTAAATTTCTATAGAACTTTTATTTTTCTATTAGAAGTTTATTTCAATTTTAGAAGTTGAGTTCTTATTCCCATTTGTTATTGGGCTTTTTCATCTCATTTTCATTTTTGTTTTGGTCGATGACGACACTTCCGTAAACCGTTATTAATCGAATTGTTGATGGATAATGTAGGATCCAAGACCACTCATTTCTCTTCTTCTTCTGATTTTATTTTGAATTTCTTCTATTTTGGTCCGTGTGACACGATTCAATTGGAGAATGATTCTCAATATCATTTCTCTATCTTGTCTTTGACACGGATATCAATACACGACCTCTTAAAGTTTGACTTCTCTTATAAGTCGAACTACGATGGTGTAGCGTCACATTGGTCCCGATTCGAAATGTCACCATCAAGGATCAAATAGGAGAGCTTGGAATGGAGCTTGCACGTAAAGTCAAGGGTCAACGGAACCACTCCGTTCGGTAATGTTGTTTTTATTTCATCTCTTTCATTCAACTGTCGAGTGTTGTGAGCTGTAGCGTTAGATACGTGGGAAATGATGAACGTGGAGCCTCTTCTCTTTCATCTAGAGTGTTTAGCGTATGTCCTTTGGATAATATGTGACGCATTCGCTCCTACGTCTTAGGACTTAGCGTGTGCGTCCCGTTCCGAGCCTTTTCTCTCGCATCCTGGAGTTTGAGACCTTTTCTCTCGCATCCTGGCGATTGAAACTCCCTTTTCTCTCGCATCCTGGCGATTGAGATCTCTTCTCTTGCCCCCGTGAAATCGAGACCGTTTTTTCGTAGTTGGCCAAACTACGACTGCTCTGATCTCTCATATCTGTTGAGAGTACATAGGCATAGGATTGCGATAATCATAGCGAGCACTCTTTCCTGTAGTTGGCCGAACTACAACTGCTCTGATTTCTCATACCAGATGAGAATATGTAGGCACAAGACGCGATGTCTTGGCGAGCACACTAACAACTAATTTCTCTTTTCTCTCGCTTCCGTGTGATCGAGACTTTCCCGCTAACAACTAATCATCCCTTTCTCTTGCTCTAGTGCAATTGAGACCAACCCGCTGTTCTAACCTTTAGGTTCCCGTACCTTTAAACCAATGACATACTACGTCCGTTCTACCGCAAATAGGTAATACCTAAGTCTCTAATGACCGAGCATCAATACACCTAACTGCTAGAATGCGTGCGCTAGTATCGCCAACCTTTTCTCTCGCCCCCGTGTGATTGAGAACACCCGGTTTTCCCGTAGTTAGCCTGAACTACGTTTGCTCTGATTTCTCGTACCAGACGAGGATACGTAGGCACAATACGATGATGTCTTGGCGAGCAACCTTCCCCACCTTTTACCCGTAGTTTCCCGAACTACGTTGACTCTGACTTTCCCATTGCACAAGGGAATACGTAGGCATAGGGCGGCGATGTCCTATCAAGTCAGTTCTTTCTGTTAGCTTTAGTAGCCGTAGATAGTTTGTTTTTCACCCATAGACTAGACAACAAGCATGGATCCCGTCGAGTACGACGGACATGAGGGGTGCTCACACCTTCCCCTTGCGTAACCGACTCTCGAACCCAAGATTTGGTTGTGATGACCTGTCTTCTCCCGTTTTCGTAGGTTTTCTCTGATCGTTTCCTTTCTCTCTCTTTGGGATAAATAACGAACGGTGGTGACTCTTCTGTCTTTGCCGACACTTTTTTGCAGTAGCGACAAGTACTAAGAAAAGAGACGAAGAATAATCACTTTTCATGAAGTTAGGGTTCCCAAATTTAATAGGTTTAATCATTTTTTTTAATTTGTGACTAATTAACACCTTAATCTATTTTAATTAGTGACAAATCAACAAATAATGTCCACGTGGATTTAAATTAAAATGAAAATTCCAAAATATCATACATGTCCTTGCCACATCACAATATTTGGTGGCTAGGTTTAATGAGCACTCAAAATAGGGGAATCTTCATAAGCCAGAGAGAGAATCCAAACTCTTTTTTACATGTTTTTTTTCTTTTCAAAATTGTCCCATATGGAAAGGGAACAATATTAATCTTAAAAAACAAGCATTTTGTAAAATTGAAATAATGGTTGCTTACTCTCATACCCTAATTTTTACCCCTAAGATTCCACCTATCATATCATTTACATTTCAACCAAGATCACAAGCATGACATCCTCTTAACCTTCATCTCTTTGGGTTTGCCTTTATAGGAGATCATTAAGCACCCTTTATGTTTATTTTTGCCTCTATGCTTGCTTACATTCTAACTTTGTTAATCTTATTCAAAATACAAAAATATGTGTTGTTTCCTTTTTCTATTGTACAAGGTAGGGACTTGCAATCAAAGGATCAAGCTTAGTTTCTAAATTAGGGTTTTGATTCTCAAAGTCAAAGTTTTGGTTAACAAGTGGTCCATAAGAACTTTCACTTCAAGGAATGACCTATAATCTTAGGTCACATTCATGTCAATCTTCATTTAACATCATTTGATCAAGAGAAATTCAAGTTTAATGCATGATTTCAAAGTTTATTCAAGTATGGTTCATGTGTTTATTTCTATTCCATCTCTATCCAATCCTCAAGCAATTATCAAGATTATTCAAAGTACAATCAAACTTTCTTCATTAGGTATTCAAGTGTTCCTCATTGGGCCTTTGGATGCAAAGAATAACAAGAAACCTCAAGTTGGCGCTGTTGCAGTGAGGAATCGAAGACCGAACTATTGATTAGCTCGACTCACAAAACAAAGATGTCACCGCCAAACTTTTATTTTTCCAAGGGAAGGGATAAAAGATCGAACAAAACCCATAATAAACATGAAAAGTAAAAAGCAAGGCTAAAATCTAACTAAAAGATAGATCAAAGGTACAAGGGTTGGTCATACTAAAGGAAAGTACTAGCACCCTAAGCATCTGTAGTACTCTAGAGGAACCTCTTGAAATATTTGTGTTTTAGCTAAAATTGTTTGCTAAAGATGAAAGGTGGGCAAGGCAAAGCAATAAACATATAATAAATACACACATGACAAAAATTTAACATACACTCATTTCCCTTGGATTAGGTCACAAGTGCGAGCAATAAATGAAATCCACACACATGGAAAAACATCACGTGTTCATCAAGTATGATCAAACAACAAATGAAATCAACAAGTACATGGAAAAAACATCATGTAATCATCAATCATAAAAGTATGATTAAACAACAAGTGGAATCAACAAGTACATGGCAAAAGACCATGTAATCATCAAGCATCGAAGTATGATCAAACAACAAATGAAATCAACAAGTACATGGCAAAATATCATATAATCATCAAGCATCAAAGTATGACCAGTAATGAAAAACATCAAGAAGAAACATCATCATAATTCAGATTCATTAAGGAAAAACATCAAGACTAAAATAGAATCGAGGAACAAGAGAATTATTAATCAAATTAAATATAAATATTTAATAAAATTAATCAATGATTTAATTAATCAATATTAAATAAAATATTTAAAATAATTAACAATTATGTCAATTTTTTTTGGCATTTTTAATATTAATATATAAAAATTAAAATCAAAATAATTTAAACAAATAATTAAAAAAAAAGGTTTGTTTTCTTAAGAATAGATGTAGGATGCAAATATGGACACGGGGAGTAAACAAAATGAGCCATAATTAAACCCACAAAACAAACTCTAAGCATTTCTAACCATCAATGAAATCTTAGCAGGTCGCATAAGATTCTTTTGGGATTCTGAGTCAAGTGTCAAACTAATAAGAATACCAATAACTTCAGAACCAACAATATATAAAGTAAAAGGACCAAGTAAAGGACACAAAACAGAAACACCATCTTCATCAATAACAGACTTACGAGCAATAGCATGAAAAATTTCAATACGAAATGAAATGTGAACAGAGTATGCACACGTGATGAAAGTGACACAAAATAGCAGCACACATATATGATTATCGCAATATTATGAGCAAAACCATAACATAATCAAAACAACACAACCAACACCAAATGAAGCGTGACGATGGTGTTACCTCAATACGCACAACATAAAAATCAAGCGGCGTAAGTGAATCAAATTCGAAACTAACATCAGAGTAATAAACATAATAAAGTAGGAGAATTCATTTTAGAATCGTTACCGTCGATGAACCGTTGCTATCGTTTGAAATGGGTCTGAGTTGAGATGTTGCTTGTTGTTGTATTACTAATGTTTTGTCAGCATGAACTTCTCCTTCAAGATGCTGCTTGTCGGAGTCGCTTTGAATAAAGGGAGCAGTGAACGTTTTGATCGGAAATGGAAGAAGTTAGTGAAGGCGACACATATGTTATTGAAAGTGGTGGCCGATGGTGCAACAAGGTTGAAGGTGGAGGTAATACGTGGGTTGTGCAGTTTTGACTAGGAGAGGGTGACAAGATGAAAACGAAAAATTCATAAGGGAAAATGTTTGCTAGAGTTTCAATTGAGCTTAAGAGTCGTGTGCTGGGGTGTGGTTTGTAGCAAAATGGCGGTTTGTAGTGGAGCTTTCACGGTGAGTGTATGGAGTTTGTTGATTGTGAAATATTGTGTAAGGAGAACAAAATGGATGGCTTTGTGTTAGTGTTGTGAAGACGAAGAAGAAGGTAAGCAAAGTGGGTATCGATTAAAATGAGGAGATTGTTGTGGGAGGTACAAGGTGGTGTGTTTGGTATATGTAGGTGAAAGTGCAGGGAAAAATGGCTTATGAGGTCTGTGAGAGAAAACCTTATGTTATTATCAATGAATTCCTTTCCTCCTCATGACGTGCTGCTACGCAATGCAATATATGGAGCTAATAGAAAAATAACTTTCTAACACTTAATAGCTAAGTGTTATTAAAAGGAGATAACAAACAAATTTTTATTAATTTAAAAAAGAAAAAAGATAAATGAATTAAAAAATAAAATTAACTATTTAAAATAAACCTAAATAAAAAACTGATTAAATTAAAATGATTATTTACTAAAAACAAAAAAGGAAACTAGTTAAAAACGAGTAAACGATCCGGTATCGAAATGCTCGAACAAATAAAATGAATGTACCAAAATGATCAACGCGAGATAAACGACTTAGAAAAATACATTGTTCGGTCAAATTTTGAAGTAAATTTTATCCGATTAAAAGGCTCAGACTGATCAAAATATGGTTGAAAAGTCATCAAAATTTTAAAATGAGCACGTCGGGTTAAACTACGCAAAACATATATTAATATAATTGACGATTGCAAGTTCAATTTCGAAACTTTTCATCCCTTGATTTTACTCACAGTTGACTTTTAGTTTGACCAATTCGTCTGTAAATCCAACAGTTTATTCTGCCTGATAAATTGGGTATTATATGCATGATGAAAGACATGATAGGCTATACAGATGATGCAAATAAAGGGAGGATATTAGGGATACAAATTAGGGTATGATAGGCACATGTTTGGTTGACCTAATATAAAGTATGGCATGTCACTTGGTTTAAACACCATAACTTTCTCATTTCTCAACATTTTTGGAATCTACTTTGAGTGAAATGTCACATTTGAACTCCTCTACAAATTTTCTTCAAGGGGAAAACATGCATTCAACCACTAAGGATAACAATTTTGGAATTGACCAAGTTGCCAAAACTGCCTAAAACCTTGTCATGACCCCTACTTTCCACCTATGTCATTTCTAGCTCAATTATCCAATTGAAAAACTTCTTTGTGCATTTTGTTAAGCTGATGGCAAGGATCATTTGGCCTATGTTTGACTTGATTAGCACGAGGGGATTGAAATTTGTGATGTCATGAACGTGAGATGTCAAGCTAGCCAAGCAGGCCAAAACATGGTTCGACCTAATGTCTGACTTAGAAACCAGGTCATGACCCCAACTTTGAATCAATGCCATTTTCAATCAAAGCATCCTTTTGATGTGGTTCTTTTTGCATTGAATTCTTTGCAAAAAAATGAACATTTGGCACAAACAAAATAAACGAGTGAATTTCATTTGGCCTAAGCTCAAACATGGTACCTTGAGCTCTGCTTTTTGCTCAACTTTTAGCTCACAAATTTCATGTCATTTTTAATCTGGGACCACCTTCACCTGTGTGAAATTTTTGTACAACCAAAATGTGTGCAAGTAACTAAAAAACGACTAGGTTTCATTACTGAATCACACTTTTCATCCCCCTCTTCACACGCTTTGTAAATCATCTAAAATCAACCCTAATTCACACGAGTTCAAATCAATTTCACAAATGTGAGCTCATCAACACTATTCTTATAAATAGAGGAAACATTTGCCTTCATTTCCAAGCTTTGATATCCAAAGAAACTCTGCAACCAATTGAACTTGATACCTCAAAAAACTAGTTAACCATTTTTTGAAGCATTTTTAGCTTCGTTTCTTTGCCCAAAATCACTCATCAAAATTTTTTGAAGCTAACTGAAACATTATCATGGCTTGAAACCTCGTGCAACCTTCAACTCAATTTCACCATTGTTGACCTCTGAAGCTTTAACTGAAAATGTAGTTATGAGTTAAATTTTTGAGCAAACAAGTTACCATTCTCTTTGTCTTGATTCACTGATTAAAAGCTCTAATTTACCTGGAATTTATATTGCGTAATAGTCATTTAATTTTACTTTGAAGAGTTAGGGTTCCTCATGTTCTTGAGCAAATTCTCTCTACTCAGAATGAATCAATGACTCTGATGCAGAGAGAAATGAACGATGACATGAGTAGATGCTTGCACGTATGGTGTTTGAACTTAAAACTCAAAGTTCATGGATTTAAAAAATCAAGCTGAAGGTTGAAGACGATGGTGCCTACACACATTTTTTTTTCCAAAAAAACTAGTTGTAGCGCCTTTTTTCAAACATTTTTTTTTCTTTTTTTATTTAATTTTCCTTTTTATTTTCTTATTTATTTTGAACAACTCCTTTTACTTTTTTCACTCCAATTTCTTTTTCGTAAATCATACAAAATATTTTTCATCACATATATTTTTTGCATAATTTTCAAAATTATTTTTGCATTTAATTGATATTTTCCTTTATTTTTAACTTAATTTTCATTTTTCGTTTCATTTTTAATCATTTTCAAATATTTTTGGATCCAACTTTTTAGGTGCACTTATTCATATTCTTATTGACTTCTCATAATTTTTTCAACCATTTATTTTGCTACTTCTTTTAGATTTTTCATTTATTTTCCATTTAAATCAATTTAAAAATCTCTTTTTATTTTCTTTTTATTAAAATTTTTTTATTCGCTTGTTTAGGCTCTTGTTGATTGTTTGGTTGAGCATATTTCAACATTTCAAACCCTTGATGGATAATCCTTTGCTTGATTCAATCTTCTCTAGTTTAAACATGTTGATAAATGATCATCTGATCATTTTTGGTACTTTGTACCAAATATAGGTTACCCCTTGCTTGATCATACTTTAAGTCCTTTGATTGGTTTATTGATGATCCCTATGTGATTGCTTGAGTCTGATTTTTATTCTCTCTATCATCTCTTTCTCCATCTTATTTTGTTTTAAACTTTTCTGTTGCATGTTTTAGGAGGTTAACTTTGTGTTATTTCTCTAACATGTATGACACATAAATTATTATTGACTGGGCTCAGATAGGTGTGACTTCTACATAAGTTCACTTACGATTGCTTAACATAGTGCTAAATTGTCCTGACTCGCTTGAACTCTCATTAATACTAATATTGACATATTAATTGTGCTAATATATAATATTTACTTTGATG
This sequence comes from Lathyrus sativus, assembly GCA_963859935.3. Classification (NCBI taxonomy): domain Eukaryota; kingdom Viridiplantae; phylum Streptophyta; class Magnoliopsida; order Fabales; family Fabaceae; genus Lathyrus; species Lathyrus sativus. Next base: position 558,641,973 of record OZ012735.1, on the reverse strand, counting down.
CTCTTTACATTTATGAAATTTACTTTCATGTCTTTAGTCTTATGTCATTTATATTTTTGCTTTTATTTTTTTTCCTTTTTATTGTTTTCTTATTTCAAAAGAACAAAAATATTATAAAATGGCTAAAAGCTTAAAAAAAATTTAATTTAATCTTTTGGACTGTGTTGCTATCCCTTTCTTGAGGAGTATTTTAGACTTTGGACCTTAGGGATTAGTGTTTTCCCTTTGCTTGGAGTGATATATAATATTTTTGATTCATCTGAGACCTAGTGATTCCTCTGGACCCTCTAATCTTCAGTTCAAGACTTGGATGTTCCTTGTAGCTTTGTGACTTTTTTGTTCATCTGAATCTTTTGATATACATCTGCTCATGTGCTTGTTCATCTTGTGGCTTAATTCAAAGGAAAATGAATGTTTGTTTTGACCAATGTCAAATGCTTGCTCCACCTTGTGGTTAATACACTTTCACACACAAAGACTTTCTCTTGGACTACCTTACAATGAAACCATTTATTTCATGTATTTTGCTTTATGCTTTAGGATAGTCTCGTCATCTCCTTCCCACTTCTTCAATTTTCAAAACTTCTCTCTATTTAAAAAATTTATTGTTTTCAAGCTTCACACCTTTTTCTTAATAAACCTTAAATTTCTCAAGTGATCCAAAAAATATTTCTTAATAAATGCTAAAACACTTAACTATATTCAAACTCTTTTCTCAAACTTCTAAAAAAGGCAAACTTCATCAAACTTCTTTTTGTGTCTTTGTGCACTTTTCTTTGAGAGCCTTTTTTGAAAGATTAGATATTAGTCTATTCTTTCAGTGATCCAAACCACTATACTTCTACAATATGTTGAGAAGTGATTGACATTTTCCACTTGAATGTTGAGACATGCTTGTGAGAAAGTCCAAGTAAGAATTCTCCATATCAAGATGATGCAAATGCTCATTTTCTCATGCTTGTGGGTAATAAGTTGAGTTTTCCACCGAATATGAAGAATTTTTTTTTCACTTAACATCAATTAACAAACAACCCAATCTTTTTATAAACACAGATTTGCAAGTGGTTCCTATGGAGTACCATAGATGTGAGATGTACTAATATTTTTTCCATGCATAACCAACCTCCGTATCCAGATTCTCTCTTTTGTTTTATTTTTGTGGATTTTGTTCGATCTTTTTTCCTTTTCCTTTGGAAACAATAAAGTTCGGTGTCGACTCTTCCTTTTCGAGTTAAGTTAATCAATAACTTAATCTCAAGTTTTTCCCGCCGCGACACTTACCTTTTATATTTTGGCCACATGTAATATTGAAATACTTTTTAAGGGACAAATTAGATCCCTAAGAGTGTGTTTGGATATGTTAATTGAAATTTAAAAAAAAATTAAATTCTAAGTCATTTAAATGATTCAATTGAAATCAATTTTAAAATATTTTTTGTGGATAGAGTATTAAGATAAATCATTATTATATTTTTGAAGTCATTTTTTATAAATTTAAATATTTTGGGCCAAAATTTAAAATTTTAAAATAGGATAAAAATTTCAATTTTTATATTTAAAGAGATGAATTTCAAAATTGTTTGGATCAATTTACCATTTGTTTTGGAAATTTTTGGAGTCAATTTTAAAATTTCAAAAAAAAAATGGGAACCAATTTGTAAAATTTAAAATAATAATATTAACCATTTGATATTCAAAATCTAAGGAATATTTGAGGAATTTAAATTTATTTGATTTTAAATGTCATTTAAGATTATTAAATTTAACTTGAGCAAAATATTTTATAGATTTTTACTATTTTAACAATTCTTCGATTTTTTTTATTTAAACAATAAATTTTCTACAAATTATTCTAAATTCTTTTGAAATATTACACTCCCTCTTTTAAATGACTAACTGAATGGTAATTGAATTTTTTAAGGAATTTAAAATTTTAAAGAGATTCAATTGAATTTATTTATTTATTTGTTTGTTTGTTTGAATAGAATATTAAGATAAACTATTGTTTAATTTTTGGAGTCATTTATATAAATTTTAAAGTTTTTGGGCCAAAATTTAAATTTTAAAAATATTAACTAATTTATAATTTTTATAATTCAAAGGCACTAATTTGAAAATTATTGTAGATCAATTTACCATTTTTTTTATAATTTTTATAATTCAAAGGCACTAATTTATAATTTTTATATTTTGGGAGAACCAAGAACTTAAATTTACAAGTCTTATTGTTCAGATGTGGGAGGATTGGAAGGTGGAACCGACTAGATGTTTATCTTGCAAATATTTGTCGTTGTTCAGATGTGGGAGGATTGGAAGGTGTAAACTAATGTTTAGTGAAAAAAAACATAAACTAAAATCAATTATTAGGAGTCAAAATAAATTTATGGATATATTTACAAAAATTAAAATGATTTTTTTCACAAAATAAAAAAAATACTTTTCTTTCTTTCATTATTACAAAATTTATTTGACTATACCATTAAACTTTATTTGATTGAAAATAGTGAATATAGTATAAATTAATATATAAAGAATCAACTTATGGGTAGTAACTTATTTAAGTCGGAGCATTTGTTGAATTTTTAGTTGTTCTAGAGCAGTTCAAGGTCCAATTGACCGATGTTCAAATCCGTTTTAAATCTACTCTACTTGATCTTATATATAAAATATTTCACATGTTATGAGAAGATACACAATCTCTGATCTTCAATTTCATTATATTCATCTTGAATCATGAACTGACTTGTGCGTTAGAGTGCTAACCATGTTGGTCCACTTCGTACCGCCATAAAGGAGACAAGAGTCACCGTTCAAGATCAATAGTCATCCAACTCTCTTCATTTCTAGTTCCTTCATGGAGCTCGATCATCCATTTCTGGTTTCCGAACGGAACGGTGACGCCGTTTGTGGGAATCAACTTTTGATTTATGTGTTTTCCTTGAAAATCACATGCGCTTCAAAAATGCTATCGAACAAATTGAAAAATTCCAGATATAGATTCTTGTGGTTCATATCCAATCATCTGATTTGTCAATTCATAACCTCCTTAGATTATCCAATCCATAGCGAACCAACACTCGATTTTCCTTCTACAAATTCGCGTCTGTTTTCCATCTTCACAGTTCGCAAGTTCCTCAGATCTTGGAATTAAAAAGCGCTAGGGGCAAAGATGAAGATTTTTCAACAACCACTTCTGCTTCTTCGGAATCTATATCTCCGATGTAAAATAGCAGAGGAAGACCCTCAGACCCAAATCTAGGGTTGCATCGGGGTCTGAAGGCAATTTTCCGAAGCCTCGTGATCCATTATTCGACTTGGTCGCGCCTATACTTCCAGCCATTGTTGAGGTGATTACAAGGTCAACATCAGATAGTGTAAGTTCATAATCAATGTCTCCTGGATGTCACGAGTTCATAATTAACGTTGTACGACGATCCAATATTGGGGTGCATCTTGTGGATGCTACAAGATTTCCACTTGATGCATCAGAGTCTCCTTAGGCCGTACCAAGAGTCTTTGAAGAAAGGTACCCCAAATTCTAGTTGTAAGGAGGTTGGTCGGTAACAACATCAAATTGTCGCTTAGCGCCACTGTTCAAAAGAAAAGATTCGACGAGCCTGTTAATGAACACCTTCCATGTCCAACCATACATCTGGGTCCAAAGAAAGCTAACCAACAAGCCAGATTTTCCATTGGCGAGTCCCAGACCTACCTAAGGTAGATACCCATTCTAAAGGACAACGTCAGATAACCCAGATACTGCTCATCTATTTCGGAATCGCTATTGAAGATTTATTTGTCCTACCATTCCATTATCTATTAGTATCAAATTCAACTTATTATTAATATGAGAATATATATATATATATATATATATATATATATATATATATATATATATATATATATATATATATATATATATATATATATATATATATATATATATATATATATATATATATATATATATATATATATATATATATATATATATATATATATCTTTTTTCTCTTTTGTATGCTTTTTTGTCTCTCTTTATATTCGAATGTTCATAACAGGAGAACAAATATAAAATGCATGAATACTTTTCCGATACAGTCATGCATACTTAATGCGTTTATGTGATTCCGACATGGCTTCAACATATTCCAAGTTCACTGCATATCAGATACAAACTTAACACATTTATGTGATTCTGATATGACTAAAAATACACTGTCTGCATGAATCTGTACCATATGTAGACATAACGCTTCTATGCAGTTCTGATTTAACTTCAGCAGATTCTATGCTCTCTACTACGTATTCGATAGAGATTTAACGCATTTTTGTGATTCTGTTACAGCTCAAATGCATACCTAGCATTTGAGGCTTATTAAATGCATTTCTATGTAGTTAGCGCACCCCATCGAATGTAGCCAATCTTGGGGAGTAAGTGGTGGAGCTTGGAGACGTCCACCTCGATTTGAGCCAAGCCTCAGGGGCAAGTATATGGATCCTATCCTTGGTATAGGAACAATCCTCTGTGATGTAGAGCACAACACAAAGTACAACTACATCACATTGACCTCGCCAATCCTAGGCCTCGTCTAGAGAAAACAAAACCAATTCACAAAACACAACATACAAATTAGTATGCAACTACAACAAATAGTTAATACAGTAGACGAGTATAACAACATAAAATGGTAGCTGACATGATCCAATGTATTGAGTAGCAAAGAAGCAAGAAATTCCAGAGACACTCTGACCATTCATTACAGTCAAGTGCATAATATCTTTCATAAAGCAAAGCAATAAAGGCTCTCACACACATAACAAACATTCCACCATCTCCGATGAACATCATTGGTCCAATCTAAACTCTCAAGTGAGTAAAGACTCTGTAGAGAAGAAAAACTATCCCAGGAGATACAACAATTCGTAAGCAACGATAATGTTAAAGCAAAAATCGACGCAAAGCTCTAAAGTTATCAACACTTGAAACATCAAGGTAAAATATTTCATTAATTATAAAAAATTATTACATCCAAGGCACAAAGGCCTGGAATAAATTGCAGGAAATAAATAAGACAAACAAAAATAAAATCAAGCTGAAACATTTGAAAACGAGGTACTAGGACCACCCCCTTGAGTCACCCTGAAAACAAACTTAAAAGGATCTAGTACTTCAACAAAATCCACAACAGCAAGGAAGAACTTTATTTCCTACTCCACAACTTGTTCTCTGACTCTGAGCACATCCCACATAGTCTACTAAAGAGAATCGTGAAGCGTCCGCCTCAGGCCAGACACCTCGTCTTGGAGATCTTTCAAGGCATCTGCATCTTTTTGGTACTCTTCCAATTGAAGATCCTTTTCCTCAACGAAATAAAAAATGGCTTTGTATCACTTTTCTACATCCCAAAGGGAATCCTTTAGTTTAGTCACACGAGTTGTCAAGGCAGAAGGGGATTCATATACTTTCATTGCCTATTGCAAAGAGTTAGCACCATTAACTTCCTCCTATAATGCAAGGAGCTCCTTTTGAAGATTGGTACACTTAACCTCTATAGCTTCGACATTCCCCTTCCATGTATCCATTTCCTTGAAGGGTCTACCCTGGGCCATAACATCACTTCATCCAATAGAGACAAGAAAATAATAGAAACAACTTTGAACATGATGTGAGCAAGATCAAAAGCCATTTCAATTTTATCCCCCTTAGGAAGATTATGAACGAAGGATAAAGCTGACATTGAAACAATAGCAGTAGCCTCCTCAGAAGTGCATGGAAGTTGGGAAGAGAAGATGTTTGTTATCTTTATAAAACAAGTCACCACCTCATAAGTGTCATCCTCAGTGACCTCAGACCATTATAAAGAACACTCAACCCGAGGAGATTGTTGTTCCTTTTCTCGAGCCCTTTTGGTCAAAATCGAGGGGAAGTTGGCTCCCCCATCGCTAAAGTGGTTGTGGCTTCCACAATATGATCCACTTATAGCATATGAGCCAAAGCGTTTACAGTCGGGGTAGGAGAATGGGAAGGAAAATAAGTGAGGACAAAAGAAGAAGTCCCACTATTCACCATAACCTGAGTACCTTGAGCATCAACATGGTTGTAAAACATGTTAATCTTGCTTATTTTATCCATGCTGTATGCAAAATGCAATCATGCATATAAAAAAAGTACTAAGGCTTCGCTCTCACCTCTTTCAAACTTTGATAGGGGGCACCTCACCAGGTCCGAACCTTTCCTCACAACCAAGTTCGTGAAACCAAGATTGCATTTCCTCATTCATTCTTAACTCTTCCGGAGAAAGAGAACCTAATTTCGTATAGTATGAGTGAGCATATCAGTTAAAGTAGATATTGGACCGATACTTCGGATACGAAAAGTGGTTGTCGTGGCTGGAAAATTACAGAGTCGTTGTCATCCTTTATTTGTTCCTAAGGAACAGAGAAATAATGATAAAACCTAAAGTTAAGGGTGAAACACTAAGGTCCGGGAGTCAGTTAAGAAAGAGGAAGGTACTAGGCATCCCTCATCTGCATTTTACTCAATAGGAACCTTTTATAACTCTAGTGTTAACTATGTTTTCCATGGGATGTTTGTCTTATAATTTACTAATTGCTTAATATTTATTTGTAAAGACATTAGATTATTATTCTATAAGAGAAAATTAATCAGGAAAGAGAGAAAAAGAAAATGTTTTTTGTTATTGTACTCGTCAAAGTGCTACAACAGTGTGCCTATGCACCCTTAAGCAATATGAAGGATCAGAGCACCGTAGTTCATCTAAAAAATATTTGTTTGTTTTGTGATTTTATATTTTCAAAAGTTCTCAATGCATCAGAGCGAAGAAATGTTTGATTTGAAAATGCCTCAACGTAGAAGGGTAGAGGACTTAAGATTTGAATGTGTGATGCTTAATTTTATTTGATTTAAGTTGCAAAATATGATTATTAGTTTGATTTTATATATATGTGTGTGTGTGTATAAATATATATATATATATATATATATATATATATATATATATATATATATATATATATATATATATATATATATATATATATATATATATATATATATATATATATGTGTGTGTGTGTGTGTGTGTGTGTGTGTATATATATATATAAAACATCATATGAGACTGTTATTTTTATGTGAGAACATGACAATGAATTTGAACCATTAAATTTTAAAATAAATAGTGGAGATTATGTGTGCCTTTTTTTTCTCTCTCCTCCATTATTAAAATAAATGATGGAAGAGAGAGAAAAAAATGACACATAATCACGCCTATTTATTTTAAAATCTAATGGTTCAAATTAATTATCATATTCTCACATAAAAATGACATTTTTATATGATACGTCCTCTCTCTCTCTCTCTCTCTCTCTCTCTCTCTCTCTCTCTCTCTCTCTCTCTCTCTCTCTCTCTCTCTCTCTCTCTCTCTCTCTCTCTCTCTCTCTCTATATATATATATATATATATATATATATATATATATATATATATATATATATATATATATATATATATATATATATATATATATATATATATATATATATATATATATATATATATATATATATATATATATATATATATATATATATATATATATATATATATATATATATATATATATATATATATATATATATATATATATATATATATATATATATATATATATATATCAAGAATAATGATATTAGAAAAGTTAATACGAAAAAAAAAGATTAATGTTATTTTAAATCATTCAAGCCTAATTATTAATTTTAATTAGACTAAATAAAATCCTAATACTTCACTTAAATGTCTTAATATCAGTTTGCCTACAATTATCTTAATTAATTAATATTAACTAATCAATTATATTTTTTTTTGTCTTCTTATTTATGTTAATTATAAGGGAATACTTGTCATAAGTTAATTATTAATAGGTTAAACTAATTATGCCTAACTACGTTTAATTATTCTACTTATCATGAAATTAACTTTAACCATATTTTATTTGAAATTCTAGCACTAAGAAGACATATGTCGTATACAATGTCAAGACACCAGGATTTCGAATGCAATGTCAAGACATCCTAATAGCATAATTAACAATGAACAATTTAAAAAAAACTGTAGGAAGTGAATAACACAAGGAAGTTGTTAACCCAGTTCGGTGCAACGTCGCCTACATATGGAGGCTATCAAGTCAGGAAGGAAATCCACTATAGTCGTACTAGTTTGAAGCTCTTATGTAAACAACCTTCGATTTACAATCTTCGCACCTAATTACTACCCATGTAATTTCTACCTAAGACACTCTTATATAAGAGAACCCTCTCTCTCTCTCTCTCTCTCTCTCTCTCTCTCTCTCTCTCTCTCTCTCTCTCTCAATCACACAACATTGATAAAAATTTATAACAACGAACATTAGAAGACACACTTCCAATGACACAGAATTCGCTCTTGCTTAAAAGCTCATGAGTGATTCACAATTACAACTCAATAAATTTAGTCCATTTCAAGCATCTAAGTGATGCATGAATGACTCACAAACAAAACACAGTCCAACTCTGATATCAATGTGATATAAGAGTGAATCACAAATGATAATGAACAAATAAAGCCCTAAAAATATTATCACAAAAATATGAACTTGATGAGCAAATCGGGTTAAATTAAATAGCACATCCATAATATTCTGGAAAATAATATATCATTAAATTCCATAATATTCTATAAAATAATATATTATTAAATGTAAATCCATAACATATTATTTCCTAAAATTCAGATTCAAAATAAATCTTTTGCAAAAACAAATCAAGTCAATTCTCATCAAATCTCATGTTTACTTAAATGATATGTCAACCATTCTTATGAAATATTGCACAACTAGAACCGAACTTTGAGCTTTTAAAAACACACGCTTCTTAGACTGTAGTATACTGGAGTCAAATCTTCAAAGAATCTTCACTAATAAAACCAAATCTTCCAAATCACGAAACGATATCAGTTTCAGTACCGTACCAACATGTCACGACATCTGGTACGACATATCGCTAGAATACTTGAACATGATTTTCTTCAGTATCACGCCAACATGTCACAACATTTGGTAACGTACCTTCTTGCTAGAATACTTGCTTTAACAAAATACAGCCAATCATAAAGCATACAATCTAAAAATCTACCCCTTGGAAAATTTTGGCTAAAACAACATTTGCAAAACATATCATGTAACAACTAATAACTCAAGATGAACTCTTCTAAGAAAAATGCACAATAAACAAACTTGGAACTTCTCCAAGAGACATCAGAGGCATACACAGCAAAACAAGATAAAACCTGCCTCACAGAGAATGTCATATCAGAGAGAAATAAACTCTCACATCACAAACTTTCAGGAATGACATCAAACACATAAACATCTCCAGTCATGTCAGCCTCAAAAACATCATGCTCCCCCTAAACACCAGATCATGAGCAAAAACTACTACTCCCCCTTTTCATCCACAAAGAGCCAAAACAACCTCTGTAGAAGATACAAAAGCAATTAAAAACTAGGCACAATAGATGTCAGCACTGCTATTTGTTTCCTCATCTTTATCACCGCCTTACCAGATGTCATAACATTTTCTGGGACATGTGTCCCTGCAAACAACATATAGTTTAAAGAAAGAGGAGATTCCTTCTTTCATGCAATATCAGAAATGACCAAATACCAGGGTGCTCTAAACACCTTATCAGTCACTTCCACCTCAACTTGCTCCTCCCCGCTCCTACCCATAAACCTGTTTATAATTTCAGAAGAAAACTCCATACATTTACCTTTGTCATAAACCTTCATGTACTCCTCACTTATCTTACTGTCACAGTCCTCATAAATGTGTACAATGAATTTCTTCACCAACATCTCACAACAGTCATCAAAACCAACAACATTCTTTATCAAATTAGAATCCTCAATAAGATTCACCACTGAATGGAGGAAAGAGAAAGTATCTGTTTCACTCCCCTATACTTGTAATTGCTATAAATCCTCAAACGTGCAAATTCCTAATTCGCCTCTTAACTTTTCAAATTGATTTGCATCCAAAGCCTTCAAAAATATATCTCCCAATTGCTTCTCAGTGGCCACTTGCTCAAGAGTCACAATTTTGTCCTCAACAAGATCATTAATAAAATGATGACGAATGTCAATATGCTTTGTTATGCTATGTTGGATGGGATTCTTGGATATATTGTTGCACTGAGATTGTCACAATATAATGTCATGACATCCTATTCGACATTATATTCCTTTAGCATTTTTTTCATCTAAATCAATTGAGAGCAGTTGTTTCCTACAACAATATACTCAGCCTCAGATGTAGACAAAGACACAATTTTGCTTCTTACTGAACCAAGAGATAAGATTATTTCCTAATAAGAAACATCCTCCATAAGTACTTTTTCTATCATCCGCACTACCTTCCCAATCTACACCACAATACCCTACAAGCATTGAATTATTACTATGAGAATACAACATGCCATAATCACTAGTATCATTGATGTATTTCAAGATCCTACTCACTTGAGTAATGTGGCTCATTTTAGGCTCAGCCTGATATCTAACACAAACTCCTACAGCAAAAGTGATGCCAGGTCTACTAGCTATAAGATACATAAGACTACCAGTCATATTTATGTACAAACTTTGATCCACATCAACATATTTTTTTCTTAGCAAAAGGCTTGATGTCTTGGACATCTTGTTCAACATTATACTTAGAGTCACCCAATGACTTTTTCTTGGTAGCAAGGGCCATAACTTTACTCAACCCTTTGTCAGGTCCAACCTTAGTACTTTTCTTAGATGCCTTAGAAGGCTTTCGTGTAGACACAACAACCTTCCCTTTTCTGTTCCTCAATCTTTTAGAAATACCAGGAGCCAATTTCTTTCCTATAAGCTCATCATCAGAATCTAGACCATCTACATTAACAAGGTCCTCAGCAGACATACTAATCTTTTTTGTCAAACATATCTTTCTCCTTTTCAGCAGACATACTATTATCATTATAATAATCTATTTTACCACCAACGAAATCAACAGAGTTCTCTTGAGATTTTTCAGGATTCTCACTATGAGTGTTTTCTTGTGTAGTTTCAATAGGATGATCAAGTTGGGCCAAGGATGTTGCGACCCGAGAGACAACATCAAATGCATGATCAATAACCAAGATCTTAGAGAGAGACATATGAATACTCGTATCAACACTATTATTAACAACAACATTCAAACTAGATTGACTTAGAGTTTCTTCCGCTTTATGGTGACCCACAAATGGGATACCTATTTCCACCCAGGCTTTCGACCTGCATTGGCCCCATTAAGTTCATATGAAGAAGTTCTAGAAATATGGCGTAGTCTAATGTTACAACATTGGATGTGAAATCTTGGTTTGCTTCCCAATTTGAAACTCACCACAAATTCTTCCTTCTTATATTCTGAGCTTAGGAATACCTCCAAAGGCCTCTTCAGACACAATTATTTGTATACCTTTGAGATTTAGGTGTAAGTTATGTGGTTTTTTAATTGGCAACATTTTGGTAAAACAATATGATGTCAGCAAGATGTTAAGCCAGATGTTCTGCTATGACACTCAGACATCATGTTTAGTATGATGTTGTGACATGTGCTAGGACATGTTATACTAGAAAGTTAGGGCATAACTATCTTAGTATTTTTAGTATGTTTTAATTCACACGCTTATGTTATCCAAGGAGGGATATTGTGGGAACTTTTGTTTTGACAAATTGTGTTGGTTTTCGTAAAAAGGATCCTTGAGACTTTTTAGGAAACTTTTTATTTTGTTCCTATTTTTGTGCAGGAAAGTAGCTAATGATTGAAAGCTTGATTCCTAGGGTTTTGCATTTTGTCTTAAGAGCCCAAGCCCATGCAGCTGTGATGCTTATTTAAAGGAGTCTCTAAACCTAAAGAAAGTGTCAATTTAGAAGAAGTTAGGATTAATCGTGTCTTGGAGTCTCTTTAGGGTTTAATGTGTTTTTGTTTGCATGTCACTCTTGTATCAGGTTTGATGCATCGAGTTGACTGATTGTTCATTGCTCATTATTCACTCTAAAGCTTTTAAGAAAGATTATATTGTTATTAGTTGAAGCTTTTAAGCAAAACTAAGCATTATCTTGGAAATGTGCTACTTCTATTTTGGGTAGATTATCACTGGTTTGTGACTTATAGGAAGTGAGAGGAGGATCTCATATTTAGAGGGTCTTTAGGTAGAAGTTATACAAGGTAATGATTAGGAGAGAAGTTGTGAACAAGGGAGTTTAGCTTTGAACTAATACTATCATTATGAATTTCATTCATGGCTTGGTAGCCCCCAGATGTAGGTGAGTTGCACCTAACTAGGTTGACAACTACTGGTGTTATTTATCTTTCTACCATTTAAGTTTTTTAATATTTACTTGTGTGATCAAACTGTCTTGATCCCAAAAATTGTGACATCTATCTCGACATTTGGTATCTGCGTGCAAGAACTTTCGTTTGCATTAAAGTAGGTCATCCTATTCTATTTTTGGGTGAGCTCCAGGGTTTTTTCTAGCACTATGGACAAGGAAGGATGAGGGAATGTAAATAGAACACCTATCTTAGATGGCACTAAATATGACTATTGGAAGGCACATATGGTGGCTTTCTTAAAATCTATGGATAACAAAACTTGGAAGACTATCATCAAGGGTTGAGAGCACCTTGTGGTTAAAGATAAAGATGTGAAGGAGACTTTGAAGCCAGAAGAGGATTGGACCAAGGAGGAAGATGAGACTACTATTGGAAACTCCAAAGCCTTGAATTCTCTATTCAATGGAGTTGACAAGAAAATGTTTAGGTTAATCAACACTTGTAATGTGGATAAGAATGCTTGGGAAATTCTCAAAACAACTCATGAAGGAACATCCAAGGTAAATATGTCTAGACTTCAGCTGCTCATTATCGAATTTGAAAATCTAAAAATGGGGGAAGATGAGAGTATTCATGACTTGAAACATAAAATGCCTTTAGTGCCTTGAGAGAAAAGATACCAAAAGAAAATCTGGTTAGGAAGATTCTCAGGTCTCTCGCTAAAAAATTTGACATCGAGGTCACAACCATTGAAGAAGCCTAAAACATCATCAATATGAAAGTTGATGATCTAGTGGGATCACTTCAAACCTTTGAATTGACCATGAAAGATAGAGTTGAAAAGAAGAAAAAAAGCATTGATTTTGCATCCAATGTTGAAGATAAAAAGGGTCAAGCTAACTTGGATACTGATGAGGGACTGTCAAATACCATTGTTTTACTTGGGAAGCAATTCAATAAAATTCTGAAGAAAATGGACAGAAAAGGAAGACTAGGTGCCAAGGACATCACATATGACATTAGGAATAACTACGATTCTAAAAAAATACTAGCACTGAAGAGAAGTCATATCAAAGTAAAGGGATTCAGTGTTATGAGTGTGAAGGTTTTGGTACATTAGGCCATAGTATCCCAACTATCTCAAGAAGCAGAAAAAAGGGGTTGACTATTTCTTAGTCTGATGATGACGAGTCAGAAGATGAATCTAACATAGAGACTATTGAACATGTTACTGCTCTCTCTGGCAAATGGGCTGATGAAGTAGAAGCTTTTGATGAAAATGATCTCTATGAAGATCTGGATGTGTTCTATAAGGAAACCCGCAACAGGTGTGAAGAACATCATAAGACAGAGGAAAATTAGAAAAAGGCCATAGCTGAATTGGAGAATGAGAATAAGGAACTCTTAGGTGTTGTCTCTCATCTTCAAAGTGAGATAGCCCTCTTAAATTCCAAGCTCAATAACGTGACAGATTCCTTAAGAAGGATGAAAAATAAGGCTGGTCTAATAAAAGATACTAGAGATGCAGAAGTTCATTATCACCCCGATAATAAACAAAGAAGAATGTTTGAAGAAAATTTATTTCCTTCTGAAAGGAAGAAGATGGTCACAATGTCTAACCACATGTTACAACATTCTGGCAGACATAATGAACCTTCAAATAATTATCAATATTGTTGGAGATGTCATTACTGTGGAGAGTATGGTCATATAAAGCCTTTCTGTTATAAATTGTATGGAAATCAAATAGCCTTAGTTCATTCCAAGTATAAGCAAGTTAGCAAAAAGAGAAGTGTTAAAGATATGAGTGTTAACCTTATAGGTCACACATCCTTGAGAGCCTCAACTAGAGAAGACCGGTACTTTGGTAGTGGATGCTCTAGACATCTGACAGGGGTTCAAAAGTTGTTGATGGATATTAGGTCTCTGCCCATAGGTGCTGTCAGATTTGGTAGCAGTTTTAAAGGGAAAATTAAAGGAGTTGGTAAATTGATGGGTGCTGGATCACCTAGTTTGGAAGATGTTCTTCTTGTGAAAGGACTAACTGTTAATTTCATAAGCATTAATCAGCTATATGATTAAGGTTTGTTGGCCATTTTATCTAATTCATAATGTTTAGTCAAAGATGAGAAAAATGATGTTATGATGAAGGGTATAAAGTCTAAAGGCAACTTCTATCTTTGGGAACCTCAGATATCTGCTTACTCTTCCACATGTTCAAACACCTAAGAGGATGAAGTGAAGTTATAGCACCCGAAACTTGGACATCTTCATCTCAAAAGAATGAAAGAAATCCTAAGGAGCCATTAGAGGAATTCCAAAACTCAAGGTTGAATAAGGGAAAGTCTGTAGTGAGTGTGAAATTAGGAAGCAAACCATGATGTCACACCTAATGATTCACTGTCATACTCCTTCCAGAGTACTGAAACTTCTTCATATGGGGATTATGAGACCTATGTAGGCAGAAAGCCTAGGTGGAAAGAGGCATGTCTATGTGTTTATAGATGATTTCTCAAGGTTTACATGGGTAAACTTTCTTAAAGGAAAATCAGACATCTTTGAAGCTTTTAAAGATTTATGTCAAAGTGTTTAAAAGAAGAAAAAGAGTAGCATTGTCAAGATTAAAAGCTATCACAGCAAAGAGCTTGAGAATACCCAATTAACTGAATTTTGTGAGTCTGAAGACATCAGTTATAGTTTTTCTTCTCAGCTAGATGGAAATTTTGAGCAAAAGACCTGGGATATACAAGAATCAGCTAGAGTCATGCTTCGTGATAAGCAAGTATCGAGTCACTTTTGGGCTGAAGTTATGAATAATGAATGTTATATTCATAATAAGGTCACTTTGCTAGAGGGCACTTTAATCACTCTCTATGAGCTATCGAAAGGAAGAAAGCCTACAATTAAATACTTCCATATTTTTGGAAGCAAATGTTATGTCCTAACTAAAAAAGACCAAAAAGGTAAGATGGATCCCAGAAGAGATGAAGGGATATTTTTGGGTTACTGTTCAAGCAGCAGAGCTTATAGAATCTTTAACTCCATAACTGGGATGACAATCGAATCTATCAGTGTGGTGGTTGATGATTCAGTTACAGAATAAAAGATGGATGTTGAGGATAATGTTGAAATATCCCATGTGCAGACTAGTGAGGCAGGAAAAGAGGAAAGTTGTATTTTTTCTAGTGTTGTGTCAAATAACTCTCAAGTCACTTTAAATCTCTCTAGTAAGGGTCATTCATATCAATACAAGGATCTCAATGCAAGACACTTTATTGAAAGAAACATTACTAGATTTACAAGGAAAATATCAAACTCATGTCCTGTCTACAAGCTTGAACTAAGAATGAGTTTGATTATTCTAGAGAAGATCTTGAATTGCATCATTGGAACAAGGGATTGTGATATGCATTACTCCTTCAACATAAAGGTTATTTTGAAAGAATTATGCAAGGTAGAATGGGTGAGTGATATGTATGATGGTTTATCTCTAACAAATAGTCTAACTTCTTGGATTAATAAAAAGCAAACATGTGTTTCTTGGTGTATTACTGAAGCTGAGTATGGTGAAATCAGAGGAGATTGATTTTAATTAGTGTGGATGAAACAAGTGTTGAAGAAACATGATGGCAAGGCTGATGTTCTGAGATTACATTGTAAGGATCTGAATGTTATTAGATATTTCATCCAATATGTCTGGAATAAGAACCCTGACATGTATAATCAATTAATCAGGAATTTTGATGAAGGAAAGGTTATTATTTTGAAGTGCATGAACATTAAGGATTAGTTGACTATTATGTTAACTAAGGCCTCATATGGAAATGTTCTTATGAACATAAGTTGTGAAGTAAGAACTGACATTGTTAAAGAGTTGTAGCAATTATAGAAATGGAGGAATGCAACACATATTAAATTTTTCCTCTATTTTATGATGCATGGTAGGCCTGAGCAAGTGTCTGTAGTTAAGGGATGGAATAAAAGATCTCTGCAAGATAGAAGGACTGATTTGAAGAGGACATGTTTTAAGGTTGTGACAAGGGAGTTCAGTGTCAACACTCTTAAAACATGTGACTGCAACAAGAAGTGCAGAAGGATCTTTGACAAAGGCAAGAGGTGGAAGATCATCTACACATGACCTGAATGTGTGCTTCCATTTGTTACTATATGTTTCCATCAGTGTTTATGCTTTATGCATTATTTGTGTTTTCTTCCATATGTGTGCTTACATTTATGATTGTTTATATTTACTCTATTTTTTTTGTCAATTTTTGGCTAAAAATGGGGAGTAAAGTGTTAGTAAGTCTGCTGTTTCTGATGTTGGATCAAATGTCATGACTTCATGTCACGTTTATACTACTACTTAGGAAGAGTAGTTTTTCTCTGTTGTTGCTAGCTATATGGGGGAGCATGATAGTCTGTCATGCTTGCTGCTCCTGCTACTGATTTGGAACCATATGGTGTGTCTGAGAGAATGCATTTCCTCTGTAGTAGGTTGTTATGTTCATGGGGAGTGTGCTTGTGGTTGGTTTTTTTGAAGTTTGGTTCTATTGTATGAACTTGCTAGAGTTCATGTGTATTTTTCTTGTGATTTTGGTTTTCCCATTCAGGGGGAGTACTGGTTATGTATGAAAGGGGAGCTTTTTACCTGTTTGTTTTGTAGCTGCAAAGTTGTAGTTTTTACAAAGCTTACATGTTCTTATGTAACTTGTGTTGTTCTGTTTAATTTGTGATTTCAGATTAGATGTCTTAACATTATGCTTTCACGTGTGCTCTACTTCCTTGAAAATTTTTGGGTTTGTGGTTCTTGTTGTCTGGTGTTTCTATTTTGATTCCGCTGTGTATGCCTCTGATGTGTGTTAAGGTTGTTTTAGCCAAAATTTTCCAAAGGGGAAGGTTGTAAGTTCTGTGATTTTTGGATTGGAAACATTTTGGTAAAATAATATGTTGTAAGAAAAATGTTAAGCCAGATGTTCTGCTATGATAGTCAGACATCATGTTCAGTATGATGTTGTGACATGTGCCAGAACATGTTATACCAGAAATTTAGGGCATGTCTGTCTTGGTATTTTTAGTGTGTTTTAATTCACACGTTTATATTATCCAAGGAGGGATATTGTGGGAACTTTTGTTTTGACAGATTTTGTTGGTTTTCATAAAAAGGATCATTGAGTCTTTTTAAGAAACTTTGTATTTTGTTCCTATTTTTGTGCAGGAAAGTATCTAATGATTGAAAGCTTGATTCCTGGTGTTCTGTGTTTTGTTTTAAGAACCCAAGTCCATGCAGCTATGATGGTCATTTAAAGGAGTCTCTAAACATAAATAAAGTGTGGACTTTAAAGAAATTAGGATTAGTCGTGTCTTGGAGTCTCTTTAGGGTTTAATGTGGTTTTGTTTGTATGTCACTCTTGTATTAGGTTTGATGTACTAAATTGACTGATAGTTCAGTGTTCATTGTTCACTATAAAGCTTTTAAGCAAGAATGTATTGTTATTAGTTGAAGCTTTTAAGCAAAAATAAGTATTAACTTGGAAGTGTACTACTATTTTGGGTAGTTGTTGAATTGTCACTGGTTTGTACTTGATAGGAAGTGAGAGGAAGATCTCATATCTAGAGGGTGTCTAGGTAGAAGTTGCACAAGGTAATTATTAGGTGAGAAGTTGTAAATGAGAGAGTTTAGCTTTGAACTAATACTATCATAGTGAATTTCCTTTCTGGCTTGGTAGCCCCAAGATGTAGGCGAGTTGCACCGAATTGGGTTAACAACTACCGGTGTTATTTATCTTTCTGCCATTTAAGTTTCTACATAATTACTTGTGTGATCAAACTGTCTTGATCGCAGAAGTTGTGACATATGTTATTTGCATGCCTAAATTTCATTAGGTGTCCAAGATATTAAGACCATACCTTGAATTTATCTTTCTCGAGAACTAAGCAAGTGGAAGAGCATGTAATTTATTGAGGAACCCACAATTAGTAATTCTCTTTAGTCCTAAATCCCTTCATCAGAACATCACTCTTCTCATTTGTAACCAAGCATTCAAACTTTGTGAAATTCACATTTAGACCTTGATCATATAATTGATTGATACTAATCAGATTGGCATGCATTTCTTTTACAAGAAGTACATCATCTAGACTAGGAAGTCCAGTACAAGCTAACCTTCCCACTCCCTTAATTTGACCTCTATCACCATCACCAAATGTGACAAAACTTGTGGAATAAGACTTAATGTCCACTAAATACTTCTTGACCCCAATCATATGTCTAGAACATCCACTGTCAAAATACCAGTGTCCTCTAGATGAAGCCATAAAGGAAGTATGGGCTATAAGACTATAATTAACAACCTTAGGTTTCCACTCCTTTCTAGTCTTAGTCATCACATCATTAGTCCTAGGTTGTGTTAGATACTTTGGGTAACCAAACAGTCTGTAACATAAGGGCTTTATATGACCATATTTACCAGAATAATGACATTTCCAAGGCTGGAACTTGCCTTTGGTCTGAGTTTTTTGAAGTTTGGTAGGATGTTGTAAAATTTGTCCAGACATTATAAGCTCACCCTTTACTTCAACAGGAACAAAATTTGTCACAGGGCTTTTTCTTTGATCATTTAAAGACTGATAATTAAACCCTATACCAATACATATTTTACCTCCTTTCCCAACTTGAAGAATCTCATCCAACACATCAGATCTATTATTCAACATTCTTATCAATATGGTCATATTTTCAAGATTTAAGGTCAATAGGACTACTTCACCTTGAAGTTCAGAGATGGTAGATAAAATTTTCTCTTTTTCATCCTGAAGTTGAGCTATAAGCCCCTTTATATTTTCTCCTAACTTACAGACTTCTTCACTTCTGATACAAATTTCCTTGTAGGAAGCAACTGATTCTTCATAAGTGACCTTTTCATCACAAGAATATTCATCAGAATCATATCCACCAGTGACTGTTGTAGCACGCTTAGCATTTTCATCACCAGTTTCACTTTTAGAATCATCATCAGTCAATCCCTTCTTTTGTTTCTTGAGGTATGTGGGACATTATGATCTAACGGGAACAAAACCCTCACATTTATGGCACTGATTACCTTTTCCTTTATTTGGCTTCTCCTCCGTTCTTGCTTTTATCTAAAAATTATTGTTCTTCCCGATGTCGAATGACATGTTCTCGACATCTGGTCTTGATTTCCTATCCATACTCTTCAGCGCCTTATTGAATTGCCTCCCAAGAAGCATAATAGCCTTAGAAATTTCTTTATCATTCGGTGTCACATTGAACCTCTTCATCATTAGTCTTGGAGATAAAAGCTACACTCTTGTTCTGATTTTAAGATTTTTCATTGATAGCCAATTCAAAAGTTTGAAGTGACCTAACAAGTTCATCCACTTTCATTTTGTTTATGTCTTGGGCTTCTTCAATGGTTGTGACCTTCATGTCAAATATCTTAGGTAGAAACTAGAGAATTTTTCTAGCCACCTGTTCTTCAATTAGCTTTTCCCCCAAGGCACTAAAATAATTTTCAATTTCAAGAACATTCATGTGAAAGTCATGAATTCTTTCATCATCTTTCATCTTTAAATTTTAAAATCTGGTAGTGAGAAACTGAAGTCTAAACATTTTAACCTTAAATGTGCCTTCAGGAGTGGTTTTGAGAATTTCCCAAGCATATTTGGCCATAATACATGTATTTATTAATCTGAACATGTTTTTGCCAACTCAATTGAATAGGGCATTCAAGGCTTTGGAGTTTCCAAGAGCAGTTTAATCTTCTTCCTTAGACCAGTCTTCTTCTGGCTTCAAAGTCTACTTCCATCTTTATCCTTGACAATAGGATGTTCTTAACCCTAGATGATAGCTTTCCAGGTTTTGCTATCCATAGATTTTAGGAAAGCCAACATACGTGCCTTCCAATACTCATAGTTGGTGCCATCTAAGGCGAGGGGTCTGTTAACATTTCCTTCTCCTTCCTCATCCATAGTACTAGAAAATATCTCCCTGGAACTCCCCCAAAATAGAACAAGGTGTCTTCTCTAATTCCAATTGAAATTTTGGCAATAAGAAGACATATATTGCATACAATGTTAGGACACCAGGATGTTGAATGCAATGTCAAGACATCGTAATAGAATAATTAAAAATGAACAATTTAAACAAAACTGCAGGAAGAAGTTTCTAACACAGTTCGGTGCAACGCCACCTACATCTGGGGGCTACCAAGCCAGAAAGGAAATCCACAATAATAGTATTAGTTTGAAGCTCTTATGTAAATAACCTCCGATTTACAATATTCACACCGAATCACTACTCGTGCAATTTCTACCTAAGACACTCTTAGGTAAGAGTCTCCTCTCTCCCCCTTCAATCACACAATAATGATAAAAACTTATAACAACAAACAATAAAAGAAACACTTCCAATGACACATAATTCACTCTTAAAAGCTCATGAGTGATTCATAATTACAACTCAATAAACTCAGTCCACTTCAAACATCTAAGGGATGCATGAATGACAAACAAATAAAACACAGTCCAACTCTGATATCAAGGTGATATAAGAGTGGACCACAAATAACACTGAATAAATAAAGCCCTAAAAAAAACTCTCACAAAAATACAGATCTTCTACCTCTTTAGGTTTTGATTCTTCTTATAAATAGCCTTCTAAAAATATGAACTTGATGAGCAAATCAGGCTAAATTAAATAGCACATCCATAATATTCTGAAAAATAATATATTATCAAATTCCATAATATTCAGGAAAATAATATATTATTAAATGCACATCCATAATATATTATTTCCTAAAGTTCAGATCCAAATCAAATCTTCTGCAGAAACAAATCAAATCAAATCTCATGTTTCCTTAAATGACATGTCAACCACTCTTAGGAAATATTGCACAACTAGAACTAAACTTTGAGCTTCTAAAAACACACGCTTCTTGGACTGTAATATACTAGAATCAAATCTTCAAAGAATCTTAACTAATAAAACCAAATCTTCCAAAATGTAAAATAAGGTCTGCTTCAGTACCACACCGACATGTCACGACATCTCTCTAGAATACTTGAACAAGACCTGCTTCAGTATTGCACCAACATGTCACGACATTTGGTACGAAATCTCACTAGAATACTAGTTTTAACAAAACACAGCTAATCATAAATCATACAACCTAACACTAATTAAAAATCCTAATTAAATAATTAGTTATATATCTTTTTTAGTATTTTTATTATGCTAATAAACTAATTAATTACTAAATTATTAACCTTAATTAATCCTAATTATTCTATTAATAACATTTCTAATTAGTAAATAAAATAGAAAACAATTAATATAAATAAGAAATAAAATAAAATCCTAAGGGTGTATAATTAACTATGCTAGCAATGGGCCAGTGGTTGAGGTGTGAAAATAGTAAGGTAGAGGAAGGCCCATGTGTGAGGGATAATCCACACACACACACACACACACAAAAAGAGAGAGAGAGTCAACAATTGACTCTCTTTGGATCACATGATCAAGATTATAAGGATCTTACTGCATGAGATCATGGCCCTTGGTTTTGGTTACTAGTCAATATATGTAGAACATGTGGTTATGATGAAAACTCAACAAGGGCATAAGGTAAATGTGTGTGTATTATGCTTAGTCTAAGTAAGCCTAATGATTGGATAAGGATAAGCCACGTGAGCACGATGTTGCAGCTGAATGAGGGAGTATTTAAATGCAGTGCCCTCAGAATCCCTTCATTTTTCATTTCTTATACCCACTCTCTCTCTCTCTCTCTCTCTCTCTCTCTCTCTCTCTCTCTCTCTCTCTCTCTCTCTCTCTCTCTCTCTCTCTCTCTCTCTCTCTCTCTCTCTCTCTCTCTCTATTCTTGTTTATCTACCCTCGGGCCACCGTTCTAACATGAGCACCGCTCCGCCACACACCCTCAAACCCAGTTTTTGATTGAAGTTCAACCGGAAAATTCAAACCTTCAACCAAAAAATCCCTAGATTCTTCAAACCTTCCCAGAACCCTTCAAACTCTTAAGAACCCTAATAACTTCACATTGTCGTAACCCGAAATTTTACCTCCCCTTTTTCCTTTTGCACGGGCATGTGCATTCACATCGTTGGCATACGCATTAACACTTTTTCTCTGTGGTTTTTGTTGCAGGAATATTCAAGTTGTTGAAGCCCGATTAATTACATCCTTGCAAAGACATCACATCATCATTGCAAGCACAAAAAAGGGTTTATATGCCTATTCATCAAAGCAAAAGGTCTAAAGTCGGAGTCATGGCACAACACCATTTTTCAAGTAAAATGGGCAAATTTTTTCTATGGTAATCGATTACCACTTTTCTAGGCAAAGTAGGGTAATCGATTACCCTGTGCACAAATGCAAAATTTACTGCATTTCTATGACATTAACTTTCCCTCTAATATTTTAAGGTCTACTTAGTTCTAGCATCGTGTTGAATATTATAGACATCTCTAGACACTTCAAGACCTTTCTAAACACTTCAAAGCATTTACTCCAATACATCGTTTCCAATTGAGATTAGAGAACCCTTTGATTTGAACTTGCATTGGGATTGCTACCGAGTTAACTACCTAACTAATTGAGTTAACTTCCGACTCAGTGAATCAAGTGCAACTAACTCCAAGGCTAGTTCCAAAGCAAACTCCAAAGACCATTCCAAAACTAGCAACTCTAAACCTCCACTCTATATAAACAATTTTTCACCATTTCACAAGGTCCTTCAACCATTTTCACAATTCTCTCTCAATTTTCACTCTTCACTCTCTCATTCCTCTCATTTCTCTTTGCATTTTCTGTAACTTCTTCACATTCATCTTCATCTTCTTCCCAAAACCACACTAGAGCTCAAATTCACCATTAAAGAGTAGCAACTTCCACATTTGAAGTGCTTTTCTCTTGAGCTTATCCTTCACTATCTTGCAACTCTACTTGGTTTTCTGGATTTTTATTGGATTTTACTTCAAATCAAGTGATTATCTCGAGTTTCTTCGGTGCAAATTCGTGTTTGGAGATTTTGCCACATTTTGCTCGGTTTCTCTACGGTATGGTTGCAAGTTCAGATTTCTCTGGCTTTCTTTGATTATCTTCCTCACAATTCACTTGCAACATTCACCAAGGCAATCCCCCGCCTTGTAGGTTGGAATTTCTCACTTAATTTACTGTTTTCGATCACTTTTGTATTGTTTGCGATGTAAATTCGATAATTTTCTTACGTGCGATTTGATTTTGCAATTGTTTGATTCTTGTTCTTGATGAGTTAATTGATTTAATTGATGCCTAAATGATGATTTTTAACTTGATTTTTCGTGCACAAATGTTTACCATAACATGTGGATGATTGGATAAGTGTTTTGGTTGCTGAAAGTGCTTTTTGAAAAGCTGTTTTTTGTCATTGTTACAGTGGTAATCGGGTACCTATATATGGGTAATCAATTACCCTACCTATTTTTCACGTGATTTTGCAATTTTTAAGCAAGTAACTGATTACCTGTATGTGGTAATCGATTACCACTCTAACATAATGCCATTTTTGTATATTTTCAAGCTTGTTTGCTATTTTTTCCTCATTTAACTTCCATGGCTTGATATGCTTGATATTTAGGGATGTTTTATGAGTTATTTAACTTTTGTTGGAAGCATGTATGCAAACTTACAATGTGCGGTTTTTTGGTTCTCGATTATTTACATTTTGTGACACTTTTATGATCATGTTAATTCTTGCACATTGTTTGATCACATGCTATATGATTTGTGATGCATGCTAAATGACATTTAGTATTGTTTTTCACTTTCTTTCATGTTTAAATTAAGTTTATTCTTCAAGGGATGAGCTTAATATTGTGTAATCAATAATTCACCCTTTTGCTTTAATTATTTTTCATCTCCTTTGGAAAATTGTTAGCACATCACTTCCTTGTGATTAATTGATCGAAACCTTGTTTCATTAGTTGATCTTCCATTTTTCTTCTCTTTTAGATCTTTTGGAGTCTTGTTCTCTCGTTCCCCCACGGAGTCATAGATTTGCAACATGTTAGAGCACTATACAAGTTTGTGTCGTCTCTGTCGGTTTCATTTGTCATACTACACTTTGGTGTTAGGAAAGGAATGAGAGTGGAGAATTCCTACACTTATTCTGATTATTTTGGGTAGGGGACGAATGACCCTGTTCCTGGAATAGTCATCTCTATATTCTTACTGTAGTGTCTTCTCCTTCCCTGTCGAGTCAATCCTTGATCACTTGCACCCTAATCTCATGTCCCTGGATTTAACTTCCTCCTTTTGATTTAACACCCTTTTCCTTGTGGCCAATCACTATTCTTGGCTTCCCTAGAAGATTTGTAATCACTCCCTTTCCTTAGTTGATCAACCGTTCTTGGATTAAAGCTAAATTCTCTTCTTCCCCAACAAAGTCAATCCTTTCTTCGGTTATAACACAGTCTAACTGCAAATACCGAGTATCTAGTGGAGTTCGCAACCTTTTCTTGGTCATCTATCCTTGTTTGTTTGGTTAATCACTGTCTGTCAGTTGAAACACCAATTTGTTCGTTTGTCAGTTAACCACAGTCCATCTGTTAACATACTGAGTTTTCTTTAGGTTAATCACCTTCTCCTAGTTAATCACCTGTTCTTTGGTTGATCACAATCTGCCTGTTAAAACCAATCTATCTTGAGTTAATCACATTCTCTTAGTTAATCACTCATTCATTTAAGTTAATCACAATTTATTTATTAAAAACTGAGTCCCCTGTGGCTAGCAACCTTTCTTTGGTTCAAACACTCACATCTGTGGATCAGTAACCTTGTTTTGGTTCAAATTGTTGGTGTAAGCCCTAGAGGCCAATACTTTTTGGTACTTGTATCGGATTATTCGTTTAATAATAAAAGGCATTTCTTTATTATGTTTGTCTTTCAGAATAATAAAGTCCCTAGAATAGTTAGTTTGTTTAATGAAATGTTAAGTGTGACTTAATCATGAGATCCCATTAAACATAAAGACATTATTCTTAAAATATCCGTAGTCAAGCTTTATTGCAAAGTGGGATAACATTAAAAGCATTGAGACTATTATGAAGATAGACTGATGATCACATCTCATGGATCATGGATAAAGAGTTATCAAGTCTTGACATAGGTATAAATATTAGGAGTAATATTTATACCGGATTGACCCGCTATGAGAATACTACATAGTATGTTATGCAAAGTGTCATAAGTTATTCTCATGGTGATAATGGTGTATTACCACCCTTCGACCTGAAACCACTATGGACCCTAGATGTAGAGTCGGGTGCTTTATTGCTGATCAAACATTATCCGTAACTGGATGATCATAAAGACAGTTGATGGGCACTCCACGAAGCATGCTGA
This sequence comes from Lathyrus sativus, assembly GCA_963859935.3. Taxonomy (NCBI): domain Eukaryota; kingdom Viridiplantae; phylum Streptophyta; class Magnoliopsida; order Fabales; family Fabaceae; genus Lathyrus; species Lathyrus sativus. Next base: position 558,616,144 of record OZ012735.1, on the reverse strand, counting down.
GGGACATGAGTGTCATAGATGGAATTTGCCAATCCTGCATAACAGGAGAAATGTCTAAGGGCCCAATATTGAACTGGACAAGGATGACACAGTGTATGCCTTGTGTTCAATATAGACATAGGGGCAAAAGGGTAATTGTACAAACATATATTATCACGAAAAAGGTTTTGTCAGATCACATGACATTTTCGTGACTTGGGTAGCAGTGATGTGTTGCTAGATACCGCTTACTGTTTATTATGTTAAATATATAATTTAATATAATTACCAACGTTACGAAATCCTACAGGGTCACACACATAAGGACAGTTTGATGAGAGATAGAGAAATCAAAGGAACACCGTAAGGTACGGTGCACTTAAGTGAAAAGTAGAAATTCGGATAATATAATAATAATTATTGTTATTTTATAATGGTTATAAAATAATAATAAAATAAATATATTTATTATAATAATAGTTATTATAATAATATATAATATTATTATGGATCATGTGAATTGGGTTTTAGCCCGCAGCCCACAAGAGAGTCTATAAAAGGAACCCTTGTGATGAAGCTTTCACTTGATGCAATTTCGTTTTTGATTCTCTTTTCTCACTCAAATAATTCCGTTCGTAAGCAGTTAGCACTGTGACCGGAAGCTGTTCGTGTGGACTGAGTAGAGGCGTTGTACTTCATCAACGCTTGTGATCGCTGCATCAAAGGTCTGAATCGCCACAAAGAGGTAACGATTCTATCACTGACCATGCTCATTCGTAAGGATCACTAAAGGAAATTTTTGTTTTCCGCTGCGTTTAGATCGCAATTTTCCTTCAGTGGTATCAAAGCCACTTACGAAACCATGGATCTGATAGCTGTTAAATTTCCGTCTTTTCTGTATTTGATTCGATTAAAACACAGAATGAATTTAACAATAAACGATTAATTAAATTTGGCATCTGTTGTGTACGATTTGGATGATTGATGTTGATTATGCTTCAGAAACCGACATTAGTATGGTGAAGTTGTGCGATACATTGATCATCCATAGGTTACACAATTAGATCGATCACTTTTATATAAGATATAAGAAATTCTGATGCAAAGATGGTATATGGGATATACTGTTTTGATTTCATCCATTCAATCACATAAGGATTGTAATTCTTTTTGAAAGATCATCGTTTTCATTCGCTTCGGAATCCGACGTTAGTATGGTGAAGCAATGACATGTTGATCTATCATATTGAGTTATCAATCGAGTTGTGTTTGACGGCATGAAATTGTTGCATTAGGATTAATGGCAGTACAAGTGTTGTATTGCCGCAGACTTTTCCGGTTGGGGTTGTAAATGCACAAAAGTTGTGCAGGAAACGACGTGAAATACAATGAAGTGTTCATAAAAATTTTCGCTGGGGCGCGGAACCCCCGGCTAAGTCTGCAAAGTGTGATCAATCAGCCGAAATTTGATTTAGTTTATTTAATTATCGGAATTTTAAACTAATAATAAAAGTGTGTTTATTATTATTTATTTGTGGTGATCAGTTATGGCCTTAGTTTTTCCTTTATTATTGTTTTGGGATTTTTGAATACGGCCTGCGTGTCGTGCCTCTCTCTCAATCTCTTTATGTAACTTCTTTTCTCATCTCACTCCCTCGTATGTAAAACGAGTTCTCTTATATGTAATGTAATATTTCTTATATGTAATGTAATATTATGTTATGAAAAAAAAAAGGAAGTATTCAATATTAAAGGAGGATAACCTTGGAGATCATGCTTGGAGAAGCTTAGATCGTTATTAGGTTAGCTTAGGTTCTCTCATTGGCTTGAGAGAACAATTGCGTTAGGGGCCATAATTGTATCTTTTTTTTTATATATGTATGTTGATGCATGTAATTGTATGTTGATGCATGTGAGAGACGTTTTGCATGTTAAGCCGGTGAGATCAAACTAATAACAAATTCCCTCAAAATTAAATATTAAGTTTATGCTTTCCAATTTTTAGCACTCATCAAGACTAGTATCAAGCATTGTAGGTTTCGCCTACGCGAGGTGCATGTTCTATATTAGTAAGGTGTGATGGGATAATTATAATATCCAATTGCTAAAACAATGGGTCAAACTTAACTAAACAAATTATAATAAGATTATATATGTTTAGAAGCAAGAATTGGGAATGATTCATGTGATGGATCAGAATAAGGAGTTATTCACCCAATTGAAAATATTCGAGAGTTGTATGAGATACAATTGGAAGGAGTTCCTACCTAAATAACTTAGTTTTGTGTAATCAGCCTAACGCTGACTTAAAACAAAGTGAAACATGGATCTCGACCCACTAGAAAGTCTTCCAACGGGATTTTCCGAATCAAATGATGAGGGTCATTTGTTTTGAATAAAATAGTGGGAGCATATTTGATTAAAGGCCTAATTAAATATGTTGTTTTAATGATACTTATATTTTCATATTTCTCTTGTAGATTACCATGACAACAAACACATCGAACAATATTTTGCGATCCATCCTAGATAAGGAAAAATTGTCTGGGACAAATTTCCTGGATTGGCACCGTAATCTGAGGATTGTCCTCAAGCACGATAAGAAGCTGTATGTCTTGGAGACACCAGTTCCTGAGGAGGAACCTCCTAGTTCTGCACCAAAGGCAGAAAGAGATGCTTATAAGAAGCATTTCGATGATGCCAATGAAACCGCTTGCCTCATGCTTGCTACCATGAACTCTGAGTTGCAAAAGCAACACGAGAACATGTCTGCGTTCGATATGATCGGACATCTGAAAACGCTTTATCAAGAGCAAGCAAGAAATGAGAGGTTTCAGGTTTCAAAGTCCCTTTTTAACAGCAAGTTAGCTGAGGGAGCCCCTGTAAGTCCCCATGTACTCAAGATGATTGGGTATGTGGAGAACCTTGACAGATTAGGGTTTCCCCTTGGAAAGGAACTTGCGATTGATCTGATCTTGCAATCGTTGCCAGAGAGCTTCAGTCAGTTTGTCCTGAATTTCAATATGAATGACTTGGACAAAAGTCTTCCAGAACTGCTAGGCATGTTGAGAACTGCTGAGCAGAATATGAAGACAAAAGGGAAATCCATTCTGATGGTCAGTAATGGAAAGAAACAGAACAAGAGGCCCATCAAACAGGGTGGTAGAGGGAAAGGCAAGGAAGTTGCCAAACCCAAACCCACTCCTCCTGTTTTGAAGCCTAGTGGAGGAATAGCAAAGGAGGGCACTTGCTTCCATTGCGGTAAGACCGGACATTGGAAGAGAAATTGCCCAAAGTACCTGGAAGATAAGAATAATGGAGTAGAGACTTCAAATTCATGTATTTTTGTTATTGAAATTAATTTATCTACTTCTGCATCATGGGTATTAGATACTGGATGCGGTTCTCACATTTGTACTAATGTGCAGGGGCTAAAAAGGAGTAGAAATTTGGCAAAAGGTGAAGTTGACCTACGAGTTGGCAATGGAGCAAAGGTTGCTGCTTTAGCTGTAGGAACTTATGTTTTAACTTTACCTAGTGGTTTAATAATTCAGTTAGAGAACTGTTATTATGTACCTGCAATTAGCAGGAATATTATTTCCGTTTCTTGTTTGGACAAGTTTGGTTTTTCATTCATAATAAGGAACAATTGTTGCTCCATTTATTTGAATGATATATTCTATGCTACTGCAAAAATGAATAATGGACTATATGTCCTTGATCTTGAAAAGCCAATTTATAACATTAATACTAAAAGGTTGAAACCTAATGAGTTGAATCCAACTTACCTTTGGCACTGTCGATTAGGCCACATAAATGAGAAACGCATTTCCAAACTCCATAAAGATGGACTCTTGGACTCTTTTGATTATGAATCATATGAGACATGCAGATCTTGTTTAATTGGAAAGATGACAAAGTCCCCATTCACAGGAAAAGGTGAAAGGGCTAATGATCTTTTGGCACTCATACATACTGATGTATGTGGACCACTGAACATACCAGCCAGAGGAGGTTTTCAGTACTTCATCACTTTTACTGATGACTTCAGTAGATACGGATATGTGTATTTAATGAAACACAAATCTGAGTCCTTTGAAAAGTTCAAGGAATTCAAGAATGAAGTACAAAACCAACTAGGTAAGAATATTAAAGTTCTTCGATCAGATCGAGGCGGTGAATATTTAAGCCTAGAATTTGATGACCATCTAAAAGAGTATGGGATTCTATCCCAACTTACTCCTCCTGGAACACCACAATGGAATGGTGTATCTGAGAGAAGAAATCGAACCTTGTTAGACATGGTCCGATCCATGATGAGTCACGTCGATCTTCCAAACTCCTTTTGGGGACATGCATTATTAACAGCAGCTTACACACTTAACCGTGTTCCATCCAAAAAGGTTGATAAGACACCATATGAGATATGGAGTGGTAAGAAACCACATATGTCTTACATGAAGATTTGGGGTTGCGAAGTTTACGTCAAACGACAAATTTCAACCAAGCTTGAGCCCAAATCTGACAAATGCTTATTTGTGGGGTATCCTAAAGAAACAAGAGGATATTACTTCTACAATCCTTCTGAGGGCAAAGTGTTTGTCGCTCGAACTGGAGTCTTTCTGGAAAGGGATTTTATTTCCAAAGGAAACAGTGGGAGGAAAATAGAGCTTGAAGAAATTCAAGAATCACAAAACATTGAAACACCTATGGAGGAACTAGAGCGGGAAACACAAGTAGTTGTGGAAGAGCAACCTGCTCAAGTAGAACAAGACCAGCGTAGGTCAAGCAGGATACGTCACCAACCTGAGAGATATGGATATCTCATAAGTGATCAGGGTGATGTATTACTCATGGATCAAGATGAGCCTGTGACCTACAAAGAGGCCATAACTGGTCCTGAGTCTGAGAAGTGGCTAGAAGCCATGAAATCTGAAATGGATTCCATGTACACAAACCAGGTTTGGACCTTGGTAGAACCTCCTATAGGAGTTAACCCTATAGGATGCAAGTGGGTCTTCAAGAAGAAGACTGACATGGATGGTAAGGTACATACCTATAAAGCAAGACTGGTTGCAAAAGGCTATAAACAAATTCATGGGGTTGACTATGATGAAACCTTTTCACCAGTTGCAATGCTTAAATCTGTTCGGATTTTACTTGTCATCGCTGCATATCATGATTATGAAATATGGCAGATGGATGTCAAAACTGCTTTCCTTAATGGGAATCTTCTTGAGGATGTGTACATGACACAACCTGAAGGATTTGACATACCACAAGATGCCCAAAAGATATGCAAGTTACAGCGATCAATCTATGGATTGAAGCAAGCTTCCAGAAGCTGGAATCTTCGTTTTGATGAAACCGTAAAACAATATGGATTCATCAAAAATGAAGATGAACCTTGTGTCTACAAGAAGGTTAGTGGGAGCATGATCGTGTTTCTGGTATTATATGTAGATGACATATTACTCATTGGAAACGATGTCCCTACCTTGCAACAAGTGAAGACTTGGTTAGGGAATTGTTTTTCTATGAAAGACCTAGGTGAAGCAGCCTATATATTAGGAATTAGGATCTATAGAGATAGATCACAAAAACTGCTTGGCCTAAGTCAGAGTACATACATAGATAAAGTGTTGAGACGCTTTAATATGCATGATTCCAAGAAAGGATTCATACCTATGCAACATGGTCTGTGTTTATCAAAAACACAATCCCCTTTAACTAAGGAAGAAAGGGATCGCATGAATAAGATTCCATATGCATCTGCAATAGGATCTATCATGTATGCCATGTTATGTACTCGACCAGATGTCTCGTATGCATTAAGTGCAACGAGTAGGTACCAATCTGATCCCGGTGATGCTCACTGGGTAGCTGTCAAGAATATTCTTAAGTACTTGAGAAGGACTAAGGATTCATTCTTGATATATGGAGGTCAGGAAGAGCTTGATGTAATTGGTTACACTGATGCTAGCTTCCAGACAGATAAGGATGATTTTAGATCACAATCTGGTTATGTGTTCTGTCTCAATGGTGGCGCTGTGAGCTGGAAAAGTTCAAAGCAAGAAACAGTTGCTGATTCTACAACTGAGGCCGAGTATATTGCTGCCTCAAATGCAGCAAAGGAAGCTGTTTGGATCAAGAAGTTCATTAGTGAACTTGGCATAGTCCCTAGCATTGTGGATCCCATTGGTTTATATTGTGATAACAATGGTGCTATCGCACAAGCTAAGGAGCCTAGATCTCACCAACGATCCAAACACATACTTAGGAGTTATCACCTCATTCGAGAGATAATCGATCGGGGAGATGTGAAGATATGCAGAGTGCCTACACTTGACAATATCGCTGACCCATTAACAAAGCCTCTTGCGCAACAGAAGCATGATGGTCATACTAGATCTATGGGTATTAAGGGTATGCCTAATTGGCTCTAGTGCTAGTGGGAGATTGTTGGTGTAAGCCCTAGAGGCCAATACTTTTTGGTACTTGTATCGGATTATTCGTTTAATAATAAAAGGCATTTCTTTATTATGTTTGTCTTTCAGAATAATAAAGTCCCTAGAATAGTTAGTTTGTTTAATGAAATGTTAAGTGTGACTTAATCATGAGATCCCATTAAACATAAAGACATTATTCTTAAAATATCCGTAGTCAAGCTTTATTGCAAAGTGGGATAACATTAAAAGCATTGAGACTATTATGAAGATAGACTGATGATCACATCTCATGGATCATGGATAAAGAGTTATCAAGTCTTGACATAGGTATAAATATTAGGAGTAATATTTATACCGGATTGACCCGCTATGAGAATACTACATAGTATGTTATGCAAAGTGTCATAAGTTATTCTCATGGTGATAATGGTGTATTACCACCCTTCGACCTGAAACCACTATGGACCCTAGATGTAGAGTCGGGTGCTTTATTGCTGATCAAACATTATCCGTAACTGGATGATCATAAAGACAGTTGATGGGCACTCCACGAAGCATGCTGAGGGACATGAGTGTCATAGATGGAATTTGCCAATCCTGCATAACAGGAGAAATGTCTAAGGGCCCAATATTGAACTGGACAAGGATGACACAGTGTATGCCTTGTGTTCAATATAGACATAGGGGCAAAAGGGTAATTGTACAAACATATATTATCACGAAAAAGGTTTTGTCAGATCACATGACATTTTCGTGACTTGGGTAGCAGTGATGTGTTGCTAGATACCGCTTACTGTTTATTATGTTAAATATATAATTTAATATAATTACCAACGTTACGAAATCCTACAGGGTCACACACATAAGGACAGTTTGATGAGAGATAGAGAAATCAAAGGAACACCGTAAGGTACGGTGCACTTAAGTGAAAAGTAGAAATTCGGATAATATAATAATAATTATTGTTATTTTATAATGGTTATAAAATAATAATAAAATAAATATATTTATTATAATAATAGTTATTATAATAATATATAATATTATTATGGATCATGTGAATTGGGTTTTAGCCCGCAGCCCACAAGAGAGTCTATAAAAGGAACCCTTGTGATGAAGCTTTCACTTGATGCAATTTCGTTTTTGATTCTCTTTTCTCACTCAAATAATTCCGTTCGTAAGCAGCTAGCACTGTGACCGGAAGCTGTTCGTGTGGACTGAGTAGAGGCGTTGTACTTCATCAACGCTTGTGATCGCTGCATCAAAGGTCTGAATCGCCACAAAGAGGTAACGATTCTATCACTGACCATGCTCATTCGTAAGGATCACTAAAGGAAATTTTTGTTTTCCGCTGCGTTTAGATCGCAATTTTCCTTCACAAATACCATTTCATTAGGTCAAGTACTACTTGTCCAGTCAGTGTACCTCCCTTTGAGTCACAACCTTCGCTTGGTTCCACACCTGTCCTTTCGGTCAATCACTGTTTATCATTTAACACACCGAGTCTCCCAGAGAGTCAGAAATTTTCTCTTGGTTCAATACTCTCTTTCTTCTAGTTCATCACAGCCTAGTTGTTGACACCAACCTTTTACTTTCCCCATAGAGTCTTACTCTTATCTTTCTTCGGTTGATCACTTCCTGCCAATTAATGCATCGAGTCCTCTGTGGATCTTACCTTTACATTGATTCTTATCCCTTTATTCTCTTGGTTTTGACACTATTCTTTTGTTTTATCCCTAGTGGAATCATCACTTCTCTTTTGAGTTCCTCAGCAGAGTTTTCCTTTGCCTCTCTTTCTTGGTTTTGACACCATTTCTTTTGCATCCCCGATAGGGCCTTTCTTTCTTCCTTTCGCTCTTGGTTTTGACACCGTCACCGTTTCCTTTTCTTTCTCTGTCTCAGTTCTCTGAACTACGTAGGCTCTGAATTTATCATTGCACTATGAGGGTACGTAGGCCCGAGATTGCAAAATCTTAGCGAGCCATCTTCTTTTTATCTTTCCTGGTTCCCTGAACTACGGAGCTCTGAATTCGTCATTGCACTATGAGGATACGTAGGCACGAGGGCTCTAATCCTCCGCAAGCACTTTTCCTCTCTCTCTCTCTCTCTCTCTCTCTCTCTCTCTCTCTCTCTCTCTCTCTCTCTCTCTCTCTCTCTCTCTCTCTCTCTCTCTCTCTCTTTTCATCTAGAAGCCTTTAGGTAGATAAATCATCCAAGCCTAGAAGAAAAAAAAATGGTTCTCATCGAATACGATGGATGCACAAAGTGCTAGCACCTTCCATTCGCATAACCGACCCCCTTACCCGTTTCTCTTCCCTTTGGGTTTTATCGATATTTTCCTTGTCCTTAGGGACTAAATAAAGTTTGGTGGCGATTCTGTTGTATCTTTGAGTGTGTGATTCACTTAGGTATAATCCCGCTAGCCTCACGCATGAACGCTAAGGTTAAAGTGAGGAGCCATAACCATGAAGAAGATGAATCTTCATCTTTTTCTTCAACCTAAACCTTAACCCTAATCTGATTTACCCAAAACCAACCCCAAATTACCTAAATTATCACCAAACTTTGGCTAATCCATAGATCGGCCTTCTCAAAACCTCAATCTAACCTTCAAAATCCAAAATTCAACCAAAGATTTTCCAACCTTAACCTTAACCCCTTTCGGTTTACCCTAACCTCTTTCCAAAATCAAATTTTAAACAATACCACAATCACAAGCAAGCAAGGCATGCAAATACTACAAGTCAGAGATTTAATTTCAAAGAAAAACAAAGACCAACCTACGGAGAGCTGGAGTTCTCCGGTCAAGGTAAAATTTTCTTCTTTTAACTCTTTTCCTTTTCTTTTCAAACTTTTATCTAGATCCCTCTCTGATTTCTTCTTCTTCTTCTTTCTATGCGAGGTAATTTGAGTCTATGATGGAGGCAGAGTTCAAGTAGTATTAGAGTTTCAAGGTGAAACCCTAGCCAACTATGTTTCTGAGCTTTGAGTGAGGTTTTGGGGTTTCTATGAGCAAAACTTTCTAGGGTTTTTTTCTCTATTTTCCGTCCTTGTCTCTGATTTAGATTTAGGTATTTATAGATAAAATTAGGGTTTCTGTAATCAATTAGATGAATTTGTAATAGGAAAATTCTTATTTGATTGATATGATTTGATTTGATTAGGAATTAGGGTTTTTAGGATACGATGTACTTGGTCCTATTTATTTATAAATTCAATGTATCTTGTAATAAAATTGAAGGATTTGTTTCGATATTATTTTTCAATATTTGGATCCATTTTAATTTCTCATTTTTGCGCAAGTTAGGCTTTGTGAATAGATTTTGGGCCTTGACTTTATTGGTTTTAAAGTTGATTATATTCATACACTTAATAATCATAAAAATAATTAAATATATAATAATATAATAATTTTCTTAAATAGCCCCTCATACACCGAACTAATCATATATATAAAAATAAAAATTAATAATCTAGACATTTAGATAGCCCTAAACAATTTTAATAATAATATAATATAACTTAATATAATATGCTCGGTTAATAATAATATTTGCTAAATCAACTAAATAATAAATAATAATATAAATATTATTATTTAATGATTAAATAAATAATCATATGATTAAATCCTAATGGCCTAAATACTTTAAATAATGTCTTAAACAAAATAAGTTCTAATTAACTCTTGAAAATTATTTTCAAACAAATTAGCAACTCACTTGATTTAATGAAACATATTTGATGATATTAACAGTTGAATTGTTTATAAATATGGAATGACATACATATATGTTAAATTATTTTAATTAAAATTACAAAAATATTATTGATAAAAATAAAATAAATTATTAACTATATGAATTAGTATAAAGTAAGCAATCTAAAATCAATTATTTCTGTCGATTTACATATAAGGGATGATCATTTTATTCATTTCGTCTACGCTTGTTTCTTTTGTTTATTTCATATTTAATTATCTTTTACAACATATTAAAATTATTGTTAATTATATTTTTAGTTAAATATAATTAAATAGAAGAATTTTGATTAAAAACTTTAGTTGTCCAATTATTCTTTGAAAAGATAAATAAACAGAATATGCAGATATTTACACATAGATGTATTCATAGTTTTTTTTTTTTTAATTTCTCAATGGATAAAAAACATCTCGTTATTTTAAAATTTTAAAATGATAAAAAAAATCATATGATTTATTACTCTTCAATAATAAAATAAAACAAAAATATATCATCAAATTTATACTCTCTCTGGTCGTAATCTTAAATATCAGTCATGTCATAAACAAAAAAATGATTAATTCTGTTTTACAGTAAGTAAGTAACTTAGTGGTTGGATGAACAAGAAGGATGTCGTCCATTTATTCAAATGTTGAATATTTTTATGCAACTAACAATTAAACTTCCTTAATGAGACAAAATCATTAATTTTTAAATTAATTAATAAGTGTATTATTATTATATTCTTGATTTAATTTAAAAACATTTAATATTAATAATTGATTCATCTTTAGCATCATTCCAACTCTACTTTTTCATGGCTTTTTCACTTTATCCATTTTCGTGCTACAAACAGAACCGTTTCTCTGCACCACTGCAAACATTTTGCTCTCATCCCATTTGGCATTTTCCACCAACCTAACCCTAATTTTGGAATATAAATAACAACAACAAATTCAGAACAGAGGAAGAAAAGAAAATATAAGAGATAATTTTATTCATGCTGCCTAACCGTCGAGATCTCATCCGCGAAAATGATCCATTTGGCACACCATCGGAGTTGAAATGAGTTAGTAATCTCTTTCTTTTTTCTCTTATTTATTTATTTATTAGGTTTTTGATTTTAAATATTTTTATGAGATGTCATATTCCAAAAGAGGGAGGGAGCATGAACAATGAAATAGAAACCAAAACCTGAAAGGAAGAAAGACTCCTCCTTCCTCACAACACCTGCAATCCTTCCTCTCGTCATCTAACCGATCAATAACTTCATAACCCATCTTCAGCCACACGGCTACCATTTCAACACTCACAAACTACCTCTCATGCCACCCTCCATTTTGAAACCACGAGCCATTTCATCCTCATAAAAGAGAAAAGAGACAAAAAAACAGAAACAATTCTAAAAAAGCTTCAAAAGGAGAAATCCAGGGAAGAATCAATTACACCTTTGCACTTACCCTTCTTCATTTGCCCATACTGCAAACCTTTCATTCCTCTTTCAACCTTCTTGAAAACCCATCGACCTAACCATCAATCCAAACTGTGACAACCGCCACCAGAATCATCAACGTAATCGTTTCACTTCACCTCACAAACTCCGACCATCGCTGGATAACCTCCACCACACCAACCAAAACGTCTCCAACCCTTGCGAAACAATACCAGCAGCGAACTGCCTCCATCCATCACTTAAGTAATCTTCATCACACTGTGAGAGAGAACGAAGAAATAAGGTTTGTGTCTAAGAAAAAATAGAGGCAAAGGAGATTGTAGATTGAGGGAGTGCTTGGTATTCTCTTATTCGTTATAGATTATTATCACTTATACTTAAAGCTTCATCCTTGCTCTTTGTTGTCACTCCCCATTCCAAAGGAAATAATTTTCCCCGTTGACTGCAATATCATTTAGGATTGTCTTGTCCACCATTCCCTCGAGACTTCGATAGAGTCCTACCCTCTATCTTAGCCTTAGGACTGGAGTCGCCATACTCCATGTAAGTGTCATGGTAATGAACACTTACTTTCCTTAGTTAGTCTTTTAACTTAGACATATAGAGTTTGTTAACTCTATGTAAATACCATGGTTATGGATACTTACTTCCCTTTGGAATCTTGACCACACTCAAGAGTTCCTCACCTCTAATTAGGTGAACTACGAATGCTCTGATTCCATCCTAGTCAAGATACGTAGGCACGAGATGCGATGTCTTGGAAAACATACTTAGAAATAAACCCCTAGGTCTTTACCTTATCACATTTTCCTTAGCAAGAAAACAATAACATAACGCAAATATTAGCAAGAGGTTCCTGTAGAATACTACAGATACTTAGGATGCTAACATCTTTCCTAGATATAACCAACCCCCAAACCTTAGATCTCAAGTTGTGTTGTTACATAGCGCACTTAGGATTTTCTTTGATCTTTATTCTTTCCTTTGGATAAATCAAAGCTTGATGGTGAACTTCATGATTTGTGATTCAAGTTAATTAATAACTTGATATCTGATTCTCACCGCAATAGAAATGGGGACTTCATTGGGGACATTCCCCTAAGAGAGTTAAACCCATATTATTTGAATTTGTGCTATTTATATGTTTACTTAATTGTATACTGTATATTTGGAAATATCTGTATATATGTCTGTTGCGCTTGGATTTTTCTGTGTGCAAGATTGTTACCTTGAGTGGTGAGATAAGTCCTAACTCAGACTTGAGAGTACATCTATGATAGGATTGTGGTATAATCAATAGTTAGCTGTTGGGAGTAGTTCTAACATGTCTAACATGTGATAACCACACTCTGTGGAGGCCCCTTCGGGATTACTGGTGTCTAATGTGAGTAGTTGTAATTGGATCACTTTTTTCAACCTAGGAGTCCGTGAAGCTGAGGACCTTTAGTATCCCTTCACCCCTCTATGCCTTTTTAGGACGTAGTGCGGTGATTATTTAGGTGTAGACCTATGATGGTTATAATGCGATACTACACTCAGACGAGTTTATCTTAAAAATATTATTGGCCCGCATAAGTAGTCGCATAAGCTGATAATATCCAAAAGATTTATCGATGACTCTAGGAACCTCTTAGAACCCTTGTTATGCAGGTACAAAGCTCATAATACACACCTTCTTAGAATGGGTAGACCATGGCTCCACGCTCGTGATATTCAAACCTAGGCCCTTGTTTGTTTGCCTTTATATACCTGTATACTCGTGTTTGTGCATACATCCATCCATATATTCCTACATCCATAAGTAGCCCTTTGGTTTAAGGAATTCATATGTTCTTTCCTTTACAAAAATCAATAGAGATCATGGATTTTGAAACAAAACTTTTCAGTTTTTCCTAAATGTTTGCAACTTGCTGCTGAGTTCCTTGAAACCATTTGGTTTGCATTTGCATTCCATGCGCATGTCGTCATATTTGCATTTCATTTGCATTTATCAACCTTGAGTCTCATTCTTCCTTTGTCAATAACCTACTTGACTTCCCGATACTAGCTTTGAACTTGAAGTAGCTTTTGAAGGATCATGAACTCAAGAGAGCAGAACTAGTTTGTGACAAGAGAGGATTTCGAATTGATGAAAGATCAGTTGGGTTAACTTGTGGAAGCTATGAAAGCCTTGAAAAAGAGAGATAACAATATTCAGAGGACTTATGTGAACAATGTTGCTCAAGATCAGCCTGTGCGGGTTCCTGTTGAGAACTAGGTTATACAATAGTGTACCATCATCTGAGATGGACATTCCTCTTCTATTGATATTGTGGAATATTGTAGTTTCATATTCTCTGAGCCAGATTCTCAAGAGACAACCCATGTGATGGAAACTAAAGACCCACGATACGTTGAGATTATGGAAAAATATGGTGCGTTAGAAGGGAAGCTTAATGTCATTAAGGGTCATGACTCTGCTGATCTGAATGCTTTAAACATGTGTTTAGTACCTTATCTTGTAATGCCGCCAAAGTTCAAGACGCCAAAGTTTGAGAAGTAAAAAGGGGATAGCTATCCAAGGCAGCATTTGGTGATGTTTTGCAGAAGAATGACCTCACATGTTCGTAATGACAAGCTCACAATCCACTATTTCCAAGACAGTCTAAGTGGCGCATCACTGAATTGGTATATGCAGCTAGAGAGCAGCAACATACAATCATGGTCAGACCTGGATAATGCCTTTGTGAAGCAATACAACTACAATCTTGACATGGCTCCCAATTGCCTGCATTTGCTAGTTTTATCTCAAGAAGACAATGAATCCTTCCGAGGGTATGCTCAGATGTGGAGAGAAATAGCTGCTCGTGTCTAACCACCACTCTTAGATAAGGAATTGGTTGAATGGTTTGTGGATAGTTTGCAAGGCCCGTACCGGGAAAAGCTATTTAGCATTGTGACATCAAATTTCTCTAACTTGGTAATAACTAGAGAGCGCATCGAGAGCGGTCTCAAGAGCAGAAAAATCCAAGGCATCTCGAACATCCCGACTAGTGAGAGTGAATCAGTTGTCACTTCTTAAGAAGAATAGGGGGAAGAAAGTAATTCCATCTGGGAATATCCAATTCCTCAGCCTCATCGCTCGGCGTCTCAACTGGTCCGAGTCAACAATCTTTTGGGTCTCCGTGTCAGATACCATTCTCTCCACAGGGGAAATATTCTTCTCTAAATCGAAGACCTCATTGGTATCAATGATAATAACACCGTTAGCCACGTCACCATGCCCGATAAAGGCCAAGGAAGCCAGAGAGGAATTTCATTCCGTTGCCAATGTCATACAGTCAGATATTGCCAGATTTGATCAAAGAAGGATTGATAGTTCTAAAGCAGATAGATCATGTGATTCCTCCATACCCACCAAGCTTTGATGCCAATGGTCGATGTGGCTTCCATGCTAGGGAACAATGGCATTCAAATGAAGATTGCAAGGTACTCAGGAGCAAGGTTCAGACTCTGCTTGACTACGAGTTATTCTCATTC
This sequence comes from Lathyrus sativus, assembly GCA_963859935.3. Taxonomy (NCBI): domain Eukaryota; kingdom Viridiplantae; phylum Streptophyta; class Magnoliopsida; order Fabales; family Fabaceae; genus Lathyrus; species Lathyrus sativus. The sequence continues at coordinate 558,601,004 of OZ012735.1, read as the reverse complement.
ACACCTCAGGGTATTCAAATCAACAATCCTTCACCTAATCAGGCGGGTCCATCAATTCTGGTTATGGAAGAAATTATTGAGAATAAAGGTGAAGATGATTCTTATACTGATCTCGACAATCAATTTTGAAGATGCTTATCTCAGAAAAGGAAAGCCCAGTTCCCCGAAGCTGGCAATTTTTCGTTTTTTCAGCATCTTCTGTTGTATTTTCTTTGCATGTTGAATTTGTATTTGCTTGTAAGCTATTTTTTTTCGAATTGGAAATATTAATGAAATGTTTATACATATTTTAATTAAGTCTATTCATATTAACTCTTTCTCTTTCCTTTCATTATTAAAAAAAAGAAAGTATTTTCATCCACTTATCTTTACATAATTGTTGTTTAAACAAATATTGGGGAGGATGACGAAAACATTATATCCATAACTGATGTTGGCATGCTTTCAATTAAACTTTGGCGATGATGTAAGGCATTGTTTCAATCCCCAAACACTAGATAAATAAGAAAGATAATCCCTTGTTAACCCCTTCAAGCTTAGAAGCAGGCAGTTTATTTCCTTACGAAAAACTTGTAAATTTTAACCTTGGGGCGGGTAGTTCTCAGTTAACTTGGCGATAAATGCATACAAGAAACCTTTCATATAAAGGTTATGCTCACAGGTTCTTCTTTGCATACAGCAAACAAGTGTCTGAGGTGTTTTCCAAGCCTAAAGGACAATGATGGTTCACTGTAGCCATTAAAACAGGTAGTCACCTTCTTTCTCAAAAGGGAAAATAAATAAGAAAGCCCACTAAGTCAAAATCTATGAAGGAGACTTAGGAAAAACCGGGGCATCCCGCTGACTATAAACGTCAAAAGAAACAGTTCAGAAAGATGAGGTCCTTAAATCTTTCACTCTGAAAATCCTCTATAGCTAAGAACAACCAAATGTTGTAAGGGAGTAGTGACTGCCCTATGTTTCTCAACCATCACCAATTTTCATCATTTCAATTCCTATCCCATAAGAACCTGAATGTATAGCCTTAGTTAAGTGAACGTAGGATTGAAGTTCATTATGAAGATTAGGTAGGTACAAACAAACTTTGAGCCTTTAAAAGACCTAATTGAGGTAAGGTTGTTATTAAAGCATACTACAACAAGGTTGGATAACCTGACTCTTAATGATCTTTGTTAATGGTTTGTGTTGATCACTTTATCTATCTGTTGCAGTGAGAATTAGATATCAAGCTATTTATTAACTTGAACCACAAATCATGAAGTTCACCATTGAGCTTTAATTTATCCAAAGGAAAGGGTATAGATCGAAGAAAACCCTAAGTGCGCTATGTAACAACACAACTAGAGATATAAGTTTTGGGGGTTGATTATACTTAGGGAAGGTGTTAGCATCCTAAGTATCTGTAGTAGTCTACAACAACCTCTTGTGTTATGTTATTGTTTGCTTGCTAAAAGAAAATGATATGGTAAAGACCTAGGCTATGTACACTAAGTATGCTCGCAAATACATCGCATCTCGTGCCTATGTATCCTGACTAGGATGGGATCAGAGCATTCGTAGTTCACCTTACTAAGGGTGAAGAACACTTGACTATGGTCAAGGTTCCAAGGGGAATAAGTATTCATAACAATGAAACTTATATAGAGTTAACAAACTCTCTAAGTCTAAGTTGAAAGACCTAACTAGGAATTGACTTTAACAAAAGCCAGAGAGGGAAGTGAGTACACATGACAATGGTACACACATAGAGTTAACAAACTCTAAAATTAAATCTAAGTTGCAAAGCCAACTGGTTCTAACAAGACCCAAAAAGTAGGGAGGTGAGTACTCATGACAATGGTACTCAAATAGGGTTAACAAACCCTGACCCTAAAGCTAGGTTAAGATAGGAGTGGCTCTAACAAGGCCTAAAGGATGACTCTAACAAGGTCATGAGAAAAGAGCAAGACTGAGCTATCTATGACATGAAGTCAATAGAGAGATTTTCCTTTGGATTTGGGGAAATAAAAGGGGAACTTAAAGATGAAAGCTAACAAGCTAACATCACTTAGGGGGAATCAACTTAACAAAGTTTAAAGAAAGTATGATGGAAAAAATGTGATATTCAAGCAATAATCTTCAAACATGATGTTAAATGTAACATGGAAAAGCACATGGTAACAAACAAAGTATAAGAATAGATGTAACAACATCCAAGGCAAAGACTTGACAAATTCAAAAATGGCAAGGTATTAACCAAGTATACTTAAAGTTCAAAGAAGTTTCAAACTCACATGGTGACCACAAAGAGGTTACATCGTCTAAACATTCGTGAAGTAAAGTTCTAACAACACTAAAAAATCATGGATATAAGTTAAGTTCAAGATTAAGGAAACATGCATTAGGGTTTCAACATAGTCTTGATCAAGATGGGAACTTCACAAAAATTCACACAAACATCCATGTATAGCATACTTTAAACACCAAATATCATGTGAATAAAACTGAGATGTTAACTGAACAATTTAGCATGGTACAAGTTTGGACATGTTAAGACAAGTAGGTAACAACCTAAACATATATGCTAGGGTTCAACATGATCATGAACAAAGATGGAAACATCACAATGGTTTAAACATCAAACATGTATTTCAAAAGCATCTAAGACAAAAGTCAAGGATTTATGAACACCTAAACATGATAATATCAACACAAGGGAACATATACATATCAAGGTCATGTAAACATGGAAGGAAGTCACATATTAGAGGCAAAATGATCAAGAAAAAGTTTATGGCATGTTTTGAAGTTCAACATACATTTATCATGTAAACATACACCTAAAAAAGTGTCAAAATTAAATTGACAACAAATATTCAAATTCTACAACATTACACAAAGTTCACACAAGTTGAAAATGATTCAAACATGTTCATATGTGCAAAGAAAATAAAAGGAAATAACCAAAGAAACAAAATAGTCTTTAAGAAAACCCTAAAAAGTCACACACTTTAAACATGCATAAGTGCCATAAAAATAAATATTTTTGGAAATTTCTTGATACCACACTATAATAGGTAGCAACATAAACACATAGCAAAAAGAATGTGTCAAAAGGCATAAAAATTGAAAGAGTTATGATGTTGCAAACTTGATTGGTTGATGATCAATCCAAGATATTGACTGATTAAGCCAAAATCCTCTTGATTCCCTTGGGCTAAAGCCCTAATTCATACGAAAATACACAAGAACCAACTTGGACAAGGTTAGGGTTAGAAATGACATGCTTGATGTTCTTAGAATTGTGATGGAATCTAAGGGGTCAAAATTTGGGGTATGACAATTACCCCTATTTAAATATCTTTACCGGATGGCATGAGTGATGACTATCCTCACAAAATTAAGGTGAAAGGTATTTAAATATAGCAAACCAAATTTTTTTCCCCTTAGAGGCAATGTTATGCTAAGGACGATAAAAACTATGCAAGTTATGACATACCATGGTCTCTAGCATGATGATATGATAAATGAAAAAATGCAGACGACAATGAAAACAATCAAGGATAGAGTTAACACAATGAGTAAGCACTCACTGGAGATGACAAATACCGGAGAAATCTAAAGTGACCATAAACAGGTTCAAACATTACAAGGATGATAGAGGGGAAGATTCTCCATTGGAGATAGAACCAAACAAGTGGTCTCCACTGGGGAAAAATATAGTCAACATATTCAAACATGATCGACAGACAAACTAGGAAGTAAAAAGAAGATAGAATATGAATCTTTACTAGGAACAAAACCAGAAAGAAACATGATCTCGACTAGGGATCAAGTTAAAACAAAGAGATGGCCTCTGACAAGCGAAACACACTAGACAAGAATGATATTCTAACAAGATACCAAGCCAAACAAGTAATTTCCTTAAAGTGACGAGTTCAAACGGGATCTTCAGGAAACGACAGGAAAAGAAAACATGATAAGTTAAATATGTAATATGCCAAGTGAGTTGGACTTAGAAAATGCCCATAGGCTCTAGACTTTACGGGGATGTTGGTAACAACCAACAATCAAAATATAATAGATTTGGATGAAAATGTCAATAACCATTGGACTTAACAATGCCAATAACTACTGGAGTTCAAAGAGAGGATTGGTAACAACCAAACAATCCGCTACCGATAATAATTGGGTTTCAAAGTAATGCTAGTGACGACTAGACTTTAAGCCAACTGGTGACAGCCAGATTAACAATACCAATAATAATTGAATTTAGGAAATGATTGCTAGTAACAACTAGACTTCAATAGACTGATAACGACCAGATTAATAATACCAATAACAATTGGAATTTTAAGCAGTGCTAGTAATGACCGGACTTTCAAATAACGCCAATAACCATTGGACTTTCAAATGATACCAATAACCATTGGACTTTCAAATAATTCCAGTAACCATTGGACTTTCAACAATACCAATAACCACTGGACTTTCAAATAATGCCAATAACCATTGGACTTTCAAAAATGCCAATAACCACTGGACTTTCAAATGAGGACTGGTGACGACCAGATTAGCAATACCAATAATGATTGGATTTGCAACAAGTACCAATAATAATTAGACCTCTATTGCGTAAAGCTAGTGACGACTAGACTTCAGGGTTGGCACGTCTACTCTTGATACAATTTACCAGGAATTGGAGAATTGGACAACTAGAAGCTTGAATCCGTAATGTAAGAGATAGTGGATGCCTTTTGTTCTGTCGGATACTTGTTACTAGTTAAGCGGGTTATGTGTGTTTGTAATATTCAAGTACAAGATGGAAATGCATATAATATCATTAAGTCCAATTGGAGTAATGATAAAGGTTTTGACCATACGAGAGTGGATTCAAAATTTTTACACAACCATAAATCTTTACAACATTCCAAGGTATTACTGCATATTACAAGAGATTTAAATTGAAGAAGCTCCAGTACACTAATTCTAAGTTACCCAAGTTTTTAAAAAACTCATTCATCAAGTAACGGCGGAGGAAGAGCTTGGATTTGGTTTTTCCGCAAGTGCACGTAGCGATGATGTCCCCGCGATACCTTCCATTGGAGATCAGTTCGAAACACTCCACAGCTTCGACAAACTCCTTGCCCCTCCGAGCTCCACGAATCGCCGTTATGCCATACATAAGCTCAGAGAAGTCATTCTCCTTGGTAATTGGTAGCTTTTTCACATTAGAGCAGCAAGCATGCAAACTCATCAGCTTCCCGCCGTCTCAAAGTGCATGTTGTTTGCTTAAACTAAAATAATCAATTATTGTAAGATTGTTCTCATGGATATACGAAACAAGTCAGGATGCCAACAAAAGAAAACATGTCACCTCCACAAGGTATCATCCAGACATGGGGATTAAAAGTGCTATTAATAAACAAATGTTGAATATGGTAAGAGTTGAAACATCAGAGTTCTGACAGTTGTCTTGCCCAACCTCAAGCAACAAATATAAGTCAAACATGGAGGTGGAATAGACTGCAAGTGGAGGCTAAACAAAATGAACAACATAAGCAAGTAATAGTGAATAATCGTAAGATTTGAGTTAAGAGCAAAGGATTTCATTACCTTCCTCAAGTGAAAGCTGAATTGATCTTTTCTCTAACTCAATGGCATGTCTGCCAAAGTCAAGTGAAGATAGAGATCTGTGGAAAACAACTATTGCAGCTTTGATCAAAGCAAACATATTTTCGTTCCTACAAACGCAGAAGCTCCTGACACTGCGAAAAAAACTCACAACTCAAAAGCCAAGAGTATCAAAGGTCATAGGAAACCTGGTCAAAGTTTTATTGATAGAACTGCTACTTGAATCCATATGCACTTTTGTTCCTCCCTTGAAGGATGACAATGCATCAAACGTACTTCCTGGCATCGCAACATCAAGTGACATGGACATTGGTGTTTCTATGAATAAAGAAAAGGGAAAGCAGTCGCAACCACACCAAGAGGCTTCTGCATCACTTGCAAAGACTGTCTTTATTTTGAAGCTTTCGGACAGAGACATTAATGATGTTTTGGCTGCTCGCGCACCTGTTGATGCATACATCTCAGCTGAGGCCTCTGCCACATTTATTGATGCTGGATTGGTTAAATCATTCACTTGTACCACTCCTTCTGCTCCGAAGCCTAGCCAAGGCCGCTCCCAATTGAGATTGCACGCGAGCTACAAAAGAAACATATTAAAGTTGTCACAAATAACCAATACAAGACAATTACAGGGACTTCACAGCAAATAATAGATAGGTGCATTCCCTAGCATGATAATTATTAGTCACGGAAAACAGGACCAAAATGTAAGCGGAATTGTCCAGAACAACTCTATTGTTCATCGCTATACACAATGAAGGGATCTTGATAATAGTCATACACTACAAGCAGAAATGTGTGTCCATTTGTTACCTGATTAATATCACGTGGAGACTTGCTTCCTGCCAGCGAACTTTAGTATGAGAAGAGACCTTGTAGCTTTGAAGAACACAGAGAAAACTCATTTCACGACGAAAGGAAATTACGGCAGAAGGCTATCAATCATATAAGCCATAGGCAGCCGTTGTTCCAAAGCTGTTTCAAATACAAAGGGAGAGATTGTCATCACAAATGAAAGAAACTCATTCATAATTAAGGAAAACAGAGAATGATACACAATACCTCTGCAGCCACCCGGAAAATCATGAGACTTGTTTTGTTCCTCCCAATTCGAAGTTTAATGGGCAGTCTAGGATGCTAAGGTTTTTGAAGATGCTGATAAGGTAGTAGCAGGAGTAAACCAGTCGTGAGTAATAAGCTGCAAGCCAATATGGATACAAGGAACCTTTGGGCATACCTCTTCCCTCTGTTTTAGTTGTTGAAGGAACCACCAGATCCTCCAGGCCAGGCTCCCTACATGATAAATAAGAGGAGAACAACTTATCAGCTATCACAATCTCTTTTTGACAGCAGGCACTCACATCAGTTAAGAGTTGTGGAAGGAAACCTCATTTGTATACGCTTATGAAGAAAGCCAGCTTCGAAAAGACTTGGACCATGCTCTTTGCCTTGTGGAGACTTCGCCTACTGTTGGACTTCCAATTTCCCCATAACCGTGTTTGGTGAGCTAAATGCCAACTATGCTACCATCAAGCTTTTGGGCAGAATTTCAAAATTTCATAGGCATCTACTGCTGATACTTGTCATACCAGTTTAAGCATCCAAGTTATAACATCATCATCAAACACATGAAAAGAAAACAATGTTCAGACACATATCAGTTTGAAGAAGAAACCATACGAACAGAGATTGGATTGAAAAGAAATATACCCTGCGTTCAGCTTGCAGTTGCTACTCTTCATCACCAACTTTTTCCAGAGAAGCCCTCACCAGACGTACCAGACGCAAACATTCTTTCTTCTGGGCCGCTATTTTCTTCTGGCCCAAAACCGTTGCTTTCTACACCTACCAGGTCACACTCAGAGTCAGCAAAAAGAAACCGTTAGAGAATATCCACTGGAGAAATAGAAGATTTGGTTCAGAATCAGATCAAATCCAATTTCGAACTAAGGCACAAAATCAGAGATTGATAAGTCATTATAGCAATCAGACGAATTAGGAATGTTTTCAAATCTGATTCACCCTAATTTGGAAAACCTAAAATCAACATTCAAGACCGATTTAATAAGATTTCAATCAGAGACCTATAAAAGGAGGCTACATAGAAGAAGAGAAGGGGTCAAAAAAAACTTATCATAAGAAACCGAACAGTTACCATAAAGCTTAAATTTGCAAGAGAGGATATTTATCTTTTCCATGGATGAAGCCACCGCACGCCGCTGCGAGTTCAACGGACGGAACACCCTATTCTCGTCATCTCCAACGCCGTTGCGACCATCAACCGTCGGTAACTCTTTGTTCTTTTCCATATTATTAAACTTTTGATGTTCCTGGTTCTGATTTCAGGTGCGAAGTATGAGAGGAGACGGTGAACGGAAAGAGTTGACCGCGATCGTGAAAGGAGAAAGGGATTGAAGAGATTTGATTTGGGGGGAAAGATGGAAAGAGGGGCTAGGGTTCACGATGTGTTTCATTTGGGTTTTGCAGCTTCAACTTCCACTTGATTTCCACACACACACTCACTGCATCGTTAATGACTTCTTAATCACCTTTCATTTTTAATCATTTTGACTAATAGCTTTTAATCAACACTCAACCCTTTTAATTAATCAGTTAACTAATCTTTTAAAATATAAACTAATAATCTTTATTAAATAAACCAGCTTTATAATTCATATTAATAGCTTTTTTTTGTTAATCCGATTAATCAACTTTTTTTATATTGATAACTAAACAACTTCTTATTACAATTAGTCAATCCTTTGAAAAAATAATAATAACTATTAACCTTTAATAATCAGTTTTTATTTAATTTAATAATTTAGTTTCTTAGGTTTTTTATTTTTATTTTATTTAATTATATTCCACTATTTTATTTAAATTAAAATAAATCAATCAATCTTTTAATAATTAGGCCCTTTTCTTATAAAAATAATCTCTTTATTAGTCACCTAAAATTATTGTGCTAAATTAATTAAATCTTTTTTAAAATAATATCTTATTAGATATTTGATTTACTCAAACTTTTTATAAGTTATATCTAATTGCCATTTTACCTAATTAATGTTAAAACCTTTTAGGAGTGCATAATAAAAACGACTTTTTTTTTTTTTTATAATTAATTTGTCACGTTAGATTCAATTTTTTACAAATAAATCATTTTACCTAAGCTCTAGATAATAAGTAAATCATTATAACGTCTTATTCGACTTTAGACCTTAATTTATAGATAATCCCATCTAAAATCAACTCATCTTAAAATCAACCTCTCGCTTAAAATCAATCAATTAAAATCAACCCACAGCGTAAAATACAATCTAATCGTGCACGCTTACACTTCACAATACACTCTCACACACTTCAGCACTTTCATGCGTATTTGTATGCTTTATTTATTTGCCCCTTTTATTATTTCCGCAATTTATTTTACAGTAATTTACATTACCGCATTTATATTCTCGCATCACATTCCGTCCAAAGGAAGAACCTACACATGACTTAACACTCGTGTGTATTGCATCATTTGCATCATATTCCCCATGATCCTTGATCCCATTCAAGTTGATCTTTTAAGATAGATCCTACCCCATAGGAAGGACTTTTCTCTTCTACAACATAGGAAAACAATTCAATACAAATAATTCAAACACATTAGAGAAATAGATGTTAATCATCTTAAGCGAGGTAGAATCTCCACCCCACAACAATACAATCTCTTACACTTGTGGCGGTTAAATCTCCCTTAAAATGATAGCTCGTCTTTTCTCCTAGACTCAATCAATCAACTATCCTAAATCTGTAGGAACTTTGACCACAGTCAAAGAACTCCTCAAACCCTTTAGGGAAACTACAGATACTCTGATTCCATTCCCGTCAGGATATGTAGGCATAAGATGTGACATCTTATTGAGTATACTTAGAAATAAACCCCTAGGTCTTTTAACCATTAAACAGATAAACCTTAGCAATAAACAACATAAAACAAGAGGTTCCTGTAGAGTACTACAGAAACTTAGGATGCTAGCACCTTCCCTAAGTTTAACCAACCCTCAAACCTAAAACTCTCTAGCTTGCATTTGCATTGCATTGTGGGAATTTCGATCTTTATCCCTTCCTTTGGACAAATCAAAGACCGGTTGCAAATGAATTAAAGGTTCAAGTTAATAAATAGCTTGGTATCCAAATTTCACCGCGACAAGAATGTTAGTGACACATGGACTTTCCAAGTAAGACATTAATGACAACCAAATATTTGGGAGCATGCTAAATGCACATGATATGGAATGATGTTAATGATTAATGATATGCAAGAGTCGACTCTAACAAGAGACAAGGAATCCAGAGATTCAAAGGGGAAGATAGATAAACATATCTACTTCGCCGGGGAAACAAGGAATCACACTGAATTCAAGGGAATAAGGTGTCCAAAGGCCCAATAGGAAATAAACTCACTCCTCTTGGGAAATATAAAGCTCAAGCAAGCTTGCTGGAAATGGTAGTATAACTTTAGTAGAGACACTGAATGACTCCATTGTGGAGGATTTCTTTGCACTATCAAAAATTACATTGTATAGAGAATACTGAAGAGTCTGTCTTCAATCTTGGTAACCACACACCATTGAAGTAACTACCCAACAAATAAAGTCAACCTGAGTTTCAATGGGGAAACATATTGAGATAGCACATCAAGGCTTCTGCCAACTTAAGACTCCATGGGGAACACATGATTTCCGCTTAATCCTTCCACAAGCCAAATCAAATTTATGTTTTGTTAAGTTTTCAAAAATGTTTTAAATTTAAAACTTTTGCTTACAAAATAATTATTGACGAATAAAATGATGTTTTGCATAATAAAGAAATGTAGAGAAAATAGTAAAATGCAAACAATTTAATGGCCCAAGACCTGATTTTATTCAAGAATGGTAACTTTCAAATGGCAAAGCTCCATGGAATATTTACAATTTGAAAATGGCAATAGAGAAAAGGTTACATTGAATCCAATGAAAATCTAGCCCTATTGTCTAAGTGATCTCCAAAATGTTGCTTCTGACAAGAGTGGTTGGAACAAACTTCTTATGTAATCTTCTGTAGATATGATAATCATCTGATGTAGTGAAATTCCTTTGCCCTTAACTTTTTCCTGGATCTCCCTTTCGGGTTTTCAATCCACCGCGACGCTTATTTTTACCTAAGTTGCCCTTTCGGGTTTTCGAATTAGCGAGATTTTTTTTTTCATTTTTGCCTGGATTTTCTTCATAGGTTATGATCCACCAGGATACCTATTTTTACCTAAGCCTTGCTTTTGATTTTTCGACTTACCAGGTTCTTTAGGCATAATATTTTTGTACTACATCAAAATTCACCGAGTGAGTAAGTTGTTCATTATCCATCGTTGTGAGAATTAACGAGCCTCCTGAGAAGACTGTTTTTACAACAAATGGACCATCATAATTAGGTATCCACTTTCCACGCATGTCCTTATGAACTGGAAAGATCTTTTTGAGTACAAGCTCCCCTTCTTAGAACTCTCAGACACGAACATTCTTGTCAAAAACTCTGTTGATCCTCTTTTGATATAACTAACTGTGACACATCGCGGTCATGCGCTTCTCGTCAATGAGGTTTAGTTGATCGAATCTTTCTCTAACCCATTCCACTTCATCAAGTTTGGCTTCCATTAGAACCCTTAGAGATGGTATCTCAACTTCAATAGGAAGAACTGGGTCCATCCCATATACTAGTGAAAAGGGAGTTTCCCCTGTTGAAGTATGAACAAACGTTCTATATCCATACAAGGAAAATGGCAACAGCTCATGCCGATCCTTATAAGTCTTCACCATTTTCTGCAAAATCTTCTTGATGTTCTTATTTGCAGCTTCAACGACTCCGTTCATCTTCGGACGATAGGGAGAACAACTTTGATATTTGATCCCAAAACTATCACACAACTCTTTCATTATCTTGTTATTTAGATTGGTTCCATTATCTGTTATGATTTGGCTTGGAACTCTGTATCGGCAGATAATCTCCCTTTTTATAAAACGGGAAACCACTTGTTTAGTCACGTTGGCATAAGATGTAACTTCAACCCACTTCGTGAAGTAGTCAATAAAAATAAGGATGAATCGGTGTCCATTAGAAGCCTTCAACTCAATTTCTCTGATCATGTCGATGCCCCATATAAAGAACGACCAAGGTGATGAAAATACATTTAGCAATGTTGGAGGTACATGCACCTTGTCCATATAAATCTGGAACTTATGGCACTTCCTGGCATATTGGATGCAATCACTTTCCATAGTCAACCAGTAGTATCCAGCTCTTGGAATCTTCTTGGACATGGCATATCCATTAGCATGAGTGCTGAATGTTCCTTCATAAATATCATGCATTAACAAGTCTGTTTCTCGTCTATCGACACACCTAAGCAAGACCATGTCATGATTTATTTTGTAAAGCACATCATTACTGAGAAAGAATTTGGATGCCAATCTCCTTAAAGTTTTCTTATCAAGAGATGTAGCATCAACTGGATACTCTAGAGTCTGAAGATATTTCTTAATATCGTTAAACCACAGTTTCCCATCTGTTTCTTCTTCCATCATCTGACAATAAGCAGATTCAGTCTTCCTCTCGACTCAGATGAGTGTTGCTTCATTAACAAATCTGATCTTCCACATTAAAGCTAGCATAGCCAATGCATCTGCGATGTGATTTTCAGTCCTTGGGACATGTTTTAAAGTGATCTCATCAAAGTATTCAATCATTTCCATAATGTAAGCTTTGTATGGGATTAACTTCTCATATCGGGTTTCCCATTCACCTTTGACCTGATAAATCACCAAAGCTGAGTCACCACTCACTTCAATAATTTTAATGCGAAGGCCAATTGCTGCTTCGAGGCCCAAGATGCAAGCTTCATACTCGGAAAATTTGTTGGTACACTCAAAGCATAACCTAACTCTGAATAAAGTGTAACCACTGTCCAAATTCATCAAAATGGCGCCTATTCCATGCCAATTGTAGTTGGAGGAACCTTCAAACATCATCTTCCATCGGGAACCAGGCCCGGGACCCCTATCTGGACTTGGTTCTTCATAATCCTTCTTTATCAACATAATATCTTCATCAGGGAAGTCAACTTCAGAGGTTCATAATCGTCTACCGACTGATCTGCAAGGTAATATGACAAGATGATACCCTTGATAGACTTCTGAGCAGCGTACTAGATGTCATATTCCGATAATAACATATGCCAACGAGTGATTCTTCTTGTCTGAGCAGGCTTCTCAAGAATATACTTTATCTAATCCATTTTTGAGATCAATAAAGTAGTATGACAGATCATTTCCTCAAATGCTTGGCAGCCCATGCCAAAGCACACCAAGTATTCTCTAAAAGTGAATATTGACTTTCAAAATCAGTGAACTTCTTGCTCAAATAGTAGATGGTGTGTTATTTGTGTCCAGACTCGCTTGTTGACCCAACACGTAACCCATTGATTCTTCAAGCACAGTTAGGTACATGAAAATAGGTTTACCAGGAACATGAGGAATTAAGATTGGAGGTTCATGAAGGTAACTCTTGATCTTATTAAAAGCTTACTGAAAATCTGAATTCCAAACAACTATCTGATCTTTGCGGAATAGCTTGAAAATTGGCTCACGGGTAGGAGTCATATTGGAAATAAATCTAGAGATATAATTCATCCTTCCAAGGAGACCTATAACTTGTTTCTTGGTCTGCGGAAGCGACATCTCTTGAATAGCTCGAACCTTGTCAGAATCCACCTCAATCCCTCGTTGACTAACAATGAAACCGAGCAGCTTTCCAGATCTTACCCCAAAAGTGCACTTGATAGGATTTAGCCTCAACTGATATTTCGTAAGCCTCCCAAACAACTTCAAAATATTGGCCACCCATTCTGGACATTTTGACACTGCCAAGAAACATGTATCAATCTTATTTTTGACCTTATCCCGAATCTTGAGAGCCATGTCAGGCCTAGTTCTTCGAAGCTTCTGTTTGACGGGGGACATTCTGGTCGAAGTGGTAATTTGTGAACCACTATGTTGAAGGTGGGAAAAACACTTAGAAGGGGGGGGGGGTTGAATAAGGGTTTTAAAAACTAATCGAGAGATAGAGAGAAATAACAAGTTATTTTTATACTGGTTCGTTTGAACTCAAACTAATCCAGTCCACCCTACCAAGGTGATTTCGCCTTCTCAATAAGGACTTAATCCACTATATCAAACTTGAATACAGTGTTAACCACTAAGACTACCCGTCTTAGTCTTCTCAAGAAATCCTGACCACAACTTGGTCTTCTTAAGGAAACTTTATAATAAATGTAAACTACAATGTGTGTTTTGAATGCTTCTAAAAAGCTTTAATCACAACAGTGATTTTACATAAGTTTAAGAACAAATACTATAGAAACTATTCAGCTTGAGAATGATTATATAATGAGTAGTTGAATGTTTCGTCAATGTTTGTTAATTTTCGTCAATTCGTCAACTTTGAAATGTTGTTGAAGACTTTCTTTTATAGTACTTGAGGTACGTTGCTTTGAAGACCATGTACTGAAAAGTAACTGTAGCCTTTTGTCTTCACTTGACATTTCCTTTCTCAGAAGAGGAATGTTCAGACAAATCCCTTTTGTCTGATTTCCTGCGCCATGCATGAAAGAGGAAAGAGTCGTTCAGCTAAGGACAACAAATATACCAACAGATCTATATTTGAATAGCATCTTCTTCAACAAGCTTCTTCTTCAAAGATTCTTTATCAGAGTTAAGTCATCAGAGTCTTGTGACAACAAAGTCTTGTGTCATCAGAGTCTTGCAGCAATTGTGCTAAGCGTGTAAAATATCAGAGCATAACTTGATCAACAGAGCTTCTGTACTTGCAGCTTAAAGTACTTCAGAGTCTTCTGTAGTTCTGCTCAGATTCTTCTTCAGCTTCGCTTCATATTCTTCTGCAGCTTCGCTCAGAGACTTCTGATGCGTTTCTTCTTTCGTTCAGATACTTGCATTGTAAAGCTTTCAGATGCATTTTTGCTTCCAGATGAATATTAAAAATTAATATCTGAAACAAAAACACTTAAACATAATTAGGGTATATATTTCCTTCATACAAAATTTCATTAATGTTATCATCAAAACAATGAGATATATTAAACACCAATCTGTGTTCTAACATATGTCAGTGTCTAAGCCAGGCATGTCTTAATATGACCAAGCGAATACATCAATATACTCTTTTAAAAGCTTCATCAGTCATTGCTTGATTTTTGCCCCAATCTTGACCTCTTTCTTGTCTTTGTCGGTGCCAAGATTAATAACATTCACTCGCTCCTTGTGAGGTTGAAGGTTCGTGTAATCATATTCAACCGTCTTTTCCAGTTCATTCAGAATATCAAAATCTTCATCATCCTCATCTTCGACTTGGTATATGGGCGAGTCGAAGTTAGGAGGGAAAAAAGTCATTGGATTCAATGGGTTTGGGAATTTCTCTGTATGTTTTAAATGGCTTAATTTATTAAAACACACAAAGATAGATGCAACAAAACAAAAGAAATATTTTTTTTGCTGGTTTTCAAAAGATTTCCATTTTATTTAAAAGTAAAAGCAAGAGACAGTAAATGAAACAAAATTAAGGAGTTTAAAAAAAACATCTTCATTAATCATAATAACTTTGAAAGCACGGGGCCCTACAAAATGATCATATAGCCTTGGTCATGGCTATGGAAGTTTGAAAACAACAAAACAACAAGAAAACAACAAAAAATTACTTCAACATAGGAAAGATAATAGGAATCTCAACAACTCCCCAGTTGTCCAAAGCGGCTTCGCAATAATACATCATGTGATCAACGTCTTCATCTTTAAAATCCTCCTCAACGGTGTTGATTTGGAAACCCTCACTGATAAACACTTTTTGAATGGTCTTCGGGCGTCCTTTGACAAAAGTTGATGTTCCATCATGAGTTGGTTTATAACCCAAACCCCGATGACCTAATCTTGCTTCCACTTCTCCGCCTAGGCAAGAGGTTTGGTGGTTTTGGCATTTATAAAGTAGAAAAGCAACTTGAACGAGTGAATACGAATGGATTTCTTCAAGAGAAACATAACCTTTGCATAACATGTTATTACAATGCCAACTTAAATACATTAACAAATTTAGGAAAATTACATAAGAAAACAACCAACAAACATAAAATCTAACAATATAAAGTCAGAGTCTTCTGCACAAATACACCATATGCAAGGAGGGGATTGTTTCTTGTTCAAGTAAGAGATTTATTTGAACTTGGGTGTTGCACCCCAAATTTTGACCCCTTAGATTCTAATTATCCTTTTAGGAGCATACTCATAAATTATCTAACCTTAACCCAGTGCAAGTTTGTCTTTGTCAAGTTACAGATGAATCAGGGTTTTGTACAGTGAAATCGAAGCTTCAGGGTTTGCGACCAATCAAAGTTGTAAGCTGATTCAATCATGAAACAAGATTAAGGGTATCATATGATGTCAATTGAGAACCCAATTTGAGATTGTTGCTCTAGAATCAAGAACAACGTATTTCAGGGCACCCGATTAGGGTTTTTGACCAGTAAAAGTCAACAGTAGTTTGACTTTGATGATGGAAGGTGTTTTAATGATGAGATTATGATTCATAAAGTTCATATAGCTTAATAAAGTTCATTCAAGAAGTTTCAAAGTCTCAGGAGGTCCAGAGTATCAACAGACAACTCGGTAGTCACCGATCGATCGTACGATTGACCGAAAAGTCAACTCTTCAAATTTTAGGAATTGGACTTCAAGTTGTGAAACAAAATTGTTCCTTATATCATATTGGACTTGAATATCAATTTTCATGACCGTTGGATCAAGGATGAAGGAGTAATCGAAAAATCGGGAAATTAGGGTTTTGAAAGGGGCTAAACTATAACTCCTTAACCACACATCCAATTGAGTTGGTTCAAAGCTCATTTGGAAGCTCTTGAAAAATCCTACAAAAGGTCCTAAGTGGTCCATGATCAGAAAATGCATAGATTTGGAGTTATGATCAAATTCATTTCTAGAAGGGAAAAAGACTTGGAGAAATTTCACTTTTAAGTTCATTTTTTAGCAACTTTGGGAGACTTTTTGGCCAAATTCCTTTGGGAAATTGAAACTCATGAAAACATGAATGTTGTAGAGCTATTTTAGGGCTTTCTAAAAAGTACTAGCACATCTCAAAAGGATTTGTGAGCTGAAAGTTATGGTTATGGCAAGTTGAGGGTTTTATACTTTAGTCCCACATTGTCAAAATTCAAGAATTCATTTTTTCATCAAAATTGACCAATCTCAGCTGGTGAACTATATTGTATCTGATATGTAAGGAGTTTGTAGCATGAAAAACAAAGGAATTGTGTAGAAGAACTCAAAAGGCCAAGCTTTGCAAGTTGCCTTGCAAGTTGGTTTGCAACTTGCACCAAAAAGTGAAAAACAAGCATGAGGTGTAAAAGGCCATTCTGAACCATCCACAAGCTGTACCTCCTAGCCTGCAATTAACCATACTAGCTCATCATTTTTTTGACTATTGAGGCTTGCCTATCAGCCAAGAAAACCCTCTTGTGGAGGTTTCATCCAAAAAGTGAAAAACCTTTCTTCAAAGTGAAGAAATCTTCAAATCTGCCCCAAGCCACTTCCTTGCCTATAAATAGAACCCACACTACTTCATTTGCTACATAATATCCATTCTAAAAACCAGAGAAAGCTCAAGCTCTCACTCCTTCCACTCTTTACTTCAAAATCACAAGAATCACAAAATTGCCAAAAACCACCAAAAATCTGTCTTGGTAGTTTTGCTGCCAAATTCATTTCTCCCTATTCAAACACCCCAAAAACCATCCACACAATCTCTAAATATGATATAGAAGGTGCTCCAACCTTTAGACCACTAAAAAACATCACCATTCAAAAAGTTAACTTCATCACCAAGTTACTTTGACCAAAAGCCACAATCTGTCAAAACTTGTTCTAGCTGTTCTCTTGGTGTTCTAATCACTCACACACTTCACATACATCATTTCTCAGCTGTCTAAGGCATTGGAAACAAGCAGTGGAGTTTATTTCTTCAACTGACTTAGGATTTTCATTTTTGCTTAAAAGAGAAGAAAGACACAAAGCTTGGTGGTGGCTCGAAGTTCCTCTGGTTTTCTGGTTTATTTTGCTTGCTCAAGATTATCTGCAACAGGTATGAAGTGTCTAACCTCATTACATTCATCACAATATCATGAGAATCATTTTGAGTTGTTTTACCTATAAGCTTGCTACCACTTGTTTTTCTTACATGCATCCAATAATGTCAAAACTGAGGCTTACTTGTTTTATAAGTTTGATTACAGTTTGTCATGTGTATATGTGTTTAGTGTGATATGCATTTGCTTGCTCATTTCATTTTCATTCAAAACTGCCCTGCTACATAATGAACAAAAGGCTATTTTTTGCATCAAGCTGGCAAGTTGTGATGTTGCTTTGATTTGTGTTTGGTTTGGTAGTTCCCAACAGTTGGTATATTGTGCTTACAATGTGTTTGAGCATCTAGCTTGAGTTACCTGCTTCTGTTTTTAGGATAGGACCTTCAAAAGGAATTTTTCTTCACATCTCAACAGCCTGAAATCCATTTTTGCATCACAACTTATTTAGAGTTTTGTTTCCTGCTTAGACACTCTTGATTATATGTAGGTGATGTGTGTGTATGATCTTTTGATGCAAGTATGCTTTAAATCATGACTTGAACATTTTGAAGCATTGAACAAAAACCAAAAGCTGAAGCCAGCATACCATTTCTGAGTACAGGCTGTTTTGAATCCTAATGTTTGTTGGCATTCACTCAATATCATGATTATGAGGTGTGTGTGTGTGTGTGTGTGTGTGTGTGTGTGTGATTGAACTGACCTGAAATCATTTTGAACTGAAAATAAGCATGTTCATACATCTCACAAACACTAAAATGCATTTTGAAAACCATATCTTACCACAGTCTCTTTTTGATCTCAAATTGTTTTCAAACTCACTCAAAATCATATACATATGTTGTGTGTGTGATTAATTGGATCAGAAT
This sequence comes from Lathyrus sativus, assembly GCA_963859935.3. Taxonomy (NCBI): domain Eukaryota; kingdom Viridiplantae; phylum Streptophyta; class Magnoliopsida; order Fabales; family Fabaceae; genus Lathyrus; species Lathyrus sativus. The sequence goes on along the minus strand of OZ012735.1, from coordinate 558,582,284 downwards.
GTGCATAGAACTAGAATCCCACATCATCATGCATCATCTTCATGTTATGTACAACTTGAAATACCAGTTTTTGTGACAGCCCCTTTTTGGCTTCAAAATATGTTTGATTTCACTTCATACAATGTATATGATGTGTAAGTGTGTTTTAAATGATCAACTTTTGCATGATACATGAATTGCACATCCTACTGCCCCTCACCAATACCAAATGTTGCATTTTGAAAATCACTTTTCATAACAGACTTCCTTGAACTCTTTTTTTCAATTTGAATCCATCTCATGGCACATGTTTGAACTGTTTGAGTGATTGGTTTGGTTAAAATGTGTCTATAACATGATTTGAATTTGCTCATGCCTTGTAAAGCAATCAAAGTGCATTTCAAAAACCATATCTTGCTACAGTCAGCCTTTAACCCCAAGTCAAGTTTGAACACCCTTGGTAATCTATGTTTGATGTGTATATGTGACTGATCCACCAAAACTATGCTTAGAGCTTGAACTGCATTTTCACATGATTGCATCAAAAAGTTACTTTTGCAACTTACATGTCATTTATCATAGCAAGCTGTCTTGAAGCTTTGTTCTGATTTGAATATATTCATTATCATTGTTATGTTGTGTGTGCATGATCACTTGGGTTCAAAACTGGTTGGATTGGGGGGTTCACATCAAAATGCATTTTTAAACAACCAAAAGAAACTACTATCGGGTTTTTCATTAGAGAAGGAATTTTGAAAATCTAAAACCATCATCATGTTCCTCATGAAATTCTACATCATTTAGACCTAAATTTTGTCAAAAAACATAAAGAAATGAGAAAGTTATGGCCAAATTGCAAAACTGATTTTGGTGCCTTGATTTTGCCCAACCTAGTTTTTGAATACCCCTCATATATTTATGGGGTGGCTTCCATCAATGGATGTATAGCCACCCCAGTGGTAAGACCATATGCCTAAACGCACCTTGCAAGCCTTGAACCTGGGTTTGACCCCTGAGGAGGGCAACCCTTTTGATTAATTTTGTCATTTTTCATACCAACTTCAAAAAATCACATCTCTCTCAATTTTAATCATTTTTTACCCATTATTTTTGAAATGTGTTCATCTTGATGTCTAATTTCATGTCATATTTTTTATTTTCATGTTTGCATAATTTTTCACCTCCTTTGACTATGCAAGTTGTGTACTTTTTGTGATCGTTTTGACGCATGCAGATGAATTTTCTCTTGATGTACTTGTAATTATTTGTGATACATGCTTGAATTCATACCCCTAAATGTTATTTAACATGTTAGGGCTTCATCTTTGGTTGTTACCATATTCATGTTACTTCATCTGTTAGCTTAATTAAACTCGATCTGTCGTCACAGTTCCTGTTTTGTTTATCTGCTTTGATTGTCATCAATGCATTTTCAATCTTATCAATTTCTCATGCTCATGGTTGTCACCATGAATACATCTTTATTATGTTGTTACTTTCCTTTTATTTTATTTTATTTTATTATTTTTTTTTCCCAAGTGATGAAGCTTGTTAGCTCTCATCTAGTTGCCTCTCCTGTCTACTTCCAAAGGAAAAGTCTGTCTATTTGACCCTCATGTCATGGATACATCCCTCATCCCTCTCTTGACTTTGTTAAGTCACTTTAACCCTAGATTAGAAGCCATTAGACTTTGCTTCAAGTCTAAGAAACCCACCTGTACTAGGAGTGTTCTTCAACTAGAACCCTAGGATAGAGTTTTTCAACTCTTTGTGAGAATCATCATCATGATTTCTTACTTCCCCTTTTGACTATTACAACTTAGATTAGGGATTTTTGTCAAACTCCACACAAACATTGTCATGTTTGTTCCCCCTTGAACCTTGATCATAATCAAGTGTTCTTCTTCCCTTGTGAGGGGAACTACGATTGCTCTTCTTCCCTTGTTCTTCGTAGGCAGAAGACGCGACGTCTTTGCGAGCAAACTTAGTGTATATAACTTTAGGTTTCAACTCATATCTTTTCCCAATCCATAGTATATTTTCACAACTTAGCAAGCAATCAAACAAAAGGTTCCTGTAGAGTACTACAGATGCTTAGGGTGCTAACACCTTCCCTAGGTATAACCAACCCTCGATCCCCGAATCTCTTAAGCGTTGTCGTTACATCACGAAAAAGGTTTTTCTTTCTTTAGACCTTTCCTTTGGATAAAATAAAGTTCGGTTGTAAAAGAATTAAGATTCAAGTTAACCTAATAGCTTGATATCCAATTTTCACCGCAACATAAATGGCGACTTCACTGGGGACCGAAGATTTATTGCTTTGAGGGTTTAGCCTATCTTGTTTGAATACTAGCTTATTTGTGAATGCTTGTAAATATGTACATATGTGCTCTGTTGGATCTTGGGAACTTTGAGTGGTGAGACAACATTGTACCCGTGTTTGAGCGTACTTATGATAGGATGGTGGTATATTCAAGGAGACTTATAGGGAGTTGATTCCCGACCAAGTTGACTTGAGAAAACCTCCGCTCAGTAGAGGCCCTTCTGAGAGTTAGTATTGTTGATCGAGTATTCGTGAAAACAATGCTACTTTCTACATGGGAGCCCGTGAAACTGAGGACCTTTAGGTTACCTTTTTCCCACTATGGCCTTATTAGGATGTAGTGCGATGACTATAAGGAAGTAATTCTAAAATAGTTGATACGCGATACTACACTTGGACGAGACTCTCTTGAGAATATTATCGACCAAGTATTTGGGAAATTGATAATATCCGAAAGATGGGTCGAGGACTCTGGGACCTATTTTAGAACCTTGCTCTACAGTTTTGAAGGCCTTAGTACATACCTTTGGGGTGGGTAGACCTTGACTCCTTACTCATGTTCTCCAAACCAAAACCTTTATCTATTTACCCATGTGTATATGTGAATCTGTGCTTACCTGTGTTTGTGCATTCATGCATTCATGAACATCATGTCATAAAGTTTCATGGAACTTAGATCTCTTGTTTGTAAACATTAGGATCATCATGGATAGTGGAAAAAAGAAAACTATGAAGTACACTTACAAAATTCCTAACTTGGATGACATAGAAAGGTTGAGCACTTTGATAACAGATCTAGAAGGATTCAAGAGCAGGTATGGGAACTTATTATCATTGTTGAGGGTAACAAAGAAGATGGATCTGGGACTTCTCTCCACACTTCTCCAGTTTTATGATCCACTCTATCATTGTTTCACTTTTCCTGATTATCAGCTGGTACTACACTTGAGGAATATTCTTGTTTGATTGGTTTGCCTATTCTTGAAGACTATCCTTTTCCAATCATGGAAAAGGACCCTAAGGAAGAAGAAATTGCTAAAGCTACACGTTTGGGATTAATGGATATTCAGAAAAATATGGTTACTAAAAGAGGAGTATTTGGTTTGACTGCCGAGTTCTTGGTTGGGAAAGCACAATACTATGTTGATCACTTGAGTATGGATGCATTCGAGGCCATCTTTGCCTTGCTCATTTATGGGATCTTCTTGTTTCCAAGTTTTGATAATTTTGTGGATCTCAATGCCATTAAGATTTTCTTGAAGAAAAACCTTGTGCCTGCTTTATTAGCTGACACCTATCATTTTGTTCACTTGAGAAATCTGCATAAAGGAGGAATGATTTCCTGCTGTGTCCCTTTGTTATATAAGTGGTTTATTTCTCACTTACCTAAGGCTCATGCTTTTTGGAAGGAAGGTTGGTGGTCTCAGAAGGTTATGGCTCTTACTCACTCTGATATTGATTGGTACAGTCGTAATTACGATGGGATAAAAATCATTGACAATTGTGGAAGCTTTGGTAACATACCTCTCCTGGGTACAAGTGGAGGAATCAGTTATAGCCATGTTCTCGCTCGCCAACAGCTTAGATATCCTTTGTAGGACAAACCGAATAGTGCTCATGTGGAGAATATTTTCTTTAGGGGAAGTTCAGAGTTGAAAGGAGAAATTCTAAAAGCTTGGGGTCATGTACACAAGAAAGGAAAGGAAGACTTAGGGAAGCATAATTGCGTCTCTCTCGAGCCTTATCTCCAATGGGTCCGAAAGAGAGTTATTCAACTGAAGATGCCTTATCCTCAGCAGAAACCTATGGTTTTAGAGGAGGAACACACAATGATCTTTATGTCTGAAGAGGAGAAGTTAAAGATTGCCTTGAGAAAATCACAACAAACTGAAGTAGCCTGGAAATACAAGTACCAAGTGGCCATGGAAGAGAATGATGAACTCCGTAGACAACTACAGGCGAAGGACGAAGAAATGATTGCTTATAAGAAGAGGAAGACACTGGAAGGTTTATCTTCTTCCAGCTCTCAGCCAACTCCATGGAAGCTAGTCGTGGACAAACTCATTCTTGAGAAGACTCAGATGGAAGAAGAAATCAAGAAGCTCAAAGCAAAAGAGGACTTTTATTTAGAATACTGTCAGCCTTAGGACTTTTGTAAAATGTACTAGATATTTTGTAATACAATCTTGAAAATCAATGAAATGAAATGATGTTTTGATCTGAGTTCCATGAAACCTTTGCATTTGCATTTTCATTAATTAATCATTCAAGGAACTAAAGATTGTTTTGCAGATATTATAGGATGGATTCTGGAAAGAAAGCAGAGGTTGTGTTCCAAAGACCAAAATTGGAGAACTTGAAGAAACTGGTAAGTTTAGTAGAAGACCCCGAGGCACTCAGAGAGAAGTATGGGAATATGCTGTCTTTGCTAGAAGTTCAAGTGTATGAAGAAATGTTATCCGCACTCGTGCAGTTCTATGATTCAACCTATCACTGTTTCACCTTTCTAGACTATCAGTTGCTACCAACCTTGGAAGAATATTCCGCCCTGATGGGAGTAGGCGTCACTCCTAGACCATTTTCTAGAAGAGAAGGGACTCCTAATGAAAGAGCAGTTGCAGAGGCCGCGTATTTGGAGGTGGACGAGGTACGATCTCATATGGTTGCTAAGGGGGGGTTGTATGGATTTCCAGCTATGTTCCTGTATGAAAAAGCTCAAAGCTATGCCTTGTCAAAAAATATTGAAGCATTTAAGGCCATCCTGGTTTTGTTAATTTATGGACTGTTCCTGTTCCCGACTGCTAATGATTTTGTGGACGCAAATGCAATCAGCCTTTTCTTAATCAAGAATCATGTACCTACCTTGCTGGCTAATACGTACTTTACCATCCACCGTAGGAACCGTCATGGAGTTGGACGGGTTGAGTGTTGCACCGTTCTCCTGCACAAGTGGTTTATTTCGCACTTGCCAAAAATTCCAGCCCTCTGGGATAAGCAAAATGGGCTCTCATGGACAGAAAAGGTGCTATTGCTCAAACACTCAGATATTAAGTGGTATGACCCTATGTATGGAGGGATTGCCATGATCCAAAGCTGTGGAGATTTCCTGAATGTACCGCTTATCAGCGTCAATGGTTGCATCAGCTATAATCCTATTCTGGCTCGTCGACATTTGGGGCACCCCATGGAGGATGAACCTGACCCAGACTTTTTGAGAAGATTTTACATTGAAGATGGGAAGAATCCCGCTTACAGGGCTCAAATTGTGTATGCTTGGCGTTATGTCCACACGAGGGGAGTAACTGCCTTAGGTTACCACGACTCTACTGTTTCAGAATCTTACTTATCATGGGTAAAAGGAGCAGTGTTGAAGATGTTCTACACTCGTTTTGAGCTTGACTCACCCAAACCTACTCTCGTAGAAGAATTGAAAGCTGCTTTGGCAAAAGCTGAAAAAGAAGGAAAGGCTTGGAGAGATAAGTATTTCAAGGCTACGCAAGAGAAGGAAGAACTTCAAGAATTGATCCGTCAAGGTGGAAAGAGAAGTCATCCAGAAGACGAAGGGCCATCCAACCAGAAGATTTAAAATCCTTTTGTTTTCTATTTTATTTCATCATGTATTTTGTATTGAAGACTTGTACTTCAGTTTCAGAATCGTTGTTGTAAAACTCTCAGTCATTAATCTATGAGGACTTTTGAATTTGCTTATTTCCCCATTGTTATAATTTCTGCAAATATTTCTTGGGATTCCTTGAATGATTAATTTTGCATTGTTGCATTTTGCATTCATAAGCATCATATGTGCATGTTCTTGTGTTGTGTCTCATCTCGCTGTCTTGTCTCCAGAAAGAATCACACGGAATCCTCAACACCGATACAACACCCGAGCCCAAGCTCGCCTAAGAATGGAAGGACAAAATTTGGATGTGGACAGGATTGATAATGAACTTGGAGAGCTACGAGGAGGCATGGGGCAGATCATGGAAGCCTTACAAGTCATTCGTGCAAAGTTGGACACTCAAGCCATTGTTGTTTCTGAAATCACTAGCATAGTTGTAGAGCCGATCCCAACGGCAGTCACTGTTGTAAATGTACCACCATACGGGTTATCGTCGGGTTTTGTACCTCCACCAGTAGTCAATCAACAAACAGTTCCTTTAGGGCCAGAAGTTCCTCAAGCTATTCCTACTTACACTCAGCCTTCTATTCAGGTTCAAGCGCGCCCTGTTTTTCTTAATCCTCCACCAGTGTACGAAGGTCTTGATGGGTATGAAGAAGAAAGCGGACGACATGATAAGTTGAAAGAAAGTGTAGAAACTATCGGCAGGAAAGTCAGAGCAATGGAAGGAAATGACATCTTTGGTACTGATGCCAGAGATATGTGCTTAGTGTCTGGATTGGTAATTCCGCCAAAATTCAAGGTTCCCAATTTTGATCAGTATTCTGGGGCTACTTGTCCTCGAACGCATCTGATTATGTATTACCGAAGAATGGCCGCTCACGTGGAAGATGACAAGTTAATGATTCACTGTTTCCAAGATACTCTGAAATGAGCTCCTGCTAAATGGTATTTGGGCTTGGATCAGTCTCGTACTCATAGTTTCCAAGACTTGGATGATGCTTTTGTGAAACATTACAAGTACAACATGGATTTAGCCCCTGATAGAAGACAGTTACTGAGTATGTCACAAAAGAGTTTGGAATCTTTCAAAGAGTATGCACAGAGGTGGAGGGAAACTGCCTCTCAGGTAGAACCTCCTTTGAGTGAAAAAGAGTTGACAGATTGGTTCGTCGATACAGTAAGACCAGAGTTTTATTAGAAGATGATCAGTAGTGTAACCACAAGTTTTTCTGATATAGTAGCAGTAGGGGTGAGAGTGGAGTTAGGAATGAAGAATGGGAAGGTGGCTAGCAGTTCCAGCAGTTCTGGTAACAACAATGTCAAGAAGCTCAGCAGTAACTTCCATAAAAAGAAGGAAGGGGAGACAAATGCAGTAACTGTGGGAAGAAAGAGTCGCACCTGGAGACCGCCTTACCAACAGTATCAGCAGAGTTCTGTTTAACAACCTCAGCAAGGCTTTGTTCAGCAGCCTCAAGCAAGTTATGTTCAACAATCCCAGCAACAACGACCAATGTATCCGTTGCAGTATGCCTAACAACCATATGTGGCAGCTGTAACTCCAGCTTTCAGCCATCCTGTTCCCAGTTATCAGACAGTGCAACCGGCACCTGTATATCAGCCAATTCAACAAGGGTATCAACGAGCGTCCAACGCTCCACCCTACCAGCAACATCATCAGCCCAGAGCTCAAGCACCCAGACAAAACTACCAGAATCGAAGACCAACAACAAAACCTCCACTTCCTCAGATACCGATGACGTACACAGAGTTGTACCCCTCCTTAGTACAGCAGGGATTGGTAACAACACGACCATTAAATCCAGACACCACATCTCCTCATTATAATCCAAATGCCCATTGTGCCTTTCACGAAGGCGCTGCCGGTCATGATTTAGAAGGTTGTCTTGCTTTAAAACATCTTGTCAGGGAGTTGATGGAAAAGAAGATCTTGTCTTTTGATGATGTACCCCCAAATGTTAAAAGTAATCCATTGCCGAACCATGGAGGGGTTAATGTTGTAGAAGAAGTTTCAGATCAAAGGGTAGTCCAAGGTGTGTCAGAGATCAAAACCCCGTTAAGGTTACTTCACGAGAAACTGCTCAAAGCAGGATTGGTAGAGGATACCCATAACGATTGTAAAGAATGTTCTAGTGATTCTAGAGGGTGTGATAAGGTACGAGGAGATATACAAAGATTGATTGATAAGGGAGTGTTACAAGTGTGTAGTAAGGTGAGGAAAGAAGAAGTTTCGGTAATTGAGCCTGTTTTTAATTTACCAAAGAAAGGTGAGAAAGTTCCGGTGTTCAAAATGGCCAACAAAAATACGAAACCCGTTTTCAAAAAACCGGCTAGCGATCAACCTCGACCGGTTATTATTCAGAAACCAAGACCATTCTCTTTTGAAAGCACAAAAACCGTTCCATGGAAGTATGACATGACTGTGATAGACCGAAGATCTAGGAGAGTTAGTCAGAAAGAGACAGTGAAAGACGACCAAGTGGACGTGACAAACATTGCAGGTACAAGCAAAATGACCCGTAGTGGTCGAATCTATCAACCAAAGATAACAGTAGCCGCTCCGAAAGAGGTTACCCCTGCTGCGGCAAAAGAAAAAGTGGTACCAAGTACTGAAGGAGACGACGAAGAATTCTTAAGGATTATTCGGAAAAGTGATTACAGGGTTATTGATTAGCTCCACCAAACCCCATCAAAGATATCAATCTTGTCTCTCTTGATGAACTCTCCAGCTCATAGAGAAGCTCTGCAAAAAGTATTGAAGCAGGCACATGTGACAAAAGACATAACTCTCAGAAATTTTGATTCAGTAATAGCCAACATTACAGCCTGTAACACCCTAAGCTTTAGTGATGCAGAATTACCGGACGGAGGACGCAATCACAACCTTGCATTTCACATATCTGTCAGGTGCCAAGAAGACACCATGGCACGAGTCTTGGTCGATACGGGGTCCTCACTGAATGTATTGCCCGCAAGGATGCTCGCAAGGTTAGCATATACAAGGGAGGAAATGAGACCAACATCTTTGATTGTAAAAGCTTTTGATGGTTCAAGAAGAACGGTTGTTGGAGAGGTAGAATTGCCAATCATGATCGGACCTCAGGTGTTCGATATTACATTCCAAGTCATGGACATTAACCCAGCTTATAGTTGTTTGTTGGGACGACCATGGATTCACGCCGCTGGGGCAGTAACTTCCACCTTACATCAGAGAATGAAATTTGTTGTGAATGATAAATTAGTGATTGTACACGGTGAAGAAGACCTAATGGTGAGCAATCTGTCATTGTTCAAGTATATCGAAGCAGATGAGGGCGCGTTAGAAACTTCCTTTCAGGCACTCGAGATAGCTAATGCAGTGATGTTGGAAGAAACAGTGGCTAAGAGTGGTCCGTCATTTGCATCCACTCGGAGCATCAAGTCTACACTGGAAGAAGGCACTCCTGCAGGTTGGGGAGAGATTATCGAAGTAAAACCAAAGATGGATCACCGAGGTTTGGGTTACAAACCAACTCACGATGAAGCACCAACACATGACAAAGGACGTCCAAAGACTATAAAAGAAGTATTCATCAGTGGAGGTTTCCAAATCAGTGTTGTGGAAGAAGATTCCGAAGATGAAGACCTTGAACAGTTAATGTATCATTGCAACGCTGCCTCGAGCAACTGGGAAGCTATTGAGATTCCTTTGGTTATTCCTGAGTTAAAGTAATTTGTTTGTCTTTCTTTTCTTGTTTTTGTTTCGAATCTCCATAGCCATGCCCAAGGCTATAGGAATGTTTTGTACGGGCCCCGAGCTTTCAAGAAAATCAATGAAAAATGAACTATTTTGTTAATTTCCTTGTGTTATTTCCTTTACTGCTTTTGCTTTCATTTTAAACGAAAAATGGCAATCTTAAAAAACCAAAACAAATTTCTCTCTTGTGTGCTGCATTTGTCTTTGTGTGTTTTAATAAATTAAGCCATTCCAACGTGCAGTGATGTCCTAAAACCCATTGAATCCCATGACTTTGCATTCCCTCCTGACTTTGATTCACCAATATACCAAGCTAAAGATGAGGATGAAGATTTTGAAATCCCTGATGAACTGGTAAAATTGGCACACCATGAGTATGCAGAGCTTCAACCCTACAAAGAACATGTAGAAGTCATTAATATTGGCACCAAAGAAGACAAGGAAGAAGTCAAGATTGGGGCAGCTCTAGGGGCAGAAGTCAAGCAGCAACTAGAAGAACTTTTGAAAGAATATATGGATGTATTTGCTTGGTCGTACCAAGATATGCCAGGTCTAGACACCGACATAGTGGTTCACAAGTTACCACTTCGACCAAAATGCCCACCGGTTAAGCAAAAGCTCCGAAGATCCAGACCTGACATGGCTCTCAAAATTCGAGATGAGGTGAAAAAACAGATTGATGCGGGTTTCTTAGCAGTGTCCAAATACCCCGAATGGGTGGCCAATATTGTACCTGTACTGAAAAAAGATGGGAAAGTCAGAATGTGTGTGGATTACAGGGACCTAAACAAGGCCAGTCCGAAGGATGATTTCCCTTTGCCACATATCGATACGTTGGTGGATAATACGGCTCGTTTTGCAGTTTTCTCATTTATGGATGGGTTCTCCGGTTACAATCAGATTAAGATGGATCCCGATGACATGGAAAAAACTACTTTCATTACTCCGTGAGGAACTTACTGTTACAAAGTTATGCCTTTCGGTCTGAAGAACGCAGGTGCTACTTATCAAAGGGTCATGGTAACTTTATTTCATGATATGATGCACAAGGAGATAGAGGTATATGTTGATGACATGATAGCCAAATCTCAAAGCGAGGAGGACCATTTGGAACATCTTGTGAAACTATTTAAGAGACTCAGAAAATATCAGTTGAGACTGAATCCAGCCAAGTGTACCTTTGGAGTAAGATCTGGGAAGTTACTCGGTTTCATTGTCAGTCACCGAGGGATTGAGGTGGATCCAGACAAAGTCCGAGCCATTCAAGACATGCCAGCTCCACAAACAAAAAAGCAAGTCAGAGGTTTTCTTGGAAGACTGAACTACATATCCAGATTTATTTTCAAAAGTTTCTCATTCTTCAAGTAAAAACAAATTTGCACACTTCTTCTAACGCTCTGATTCAACAAATTTTCCATCAGAATCCTTAAGAAACTTGTTCGATAAAAATGCTTGAAATCCTCTGAGTCTTTTTTCGGCCAATTGAAGACAATATTTTTTTTTCGATCGTCACTAATATTAAAAGACCTTTGCAAACAAATTAACATACATATAGTATGTTAGTATAAATAATTTAAAGACATAATCTTCAACAAAAATAAATAATATCATATATGATACCTGTATCTCACTCCATATTTTTTCTTTAGCGGTTTTCAATGATGGAATTCTCCAATCATCACAAACAAGTACCTCAATATAACTTGTCAATATCGCATCGTTAGGCTCAATTAATTGGTCCATTTCTTTCCAATGCACATCATATTTTATACCTTTATCTCTCGCACAAATGATTCCCTTCATAATCATTATTCCTCTTGTAATATCTCCTTCCACATCATGTACTGGTTTGTTTCCACCATTTTTAGAAGTATCATGTGATTTTTCCTCGTTGCTAGCCATAATACTTGTAAATCAGAAAAACAAACTTATGAAATGAATGACAAATATATATGAAAAGAAAAATATAAATAAGAAAAACATATATAACTTTATTGAAAGACAAATATATAATTTTATTGAATGACATAATATATAATTTTACTAGTACCTTTTTCACTAACATCTCTTTCTTTTCTTCGTTGGAACGTGGTTTATATCTCTTAACAACACAGACGGATGAAGTGATCCAAATTCCCTCGTTATGATCATTTATAATATATAATTCATTCGCTCTAATATCTTCATCTTGATCGTCTATAATATAAGATTCCTTCTCAACATCAACATCACCTTGATCTCCAATGTTATCATCGATTACTTTGTTGGAAAAAATCACTATATACCATTTCGTACTTGTCAGATCAGTAATATAGAACACTTGTTTAGCTTGTGTGGCTAGAATAAAAGGCTCCTCTTTGTACCCACTTTATTAAGATCCACTTGCAAAAATCCTAACTTATCCATTCGTATGCCACTATTATTTTCAACCCACTTGCATCCAAAGATAAGAATATGAAACTTCTCATAATCAAACACCCAAATGCACTCGATAACCCCAAAATATGATAGATTTGCATATTTGAGGTTTAAATCCTTCACACATGAAATGTGCATTGATTCAGCAAGCACGGTGACACCACTATTTTGCATTGTACTTTTATCATCTTATTTTTGGTATAAAATGTGTATCCATTAATTGTGTATGCGCTATAAGAAAACACATGAAAACTTGGACCATATGCTAAACATCTCAACCTTTATATTATTGAAGCGGGATCAAAATAAAACTTTGAATAAATATGATCTTTGAACCATGGTATAAAACTTCGGTTGTGCTCTCGTACTATCCAATTTCCATTTCTATTTGGATTTAAACCTCAGAAAATGTCCTTGTTTGTTTCAACATACGACTCAACGTCAATGTCATTGTGCAGAACATACAAATGCACCTGCTCCCGTTCAGCCCTTGAAAATGTCACAACTTTATTTCCAATTAATTGTTTTCCTACATTTTTTTTAAACAACATGGGATTTTGGGAGGCCAATGGATTGAACATTGGACAAAGATTCAGTACAAAACTCAATCACTTCTTCAACAATGTATCGTTCAACAATACATCCCTTTGGTCAACTTCAGTTTTTCACATACCCTTTCAATATTTTCATATAACGTTCAACAGAGTACATCCATCTCATATAAGCTGGTCCACACAATTGTATCTCTTTCACAAGATGAAAAAATAGATGTACCATTATGTCAAAAATTATGGAGGAAAATACATTTCAAGCTCACACAAAGTAATAACTATTTCTTTTTGCAATGTTGGTAAGATCGCAGGATCGATCACTTTACTACAAATTGACCTGAAGAAAAAACACAATTTAGTTATTGCGCTTCTTACTTTTTCAGGCAAAATAGAACGTATACCTATTGGTAGAAATTGTTCCATTATAACATGGAAATCATGTATCTTTAAAATATTTAACTTGAGGTCTTTCATAGACATAAGTCTTATAAGATCTGAAGAGTATCCTTCTGGAACTTTAACTTCACTTAGAAACTTACACAATATCTTTTTCTCCTTTCTAGATAAAGTATAAGTAGCAGGTGGTAGATATGTTCGATTTCCGTTCTTCAAGGGTCCTAATTCATTTCTTATTCCCATCGCTACCAAGTCCTTTCTTGCTTTAAGGCCATCCTTAGACTTTCCTTGTATATTGAGTAACGTACCAATAAGACTTTCAAATACATTTTTTTCAATATGTGTAACATCAAGGAAATGTCTTACGACCAATGACTTCCAATACGACAATTCAAAAAAAATTGACCTCTTCTTCCACCCACGTGTGACAAGCGTATGAGCAAAAGGCTTTCCAAACTTAATACTCACATCTTTCACCTTTTCAAAAATTTGTTCATCTGTCAATGTAGGTGGAGCTCTACCTTATTCTGAATTTCCATTGAATGCTTTTCTCCACCCATGATGGTGATGATTAGAATTTAAGAATCTACGATGACCAAGAAATAAATTCTTCTGACCAAATTCCAATCACGTCCAATCTGTGTTTTCTTCACAAATAGGACACACACATTGACCTTTAATGCTATACCCCAATAGATTTTCGTATGCTGGAAAATCATTAATTGTGCCAAACAACATCGCCCTCAAATTGAAACTTTATTTCCTATATCCACATAAACCTCCACACCATTCTTCCACAAACTCTTTAAGTCTTTGATTAAAGGTGTCAAGTATATGTCTATGTCATTCCTGGTTGTTTAGGACCAGAAACTAACATAGATAACATCATGTACTTACGCTTCATACATAGCCATGGAGAAAGGTTATAAATCATAATAATCACAGGCCATATGGAATGTGAGATACTTTCTAGACCATGCGGGTTCATTCCATCAGTAGATAATGCCAAGCGAAGGTTTCTCACTTCTTCTTCAAAATCGGGATACTCATTATCAGTTTTCATCCATTGTGGTGAATCTGCCGGATGTCGATACTTTCCATCTATAATTCTATCATCTGCATGCCAAGTCAAGTGTTTTGCATTTGTTTCACTACGAGACATGCGTCTAAATCTCAGAATTATAGAAAAATACCATAAGATTTTTGTTGGGGACAACTTTTTCTTATACCGAGATACACTGCATTTAGGACACCCGTTTAATGATGCATATTCATTTCAAAACAAAATGCAATCATTTGGACAAACATGTATCTTATCATAGCTCATTCCAATAGAGCACAATATTTTTTTGGCTTCATAGGTTCGATTGGGAAGAACATTATCCTTCAGAAGCATCTCTTTCATGAGGGCTAATAACTCTGTGAAACTTTTATCCGACCATCCATCGCCCGCCTTTAAGTTGTACAACTTTAATACCACATACAATCTTGTAAAAGTAGTGCAACCTTTATACAACGATTTCTCTGCATTGCTTACCAACCTCTAAAACATTTTGGGATAATCCTGAAGATCTTCTTCAAGTGCTTCTACAATCTCTTCGACTCGATCATAGTCGTATGTATCTGTGCCATTGTCATTTGAAGCATAGGTCGTATTATCTCCTGGTTCAACATTCTCGTTACTTATCTCACCATGTAATGTCCAACATGTATAACTTCGATCAATTCCACGCCTCTTTAAATGAAATTCCAACTGAATGCACCAATCTGACACTCATAACAGTAACCTAGGCAAGGACATGTGATCCTACTGGGGTCTTTGGCATGTTCAACAACAAACTTAATGAATTTTGATACCCCATTCTCGTAATATTTTGACAATTGATTAGAAGACATTCATTTTTTATCCATACTAATTAAGTAAACTAAACTAAACTAAGTAAGCTAAATAAAAACAATGATTACATGTAGCAACTATAAAGGAGTCAGCAACTTCTAGAACTACACATTAAGATTCTTGGAAATGATCACAATCTTACTCTTCATAAGTAACCCCTATAACAAATTTACTAAGTTAGTAGCTGATGGTGTACCTAATATAACAAATTCATCACTTAAGTTCAAACAGTTGATCAACAACATCACAATATTCAATAATTAATTCGCGAATATTCAAACATCAACAGTATTCAACAATTAATTCAAGTTTCCATCAACAGCAACATTAACATATATATATATAATTAACATACAAAATTAATTCATGTTTGCATCAACAACATCCACATCAACATTAACAACATCAACATTAAAAACACCAACAACAATATTCTTGTTACTTAATTCAAGTTTCCATCAACAACAACAACATTAACATATAAAAATTAATTCATGTTTTTATTAACATCAGCAACATCACAATATTCAACATAAACATTAACATTAACATCAACAACAATCAACAATATTCAACAATTAATTAAAGTTTCCATCAACAACAACATTAACATATATACAAAATTAACATACAAAATTAATTCATGTTTTCATTAACAACATCAACATCAACATTAACAACATGAACAACAACATTCTCGTTACTTAATTCAAGTTTCCATCAACAATAACATCATTAACATATATACAAAATTAACATATAAAGTTAATTCATGTTTTCATTAACATCAACAACAATCACAATATTCAACATTAACATTAATATTAACATCAACAACATCAACATTAACATTAACATGCCTTATAACATTTAACATCAACGCTATCTTCACAATTTCCACACAAAAAAAACTCATCAAACCATAACCATGAAAATAAAGAAAATGCATAAATACCTTGAAAATGGTGGACGTGGTCGGACAGAGGGAGAATGAAAAACCACCGGTGCCGGACGGACAGAGGGAGAATGAGAAGTGGTCGAACAGACGGAGGGAGTACGGCAGTGGGAGTATAGCGGACGAAAAAAATGATACGCGAGAGAGAAAGAAAGAATGAGTCTGAAATGAAAATTTTGTTTTATTTTTAGAAAACTAAATACCTATAACAACGCTTTTGTAAACCCCCTATAGTAGAGCTTTCTCCTAAAAAGCTCTTTCCTACCTCCCCCCTTAGCAGCGCTTTCTAAGTCCTACCTTAGACAAGACCTATAGTAGCACTTTATGAAAGAGCTTTCGTATCCTCCCTATAGCAGTGCTTTTAAAAAGCACTTTCCTACCCCTCCCATTTAGCAGCGCTTTCTTAAAAGCACTTTCTATTGTATTGTATCATAACAACCTTTAGAAGCGCTTTCTAAAGCCATGTTATAGTAGCGCTTTTTTCCTTTGTTTTTTTTTAATCCTTAGAAGCGCTTTTATAGAAAGCGTTGTCTTTGCAGTGCTGCCAAAAATCATTTTTGGTGTAGTGGTATGAATGAAAATGAATTTGAATACATAATAAATGACACATTTTCCTATATAAATAGGAGAAATAATTGGTAATTGAAAGCGTGGAATATTGTCTGTCGTCAGATTGATCTGGATTGTTTAGTTCTCACATTTGGAATTTCCTAGAGAGGAAAATGCTACTATTTATTTTGAATTTTATCCCTCTTGCTTCGTGATTGGATATTTTCCCTTTGGGCCTTGTGGGCAACCCATAAAAGTTTCCCCCTAAGCTTTTGTTTCTTCTTTCTAGAACGAGAGTTTGTAATGTATGCCTCTGCTTGACCACTAGATTCAGAGATGTGAATACCTTTAATGGGATGTCATCTCCCTTAGGAATAGGTGCATTAAACACCTTTATTGTTCCTACCTTAGCTAGTGATGATGTTTTCTCTTCATTAGAGCACTCAAGTAATTTGAATAGTTTTCCGAGGAGATCTCAAATGTTGCTGCATCGTACCAAATTATGCGATCTTTAGCAAATGAATAAGGTATAAAAGCTTCTAAAGCGTCATTTTGACCTTTTTTGCCATTAGTGACATGCACAAAAGTCCTTTCTACTTCCTTCATAGTTTTCTTCACGATTTTATATGTTCCAAAATTTAATCAAATATGTATGATCTTGTTTGTTGATGTAGGTCATGCATGTTTGGTTGACCTATCTTCTCTAAGAAAAAGTTCAACATTTTCTTTTTTTGCTTTGCTCCCTTTTTCTAGGGTTTTTTAAATGGTGAACGTTTGACCTTTTAACCTATTTCTTGGGATATTTTCTCTATATTTATCATTTTATTCTAAGGGCTCCCTTGTCTAAACTTGATTTCTTTCCATCTGTATTTGACCTCCTTTCGTAGTATTATTAGTCATGGATATTGTATGAATTTTGACTAGGAGGGCCGATAAGGATATCTCTAGTGTTTGGGTGGACCAAGACGTATAAATAACTATTTCTGCTTTTGTTTGTGAGAGAAATTTGGACCAAGCTTTTATTGTCATGGGCCCTTCATTTGACGAGGGAGTGTTTCCTTGTAATGAAAATAAAATGGTATGAAATCAGTATGATGGGTGCACAATTCCCTTCCATGAATTCTTATTGTCCATATAGGCTTCTGCGTTCCTTTCAATGATTTCGAGGTTAGCATTCTAAACCACTTGTTGATTTTCCATTCGTAGTTACACCCAGTGAGTTGGAAGTTCGTTAAAGTTTTCCAACACTAGTGTGAGAGCAAATGGGTATACCGATTATGATGTTGCTCTTTCATCTCTTTAAACCTCAAAATAACCCAAATTATACGAGCGATTCATATTTACTCTCCTTGGGGGAAAAATCAGATATTTTGGAACCTACTCTATTAAGGTGAATAATTTCAAGGGCTGCTTCTTCCTAGTTACTCTTCTTATTGAAGAATCTCATGCAAAGATATGCAAATTAGAACCTAGTTCCCTATTTATGTGCATAAAAGTTTTTCGTAATATTAGAGCTTTAGTCACTTCTTGACGGGGGAGGTATCCTATGTTTACAAGGTAGAAGACCCGTCTAAGAAAAAATTATATTTGAAGAACTAGTTGATGGATTTCTAAAGGGATTATGGCTAGATTGGTGGTATTGTTCCTCTTGATGAGACATCAAGAAAACCATTGAAGAGGTTTCTTCAGACTCGTTGGCTGATGGATGTGAAATCAGAGAAACAGAGGAATACCATATTTGGTAAGTGACACAAGAGTCTCAATTTCCTTAACTTATTTTATTAAACTACCCTGTCCTATGATTTATTATTTTTTGATTTTATAGATGCGACGAAGAGAGAAGAAACAATGTGACGGATGATCAAGGAGGTTCGAGCTACTTCTCTATGGTTGGAATTCCAGTTATCCTATTTTCTTGGAAAACTTCTAACTCGAGTATGCCTGCTGGTATAACCTCTAGTCCGATCATCGATCCAGTTGTTCAAATTACTCTCATTGTACTCAAATGCTAGTTTGGGTTTTTCCCTACCAAATTATTGTATATGTTGTTTTGCCCTCTTTACGACTAGAGGGTGAGGAAGGATAATCTTCCATTTCAGAGACTGAAGAACTTCAAATTGAGAGGCCTCCTTAAAAACATCCTCGACTTAGGCCTATAGGATGGAAAAGTTATATTTGAGTGGAGTCACCTCTCATGTTGCTAGTATGTCTTGGTCCAAGGATGACCTGGGAGTTCCGGTCCTCAAATTTTGATGAATATTATGCCTATTTCTCAAGTTTAAACGAAGAACGAAAATAAAGGGAATTCGCAAAATTAACATATCATACTCATCAGACGTCAGTTGTTTTGGTGCTTGGGGTTGTTGGACATGTGAAGTCTTCTTATCTTACCTTCATCGACAAAAGAGGGAAAATCTAAAGGTAAAAATTAATTCACTTTACTGTCAAGCGTGATCAGTAGTTGAAGGAAATCCGAAGTACTTCTAACTCGTTTTTGGATACAGAAGTGGTTGTGGAGCCTTTTGAATATCCTAATACTCTGGTCGAGAAAGTGAAGTTGATCGCCCGAGAAGTAACATATAAGAATGAGGCTTTGGCTTATGTTTGGACATCTTTATCCAAGGTGGAGATCGCTCTAGATGAGGAAAACCTGTCCTTGGATCCTGCTCGGAGAAGGATAAAGAGTTGAAGAAATCTTTGATTGGGAAGGTGTTCTTATTAATTGATTATTATTCTCTTTATATTTTACCTACATGCTTGTACCTGACATATGTAAATCTTTGTTGTTCATGTCCTGTAAATATATTTCATTTTATAACTTACTCATATTTTACTTGTTTTTTGCGGCGTTTCTTTTTGTCTCAGATTTGTATCTCTAGGATGTATGTTTTTCTACGAGGTTGTACTCAAAGTTTATTAGACGTTTTTAGGGGCCGTTCCCATCCAAGGGTCAACCCTTTTAAGCCTTAAGGTGAAAACATGGTTTGAAGTTGATGTATGAAAAAATCACTAGTGCCTTTGGAGTGGCTAGCTACTAAGAGGAGAGTGAGCCGGTATTTTCCACTTTGTGGCTTGCTTTCTTTATGTGTGTGTATTAGCATCATGGGATTTTGAGTGTTTTTTCATACACCTGTGGCATTTTTGATAACATCCCTGAGTGTTTGTGATGAGGATTTAATCTCTTTGGTTGTATCCAATACTCATTGTTATCTTTCATAATTACAAGGATAAGAGATAGTTTAGTTGAAATTTATTCTTTATTTAATTGAATAACATAATATATTATAGTATGTGTTATCTCTTTTACAAAGGAACTGAATTAAGACAACCAAGGGGAATATTCATTTATTGTTGGCTACGGGAGACGTGGTAGCTAGCTTTGACTCCCCTAGATATATCGTTTTCGACCATTTAGCCGAGATGACACACCTTACCTGTAAAAGGTCGGATAGCCACATTTCACACTTGTCTTACCAGAGAGGCTACGTCGATCTCCATGGATTTAATGTTTCCTTATTTTTTATCCTACTACAAAGTCTTGTAAATCCTCTTTGCCCTAGATACGTCAATGTTTATCGTTATCGACTCACCATAGACATTGTGGTGCTTCAACACAAGGAGGACTAAAGATGCTAGCGTTTCCAAGTTTGTTACGAAGGGTCAAGTTAGGATGAAATCATAGATCTTTTTGTAGGGGACTTTCAATAATCGGGAATCAATAGTTTTGGTGTCCCTTCCTTCTCCCAAGGTGGCCAACAACTCAATGCCTCTCTAGTCTTTTGGTTGAACTTCTTTCGCCCTTCTTCGTAACAAATATCAACTCGAAAATCTTCCTCTTCACTGTTATTTAGATGAATTTCTCACCCTTATGGCACCACTAATAATGGAAGCAATGTATTGAAATTTCCCCCAGTGTCCTTATTCCTCCCCACTAGCGGTATCCTTGCTCTTTCCCTTAACAACAACTTCAACAATTTTCTTGGGGGATTGTTTCCTCTTTGGGGAACCTTCCATGCCTCTATTTCTATCCTTGGTGTACTAAAATAGACACCCCTTCTTAATCAACCCTTAAATTGAATCTTAAATGTAGATGCAACCGTTTATTTTATGGTTGTGGATTTTATGGAAAAGATAATACTTTTATCTATATAAGAAGAATATCTAATCAGATACGAGTTCCTGAACTAAGCTTCCTTGAATTATGTATTCTTTCATTCTTTTCAAATTTTCTATGGTGAAGTGTTCATACGAGTATAAGCATCGAATATGAAGCAGGGTCAACTCTCTCTTTCTTCTTTATGCCAATTATCATCTTTCTCTGATGGGCGATGGGATTCAATGTTCCCTAGTACTTGGTTGGTTCCCATGGCTACAATTTTCACTTCATAGTCAATGAAGGGTTACGTCTCACTTAATAATTCTTTCATGTTATAGGCCTATTTGTGCCATAGTTTCTCTTGGAACAAACAATTCTTCCTCAAGCCCCTCTAAAAAATACGACACTTTAAACTTTCATCTAAACCCTCCACGACCACGTCTACTTTGGTAAAGTGGTCAATATACCCGTGCAGGTTTTTTTTCTTACATTGAGTGATCCCACTAAGCATGAATATGGTTATGGGTTGCCTCTTTTTGGGAGTGAGTGGGCGGTGAAGGTCACACATAGGTCTGTCCAAGAATCTTTACTTCCATCATGAAGGAAATTGAATCAAGTCATCACTGATCTAGTCAAACTTAATGCAAATAGTTTACATTTTACAACCTCATGCACTACTACAAAATAGACCTTTCGTAACACCAATTTTACAACGGTCTTCCTGTTAATTGTGGTAATAGTTCTTTTTTTGGCGCTATTTGTTTTGGTATTTACTAAAGGACATTTCACAATGGTCATAGGTACCAACCAGAGTGAAATGGTTCGAATCCCAACACCAAAAATTTTCCATTTATCGTGACATAGTGGGCTTGACCTTGTATGTCACTATAATTTTTATAATTAACCATGGTGTAAGTTTCAATCATTTCATCACAGTTCATATTGCCAACCATGGTGGAAGGTATTACTTATTTATATAGAAGCGAGATTATCTCTCGATTCAGTACATTACTGTCGTCTCTCTAAAAAAACCCTAATATCTCTTTCACTCGTCTTTCTCCAAAAAAACCTTAACATCTATGTTACTCATCTCCTTCATTTGGAAACCGCAGATTTATGTAACCAACTTGTCTTCTTTGAAGGATACCCTTGTTGCATCAAATCTTAGCAAATGGCTATTTTACAGGTTTGTCTTCACTACAGTTTATGTTTCAAAATTTGTTTATGTATTATTGTTTATGTTTCAATAGTTTGTTTCATAATGTTTGAACTTTCTACTTGTTTTGACTTGTAGGTAGGGATGCTTGTTTCAATAACAAGGACGAAACTAAAGTGGGTGTTGCAAACTTGTGTGAAATACCCAAAATGACATCCATTCAAAATAGACACAGGTTTATAGCTCTAACTTCAGTTTCATCCTTCTTTCATTATGGACGCCATTATGGGACATGTACATTTCTGAAACATTCTATGACTTGATATGTTTGTTGTATCACGTATCTTGTTTATTGTTTGTTGTTGAAGAATGTTTTTGATGAATGTTGTTGTTAATGTTTGTTTAAAAGATGAGTTTATTATATCTTATGTGGCTTGAGTGTTTTTTCAATCTCTTACCGAACATATAATTTTTCAAATTGCATTAGAAAATTATAATATGATAGATGAATTTATATTAGAAAACAAGTACACGTTCAATTCTTGACAAAAATTCTTCAGTCTGTTATTTGCATGTTGTTCTTTAACTGATAGAACTTTATTTAATGATTGTATTTCTTCAACCGCCTCTCTTTCCACCTCTTATTTTGTTTGTAAAGTAAATAATATATTTTAAAATGAACTAGAGGTGAAGGAATGAGCGGTTGAAGAACTAGGATCATTAAACAAAGTTTTAACTATTAAAGAGCAAAATATGGATAAGAGGGTTGAATAAATCTTGTTAAGTATTGAACGTGAACTTTTTCTTATAATATAACTTAATTTTCCATATTATAATGTTCTAGATCAGATTGAAGGTTATATATTTAGTGAACATTGGTGAAATGAGTATTCCACATAATTTATAATAAACTCAGTGTATATATCACAACAGTTGTTTATACCAATCGTTGTTAAATGTTATGCATTAAAGAATATCACAATGATTTTTCAAAGTAACTATTATGGTAGGTAGCGCGCTGCATAGCTTATAATCACAGTCGTACAACTGTGGTAGGTAGCGTGTTACATAGTTTACAATCACATCTTACCTCACAATGGTTGGTCCAACTTGGTGGTTTTTACTTTTCCAACCGTTGTGATAGGTGTTTTTCATAGTAGTGTTAAGGGCCAAATTATGCATACTTTTAACTTGATTTTATGGCCCTTCAATTGGTTTTCTTGATAGCTTAGTTTAATATCTAGTAGTTTTAAGTGCATTTATGTAAATTTTCTATTTTAGTGTAAATAGTGTAAATTATGATCATTTTGATGTTCTTTGACAGGCCTTCTTGCTTATTTTTTATGATAGGAACAATTGGTGAAGGAAAGAAGGCCTGAAAAGCAAGTTTTGAAGTTTTCGTTTCGGCATAGCGCGCTAAGCGAGCTTTTCAGCGCGAGACCAACGCACACCTGAAAAATCGAGTAGCTAAAGTCTCAAACCGCGCTAAGTGGGCTCCTGCCACGCTTAGCGCACTTCTTGGCAAACGAGCTGCATTCTTCTGACTGCGCTTAGCGCGCCTCTGAGGGCGCTTAGCACGGTGCCACTTATTGCAATAAGTGGCCTTGTCTATAAATATCTCACTTGGAAGATATTTTACAAACACTTGTACTTTTTCACACTTTTCAACATTTGAGAGGAAGAGAAAGGGTTTTCTATGTCAAAAACCTTAGAAACTCAAGGATAAGTGAGAATTAAATATTTGGAGTATCAATCCTCAATTATTCGACTTTAATGCTAGCAAATCTTCTTTTCTTACTTGTTGATCAATCTACCATGGTGATGGGTAGCTCACACATTTGTGTCAAGATTAGAGGTAGTTAATCTTTCTTTTATGTATTTTTTTGATCTTTTGTATGTGAACAAGGTTATGATCAATAGATGATGAAGATACTGTAAGAGCAAGATTTGTCTCTACAGGATTATCTCTATGTTTTGATGATAACAATTGAGTATTTGTGAAATAACCATTTTATGGTTTAATGTTTGTTATGTGCAGGTCATATTAAATTAAATATATTAGACCAAACAAACAAAAGCAACGTGTGCAGCTAGTAATATATGGAATTACTATGTGTAACGTCATGAAGCGCTTGGGAGAAGCTAGTTTGCTTATGTATCTGATCACCATCAGTAAAGAACCAAGGATGTTGTATATTGCAGTTGCAATGCTCCTGTGGTTTATGATCTGAAGAAGTGCATATGATCTAAAAGCAAATGAAGCTCAGTAAAGAAGCAAGTTTGTTTCTGCATCTGATCATGTTCAATAAAGAATCAAGGATGCTGGATATTGCAGTTGCAATGCATCTGTGGATTCTGATCTGAGTTGTGCATCTGATCTGGAAGCTAACGAGCGTCTCTAAAGAGTGAGCCCTCTAAAGAACTAAAGTGCTGAAGAATCTGATGACTTGATGTTCTGAAGGTCAAGACTCTGAAGACATGTTCCGAAGGTCAAGACTCTCAAGACTCTGAAGACATGTTCTGAAGGTCAAGACTCTGAAGACATGTTCTGAAGGTCAAGACTCTGAAGACATGTTCTGAAGGTCAAGACTCTGAAGGCATGTTCTGAAGGTCAAGACTCTGAAGACTCTGAAGACATGTTCTGAAGGTCAAGACTCTAAAGACATGTTCTGAAGGTCAAGACTCTGAAGACATGTTCCGAAGGTCAAGACTCTCAAGACTCTGAAGACATGTTCTGAAGGTCAAGACTCTGAAGACATGTTCTGAAGGTCAAGACTCTGAAGACATGTTCTGAAGGTCAAGACTCTGAAGGCATGTTCTGAAGGCCAAGACTCTGAAGACTCTGAAGACATGTTCTGAAGGTCAAGACTCTGAAGACTCTGAAGACATGCTCTGAAGGTCAAGACTCTGAAGACCAGACTCTGAAGAAGAAAGATTATGAAGCTTCACCAGATAAGACGTGTTCAATCAGATGAGCTGTTGCTATCAACTCTGATGAACAAAGTGCTGAAGCCAGAATCTGATGTTTACTATGCTATCTATACCAAAGTAGTTTCTGAACTACTCATCTGTAACATCATCAGAAGAACCAAGCCAAAAGCAAATTTTCCAAGCTGTTAAATGGAATATTACCGTTGCAAGAAAAGGACAAGAAAGTGATGTCATCCAACACGTGCTTATCTATCCGTTGAGATATGACCGTTGGAGTTTGAATGAACATCCTTATGCCCTCAACGACTCTATTAGCTGTACTATAAAGGAATAACATTTGAATCATTCAAATGTTAGCATGCTTGTAAGCATGAAGTGTAGAAAAGAAAGAAATAAGAAAAGCTTAAAATAAAAAGAAGCCTTAGTGCTCACATACAGAAAAGCTTTTAAGCAATATGGAAATTGTACTCAATAATCTCTTAGAGATTTATTATTATATTAGTTTTTATATTAGAAAGCAAGGAGCTGTTGCTCAATACTTGCTAGGAACTTAATTAGGAGTAATCTGCTTATTTGAGAAGCACTTATGTAATCTCCGGCAACACAAATTCTTTTTAGAATTAAGTGGTTCCTCAAGTGATCTTGTTAAGATCAGTATACTTGAGATGACAAGTGACAGTAGTCATTTGTGGAAATCCTAATAGGAGATCTTTAGTGATCGGATTCTATTAAGGTGTCAATGAACGTTATATCCTTGGGGATCCCTGGACGTGTCATTGTCAAGTTGTTAGTCACTTGCAATTAGCTTGTGCATCTGTAATCAGTTCGGTTATAGTGGATTAAGTCCTTATTTGATTAAGGCGAAATCACCTTGGAAGGGTGGACTGGATTAGCTTGGGAGTTGCTCAAGTGAACCAGGATATATGTTGTGTTCTTTACTTTCAGTATGCTTTGTTATTTATGCTTCCACAATGTATTTAATATAAGCACATAAAAGCATCAAGTGAAGAAGAAGAAAAGAAAAGGAAAAATCTAATAGAAGGTGTAAACCCAATTCAATCCCCCCCTTTCTTGTGTTTATTTCACACCTTCAATTGGTATCAGAGCTCCGGTTCTGTTATTGATGGATATCAAACACCTAACAGTGTCAGATAAAGATCCATAGGCTGTGTGAAGAAATACTTTTGGGGATTTTTCACCGTTCTTACAATTTTAGTCTCATATCAGTTTTTGAGGATAATGAGTACTAAAATTGTAATCTATTGGGTTACCTTGAGCAAGTCACTGATTCTGTGAAGTTTGAAATTTGAAGTGTTGAAGCCTTCAACAACAAATCTCCTCCAGAAGATTCTGAAAGAAGAATGAAGAATCAGCTGACAAGATAGTTCAAAGCATCAGAAGCAAAGCAACTGAGGCAGGATACTGAAGGCACTTTCAGTTGGTATCAAGTATTATCTAATGGAGCACTGATGCTAAGATTCAAGTTTTGATAACAAGCTTGGAATCAGAAACCAAAGGTGGAGAAACCTAAGGTGATTTAGCAGAAGATCCTACTCCTTCTATTGGTACTCAGAAGTTCTCACACCTTCAGTTGGTACGAGAATTCTAGAAGAAGAAGTCTCCCTCAGATACTGATTGATAAGAACAAGATTGTCATTCAAATCTAGAAATTCATCTTGGTTTAATGATAATTTATGATGATCAACCACGACTGTCCAAAGGATAAATTCTTGGTGCAAGAAGATATAGCTTTCATCTGGAAACAAGTCATCTTGAAGATAAAGAAGCATGATCATCGGCATCCAAAGATGGATGATCAGAAGATGAATACCAAAGGAGGAATCAGATAAAGAATGTAGCAGATAGAAGGATAATCTGTTAGAGAGTAGCCATCTAAGACTCTCATGTATTTAACGTACACTCTAAGAAAGAAAGAGGTTAGTAAAATGGTAGATCAGAAGCTCTACAAAGGTATGAGTTATACTCTTCTGTATTTTACTGTTTCTAGTCCTGACATTCTTTTCGGTATATGTGTATGTACTTGATTCCAATCAGATCCTAAAGAATCTCATTTAACAGCTGTTAAGAGATTTCTGAGGTATCTGAAAGGTACTACTAACGTGACTCTGTGTTGCAGAATACCAGATAACTATTTTTAGTAGGTTTCTGTTATGCTGATGTTACTGAAGTTAGAGTTAGTTGCAAAAGTACCTCTGGATAGCACTATCCCTTAAAGAAGCAAAATACATCAGATGTTGATTGAAGTATCAGATGCTCTGGATGAAGTGTCAAATGAAGGACATTGATGTACAAATGATTGAAGGATCAAATGGCACATCACCTTCAATTGATATCAGATGATATCTAAAGATCTGAGCAAATTTGAAGTCGTAGACTATCAGAAGATTTGGATCATCTGGAGATCTGGATAAGAGATTCTATTAGAAGATGGTTTGTAAAATCAAACGTTGATACTTCTGAAGTATAGTGTTTTGATGTTGAAGAAACCAGCTGAAATAGTTTCATTATTTCACACCTTCAATTGGTATCTTACATCTTAAATTGGTATCATGTCTCTGACATCCAACCAGAAGCAAAGCGTCAGATAACTCTGAGCAAAACTTCATAAGATGTTTGAGTGAAGATACAGAAGGTTCTAAGCGCAGAATCAAGAATCAAAGCAAAGGCCAGAACAAGCACTTCAACTCTAGAACTTGAGACTTCTTGAGATATTTTTCAGAAGTAATTAGACTCTGAAATTGGATGCATTTCAAGTTGTTCTAAGGACTGGAATTATTGGTATCAAGATCAATCCAAAAGGAAGAATAATTTTCAACCTTCTTGTCTAAACATAGCAGAGGAAGATTCCAGAAAAGAAACTTCCATATTAGTACAAGAAGCTGAAGATGCTAAGAAGACTTAGCAAAATGTTGTAGTTGGATTTTCTTGTGAAACTACTTTTGTACGTTGAGAACGGGACATTAGTAAGTTTAGAGGAGATCAACAAGCTATGAAGGATGTACAACAAGTTGTCAGAGAAAGTTCTGCTGAACAGAAACTTGTCAACAATCCTCGTCAGAGCATGCTTCTACAAACTCTGAAGAGTTGTCACTCTCCAAGAAGCAGGGGGAGATATAGAAGATGCAATCTGGAAAAGATATCAACCTACCTTATTGGTATCAACCTGTAAGAAGTAAGTTCTCAGGGGGAGAAATGAAAGATGATTAAGTTCTCAGGTGCTATCTCTCAACTCCTATCTTTTTAATTTCTGACATTAAAAAGAGAGAAATATTTTTTCTTAAAATCTATTTTTTCAATGAAAAACTCTAACTTTTTGATGATGTCAAAAAGGGGGAGAAATGAAGATAATTTTGATATTATCTGGAGGAATAGAATATAACTTGGGGAGAAATGGAAAATGTTTTTAAGGTTAACACATTCAGGGGGAGAAGTTGCTTAGAACTCTGAATAGGTTAATGCTTGGTGATTACCCTGTATAAAATGTTCTATCAAAATACATGTTTTTGTCATCATCAAAAAGGGGGAGATTGTAAGAGCAAGATTTGTCTCTACAGGATTATCTCTATGTTTTGATGATAACAATTGAGTATTTGTGAAAGAACCATTTTATGGTTTAATGTTTGTTATGTGCAGGTCATATTAAATTAAATATATTAGACCAAACAAACAAAAGCAACGTGTGCAGCTAGTAATATATGGAATTACTATGTGTAACGTCATGAAGCGCTTGGGAGAAGCTAGTTTGCTTATGTATCTGATCACCATCAGTAAAGAACCAAGGATGTTGTATATTGCAGTTGCAATGCTCCTGTGGTTTATGATCTGAAGAAGTGCATATGATCTAAAAGCAAATGAAGCTCAGTAAAGAAGCAAGTTTGTTTCTGCATCTGATCATGTTCAATAAAGAATCAAGGATGCTGGATATTGCAGTTGCAATGCATATGTGGATTCTGATCTGAGTTGTGCATCTGATCTGGAAGCTAACGAGCGTCTCTAAAGAGTGAGCCCTCTAAAGAACTAAAGTGCTGAAGAATCTGATGACTTGATGTTCTGAAGGTCAAGACTCTGAAGACATGTTCCGAAGGTCAAGACTCTCAAGACTCTGAAGACATGTTCTGAAGGTCAAGACTCTGAAGACATGTTCTGAAGGTCAAGACTCTGAAGACATGTTCTGAAGGTCAAGACTCTGAAGGCATGTTCTGAAGGTCAAGACTCTGAAGACTCTGAAGACATGTTCTGAAGGTCAAGACTCTAAAGACATGTTCTGAAGGTCAAGACTCTGAAGACATGTTCCGAAGGTCAAGACTCTCAAGACTCTAAAGACATGTTCTGAAGGTCAAGACTCTGAAGACATGTTCTGAAGGTCAAGACTCTGAAGACATGTTCTGAAGGTCAAGACTCTGAAGGCATGTTTTGAAGGTCAAGACTCTGAAGACTCTGAAGACATGTTCTGAAGGTCAAGACTCTGAAGACTCTGAAGACATGCTCTGAAGGTCAAGACTCTGAAGACCAGACTCTGAAGAAGAAAGATTATGAAGCTTCACCAGATAAGACGTGTTCAATCAGATGAGCTGTTGCTATCAACTCTGATGAACAAAGTGCTGAAGCCAGAATCTGATGTTTACTATGCTATCTATACCAAAGTAGTTTCTGAACTACTCATCTGTAACATCATCAGAAGAACCAAGCCAGAAGCAAATTTTCCAAGCTGTTAAATGGAATATTACCGTTGCAAGAAAAGGACAAGAAAGTGATGTCATCCAACACGTGCTTATCTATCCGTTGAGATATGACCGTTGGAGTTTGAATGAACATCCTTATCCCCTCAACGACTCTATTAGCTGTACTATAAAGGAATAACATTTGAATCATTCAAATGTTAGCATGCTTGTAAGCATGAAGTGTAGAAAAGAAAGAAATAAGAAAAGCTTAAAATAAAAAGAAGCCTTAGTGCTCACATACAGAAAAGCTTTTAAGCAATATGGAAACTGTACTCAATAATCTCTTAGAGATTTATTATTATATTAGTTTTTATATTAGAAAGCAAGGAGCTGTTGCTCAATACTTGCTAGGAACTTAATTAGGAGTAATCTGCTTATTTGAGAAGCACTTATGTAATCTCCGGCAACACAAATTCTTTTTAGAATTAAGTGGTTCCTCAAGTGATCTTGTTAAGATCAGTATACTTGAGATGACAAGTGACAGTAGTCATTTGTGGAAATCCTAATAGGAGATCTTTAGTGATCGGATTCTATTAAGGTGTCAATGAACGTTATATCCTTGGGGATCCCTGAACGTGTCATTGTCAAGTTGTTAGTCACTTGCAATTAGCTTGTGCATCTGTAATCAGTTTGGTTATAGTGGATTAAGTCCTTATTTGATTAAGGCGAAATCACCTTGGAAGGGTGGACTGGATTAGCTTGGGAGTTGCTCAAGTGAACCAGGATATATGTTGTGTTCTTTACTTTCAGTATGCTTTGTTATTTATGCTTCCACAATGTATTTAATATAAGCACATAAAAGCATCAAGTGAAGAAGAAGAAAAGAAAAGGAAAAATCTAATAGAAGGCGTAAACCCAATTCAATCCCCCCCTTTCTTGTGTTTATTTCACACCTTCAGATACTTGCCTTTAATGATGTATTTATGGTTTGAATCACTCTAGACGTAGATTTTCTAAGTCTTCATCTAATTTCTTCATCTATTAACCAACAAACTCTAGACATAGATTTGGAAGTTAATATTCGCTTTGTATCGATCTTTTTGTTTATTGTTCCAGTTGCTATTTAGAGAAATCATCTAGCAATTAAAATTATAATATTCACAGACACTGTAACACCCCCTTTCTATACCCCAAATAAAACAAATAATCATTTATGCACGTATTGCAAATTTCGTCAGAGTATAATTACATGCACGACATAAAAGAGGTATGTCGCATTATCCATGAAATTTAAAACATACAACACTTGCTCAACATATGATACGCAACAGTGGGGTAAATTTGTAACATAGGAACTTAGTCCTTACACCCACATCTCAATATTTAGAATGAAAGCGGAAAATCTAAACATTGAATTACAACCAGCATGTATAAACATATATACATATTCACATCATTCAATATACGTCATCTACATCATTCATGTTTACATAAACATGCATCACCAAAAATACATATACAAATGTATCACCAAAAAGAGCCAACGGCTTCCTAGCTACCCGGTGTTACATATCAGAGCCATCTGACCAAAACAATGAAGACACGCTTCACAAAAAGGGATCACCAGCACCTAATTTGCAATGCCTCAACGGCACTATAAAACAGCAGAAGGGTGAGAAACATTATCATAATAACATTGCATATAATTATATGTATCTCAATATAACATATACTCAAATCTCAATCTCACCACAACTCTTTATCACACCACTCATATACATCACAACGTATATATATTATTTATGGATTGCTCACACCCCCACACGGGAACACAATCATTTATGGATTGCTCACCCCCCCCCCCCCCCACACGGGCACACAATCCTATCAGCAGATTCTCACGGAATCAATTTAGCACAAGAATGCATGTCATGATGCATCACACACAAAATGACCACTACACTCTTGAAATGCATGCACATTCATAATATTTTCATGCATTCATCACATACTAGCACATACAATCTATGTACATTCATATCAATCATGCCAAACAGCAATGAGCATCGCTTCACCACCCACACGGCTACGAACTCTTATCACATAATCATGCATTTTCATTCAATTCAAACAATGCACATAATTGCCAAACGGCCACATTTCACACTTCACAATTTACAATTCACAATCTAGGATTCACGCCATACGGCTACCCACAGCATCTCATACAATAGCACATAATCTATACATTTCAGATCAAGATTGAACATAATCGAACCAAACAAATCAACATTGGATGGAAAACATAAGAAAATGAGAAAATGCTGTCACATTCGCTGACCTTCGCCTGGCGAAGCATTCCAGCGAATGCTCGCTGCCTCATTCGCCTGGAAAACTCACTTGCGAACCCTCGCTACCTCCTTCGCCTGGCGAACATGCCAGCGAAGACTGGTTTTGGCTACTGGAATGGTTCGCTGCCCACTCGCTGGGCTTCGCCTGGTGAACCTTCGCCACATGTTCGCCTGGCGAACACTGGCGAATCTGCGATCTCAGAACCCCAAACTGTCCAAAATCATCCAATCACCACAAAATCAACCGATTCAATTCCAATCAGTTCCAACAGCCTTAGCCCAACATTACCCGACTAAACTACAACATTTATTTCGAGTTTCATCCACGAAAACATTGGTTTCTATCGATTTTTCCTATTTCGACCTAAACGGAAATATGTCGAAAACAACCAACCAATTCAAACCAAAACATATATAATCATACACAATGATAAGATAATAAAATTTCACATCCTTACCCGATTATTCGATTCCTAGCAAGTGCTCTTGAAGAATTCCTAGCTTTCTCTCTTTTTCTTCTCTTCTTCCTTCTTTTTCTTCTCTTTTCCTCTATTTCTCTTTTTATTTTCTTTTCTCTCTTACCTACTTTTATATCTCTTTCTTTCTATTTCTATTTCTTTATAATTCTTTTCTCACTTATTAAATGTAAAATGACCAAAATACCCTCCAACCTAATTTTACCCGAAAACTCTCTGAAACGGTAAAATATCAAAACATACCACATTAACACATCAAATTCTCAATTAATACAATTATTACTCAAATCAAATCAAATACTCAATAAAATGTAATAATCACAATCGGGGCGTTACAACTCTCCCCCACTTTAGAAATTTTCGTCCTCGAAAATATTACCTGATTTAAACAAGTCCGGATACGACTCTCGCATCCCACTTTCCAATTCCCAAGTCATATTGCCTTCCGAAGCGCCTCCCCACACTACTTTCACAAGCGCAATATCCTTGCCTCTAAGTTTCTTAACTTCACGGTCCAAAATCCTAACCGGTAAAACTTCAACCGTAAGGTTATCTCTCACCTCAACCTTGTCCATAGGAACAACATGTGACGAATCCGGAACATACTTCCGAAGTTGCGAAACATGAAACACATCATGCAAATTCGAAAGATTCGGAGGCAACACCACACGATAAGCCACAACACCAACTCGTGCAGTAATCTGATAAGGACCAATAAAACGAGAAGTCAACTTCTTCGACTTCAAAGCACGACCCACACCCGTAACTGGTGTAACTCTAAAAAACACATGGTCGCCTTCTTGAAACTCAAGATCTTTCCTTCTCTTGTCATGATAGCTCTTTTGTCTACTCAAAGAAGCTTTCATCTTCTCCCAAATAAACTTCACCTTTTCTGTCGTTTGTTGCACCATTTCCGGTCCAACAATCGACTTCTCACCTGTTTCATGCCAACACAAAGGTGTTCGGCATCTCCGACCATACAAAGCCTCAAATGGTGCCATACCTATACTCGAATGAAA
Source organism: Lathyrus sativus (assembly GCA_963859935.3). Lineage (NCBI taxonomy): Eukaryota > Viridiplantae > Streptophyta > Magnoliopsida > Fabales > Fabaceae > Lathyrus > Lathyrus sativus. The sequence goes on along the minus strand of OZ012735.1, from coordinate 558,549,129 downwards.
ACTTTTATTATAGGTGAACTCAATCAATGCCAAATAACTATCCCAAGCACCACCTTGTTCTAGCACACAAGCACGCAACAAGTCTTCCAATGATTGAATTGTCCTATCAGTTTGACCATTCGTCTGCGGATGATAAGCCGAACTTAATCTCAACTTAGAACCCAAGTCACTTTGCAAACTTTCCCAAAATCTTGATGTAAATCTAGGATCTCTATCCGACACAATACTCTTAGGAACTCCATGTAACTTCACAATCACGTGAACATAAATCTTGGCTAACTTCTCCAAAGGATAGCTAATATCAATCGGAACAAAGTGAGCAGATTTAGTAAGCCTATCAACAATTACCCAAATAGCATTATAAACCCTTTGCGTATTCGGAAATCCCGTAACAAAATCCATAGATATACTATCCCATTTCCATTCCGGAATGTCCAACGGTTGCATCAATCCACTAGGCTTCTGATGTTCCACCTTAGACTTCTGACAAGTCAAACACGAATACACAAAACGAGCAACATCCCGCTTTAACCCGGACCACCAAAAGATCTTCTTCAAATCTTGATACATCTTTGCACCCGGATGAATACTTAAGTTACTTCAGTTTCCTTCCTCCAATATCATCTTTTTCAACTCCGAATCATCAGGAATACAAATACGACCACGAAATCTCAAAACTCCAAAATCATCAACCTTGAAATACCCACTCTCATTCATCATCAAATCGACGAACTTCAAATCCAACTTTTGCTTTTCACAAACGGTTGCAAGAAAATCATTCGTAACATGTAGCATACCAAGTTTCACACTTCTCGGCGTCATTTCACAAACCAAACTCAAGTCTCTGAAATCTTCCAAAAGTTCCCATTCTTTCACCATCAATGCGGACATATGTAACAACTTCCGACTTAAGGCATCGGCCACCACATTCGCCTTACCTGGATGGTAATTCAAACCAAATTCATAATCTTTCAAAAGTTCTAACCATCTTCTTTGCCTCATGTTCAATTCTTTCTGATCAAATAAATATTTCAAGCTCTTGTGATCACTAAAAACTTCAAATCTTGCACCATAAAGATAATGCCTCCAAATTTTCAAAACAAACACCACGACTACTAACTCCAAATCATGCGTAGGATAATTCTTTTCATGCACTCTCAATTGTCTCGAAGCATAAGCCACAACTTTTCCATCTTGCATCAAAACACCACCTAAATCTGTCAATGAAGCATCACAATACACTACAAATGGATCCATAGGATTCGGCAAAATCAAAACCGGCGGCGTCGTCAACCGTCTCTTTAGTTCCATGAAACTCTCTTCACAATGAATATCCCAAATAAAAGCTTTTCCTTTACAAGTCAACTGCGTCAAAGGAAGTGTCAACTTCGAAAGTCCTTCAATGAACCTCCGATAATAACTCGCCAATTCTAAAAAGCTTCGGATTTCCGTAACCGACTTAGGAGTCTCCCATTGTCTCACTACGTCAATCTTGGATGGATCAATGATAATACCACTACCGGAAATAACATGCCCAAGAAAACTTACTTCCGACAACCAAAACTCACACTTAGACAACTTAGCATACAATTGTTTCTCTTTCAAAATTTGCAACACAATCCTTAAATGCTCTTCATGCTCCTCTTGAGACTTAGAATAAATCAAAATATCGTCGATTAACACAACCACAAAACGATCCAACTGCTCATGAAAGATACAATTCATGTATTCCATAAACACACCTGGTGCATTAGAAACTCTGAATGGCATCACGAGGTATTCGTAATGACCATACCGTGTCCTAAAGGCTGTCTTTTGAATATCTTCCTTTTTCACACGAATCTGATGATAACCTGATCTTAAATCAATCTTGCTAAAAACACGCGCACCAACCAATTGGTCCATTAAATCATCGATCCTTGGAAGCGGATACCTGTTCTTAATTGTCACCTTGTTCAATTGTCTATAATCAATGCACAACCGCATACTTTCATCCTTCTTCTTTACTAACAATAATGGAGCACCCCAAGGAGAAACACTAGGCCTTACATATTTCTTATCCAACAAGTCATTCAGTTCTTTCTTCAATTCCACCAACTCTGATGCCGACATACAATACGGTGCCATCGAAACTGGTCTAGTACCCCGAACTAGATCGATAGAAAACTCAACTTCTCTTTCCGGCGGTACATCCATAATATCCTCCATAAACACTTCTGGAAAGTCACACACCACTGGAAAAACATCAAGTTCCATCTTACTCTCCACTGACAACGATGCAAACAAACTGAACAATTGAGCTTCGTCCGCTAAAAGTTTCTTCAACTCTTTAGTGGATAGAAAACTCTCATCTTCATCATCTTCCAAAGAAGGAAATCTCACCAACTTGTGATAGCAATCTATATGAACTCGATTAAACTGCAACCAGTTTATACCCAAGATTACGTCTAATCCTTCCAATGGCAAATACACTAAATCCATGACGAAGTCACTACCATACATGGTCAGAGGACAACTTACACACACCAAGGACGTAGTTACCGACCCTGAAGCAGGAGTCTCAATAACCATCTCACCACCCCAAGAAGTCATAAACAAATTCAAACGCTTAGCGCACTCATGAGAAATGAATGAATGAGTCGCTCCCGTATCAATAATAAAAATTAAAGGCGTACTATTAATAAAGCATATACCTTTAATCAAACGGTCTGCACTGGTAGTATCCTTCCCAGCTAATGCAAACACCTTACCACCTGCCTGAGCTTGCTTCGGCTTAGTACACTTAGTACTAATGTGTCCCACTTCTCCATAATTAAAGCATTTTACTGCATTCCTTCTACAATCAGTAGCAACATGACCAAGACTTCCATAATTAGTACATTCCACCATGGTATTTCCACACTCAAAAGACTTGTGTCCCATTTCACCACACTTGAAGCACTTAATGAAACCAGAACCTCCCCCTCCAGATCTCTTAACAAAGTTTCCCTTATGCTTGCCCTTATCAAGTGGCGTCACATAAGGTCCACTCCTAGCTTGCTGTTTTCCTTTTCTCTCATTCAAACTTTTGTAATGAGTAGAACGAGCTCTGCTATCTTCTTCAAATATTCTACAACATTCCGTCAAATCCGTAAACCTCCTTATTCTTTGATACCCCATAGCTTGCTTAATCTCATGATGCAAACCACTTTCATACTTAATACACTTAGAGAACTCGACATCAACTACATAATAATAAGGATGAAATTGAACCAATTCCACGAACTTAGCAGTATACTCAACTACAGACATATTACCTTGTTTCAACTCAAGGAATTCCATCTCTTTCTTCCCCTTTACACTTTCAAGGTAATACTTTCTCAAGAACTCAGTACGAAACAAATCCCAATTGATTGCTTCCTCATTCACCTCAAGAATTTGACGCATACCGACCCACCAATCATCTGCCTCTTCTTTCAGCATGTGAGATTCAAGCCTCACCTAATTATCTTCTGCACGATCCATGACTCTAAAGATTCTTTCAATTTCTTTCAACCAAAGCTGAGCACCATTAGGATCAAACCTCCCTTTGAAGACCGGTGGTTGATTCTTCCTGAACTCATCATTCACATTCACATTTGGCGCACCCTGCACTGCCCTAGCCATTGCTTCCATGGCAGCAGCCATCGCAACATCATTTCTACCAGCCATATTCTGATCAACCCAGAAACAACAATAAGGTTAAACCGCAGCGTAACCGATAACAACAATAAGAAAGACACAAATGACTCAACACTGGCTCTGATACCACTTAATGTAACACCCCTTTCTATACCCCAAATAAAACAAATAATCATTTATGCACGTATTGAAAATTTCGTCAGAGTATAATTACATGCACGACATAAAAGAGGTATGTCACATTATCCATGAAATTTAAAACATACAACAACTGCTCAACATATGATAAGCAACAGTGGGGTAACTTTGCAACGTAGGAACTTAGTCCTTACACCCACATCTCAATATTTAGAATGAAAGCGGAAAATCTAAACATTGAATCACAACCAGCATGTATAAACATATATATATATATATATATATATATATATATATATATATATATATATATATATATATATATATATATATATATATATATATATATATATATATATATATATATATATATATATATATATATATATATATATATATATATATATATATATATATATATATATATATATATATATATATATATATATATATATATATATATATATATATATATATATATATATATATATATATATATATATTCACATCATTCAATATACGTCATCTACATCATTCATGTTTACATAAACATGCATCACCAAAATTACATATACAAATGTATTACCAAAAAGAGCCAACAGCTTCCTAGCTACCCGGTGTTACATATCAGAGCCATCTGACCAAAACAATGAAGACACGCCTCACAAAAAGGGATCACCAGCACCTAATCTGCAATGCCTCAAGGGCACCATAAATTAGCAGAAGGGTGAGAAACATTATCATAATAACATTGCATATAATTATATATATCTCAATATAACATATACTCAAATCTCAATCTCACCACAACTCTTTTATCACACCACTCATATACATCACAACGTATATATATATATACATATACATATATATATATATATATATATATATATATATATATATATATATATATATATATATATATATATATATATATATATATATATATATATATATATATATATATATATATATATATATATATATATATATATATATATATAATCCAGGCATAACAATCCTGCACATTCCACAATTATCATCATTCATATAAGCTCACAGTTTATGTTCATTCCAAATGTATCATTACAATGGTACCATCCTTACCATTTCTTCTAAACATATCTATATCTATATTCATGTTTCTACACTCATTTATCAATATAATGATGTTATTATCATCATTCCACATCAGCATATGTACATATAAATGTTGATTCAAACATCATTCAACATAAACACACACCTACGTGCTTATGCACCAATGCATCCTTATAATGATGTCATTCACACCATTCTGCGTCAACATATACATATAGAGGTTGACTCAACGTCATCAAACATAAACACACATAATTATGTTTATTCAATCATGTATCATCACAACGATACCAATCTTATCATCCCACATCAACATATACATATAAATATTGATTCAATCATCAATGCACACATACAAGGATGACAAATGCAAATCATAGAGACCGACTCACGACTCTATGCAGATGCAATGCGGTACCGACTTATTCAGCAGGTTCAATTGAAGAACCAAATGGAACCATCGCTCATTACCGAAGTAACTCCCCGTCGGGCCTACGATGTTCACCCATCGCTCACACCCCACATGGGCACACGATGTTTCAGGATTGCTCACACCCCACACGGGCACACAATCCGATCACTCACACCCCACACGGGAACATGATTTGATCGCTCACACCCCACGCAGGCACACGATCTGATTGCTCACACCCCACACGGGCACACAATCATTTATGGATTGCTCACACCCCCACACGGGCACACAATCCTATGTCATGATGTATCACACATAAAATGACAACTACACTCTTGAAATGCATGTACATTCATAATACTTTCATGCATTCATCACATACTAGCACATACAATCTATGTACATTCATATCAATCATGCCAAATGGCAATGAGCATCGCTTTACCACCCACACGGCTACGAACTCTTATCACATAATCATGCATTTTCATTCAATTCAAACAATGCACATAATTGCCAAACGACCACATTTCACACTTCACAATTTACAATTCACAATCTAGGATTCACGCCATACGGCTACCCACAGCATCTCATACAATAGCACATAATCTATACATTTCAGATCAAGATTGAACACAATCGAACCAAACAAATCAACATTGGATGGAAAACACAAGAAAATGAGGTCACATTCGCTGACCTTCGCCTGGCGAAGCATTTCAGCGAATGCTCGCTGCCTCATTCGCCTGGCGAACTCACTGACGAACCCTCGCTACCTCCTTCGCTTGGCGAACATGCCAACGAAGACTGGTTTTGGCTATTGGAATGGTTCGCTGCCCACTCGCTGGGCTTCGCCTGGCGAACCTTCGCCACCTGTTCGCCTGGCGAACACTGGCGAATCTGCGATCTCAGAACCCCAAACTGTCCAAAATCATCCAATCGCCACAAAATCAACCGATTCAATTCCAATCAGTTCCAACAGCCTTAGCCCAACATTACCCGACTAAACTACAACATTCATTTCGAGTTTCATCCGCGAAAACATTGGTTTCTATCGATTTTTCCTATTTCGACCTAAACGGAAATATGTCGAAAATAACCAACCAATTCAAACCAAAACATACATAATCATACACAATGATAAGATAATAAAATTTCACATCCTTACCCGATTATTCGATTCCTAGCAAGTGCTCTTGAAGAATTCCTAGCTTTCTCTCTTTTTCTTCTCTTCTTCCTTCTTTTTCTTCTCTTTTCCTCTATTTCTCTTTTTCTTTTCTTTTCTCTCTTACCTACTCTTATATCTCTTTCTTTCTATTTCTATTTCTTTATAATTCTTTTCTCACTTATTAAATGTAAAATGACCAAAATACCCTCCAACCTAATTTTACCTGAAAACTCTCTGAAACGGTAAAATATCAAAACATACCACATTAACACATCAAATTCACAATTAATACAATTATTACTCAAATCAAATCAAATACTCAATAAAATGTAATAATCACAATCGGGGCGTTACAGACACGCTTTAGAAATGAACGAATTCGTGATTCTATTGATTGAAACTAAGTTCAAATGCTTGATTAATCATATACGTTTAAAAATGATTAACAAAATCTAATCTTGTCATGCTTTTCTTTAAAACAAAACATATTTGCCCTAATTTACTCTTTGCAGCAAACTTATGTTACAAAACAAGCCATCTTTTGAAAACTCTTACTTAAAACGTTAAACTATTGAATGGATAGTATCAACATATCTTGCGTACAATCTCTGTGGATACGATAAAACACCCCAAAAATACTTTTCAACAAGTAGTGATGAGTGTGGTAGTAGTCCATACAATCATATACATGCTCGACATGTTTGTCTGGATCATCGACCAATGTAGTTTTTTCTAACGGTTGGAATTTCTAACTGTGCATTAATGTGACTTAAAATGAACAAAAAAATTGATGATGCTAGAATTCGAAGTGTGTCCATGATAGACTTTTTCTCACGGTTGGGAACTTTGACCGTGAAAAAAAATAAATTTAAACAAAAGTAAAAAAATGCGTCTAATTACTTCAGTTAATTAGTTGATCGAGGTAATAGTTTGTTACAAAATAAATATTTTGTTGATAGTTTGTTACGAAATAAACATTTTGTTGTAGTGAAAGGTGTAACAATCACTCATGAGAGTCCTTTAGTATGTAAAGACCCATCTCTAGATCATTGATAGTAGATTTTGATACCAGCTTATGAATAAACTTAGAGTAGACTACAACTAACATTCCTATATAGTTGATTGTTCTTTTTGAGAAAAACAAAAACAAAGAGAATAGTTTCTTACAAAGCTTGCATAAGGAAGTATTCAATAAACTCATGGTGCCATGTTATTTTGATATGGAATTGATGTGTGGATAATATGGTAGTGCTAAAGCAACTTTTAGTACTTTGGTGGATTATAAAAACAGACCCATCATAAGTATTCTTAGAATGAGTGGCTGTTTCTTTTACCATATTATTTGTTTATTAACATGCTTTCATTGAATTCCTAGTCACCCACATGCCTCTTCCTTTGAAATTATTACTACAAAAGTAACTTTGTATAAGTGATCTTCATCACCTTTCTTCAAGCACACTTTTGTGTGCCCTTATCTATTCTCATTCATACCAAAATAATAGACTATGCTTATGTGTGCTGGTTAATTTGATTCATGTGCCAAATTTTCCTTATTCCTATTCTTAATAAACATTTTGTTTTTCTAGAGAGTTTAAATGATGAAAGAGTTATTTCTTCTAACAAAAAAGTAGTCGAATCATTTGGTTTATGTTATTGATCCAGTAATAGAAACAAAGTTATTTATTTATTGTTTTTATATTTTAAACCTATTTTTATTTTTTATTTTTTATATAATATTAGGTTGAGATATATAATTATAAGTGATAACAATGTGAAACTTTTGAATTGGTTTATCTACAAGTAAAATAGATTTTTTTATAAAAGAGTATAATAATTTTATAACTATAAGTATCGGTGAAAATAATGTGAATTTTTTTTTGTTTCAAGTGACTATATATTTTATAGTGGAATATGATTGTTGGTGAAGACAATAAAAGTTTATATATTATTTTTAATCAAGACGGATATTGTTGAGGTTGGTTAAAAATATACATATTGATACTTTTTATGGTGGAGTATGATTGTGAGTGAAAACATGTATTATTTTCCATCAAAGTGGAGATTATTGGAATTTGTTGAAAATATACATGTTGAAAAAGTCTTATATCACTTAGTTTTATGAATGAAAAAAGCTCAAGGCTATATATATATATATATATATATATATATATATATATATATATATATATATATATATATATATATATATATATATATATATATATATATATATATATATATATATATATATATATATATATATATATATATATATATATATATATATATATATATATATATATATATATATATATATATATATATATATATATATATATATATATATATATATATATATATATATATATATATATATATATATATATAAATTCTTTAAAATCTTGCTATCACTTAATTTTGCGAAGAAAAATGGAGTCCAAGATTATAATATAAGATTCAAATTCTTCATTTTAATATACACTAGTCAAAACCACTCTAAATTTGTATTTAATTTTCTTATACTTTTGTATTAGAGTCTTTGCAAAATGTAATTAAATATTTTTTTTCGTGAGATTTTTGTGAATTTCTCTAATTGTTTATTGAGTAACGTTTGCATAAATTATTGAGTAACTTTCATGACAACATCATCACTGTTGGTAAGTTCGTTGATTCTAAAACCAAACTTTGTATTGTCAGATATTTATACTATTAATTAAATAAAATAATAGCAAAAAAAATAGAAAACTGTAATTCCACTTGTCAGCATTTCCTAGACAAATAAAATGGAGCTAACTATTATTGATCTAACAGATATAAAACACTACTAAATAATTTATAGAATACACTAAAAAAACGTAACGTTTAAAGTATTTATATTTATAATTGCAATACTTATTTTAAACCATATTTAATTATAAATTTGACTAATTTAAAAAAATAAAATTTTACTTCTTATCCTTATTATCTCTCTACTCTTAAATTTTTTTTAATATTTTAAATTTACATGTTTTACTTATCAAATAATTTTATTATTAAATATTATTATTTTTTGATATTTTTTTATCAAATAACTAACAATAATTTTTAAGTATATATTTTTTCACTAAATAATTTACAATCAAATTTTTTAATATATATTTTTTCTTCACCAAATAACTTACAATTAAGTTTTCTAATATGTAATTTTTCTTAACCGATTAAATTACATACCAGAAAATTTGATTGCAAATTATTTAAATGAAGAAAATATACATATCGAAAAATTTAATTTCAAATTATTTGGTGAAAAAATAATACATATCAGAAAACTTAATTGCAAGTTATTTAGTGAAGAAAAATATATACTGAAAATTTAGATTGCAAGTTATTTGGTGAAAAAAATACATATTAAAAAATAATAAATATTAAACAATAAAATTATTTAATAGGTAAAAAGATTATAATTGAACTATTTTAAAAAATTTAAGGAATATAGCGATATTGGTAGGGATATAAGATAAATTTTTTTCAAAAAAATTATATCATTAGGGTCGGCACAATCATCTCAGAGACTCTATCCTAATTTTAAAAATGAGATTAAATTTTAAAAAATAGTATAATAATTTTAAAAAATACAAAAATATAATTATATATTAATTGAAAATAAATTTAATTATAATTATTTTTATTTTTGATCAATCTTATTTTTTATATTTATTGGGATTTTATCATATTATTTTCTATTTATTGAATTTTTATTATAACATTTTATTCATTTTTATTAATATTTATTATAAAATTATATTTATTTTTATTAATATTTATGAAAAACTTGGAGCTTTTCAAAATATGATATTCTCTAAAATTTAGGCTTTATACTATAACGCTAACTACACTTGCATAGAGTCGACCCTACATATCACATAACACTTGTATGAAACAACACTAAAAAAATATAAGCTACTAATTAAATAAAGCTAATAAACATAATCTACAATGTATGCTATAATCTCTCTCTCTCTCTCTCTCTATCTATCTATATATATATATATATATATATATATATATATATATATATATATATATATATATATATATATATATATATATATATATATATATATATATATATATATATATATATATATATATATATATATATATATATATATATATATATATATATATATATATATATATATATATATATATATATATATATATATATATATATATATATATATATATATATATATATATATATATATATATATATATATATATATATTGTTCTGGTCTGGGCCCCGTCCTGACAACAAGGCCCAGTCCTATGATGCGGGATAAAGGTTCAATCTGACTGGAGCAGCAGCGTCGAGCACAGGGTCCCTAGTCGGGCAGGACGCACCCCGTCGAGCCGGACAACGTGTCTCACACACGTTCTCCACGTGCTCCCTCACGCAGGGACACGATGCCGACCATTGCCCCTAGTCGGGAAGGACGCACCCCGTCGAGCAGGTCAACGTGTCTCACACGTTCTCCACATGCTCCCCTCCGCGGGGACACACCGACGACCAACTGCCCTCGTCGGGCGGGACTTCCTCCTACCGAGCAGAACAACGTGTTTACACACGTTCTCCACGTGCTCCCCTCCGCGGGAACACGTCACCACCCAACTGTCCACCTCCGAAAGAACAGGTCAAGGTCAAACCCACTTTTCGGAGATCACGGAGCAGTTGGACTAGGACGAAGACCACGTTCTGGTCTTCACGACGCCACGTCATCCCTAGCAGTCATTTGGGTTGGGCCTGGTCATCCAGCCTACCTCAAATGACCGTTGGCCCAGCGCTGAGGTCTCTCTATAAATACCCTCTTCCACAAGAGGGTCGGGTACACACTTCTTACCCTATTTTCTGTACTTGCTTCCACTATGCTCATCTCTTACTTTGGCATCGGAGTGTGTTTCAGGTACACCCCCTCCCCCCCCCCCCCCCATCTTGTCTTAAACACGGTGAACAGGTAGCAGTCCAGCGGTGTGCGGCCCAAATTCGTGACTTCCTTCTGATCAGGTCAGATCAGTGGCGCCGTCTGTGGGAACATAAACTTCCCCGTTCCTCCGAGCAGAGAACCAAAGTTTCACCAACACTTCACGAGTATGTCTAGCCCACTCCGCGACGATACCGTCCACGATCCTTTTCTCGTTCCCGCCACCAACGGCAGCAAACAGATGGAAACAACCAGCCGCCCAGAGACCGATATGAGGGATGGTCGGAGCGCCCCCCCTCGTCCTATGAAGCCGCCGACCAGATCGTTGCGCCGGCGAGTGGGCCCACAGCCTTCCAGCCCATACCAGTCCCGACGGGAGCAGATCCGACGCTGGCCGCCATCTTTGCGGCCATCAACCAAACGAACGAGCTGCTGCATCAACAGAACCGCCGCATAGGCGCACTGGAGCGAAAAGGCCCACCAAGGTCCCCTCCGCGGGAAGACCAGGGCAGAGGCTCGCGAAGTCCGTCCCCGTGCCCAAGAGGCCGTCGACCTCGACTAGAAAGACCGCAGCCTACGGTGGCGAGAGAACGGTCCAGATCACCCCGAAGAGAAAGGCGCGTCCGGGCACGCCCAACAACCGGGTCGCCGCAAGGGGAACCCCTGGTCATACAACCGCGGATGCGAAACCAGACTCATCAACGCCACAGACCTTCTCCGCCTTCATCCCATGTTCTAAGCGATGACGACGACTACAGGACCCCCCTGTCTCTGGAGATCATGGCGACCCCTATCCCTCACGGGATGGAAAAGCCACCAGCACTCGCGACGTATGACTGTACTTTTGACCCAGACGATCACCTAGATGACATTGAAGCCATGCTCGACTACCGCAACGTCCGGGGAGCCATCAAGTGCAGGCTCTTCCCGACAATGCTGAGGAATGGTGCCATGGCGTGGTACAAAAGTCTAGAACCGGAATCCGTCACATCGTGGAGGGTCCTGAAGAACCTCTTCTCGCACCACTTCACTGCGTCCAGGCGCCAGCCGAAGACAGAGGCCGCCCTGGGCGCCATTATCCAGGGTCCCGACGAACCCCTCAGAAAATACATAGAGAGGTTCACTCGGGAGGTAGTACAGGTAACAACGTCAGACGAAATGAAACGTTACCTGATGGAGCAGGGCCTGCACCGCGACTCCAAATTCTACAAAGCTGTGACCATACACCGACCAACTTCGCTGCAGGACTTCCTCGACAGGGCCACGCACTACATTCTGTTCGAGGAAACCCAAGCGGCCAATTATGCCCGTGATACAAGGGACAAAGGAACCCTCTGCGGATCCCGCGAAGAGGTAGCCTCAAATAGCCGACGCTGAGGGGATCGACGACGGGACGAACGTCCTCGAGAACACCGCGAACAGCGAGGTCCTGCTGGCCGTTTCACATAATATACGGCCCTGATCGCTTCCCGCGAGCGCATCCTGACCGAGTGTGCCAAGACCGAATTTGTCCAAGGCGGGGTCCGCTTCCCCAAGCAGATACCCCCAAGCCAAACGTCGAAAAGTTAAAGTACTGCCACTTCCATCGAAGCCACGGTCACGTAACAGAAGAATGCGTCCACCTGAGGGACGCCATCGAGGTCCTGATCAGAAACGGACACCTGAAGAGGTACACTCGAGAGGGAGAAACCCTGCGACAAGCCGCCCCCGAGGTAAAAGGGGTCGACGACCCTCCTCCTTCCGACGGGGACAGCGGTTTGCAAGTAGCCCTCAACATCGAGCGACCCGAGGACTGGTCCGCCCTCTGCGATATCGGCCTTCTCGAAGAACCAGTTCGACCGAATAGCCGGTGGGAGTATTTCCCAAAGGCAATGTTCATCTCTAGGGAACCCCCGAGCAGGTTATCCGTGGGTTCGGTAAAACGAAAGTTCGAGGAATTGATCACCAACAGCTCCGGCGAGATGAGCAGCCTCGACAAATTCCAAGGTAGGTCCAACCCTATCACGTTCTACCTCGAGGAACTCCCCGGAGGGGCCCCAAATTCTTGCATCTCCCTCCTCATTCTGGCGCAGATGGCTAACTTCGACGTCCGACGGATCTTAGTCGACGACGGAAGCTCGGCGAACATCATGTACACCCATCTTTTCACGACGCTCCAGCTGAACGAATCCAACCTATTCCCTTACATGGGATCTAATCTCCAAGGCTTCAACGCGGCAACAACAAGGCCATGGGGATACGTTGAGCTAAAGGTCACATTCGGGGAGAAGGAGATGGCCAGGGAGGTTACCGTCCGTTTCCTGGTGGTGGAGTGCCCGTCCATCTACAACTGCATATTAGGCAGGACAACGGTAGCTGAACTCACGGCGGTGCCTTCCACCGCTAATCTCAAAATGAAATACTACACCAAACGGGGAGCAGTGGTCACCCTCAACGGGGACATCGAAGCTGCCCGCCGATGCTTCGAAGCAGCGCTAAAAGGCCTCAACACGGTCAGGCAGTCGAGCAAGAAAAATCTCACACCCGGAGCGTCGAAAAGTCAACCGCCAGACCAGGTCAGCTCAGTGGACCTCGACAGCCGCCTCTCCGAAGACTCGGACCACGAGGACAAAAGTCAATGTGCCCCTCCACCTCTCGCCAGGCAGCCCACCTTCCCGACGTGCCCCATCCCAGGCGGGGAATTCGAGATCGTGACCCTAGGGGACAACCCAACACGGACCGTGAAGATAGGAGCTGGACTTCCCGACCTAGCGAGGAAGCAACTGAAGGCCTGCCTCCGCGAGAACGCTGATCTCTTCGCCTGGAGCGCCGCGGAGATGCCCGGACTCGACCCCGAGGTCGCTTGCCACCAGCTCTCCATCAACCTGGCCGCTAGGGCCATAGCACAATGTAGGCGTAGGTAGTCCCCTGAAAAGTCGGCGGCTGCAGAAAAAGCTGTAAAAGACCTCCTGGAGGCAAATTTTATTTCGGAAGCCCGATATTCAACCTGGCTGTCCAACGTTGTACTTGCTAAAAAGAGTAGTGAAAAATAGCGCATGTGTGTTGACTACACTGATCTCAACCAGGCATGTCCTAAGGACGCCTACCCCCTCCCTAGCATCGACAAGCTCATCGACAACTCGGCGGGCTTCAAACTTATGTCCTTTATGGACGCCTACTCGGGGTACAATCAAATCCTTATGGCGGACCACAACAAGCAGAGCACCGCGTTCATGATGGAATCAGGAAATCACTACTACAACGTAATGCCCTTCGGTCTGAAGAACGTCGGCGCCACTTATCATCGAATGATGAGCAAGGTTTTTCAACGCGAGATCGACGACATGCTCGAGGTATACATGGACGACATAATCGTCAAATCCGCACAATACGCCCTTCCATTCTTCAAACTTCTAAGGAAGGAATCCGCGTTCGAATGGACAGAGGAGTGCGAGCAAGCTCTCCAACACCTCAAGCGCGTCCTGTCCGAACCACCCGTCCTGACAAGGCCGCAAGTTGGGGAGACTTTATATCTATACTTGGTCGTCGCAATCGAGGCCGTTAGTGCCGTACTCATCCGAGAAACCACCGATGGGAAAAAGCCGATCTATTTCACGAGAAAAGCCCTCCACGGCCTCGAAGTAAGATACCAGCAAATCAAAAAGGTCGCCTTGGCCCTCATCATTACAGCCCGCCGCCTCCAATACTATTTCTTGGCCCACACTATCGTGGTAAGAACCGAGCAGCCCGTCAAACAACTCCTTGACCGACCAGACATGACTGGGAAAATGATAAAATGGTCATTGGAACTCTTCAAGTTCGACATCATCTACGAAGGCAGGAAAGCACTCAAGGCCCAGGTACTTGCCGACTTCATCGCCGAGATGAATCCCGCAGAATCCACCCCAGGTTGCCAGAAATGGACCATCTTCGTCGATGGCTCCTCGAATTCCTCGGGAAGTGGCGCATGGATCATCCTGGAAAACGAAGAAGGCACCATCGTGGAGGTCTCGCTCACCCTAGCATTCCCTACCACCAACAACCAGGCCAAATATGAAGCTTTCCTCGTCGGTCTTCGTCTAGCAGCAGACCTCAGAGCTAAAGAAATAAAAATCTTCACGGACTCCCAGCCGGTCGCCTCCCAGGTCCGGGGAGAATACCAGGCCAAGAACGACAACTTGGCGGAATACTTGGCTCTGATCACAGAGAAGATGCGGAGTTTCGACGTAGCGGAGTTCCAACACGTACTGCGCGAGCAAAACACACCGGTGGATATCCTATCAAAGCTGGCCAGCACGAAGAAGAAGGGCGGACATAAATCCGTCATCCAAGAAATCCTGGTGCGACCAAGCACGGAGAAAACTGCAAACCTCCTCGACGTCAACGCCATAGGAGACATCAACTGTTGCATGACACCCATACATGCCTACTGTAACACCCCGTTCCCAAAAATAAAATAAAGCAAATAAATCAACAATTATCAGAGTTTTTCTCCACACCGGGATGTCACAATTTTCATCAAAATTCCACAAGACATTTCTGAAACGATTTTTTTTCCAATAAAATTTGCAGTGGAAAAGAAGTTTGTCATAAACATATAAACATATATATATATATATATACACATCATCATCATCATGTACAACAATACGGCCATCTGCCCAAAATATACCACATGTACATCCATACACTAGAAGATTCATCAAACATGTTATAATATGTAATACATCACAGGGCACATAAATACATCAGATAACAACATAGCTCCCACAAATCCCGGTGTTACATATCAGAGCATCCCTATGACTCATCACAGTCCAAGCTACCTACGCACCTGAATTATTTGTACTTCCGAAGAAGCACATACCACAACAAAGCAAATGGGTGAGAATTCACGATCAAATATTAACGGTATAAATGTACATGAAATAAAAGGCAGAAATATAAATAAACAACATTCCATATACATTACATTTGGACCTACTGTCCCATGCAAACACAACACTCACATAACAAATACAACACATGCAACTCGACTCGACAATATGCGGTACCGACTCAACTCGGGATAGATCGCATACACTCCATCTGAGCAACGATCTATCCCTACCACGCTCCTCCTGAGCCAATATAATCAAATCTCAGGATAGATCACATACACTCCATCTGAGCAACGATCTATCCCTACCAACGTTCCCCACTTGGAACACGGGTAAATCGCATCCACTCCATCTGAGCAACGATTCAACTCCCGTCCACGCTCCCCATTTGGAGCACGGGTGAATCGCATACACTCCATCTGAGCAACGATTCAACCCCGTCCACGCTCCCCATTTGGAGCAGGGGTGAATCGCATACACTCCATCTGAGCAACGATTCAACTCCGTCCACATGCTATGCAGATACCATGCACAACAACACAGCACTCACGGTGCACACGATCCTACTGGTCCATCAACATACAACACACAATCACAACATACACAAGGCGTACTCGATCCTACTGATCCATCGCATCACACAATGCATACACATCAAGCACACAACATATAAACATCATGCGCGCAAGGCATATCAATCCTACTGATCCGCTATATATCACATACACATCAAGCACACAAAGTGCATAACAAGTCACTTATCCAATTATGAAATCACCACGAGAATCGCGCTTCTGTATCACACATACACTCTCCACAGTGCCATACTATCTCTCAAAACAGATCACGACCAACAAGGGTCTAACTGAACGAATACGGAACAACACAGCACAAAAATGCCAAATATTGTCATGCTCGCTGGCCCCATCGCTCAGCGAAGCGCCAGCGAATGCTCGCTGCAAGCTCGCTCAGCGAGTTGCCCAGCGAAGCCACCTGGAAACATTCTGTTTGCGCTCGCGACCCACCTCGCGCAGCGATGGCCTAGAGAAGGCTCGTTATGCACTCGCTTAGCGAATGAGCTAGAGAGTGTCTGCGATTTCTGAAAAATTCTGCTGTTCAAAATCAGCCCACACTCCGATTTTACCCGATTAAATCCCACGAAATCCTACACTATACCAGTACAACAATATCCAACAAGGCTACACCAATCATTCTGGTTCCTATCCGATTAATCGTCATCTATTCTCAATTATCCAACTTCCGCCTCAGAGCTACATCCTACTCCAAAACCCTCAATTCACCCAAACAACATTCTACGGCACATGCAAACAAATTCTAACGCAATAATCACAATCACAACAGAAATCAACAACATGCAACAACATAATTTCATCATCCATCTATGGGGTTTAGGGAATTCCCCGTTCTACCAATTTTTCATGCAATACCGAATTTAACCGATCAATTCCCCCCACTCTTACCTCGATAAGCAGTTTGATGATGATGAAACTTCAAGAATTCCTCAATCAAGCTTCTTCTCCTTGCTCTTGCTCAAGCGTGCTCCTCTTCTCCTCTTTCACGATCGTGTTTCTCTTTTTCCTTCCTCAACCGTGTTTCTTTCTCCTCTTCTTTTTCCAAATGTCAAACATGCCCTTAATCCCAAATATTCATCTTTTTAATTCCAAAAAAATAATATTCTTATTTTCTTTTAATTCCAAATTAATATTAAATCCTCATAATTATTAATATTAATAATAAAAATAATAATAATAATAATAATATTGATATTAATATTAATTATTGATTATTATCATTTCCCATTATATAATATTAACATTATGTTCCCCTTTCCTCAACAACTTATACACAAGGAACACCGAAAATGAAATAACACTGGAAAAATGAGATAATTAAAATGGGCGTTATAACTCTCCCCCACTTTAATTATTTTCGTCCTCGAAAATACCTGATGGAAACAACTCTGGACACGCTTCCCGCATCCTGCTCTCCAGTTCCCATGTCACACTGCCTCCTGCAGCACCTCCCCAAGCCACTCACACCAAAGGTATCTCTTTTCCTCTGAGTCGCTTCATCTTGCGATCTTCAATCCTTAACGGAATTGTCTCCACAGTCAGATTCTCTCTAACTTGGATTACATCCCTCTGAATCACATGAGACGGGTCTGATACATACTTCCTACGTTGCGACACGTGAAACACGTCATGCAAGTTCAAAAGCTACGGCGACAACACCACCCTATAAACCACAACACCAATCCTCTGCAAAATCTGATACGGCCCAATAAACTTCGGATCCAACTTCTTGGACCTTAACACACGACCTACACCGGTCACCGGATTAACCCTCAGAAACACATGATCACCTTCACTAAATTCCAACTCTTTCCTTCGGTTATCATGATAACTCTTCTGTCTGTCTTGAGACGCTTTCATCTTTTCACGGATCATCTGAACTGTCTCAGTGGTCCGCTGCACAATCTCTGGTCCCAAAGCAACATTCTCACCTGTCTCATACCAACACAAAAGAGTTCTACACCTCCTACCATAAAGAGCTTCAAATGGCACCATCCTGATACTGGAATGGTAACTGTTGTTGTACGTGAACTCAATTAATGGCAAATGAGTATCGCACGCACCACCCTTTTCCAACACACAAGCCCGCAACAAATCCTCCAGAGTTTGAATAGTCCTCTCCGACTGACCATCAGTCTGTGGATGATATGCGGAGCTCAGATTCAACTTGGTACCCAAAGCTCCTTGCAAACTCTTCGAAAATTCAGAAGTAAACCTCAGATCTCTATCCGACACAATGCTCGACGGCACACCATGCAACTTCACAATCACCCGAACATAGATCTCTGCTAGCTTCTCCAACGGAAAACTAATACTGATCGGTACAAAATGTGCAGACTTCGTAAGCCGATCCACAATCACCCAAATGGCATCAAAACCTCTTGTCGTGCTCGACAATCCTGTAACAAAATCCATACTGATGCAATCCCATTTCCAAACTGGAATCTCCAACGGTTGCATAAAACCACTCGGCTTCTGATGCTCCACTTTCGATTTCTGGCACGTCAGACAAGCATAAACAAACCGAGCTATATCCCTCTTCATTCCTGACCACCAAAACATCTTCTTCAAATGACAGTACATCTTCGTAGCTCCCGGATGGATACTCAGACCACTACGATGTCCTTCTTCCAAAATTGACTTCTTCAACTCATCATTATCCGGCATGCAAATTCTGCCTCAAAACCTCAACACACCTACAATATCCATCTTAAAGTCACTACCGGAGTTACTCTCGGCTCCTCGCATCAAATCCACAAGTTTCACATCCAACTTCTGGTTTTCTCTAATCACATCTAAGAAATCACTCTTCACTTGCAGTTTACCCAACATCACACCATTTGCAGTAAATTCACAAACCATGCTCAAATCTCTAAACTGCTCAATTAGCTCCATCTCTTTCACCATCAAAGCTGACATATGAATCGCTTTCCGACTCAAAGCATCGGCTACCACGTTAGCCTTCCCGGGATGGTAACTCAAATTGAAATCATAATCTTTCAGGAATTCCAACCATCTCCTCTGCCACATATTCAACTCTTTCTGATCAAATAGGTACTTCAAACTTTTATGATCGCTGAACACTTCAAACCTTGAACCGTACAAATAGTGTCTCCAAATCTTCAACACAAAAACCACCGCAGCCAATTCAAGGTCATGAGTAGGATAATTCCGCTCATGCACCCTCAATTGCCGAGAAGCATAAGCTACCACTTTCCCATTCTGCATAAAAACTCCGCCCAATCCCAACTTGGACGCATCACAATACACCACAAAAGGCTCACACGGATTCGGTAACACCAACACCGACGCTGAAGTCAATCTCTTTTTCAGCTCCTCAAAACTCTCTTCACAAGCAGCATCCCACACAAACACTTGCTCTTTCCTCGTCAACTGAGTCAATGGCAACGCCAATCTAGAAAAACCTTCAATAAATCTGCGGTAATACCCTGCCAAACCCAAAAAGCTCCTAACTTCAGTTACTGTCTTCGGCAGTTCCCACTGTAACACCGCATTCACCTTAGATGGATCAACAAATATGCCATCACCCGAAATCACATGTCCCAAGAAGCTCACCGTCTTCAACCAAAACTCACACTTCGACAACTTAGCAAAAAACTTGTTATCCTTAAGCACTTGCAAAGCGATCCTCAAATTTTCGGCATGCTCTTCCTCAGACTTAGAATAAATCAGTATATCATCAATGAATACGACGATAAACTGATCCAAATAAGAATGGAAGATCCGGTTCATATACTCCATGAACACTCCCGACGCATTCGACACTCCGAAAGGCATCACGACATACTCGTAATGTCCATATCGAGTTTTAAACACCGTCTTCTGAATATCACCTTCGTTTACTCTAATCTGATGGTAACCAGATCTCAAATCGATCTTACTAAACACACAAGCTCCCACTAACTGATCCATTAAGTCATCAATCCTTGGGAGAGGATACTTGTTCTTGATAGTCACTTTATTCAACTGACGGTAATCGATGCAAAACCGCATGCTACCATCCTTATTCTTCACTAACAACACTGGAGCTCCCCACGACGACACACTTGGTCTGATAAATTTTCTATCCAACAACTCTCCAATCTGAGACTTCAACTCGGCCAACTCCACTGCCGACATCCTGTACGGCGCCATAAAAATAGGCCTCGTACCAGGAACAAGATCAATACTAAACTCAACTTCTCTCTTCGGAGGCAACTCGGTAATATCATCAGGAAACACCTCCGAAAATTCCCTCACCACAGCCAACTCTTCCAACGATGCTTTGCTGTCCACGTATAATGTTGCAAATAAAGCAAACATTTTCCCCTTGTCTTCCAACAAAATCCTCAGTTCCTTACTAGACAAGGAATCTTCTAATGCTTCCTCTTCCAGAGTCAGAAACAATAACACCTTCCAAAAACAATCGATGTAGACTCGGTTGAACTCCAACCAGTTCATACCCAGAATAACATCCATCTTACCAAGAGGCAAGAAAATCAAATCTACTCCAAAATCTCTACCAAAAATAGTCAGCGGACACTTCAAACATACCAGAGAAGTAGTCACTGAACTAATAGAAGGAGTTTCAATAGTCATCCGCCGCTCAAGAGTAGTCGGCACCAAACCTAACCTCTTCACACAACCAACAGAGATAAACGAGTGGGTTGTACCCGTAACAATCATAGCAGTCAAAGGAATGTTATTGATAAAACAAGTACCTTTGATCAAAAGCTCCTCGTTCACCGATTGAGTTCCCACCACAGCAAACAATTTACCGCTGACCTGAGGCGCTGGAGTCCTCCTCGGTTTATCACAATGAGAGCTAATGTGGCCTTTCTCGCCGCAGTTATAACAAGTAGGCATACTAGTCCTACAATCCGCCATCACATGGCCTGGCTTCCCACACTTAAAGCACTTCTTCGTCTCATGAGGACAATCACTAACACGATGCCCCGCGGCACCACACCGATAACATTTCAGATCCACCGATGCTTTCCTCTCTATGAACCTCTTATCAGCCATAGCCTTCTGCTTTCCCTTATCAGTCGACACACTATAAGGTGTACCACCGAATCTCTGTTTACCCTTACGGTCATTTGCAGCCTTGTAGTGTGCGATCCTTGCACGATTGTCATTATCATAAATTCGGCTTCTACTCACCAACTCAGGATAACTCCTGATCTTCTGACAAGCTATCCCCATCTTGATCTCTGGTCGCAACCCATTCTTAAACTTCAGGCACTTAGACGTCATGGCCTCGTCCGTATTGTAATGGGGATAATACTGAGCCAACTCTTCAAACTTAGCCGCATACTCGACTACCGACAGGTTACCCTGCTTCAACTCAAAAAATTAAATCTCTTTGGCACTTCTGATGTCCTCCGGAAAATACTTCTCCAGAAAAATCGTCTAAACCACCTCCAATCTCTGACGGCTGTTATCCCACCAAGCCTCAGCTTCACACTCTAACATGTGAGTATCGAACCTCACTTTCTGCTCATCACTGCACCCAATGGTCCTGAAGATATTCTCTATCGTCTTCATCCATTTCTGTGCAGCTTCCGGATCCAAAATCCCACCTTCAAACTTTGGTGGCTTGTTGCTCTGGAACTGTGTCAAGTCTCTAAACTGTGCACCCGCAGCCAAATTCTGATTGGCTACCACCTGCGCCATTGCTTGCATAGCTGCAGCCAACGCCGCATCATTCCTCCCTGCCATACTACTCAACAATAACAACAACTCCAGGTTAACAGAAAACAACCAAACTCTATCCTCTAGACAAACTCAAAACACTACACTAGCCGGACGGACCGACCTGCTCTGATACCAACATGTAACACCCCGTTCCCAAAAATAAAATAAAGCAAATAAATCAACAATTATCAGAGTTTTTCCCCACAACGGGATGTCCCAATTTTCATCAAAATTCCACAAGACATTTCTGAAACGATTTTTTTTCAATAAAATTTGCAGCGGAAAAGAAGTTTGTCATAAACACATAAACATATATATATATACACATCGTCATCATCATGTACAACAATACGACCATCTGCCCAAAATATACCACATGTACATCCATACACTAGAAGATTCATCAAACATGCTATAATACGTAATACATCACAGGGCACATAAATACATCAGATAACAACATAGCTCCCAAAAACCTCGGTGTTACGTATCAGAACATCCCTACGGCTCATCACGATCCAAGCTACCTACACACCTGGGTTATCTGTACTCCCGAAGAAGCACATACCACAACAAAGCAAAGGGGTGAGAATTCACGATCAAATATTAATGGTATAAATGTACATGAAATAAAAGGCAGAAATATAAATAAACAACATTCCATATACATTACATCCAGACCTACTGTCCCATGCCAACACAACACTCACATAACAAATGCAACACATGCAACTCGACTCGACAATATGCGGTACCGACTCAACTCAGGATAGATCACATACACTCCATCTGAGCAACGATCTATCCTTACCACGCTCCTCCTGAGCCAATATAATCAAATCTCAGGATAGATCGCATACACTCCATCTGAGCTACGATCTATCCCTACTAACGTTCCCCACTTGGGACACGGGTGGATCACATCCACTCCATCTGAGAAACGATTCAAATCCCGTCCACGCTCCCCATTTGGAGCACGGGTGAATCGCATACACTCCATCTGAGCAAGGATTCAACTCCGTCCACATGCTATGCAGACACCATGCACAACAACACAACACTCACGGTGCACACGATCCTACTGATCCATCAACATACAACACACAATCACAACGCACACAAGGCGTACTCGATCCTACTGATCCATCGCATCACACAATGCATACACATCAAGCACACAACATATAAACATCACGCGTGCAAGGCGTATCGATCCTACTGATCCTCTATATATCACATACACATCAAGCACACAAAGTGCATAATAAATCACTTATCCAATTATGAAATCACCACGAGAATCGCACTCCCGTATCACACATACACTCTCCACAGTGCCATACTATCTCTCAAAACCGATCATGACCAACAAGGGTCTAACTGCACGAATACGGAATAACACAACACAAAAATGCCAAATGCTATCATGCTCGCTGGCCCTATCACTCAGCGAAGCACCAGCAAATGCTCGCTGCAAGCTCGCTCAGCGAGTTGCCCAGCAAAGCCACCTGGAAACATTCTGTTTGCGCTTGCGACCCACCTCGCATAGCGATGGCCTAGCGAAGGCTCGATATGCACTCGCTTAGCGAATGAGCTAGCGAGTGTCTGCGATTTCTGAAAAATTCTGCTGTTCAGAATCAGCCCACACTCCAATTTTTCCCTATTAAACACCACGAAATCCTACACTATACCAGTACAACAATATCCAACAAGGCTACACCAATCATTCCGGTTCCTATCCGATTAATCGTCAGCTATTCTCAATTATCCAACTTCCGGCTCAGAGCTACATCCTACTCCAAAACCCTCAATTCACCCAAACAACATTCTACGGCACATGCAAACGAATTCTAACGCAATAATCACAATCACAACAGAAATCAACAACATGAAACAACATAATTTCATCATCCATCTATGGAGTTTAGGGAATTCCCCGTTCTACCAATTTTTCATGCAATACCGAATTTAACCGATCAATCCCCCCCTTTACCTCGATAAGCAGTTTGATGATGATGAAACTTTAAGAATTCCTCAATCAAGCTTCTTCTTCTTGCTCTTGCTCAAGCGTGCTCCTCTTCTCCTCTTTCACGATCGTGCTTCTCTTTTTTCCTTCCTTAACCATGTTTCTTTCTCCTCTTCTTTTTCCAAATGCTAAACATGCCCTTAATCCCAAATATTCATCTTTTGAATTCCAAAAAAATAATATTCTTATTTTCTTTTAATTCCAAATTAATATTAAATCCTCATAATTATTAATATTAATAAAAATAATAATAATAATAATAATAATAATAATAATAATATTGATATTAATATTAATTATTGATTATTATCATTTCCCATTATATAATATTAACATTATGTTCCCCTTTCCTTAACAACTTCTACACAAGGCACACCGAAAATGAAATAACACTGGAAAAACGAGATAATTAAAATGGGCGTTACACCTACCTCAGCACAGGCAGCCTCCCTTCTGAGAAAAGGAGGCAAGCACGGTCAAACGACGATCATGCTTGTACGTCCTGCTCGAAGACAAACTATACCGAAGAGGCTGCGCAGTCTCCCTCCTTAAGTGCATCGATGACAGCCAAGCCGCAGCCGTCCTGGAAGAAATCTATGAAGACATCAATGCTCAACACCTCGGGGGACGATCCCTTGCGAGGAAGGCCCTACGGGTTGGCTACTACTGGCCGACGATGCAGGAGGACGCCAAGGAACATGTCAAGAAGTGCGACAAGTGCCAACGACACGGGGACATGCACCTCGCCCCTCCGAGCGAACTCAAATCCCTTTCTTCCCCTTGGCCCTTCGCATGGTGGGGAATGGACATCCTCGGACCCTTCACCCTAGGCTCATATCAGAATAAATACCTGATAGTGGGCGTCGACTACTTCACCAAGTGGATTAAAGCCGAAGCCCTGGCTAAGATCACCGTGTAGAACATCCTCTGTTTTTACAAGCGAAACATCCTCGCCAGGTTCGGGGTCCCGCTCGCTATCGTCATCGACAACGGGACACAATTCACCGAAAAAAACTTTCGGGACTTCTTCACCAAACTCGGGACCAAACACCATTTCACCTCGGTGGAGCACCCCCAGACAAACAGTCAGGCTGAGTCCGCAAACAGAGTCATCCTCAGGGGGCTTAAGAGAAGACTAGGCGACACCAAAAGAGCATGGATCGAGGAACTCCATAGCGTGCTATGGGATTACCGTACCACACCTCACTCGACCGTCGGGGAAACGCCGTTTTGCCTTACATACGGAACAGAAGCCGTTATCCCGGTCGAAATCAGAGAGCCATCCAGACGAACAGAGACTCCCTTCGACGCAGAAGCCAACAACGAGGCCCTCCAAGAAGAGCTCGACCTGATCGAAGAGATTCGCTCGAGGGAAGTCCTTCGCGAGGCCAAGCTGAAGCAGCGTGTCACACTCCTCTATGACATCAGAGTCATCAAACGGGAATTCCAAGTCGGGGACCTGGTCCTGCGACGAAACCAAAAGGATTCACACGAAGACAAACTAGCCGCAAATTGAGAAGGCTCGTACCGTGTCCGCAATAAGATGGAAAACGGGGCCTATTACCTTGAAAACCTACACGGGAAACAACTTGCCCGACCTTGGAAAGATGAGAAGCTGAAACGCTACTATAGTTAAACACTGCTCGCGACGCCCAGCCGCTGCGACCATTGGGGGGGGAGAAGACACGGTACCGTTGCACCTCCTCACGTCTTCTGCAAACCAATAGAACAGAAAACCCTGCCTTTGTGTGTGCGGGCAGAAGGCTTTGCTCGACGGAGGCTACCTCGACCGAGGCTCCCCGTCGTCATCGTACCGAAATAGGAAGGGCGCCCAGCTCGCGATGGGACATCCACGCCACGGGGATAACTACCCCCGACAGGACAGGTCATCAGGCCAGTCAGCCGACCAATTCTCCTCACCGTCGGAAACAATGATTGTCGAGCAATTCCCCCGAACAGCCCCACAAAGAGCAAACACACATGTCAAAAGAAACATATATATTTCAAGCAAACGAGTACATGCAGAAATAACACAAGCATAAACAACATGCAATAACAAACGAGCGCACACTTAGAAAAATCTGCAAGAATTATACAAATGGGCACCAGCCCAGTAGTTATATTACATCCAAAAGGGTCACGCAGGCCCAATAAAAAACTTAAAAGAACAATTACAAAACACTTGGCGCGCAGGCCGAAAAACTACGGGCACGCAGGCCCGGAACAAAACTACGCTTCCTCCTGGGCCTCCTCTTCGACCTCTGCAGGGACGACATCTTGGTCAACACGCTCGAGATCGATCACCCGACCATCGACTATCTCGTGGTAAGAACCAACCCCATCCATGATCAGGCCGGTGCCAGAATTGACCTCCTTGAGCTACGCAACAGCACTCCGAAACCCGACTTCGACGGCTTCCAGGCAATCATTCTCCAACACCCGAATCCGGGAAATCAATACCGCACGAGTGGCCATCTCCCTATCCTCGGCCGGGCGAAGGGCATTTTCCAGCTTCCCCACACGGACCCTCAGACCCTGCATCTCGGCCTCGACGGTCCCTAGCTTCTCCTCGGCTGCTGCCAACTTCCCCTCGGTACCATCAGCCCGTTTGCGTTGGTCGGCGGTTTCCTTCTGGCTCTTCTGCAGCTCCTCAGTAAGCTTGTTCAGACGCGACTGCGCAAAAATAAGATCCCCTTGGAGCTTAGACAGTTCAACAGAGGAGCAACTTTCCTCACTCAGTACCATCGCCGTGGTAAAGGTCCTCATCATCGCGGCCAGGTCCTCCGCCAAAACTCGACGACGAGAGTCTCGGTCAGCGTCCATGACCGATTTCACCTCCCAGTCGAGATGGTCGGCGATCTGGCCCCATAGAAGTAGCTCAGGTTCTGGTGGCAGGGCGGAATAACATATCTCTCCTCAGCGGTCCTAGTCGTCAGGTCGACGACATTCCCTGGTTCCTCGACCCTGGGCCTCTTCGAAACCCCCTGAGTTGAGGGAGACTGGCTTCCTTGAGGAGAAGAGGACGAACTCTGACCAACCGGACCCGCAGCAGCCTGCTCGACTACCTGACCCAACTGACTCTTCGCAACGGAGGCCTTGGATGCGCGCAGTTTCTTCACCCGCTCTTCAACAGAAGACATGTTCGCTGCAAAAACAAAAGGAGAGTCAGCAACAGATAAAAATACGAAGTCAAGGGAAGAAAGAGGCAATCCCCACCTAAGTAACTAAGGGCCTCCGCCTCTGAAGAGCAACCGAGCCGGGTTTTCGTGTTAATCAACCTCTTTTTCGTTCGTTCGTTCCCCTGCTCATCGAAGAGATACTGACCATCAGGTCTCACCAGTCTCGACGGCGGTAGACTGCGCACAAACGCCACTATCCTCATATAGGCGGCCATGTCCTCCTCGCCAAGGGTCCCGGCCCGTACTATAAATTGATCGGTCCTGCGGTTGAAATGCTCCCCAGTCCATAACAAGTGCACCCTCGGAAGCATCGCGGCCACCCGCTGACCATCCACGACTCGCTCCCCCTCGGTAAACAAAGAGTTTATCCCTTCGTGCGTGATCGGCCTCACGAGGAAGAAACAACCTTTAAAATCTAGGACAGATTTCATAGACGTCTTGAAAAGTCTGATCGACTGCTTGAACAAAACCCAACCATGCCGGCCGTCCACCGTTTGCCGCTTTAACCGAAAAATGCGGAAGAATAAGGGCAGCGTAGCACCGACCTCGAGGAAGCGACATACAAGCTCGAACGCGCGGATAAAGGCCAGTGTGTTGGGATGCAACTGAGAAAGTGCCAACCGCAGCCAGTCAAAAAGACCCAAGTGAAAATCGGAGAAGGGCAACCTGAACCGGGCCTCCTTAAAATAAAACTCGTGCATGGGGAACGTCATCCTCCCATACCTCGAGCAGACGCGGTGGTGGTCTTTCGGGTGGTAGACCTGCCAGTTCTGGGGGTCTTCCTCTTCCCAGTCTTCCACGGTCTTGTAGGTGCCCGACGGGTCCGAGGAAAAATAAGAAGGGATGGATAAAGGCTCCTCGGCCACCCACCCCTCAATTGGACGAACTCGCTCGTCAAAATTCGGAACGTCGGGCTCGTTATCTTCAACCATCGTCCCCGGGACTAAAGCCTACATGGACACCTGAAAAGCAGAGGATAACAGTGAATTCAATGGCCAAGATCAAATCCACCCTTCCACTGCAAGTCAAGTGAAAGGGCAACGAGGGCAGTCTCCCGAACAGAAGACAAACGCCCTTGCGACTCCCCGAGGAGCGCCTCTCCACCACTCCTCCACGGGGCATTCAAACTAACCTATCGCCCCTCCTCGGAGGCTTCATCGAAAGAAGCGTCCGTCCCCGGGGCATTCATCGGAATAACAACCTATCCCTGGGATATTCATCCGATTTCTCACACGTCCTCAGCTCATTCATCTAAATAGCCCTAAAACTCCGCCCAATACAGCGAAAACTCGCATCTCTCCTCGGGGCATTCATCGTACCCCGACCACAACTCCAAAATTAAAACGAAGATAAGAGAAAAGAAGAAGAAAACTCACTTTATGGCAGATGTTGACGGAATGCAAGACAAAGTGTGTGGCGGCGCTTCACGGAGGCAAAATATGACGGAGGATAACCACAGAGCTTCGTAGGTAAAACAACAAGGTGAAAGTAAAA
Organism: Lathyrus sativus; assembly: GCA_963859935.3. Taxonomy (NCBI): domain Eukaryota; kingdom Viridiplantae; phylum Streptophyta; class Magnoliopsida; order Fabales; family Fabaceae; genus Lathyrus; species Lathyrus sativus. Next base: position 558,519,834 of record OZ012735.1, on the reverse strand, counting down.
AGTGAACGGGGACTCCCCTATTTATAACCCGGTGTGGAACTCTAAGCGGAGCTAGGTACTTGAGTACCCTAAGATAGCCGCCCTCACTCCCACTCAAGGCGTGACACGTTGCAGAAGGCCGACAGTCGTGTCCCTTCAAGTGCTTCCACCCCGTACGACCGACAACGTGGGAAGACCCTCGCGTAAGCACCTCGTCAAACACAAACCGACGGAGTATCTCTTCGCCGTCCCCGGCACAACGTCTTCAAGTCCTCGCACTTCCACCAAAGAGCTTCGACTTGGGGGGCTCCTGTTCTGGCCTAGGCCCCACCCTGGCAACACGGCCCAGTCCTATGATGCGGGATAAAGGCCCAATCTGGCTGTGGCAACATCGTCGAGCACGGGGTCCCTAGTCGGGCAGGACGCACCCTGTCGAGCAGGACAACGTGTCTCGCACACGTTCTCCACGTGCTCCCTCACGCGGGGACACGATGCCACCATTGCCCCTAGTCGGGCAGGACGCACCCTGTAGAGCAGGTCAACGTGTCTCACACACGTTCTCCACATGCTCCCCTCCGCGGGGACACACCGACGACCAACTGCCCTCGTCGGGCGGGACTTCCTCCTACCGAGCAGAACAACGTGTTTACACACGTTCTCCACGTGCTCCCCTCTGCGGGGATACGTCACCACCCAACTGCCCACCTCCGAAAGAACAGGTCAAGGTCAAACCCACTTTCCGGAGATCACAGAGCAGTTGGACTAGGGCAAAGACCATGTTCTGGTCTTCACGACGCCACGTCAGCCCTAGCAGTCATTTGGGTTGGGCCTGGTCATCCAGCCCACCTCAAATGACCGTTGGCCCAGCGCTGGGGTCTCTCCATAAATACCCTCTTCCGCAAAAGGGTCAGGTACACACTTCTTACCCTATTTTCTGTACTTGCTTCCACTCTGCCCATCTCTTACTTTGCCATCAGAGTGTGTTTCAGGTACACCCCCCCATCTTGTCCTCAACACGGTGAACAGGTAGCAGTCCAGCGATGTGTGGTCCAGATTCGTGACTTCCTTTTGATCAGGTCAGATCATATATATATATATATATATATATATATATATATATATATATATATATATATATATATATATATATATATATATATATATATATATATATATATATATATATATATATATATATATATATATATATATATATATATATATATATATATATATATATATATATATATATATATATATATTTCTCAACAAATGTCAAATCGAACTAAGATAATGAATTTAAGTGATTGTAATCATTTTCTCGACTTAATTTGTAGTCTAATATATATATGTCACTACCACGAGAGAAAATGTCAATAATGATATTATACTGTTATTTAATATCAAGCCACATGTTAATAACTTATGGTATTGAATGTTACTCATTTATCATCTTTCATATTAAAGATTCAACACATCTTTTTTTAACTAAATCATATAAAGCTAACAACATTTTTAAAATAATATATACAACAAGTTGATATACAATACATTGACATAGAAACGGTTGAGTTTGTAATTTCTTATTTTGAAGCAGTGTAACTCGACAGAAATAAAGACTAATCGAATTAACCTAATGTGTGTGTCGAATTGTTTAGATGTCGAAGTGTCGAAACAGGTGTTTGACACAAAATTTCGACTTAGAACAAAATTAATAATTTTGAGCTTTTGTAATTTTGGGCTTTCTTCTACTATGAATAAAGGGAGTAACCCCTACTTTATAATAACTTGTATTTCCATATTTGTTGCAATTAAAAAATGAATAAAGAAGTTTTCCACAATTTGTGGGTGGAGATTCCACAGTTGAAAATCGTTCCCTTCTTCTTTTAATTTTGTTAAACTCTACTTTCTTTCTTTCTCTTTTTTGCTATGCATAATCTTTCTTGAGATCAAGATTGATTAGAAATTCTCAAAAAGTTTTGGGTTAATTCCAACATCTAGTATTTAGAGTTCCGGTTGTGATTTAAGGGAAGAAAATCACGATGGGGCTAAATCATCGAAACAGACATTTTCCGGCGAACCTACAAATTCTCAAGAATAATAATTATGAGAATTGGTGCAAGTAGATAAAGGTGGTTTTTTGTTATCAAGATCTCTGAGATCTTGTGAAGGGAGGAGTAACACCACTTGCAGAAAACGGGACGAACCAAGAAAATATTGCATACAAAGAGTTGAAGAAGAAAGATTATAAACCTCTCTTTATAATTCATCAATGTGTTGATCTAGAAAACTTTGAAAAGGTTAGTGATGTAGAATCAGCGAAAGAAGCATGTGAAATATTGGATAAATCATTTGGAGGCACAGAGAAGGTGAAAAAGGTGAGGTTATAAACTCACAAAAGGATGTATGAAGTGCTTCAGATGGAAGAAAATAGAAGCATAACTAATTTCTTCACTAGGTTTACTAAATTGGTGAATCAAATCAAGGTATTAGAGAAGTGTTGACATCAAGATCAGTTGTTAGAAATATCTTAAGGTCATTGGCTCCAAAGTTCGACCAGTGGTAGTAGCCATAGAAGAGCCGAAAGACTTGTCAGCATTGGCAAAAGAAGAGCTTCAAGGGACGCTTGAGTCTCATGAATAAAGGATGACTGAAAGAGTTGCAGGAAAGTCGAAGAGTGGTATGGATTTGCAGGCGCAGTCAGAAAAAGAAAAGAAAGGTAAAGGAAGTTAGAATGACAACAAAGGCAGAAGAGGCTACAACAATTCGACAGGTCGAAATCAGCAAGAAGGAAATTGGTCGAATCAGAGAAAACCCTGGAATCAAGGCAACCCAAGAGGTGGTGTTGTAGGTAAAAGAGGAGATGGTGGTCACAAACCCGACAAAAGTCACATTCAGTGTTACAATTTCCAGAAGTATGGTCACTACTTTAGTGATTGTCCAGAAAAGAAGAAGAATCAAGAAACTGATGCAAAGCTAGTGAAACATGAAGAAGAAGAAATGTTGTTGATGGTTACAACAAGAGATGAAGAAAGATTCTAGGACCAATGGTACTTGAATTCAGGATGCTCATCACACATGACTGAAAGGAAATATTGGTTTGTCAACATAAAGCCCTCAATGAAGAATATGGTGAAATTTGCAAATGACAATACTCTAGCATCTGAAGGTATTTGTGATGTTCTGATTATGAGGAAAGATAACAAGAGGCTAGTAATTTTTGACGTGTTGTACATACCAGGCATGAAGATTAATTTGCTTAGCATATGGCAGTTGGTCAAAAAAACTACAAGGTGTCGATCGAAGAAAATATGATGAAAGTTCTCGAATCAGAAGGAATGTTAATCTTGAAGGCTCTTATGTCTCAAAATAGAACCTTTAAGATTGAACTTAATGTGATGGAGAATAAGTGTCTTGCAAATGCAGCCAACAAATATGAATGGATATGGAGTTATCGACTTGGCCATCTCAACTTCAAATACATCATAGATTTGAAGAGAAGAAATATAGTTTCAGGATTACTAGAAATCAACATTCCAAGCGAAGTGTGTGAAGAATGTCTTCAGGCGAAACAAAACAGGAATAGCTTAAGCAAGGATAAAAAAAGCAAGCCGAAGGCAATTCTTGAAGTCATCTACTCTGATGTATGTGGTCATATCCAAGTGGATTCGATTAGAGGTAAAAAATGCTTTGTCATGTTCATAGATGATTTTAGTCGAAAACTGTGGACTTACATGATCAAGAAGAAAAGTGAAGTGATCGATGTATTTGCGAAATTTAAATATATGGTCAAAACACAAAGTGGTCGAAAGCTAAATATTATGTGGATTGATGGTGGTGAAGAGTATGTGTTGAAAGATTTTGATGCATTATGTGAGAAGGAAGGGATTGTGCATGAGGTGATGCCACCCTACACTCCACAACAGAATGGAATTGTAGAAAGGAAGAATAGAACCATCGTGAATATGGTGAGAATTATGTTGAATGGCAAGCATCTACACAAAGAATTATAGGTAGATGTTATGTCAACAATAACATACATCTTAAATAATGTCCGATGTAGAAGTTATAAGGAATTACGTCAGAAGAGTGTTGGTATGGTGTCAAGCCTAGCCTTAGTCATTTGATGGTGTTTGGATCTATAGCACATAGAAATGTTCCAGATTAGTTGAGAAGAAAACCTGATGATAAGTCGAGTCAAATGATCTTGATAGGATATCATTCAACCGGAGGATACAAGTTGTTTGACCCAGTGAACAAGCAAGTTGTGATCAACAGGGACATGATCATAGATGATCTTAAGGAATGAGGTTGGACTGAGAATGTCAAGAAGTATTCAATGAGAATCTTATATGAAGAACCAGCTAGTGAAGTCAAAAGAGAAGTTCGATAAGAAGAAGTCAGAGGTGAAGCAGAACCAAGCAGACCTCAAAGAACAAGACACACATCTGCAAGGTTGCAATAATGTGTGATTACATCAGATGATGTGGTCAATGAAGAATTTGAAATGGTATACTATGCTTACTACATAAATGTAAAACCGGTCAATGCAGCTGAGGCATTGAAAGATTTAAAGTGGGTGAAAGTAATGAATGAGGAGTTAGAGTCCATCAAAGTCAAAAACACTTAGTCACTTGTCGAATTTCCTCAAGGCAAGAAGGTAATTGATGTGAAATGGGTTTACAATGTGAAGGTGAATCCTAAAGAAGAAGTAAATTGGCCTAAGGTGAGACTTGTGGCAAAAAGATTTCTTCAGAAAGAAGGAATCAACTTTGATAAAGTTTTTGAACCCGTTGCTAGGATCAAAATAGTCAAGTTGATTGATGGTCTAGCAAACATGAAAAATTGGCACACATGTCAGATGTATATGAAATGTGCATTCCTGAATGACCCCTTAGATGAAGAATTTTATGTTGCACAACCAGTTGGATTTGCGAAACAAGGCGAAGAAAGAAAGGTGTATAGGTTGTATAAAGCCTTGTATGGACTCAAGCAAGCTCCAAGAGCTTGGAATAAGAAGATCAATAAATTTCTAAGGGAGAAAGAATTTGTGAAGTGCATAATTGAGTATGTAGTATATGTAAGGAGAAGCAATAGTGAATTGCTTATACTATGCCTCTATATCAATGACCTGTTGATAATAGGAAGTTACAAGAAGGATATCGAAGATTTCAAACATGACCTAAGTGAGGAGTTTAAAATGTCAGACTTGGGAATCTCTCATATTTCCTTGGCATAGAATTCTATAAAAGTGGTATAGGTTTGATGATGCACCAAAGAAAATATGCAGATGAAATACTCAAGAGATTTGAGATGCAAGATTATAATCCAACTTCAACTTCAGCTGAGTCCAGATTGCAATTGTCAAAAGATTCAGATGAAAATGATGTCAACCCAAACCAATATAGATGACTTATTTGGGTCACTTCAATACTTTTGTCACACAAGTCCTGACTTAGCATACAGTGAGGGTATGGTAACTAGATTCATGTAGAATCCAAAGGTATCACACCTAGCAGCGATGAAGAGGATACTAAGGTATCTAAAAGGAACTCTCGACTACGGCATTTTATTTCTTGCAGCTAATGAAGAAAAAGAATGCAAGTTAGTGGGATACACCAAATTAAGTTGGTGTGGTGATGTTGAGCATAGAAAATCCACAACTAGCTATGTGTTTATGCTAGGTGGTGCACCTTTAAGAACTTAGTATACACAAGCATTTGAGTTATTGCCTTCGAAAAACTAATAGTGTGTGGAGTTTCTTTAGGAGCTCCACAAATTTCTTAAATTGTCCCTCGGTTTTGGAGTTTGTAAGTCTTTATGGGTAAGGAACGTGTGTCTTATAAGGAGGAGTAGGTACATATGGTTGTTACTTTTCCTTATCTATTACCTCGTTTTCCTTTGATGTCTGTCCATTATCAACTACTGGTGGTTCTCTCTTGGTGTCTCTATCAGTTATCTTCTCTAAGTCTTTCTATACGCACATACCTACATTATGGTTTCTAAATATCTTTTTAGTGGGGCCCTCTAACTTTGTTCCACTTCATAATGTTATGGCGTTGGTGTGTCCCTTTAGACTTAGGTCACGGTTGGCTAGGAAATATTCCAGTGGGAGAAGCGGCGACCTCTTGTTTCTAGGCTACTTTAGAGATATGAGTCTCTAGCATATTTTTATGAGTTGACATAACATTCACTTTATTGGCCAACTTCTTAATTAACTCATTGGAATGAATGTTTTGTTTCATAAACTCTTTATTATGCTAAGTCTGAGACAAGACAAAGTTTTCCATCATTAGTTCCAAATTAGACTTCTTGGGGGAAGCGAGAGTAGCATGGGCTCCTTTATGGTTTTGGAAATCAGGTGAAGTGGTGGGTGCAGGACTAGGTGAAAACAGAGTATTATTATTCTTTCAGGAGAAATTTGGACGATTTCTCCATCCAGGATTATACGTGTTTGAATATGTATTCCCTTGTGCATAACTAACCTGTTCAGGGGTAGGCTTAACTAATAATTGACAGTCAGCAATGTCGTTTCTAGGGGCTCCACATATTTCACAGTTGGCAGCCGTAACAACTATAATAGCTTCAGGGGTAACAATCAAGTTGTTGATCTTTTGAGTGAGTGCATCTACTTTAGCATTCATGTGACCGAAATTTCTCACCTTATACATACCACCTTTGGGTTGAGCCTTTTCAATGGGAGCATGTTTGCTTCCCCTACTATAGTGGTTATGGGCCATATTCTCGATGATTTGGTAGGATTCTAGAAATAACTTATCCACCAAATCTCCTCCTACTGCAACATCGACAACCATTCTTGTATTATAGAGATGACCGTTGTAGAATGTGTGGATTATTAACCATTTTTCTAAACCATGATGTAGGCAGAGTGTTATCACGTCCTTGTATCTCTCTCAATCCTCAAAGAGGGATTCACCATCGATTTGTCTAAAACATGTTATCTGGTTTCTTAACACTGTTATTTTGCTTAGCGAGAAATACCTTTCTAAAAACACATTTTTTAGTTCATGCCATGTTGTTATGGAATTTGACGGCAGGGACTGTAGCCAAGCTCGGGCTCTATCCCTCGGGGATAAAGAAAAAAAAAGCATTATCTAGTGGCTTATGGATCAACGCCATTACTTTTTAACGTGTCAGTGTATTACACAAACACAAAAATGTGCAAATTTGGGTCCTCTATAGGCTACACAAAATATGGTTATGCTGCATGATTTGCAACATAGAGGGTTTTAACTCAAAGTTATTTTCCTGGATCATAGGGTTAACAATATTCAAGTGTGGCTCGTCCTGCGATGGGATGTCAAAGTTTTTAAAAGCACAGTTGTTATTTTCAACCATTTCTAATCAAAGTTGTTGAAGTTGGCGCCTAGCACGTAGGCAGCGCTCAATTTTGTTTTTCAGTTTGACTAAGATCCCGGTACTACGTGTTCTTTGTATACAAAGAACACGAGGTAAAAAATAACTAAAATAAATTCCTCAATCTACATAGTGTAGCAATGGAGTATGATATTGATGTTATTGGTCCCCGACAATGACGCCAAAAACTTGACAGGGCCGCAAGTATAACACCCTATGTAACGCCCTGACTTATTTTATTTATTTTTTCATAATTTAATTATGTGATGGTTGTGTTTGTGATGTATTATTGGTGTGTTAGGTTTCCCTTAGTGTGGGGTAGTGTCCTTAAGAATAAACTTTAAGGTGTTGTAGGAGTGTGTGAGCAATTGCGTAGGATTTGGTGGTGTGGTGAATAAAACTAATTAGATTATATTAGTTGATAACTATTTAATTATTTAATATTAGATGAATATTAATTAAATTAAAATAATTGATGAAAATTATTATTATTAATTTTAGTTGGATTAAATAATATTAATATTATAATAAGAAAAATGGGAATTTGAAAATTGGAAGTTGTCAGATACATGAAAATAAGAGAAAGTGAGAAGAAGGGTTAGGGCAAAAGGGAAGAGAAAAATCCATTGTTGAGGTAAAAGAAGATTTTCAATAACTTTAAGGTAAGGGTGGAGTTATAATTATATAAGGGTTAATATGATGGTGGTGGGTATATTATTTCATGTAGAGCTTGTGTGTTTTTCTTCTCTCTATTCATGATCATTGGGATAATTGGTAATTATCGGATTGACTAAGTGCTTAATGAACTATGTGTGATATGTTGATGTTGTGACTAATGTTGGAATGATTAATTGTTGTAATTATTGATGTTGGAATCATGAAATTGATTGAATTGTATGTTGTTGTTGTTGTTGTTGTTGTTGTTGTTGTTGTGTGGTTGATGTTGTTGCGAGTCAGAGTCGGAACGTAAAGTTATGAGCATTTTTGTGAAAAAAGTTGAAGTTTAGATGTTTAGAAAAATGAATTTTCGTAGTAAAATGTATCACAATTTATTTATGACAAAATTGAGGTTTTGGGTTAGATTAAAAGTTATTCTTGCAGAAAAGTGCATCTCCTGCAGATGTAATTGGTTACTTGAATTGTGGTAGCAGGTTACACTATGTTAAAAATGCATCTTTGGACAAACTTGTGAGTGTGTAACTAGTTACCTGGTTTAGGGTAACCAATTACACTGAGAGGCAGAAATGAGGGATATCTGGTTACAAGGGATGTAACCGGTTACCTCATTTAGAGTAATTGGTTACACCGAGACCATTTTTGAATAATCTTTAAAAATTCATAACTTTAGTTTTGGGTGCCGTTCAAAACGTCATGAAGCTGATGTGACGAACTATATTTTGAAATTGGTTTTTGTACCAGAAGTTGTATATTTCTCTGTGACAGTGCAAGAAGCATTGTGATACTCATGTTATGATGTGGCATATACATAAATGCATTGTGGTTGATTGCCATATTGTTGTGTTGCTGTTGTTAAAATGTTGTAACCTGTAATTGATGCATGATGGTCAGTGTTGACATAGTACTTTTACTATGGAGGTGTTGGTCATTGTGCTCGATGTTGTTGTTGCATGTATAACATGTTGCATACATTCATGAGGTTGTAGATTGAGTGTCGGTAGCTGATTTCGAAGGTGATGGAATCAGTGAGTCGTTACCGGAGGTGATGGTAATGATTGGTGAGCTCTGATCCTGAAAGGTGAGGATCAGAGCGGTGGACCTGAGTGCTCACGTATTTGGTACCACATGCATTGAGCCGATTTTTGAGTCTCATTGCATCGCACCTTGATTGCATTATTCTTGTGTTTGGATGATTCTTATGTTGATTGTGTTGTAGTGTGTTATGGAATGGGTGATGTGCATGTAATAGTCTGTTGCTTACTTATTATCATGCTTTCCTTTATATAATTATGATATCTCACACCTTCTGTTTGAATGTTTTTTTACATGGGTATTGTGCAGATAACTCGTAGTAGAGGAGTTGATGTGAGTGGAAGATGGGATTCTTCCCTTTCATTTTTAGCGTCGGCGTCTGCTCTGATGTATAACACCGGGGTTATGAAACATTATACTTGTTATGTTTTGTTGGATATTTTTGGATATCTCCTGAAGTTGTTGTTATTTATGTTTAAGTTGAAAACATGGTTATGTCCTGAATAATGATTTGATAATGATGTTTCCGCTATTTCAATAAAAGTTGATGTTTTAGACATGTTTTGCTTTTATTATTATTAATAATACTTTTTAAAAAAGTTCATGTGTCACAACATATCATGAAGTATGAGCATGTGTTTGTTGGTTTGTGACATCCTAAATGTTATATGTTTTAAATTTACTATGATAATTTATTTAAATTAAGCGGGGAATATTTAGGGTGTTACACCCTAAACCCTGAAACCTATTTAAAAATATTTACATGACAATTTAAGGTGTCACCAATGACAAACCTTCAAAAACACATCAAATCATTTGAAACCACGCAGTGGAAAAACATTTCATAGCAACTTCATGTTTAAAGTAATAAACTTCAAACAACAAAATCAACATCAACTCAAATACATAATGAATATAGTCTCCGATGTTACATGAAAAGAGAAATATAAACCACTAATGTAGGATAAAGCGATAAATAAAGAAAATAAAGAGTAGCTCCAACAAGATACCTTCCACACACAGCAACAATGCTCACTCCTGATTATCTGCAAGATGTTCATGGTGGATAATATAAAGCAAATGGGTGAGAAACAACATTCAATATGAACAGTATAAAGAATGTGAAGATAGAGAATCATACAACATGTCACACATTCAATACACAATCAACATCACCATCAACTCACACCCAAGCATAACTATATACAATTATATCCATACAATGTAACTCACAAAACAACATGACACTTATGCATGTAGTACCATTATGGACAACAAAGGCCCATCTCGCTCCTGAATCCCAACCATAGGACCAGAGCACACCAATTCACTACTATCACCATAAGTAACTATTCAACGATTTCCACCTGGAACCAGCTACCTGCTCCATAATCCACACCATCGGACCAGAGCACATCAAAATTGGATTGAAGCCCGTGCACCATGAAACACAATTTTTAACAACATGAATTATCACCAAAATAATCACCAAGTTAACATCATACCATCACTACAGTTATGCATAACATTACATTCAATACACAACAATTTATTAACGCCATGATAAATAATAAACAACATCAAACATCAACATTACATCAAATACGTATTCACACGACATTTAATCATGTTAATCATTTAGCATCAATTCCTCATTAAGTAAACACAACGATTCACAAAATCATTCATACATTTCATAATATACATTCATACAGTAAACATATATCTACACACCAATTATTTCAACAAGCACTACCACGAGGCAGCTCTGCACGTTAGCTCTCCAACGCTTCAAATGACACCTTATTTAGACATACATAACTCAAGTTATGGCCAAAATAATCAGTTAATGCAACATAGTTCAAAACAACAAATTTTCAAATTTTGGCCTAAGTCAATCGATTAACATAAAAAATGTTTACATTCTGATTTTCACAAAAATCGCTTTAAGAGACCATGCGATCGGTTAATTAGAACCAACAATAGATTGTCATGTTTTTTTTTTTTTTAATTTAACGCGTGCAATCGATTGACATAGACACTGACATTTTTTTTCCAGAAAAACTCAATTTTAACACATGATCTTCATCCCCTTCATCCCTTATCATTCATACATCATTACAACCATTATTCTTCCATTCGATTACCCCAGGACACGAATTTAATAATACACCATGTTATCACAATAGTCAAACATCTTATAACACATATATCAATCATGGTTCATGGCAATTTGTCATACGATTAGAACACCAATTTCACCAATATTCATACTCATGATCAAAGCTTCATATATTCATCAACAACAGAAAATTACATATGCATAAACCTGACGAATCAGACACGAATTCAGTCACAACCAATCAGTTATTCAACATAATCGGTCATAATTTCCAGATTTGAACACAACAATAACACATCCAAAATAGAATTATACAACTCTAATGAGAGTAATGACTTATCTTCTCTACTTTTTATGCAATACATCCATAGTGAAAACCCTTTCTCCCCCTTACCTTAGCTTCCTTGCAAAAACTCAGATTTGGATCAAATATCTCCTTCCTCCTCCAAGCTCTAGCCTTACCTTGCCTCACCTCTTTCTCCCAAAGTATGTTTTCATGTACTGACAACTCTAGGTTTCTCTCTAATCCCTTTTATTCCAAACCTAATTATTTCAACTTTTTAGTAATTCTATTTTTCTCCCCTCAGATTATCTTTTCTCTCTCCTTGTTCCCTCTATTTTCTCATTAACCCAAAATAGCTCAAACTCTTCTAATTTTCATGATTTCTCCTTTTATTTTAGTTAACTAATTAAAATAACCTCAATTTTAATTATTTCAATTATTCTATTTCTCCTATTCCTTCCTCCACCATACCAAGCCTCTCACTACACATCATCTATGCCCCACATACATATACATACTTAATTAGAAGCATATCAAATACTAAATAATAAAATAAAAATCTAAATAATTTGATTAAATAAATAAATTAAATTTCGAAGTGTTATAGCACGTGCACAACTTTGACAGTTTAGTATAAAAAGTATTGAATTCCACCTAGACCAATTGATAAGTATCGTTCTCTACTATTACAATGTTTATCAAAGCGAAGCAAATGGTCTTGATTAACAAAAGCAGAAAATAATTTGGTTTTAAATTAATTATAATGATGAGAGATTGGAATGAGATTCCCGTCGACCATTGGTATTCACAAAATCATGACTTATTTTTATAAAGAGAAAATATTTTCTTGTAGAAAAAGGATTAAGTTGAAGGTACCATCCGCTTTCGCGCGACCGATATCAGACTTTAACTCTATAATATAATTGTCTGTTTTCGTGTGTCCAACGTGTTTCAGTTCAAAACTCCTTTTGAAAAATAATAACTTTTTTTTTACTTTAAAATTTGCTTGTAGTAGAAAAATAAACTTAAAGGTGTTGTTCACTTTCGCGTAATCGATACCGAATTTTTAGACTTATAAACGTTTGTTTTCGCAAGTACGCTTATCAATAAAAATCATCTTTTTAAAAATAAGATTTTTCCAAATAATTAAAAAGTACTTTCCTTGTGATTTAAAATTAATTTATGAAATTCCTAAGTTCAGATACAAGATTCACTCTTTCGTGTTGAAATCGGTATTGCTCTATTTTTATTTTTGCAATGAATTTTAATTATAAAAATCATAATTTTTCAAACATAAATATAATTTTCGATCTAAAAATTAATTTACGACTTATTAAAACATTAAAACTTAGTATGACAATTCTCGCATTTCAATAAAAAATAAAATTTAATTCAAACATAGACATGCATAAAAATAAAGTAAAATCGAAAGAGAAATGGAACTTAAAAATTAAATTCAATATAATAATAATAATAATAATAATAATAATAATAATAATAATAATAATAATAATAATAATAATAATAATAATAATAATAATAATAATAATAATAATAATAATAATAATAAGTTGTTTCAATTAAAGACTTTAAACTAGTACAAATGCTAGAAATAAATTTGTGGAAAAATTATGCCTGCGGGATTAATGTAGCAGCAACAAATTAATACATGTTTTTCTAATTTGGGTTTTGATTGTTTCGAGGGATTTTGATAATTTCCATGTACTGATCTTTTGAGGGAGAAATCAAATTTTGTTTGAGAGAGATAACACTGTGATTTGTGTCATAGCTTGTACTGATATTTTGTAACTTAAATTTATTAATTTATATTAAATTTTCATATATTTAAATTCATTATTAAAAAATATAATTAAAAATAATAATTTTTTAAAATGTTATATTAAATGTTATAATAATTTTTAATCACAATGATATATTAATTCATTAATTTTATTTAAAAATAAATAAGACTACTCATTTAAATACATTTATATGAAATAGATTTGATCGTACCTGACTAGAGAGATCGCTGAACTGCCATACGTCTGAGCTGTCGAACTGTTGACTTGATGGACAGAGGAGGGGGGAGTGTATCTGTAACACACTCCAATGCCAAAGTAAGCGACGAGCAGAGTGATCACAAATATAGAGAGAAGAGTGAGAAAGTTAAGTTATCTGACCCTCTAGTGGAAGAAGGTATTTATAATGAACCCCCAACACAGGACCAACGGTTACCTTACGTTGGACTGGGCTGCCAGACCCAACGTTGGTAACTGTTAGGGCTGACATGACGTCGTAAAGACCAGCACGTGGTCTTCGCTCTAGGGTAACTGTTTCGTGTTATCCGAGAGGCAGAAGACCGAATCTCCAGAACGTGGGTAGTTACTTGATGACGTGTCCCTGCGTGGGGGACACGTAGAGAACGTGAGAGAGGTCTGAGGAGCTTCCCGGGCAGGCTGGGCTCTGCCCGGCAACGGGGGAGAAAGAGATTGATTGGACAGCTATGAGGGTCCCGCCCGACGACTGTTGGCATGTGCCCGACGGATCTTCTATCTGTCCGTGAGGTCCTATTGAGTTTAAATCCAGTAAAATTTGGACCTTCTCGATTGTGAGTTAAGCGTCGACGCAGTTCAGAACCTAACTTTTAAAAATATCCACCGACGTCTAAAATTTAATTTAAAATTAAGTCTTAAATTTTTAAACCAAACTAAATTTAGGTTTTGAAGGTATTAACTTTTTAAATGGATTTCCATTAATTTGAGGATTAGTATATGCAGTTGTATATAAAGATACTTTGATTTACTAAAATAAATGTGAAATTTGAATATTTTTTGTTTTTCAAAATCCTTAATTATTGTTTTTTTTAATTTAAGAATTTTGGTCTTGTAAAACTTACTATTTCTTACCCTAATTCTCAAATTTAAAATCATAATTATTTTTATTTATTTTAGGTTTTAAGATTTTAGTTTTGTGGGATTAACATTACACACCACAACATTATTAGGGGGCCATGCATGATGATAACCACATATGACTTTTTGTGGACACAAGTGATTTTCCAATGTTTACATGATAGAAACTAGAAATAATTATTTCAAAATTTGAATGGATGAAATAGAAAACTATGACATAGATTTTTATGAACTTTAAAAGCCCAAAGCTAAGAATAGATATTAACTTTTCTCACCAATTTAATAAACATTTTTCATTTATTTTCTTTAACTTTTATCTGCCGACATAAACTCAATGTACCATAAAACAAAACACTAAGACTTGTCGCATGTAAAACCAAACTTTCTTGTCTTGTCTTCTCTCTTCTTCTTCTTCAAATCTGTTTTTCACTCTCTTTTCCCTATGAACATGGATATCTGCCATAATGCATCACTTTCTACCCTTGATGATCTTTTCCCTCCTCACAACATGGTTACTAATACTATATAATACTTTTATTCTTCTTTTTCTATCTTTCTTTTTTACATTTTTTTATTTTATTTAATAATTCTTGTTCTTTTCAACTTCTATAATTCTTGTTTTAATTTATTCTATGTCATATAATGTAAGTGCTAATGTTTGAATTTGAATTTTCAGGAAGTGGATTTTGGGATGGAGTGGTTATCAGTGTTTGTTGAAGAATGTTTTTCAAGTAAACCTACTTGTGTCATAGAACCTTCTTCTACTCTTCAAATTCAAACAACAACTACCAACAAAAATCCTTCAAACACAATGCAAAAGCCTCAACAAAACCAATCTTATATACATAATTTTGTTGTTCCCGGAAAACCAAGAAGCAAAAGAAAAAGACTTTCATCTCCAAGAACCAAAATTTGGTCATATTCATATCCTTCTCTTTTGAAACAAACATACCGGTTATCTGAAAGCGAACTCGGTAACCCTAACTTAAAAGTTGAGTCAAAAGTATCTGCAGTTGCACACAGAGATATTTTGAAAAAAGACAAAAAGAATAAAAGTGATGATGAGATGAAAGATGTTGTAAATGCAAGAAGGTGTAGTCATTGTTTGTCACAAAGGACACCACAATGGAGGGCAGGACCATTGGGACCAAAGACATTATGCAATGCATGTGGTGTGAGGTATAAGTCTGGTAGGTTGTTGCCAGAGTATAGGCCAGCAAAGAGTCCTACTTTTGTTAGTAACTTGCATTCTAATTCACATAAAAAAGTTTTGAAGATGAGAATGCAATCTAATTAAGTACTAGTTGGTTAGTGATTAGTCAAGTTATTAGGTAGTTGTTAATTAGTCATTAGTCAAGTTGTTTTTATTGGTATATGTTGTTTTTTCTTCATGTAGATTTGAGTTGGGAATTATGGAACGAAATTTGATGAGATAGATTATTAATGAAGTGGTTTCTATTAGTATAAGCTTGGGAACAATTTGTAGTAAACAAAGCTGGACTTTTTTTTTTTCGAATTTAGATATGAAGACTTAGGAAAGCAGCAGGTAATAGTGAAAATGTACACATTAAAAAAAAAGAATTTTGACATGTTTCAAGTAGCGTTGTAAAAATGGACTATCCGGTCCTAAACGGACCGGTTTTGATATGTTTGAGTTTTTTAGAATTTGGTCAAACATGTTTATTTTTGATATGGAATTCAAAAATTACTATCTGAATCCGATTCTGGATGAGTTTCAAGCTATCCGATTCTAAATGAGTTTTTTTTAAATAAAAAATAAAAATAAAAATGTCATAATATTTATTATAAATAAAATTAACAATTATATTATTTTAAGCATAATACATTTTTAAGTACTATATTATTTTTTATAAATACTATAATATGTTCTTAAATATAATACATGTCTAAATTGTACAAAATAATACTCGAATATTTAACATAACAGAAACTAATAGAATACGAGAAAAAAATGTTGATTATATTAATGTATAATATTCTAGAGTAAGACAATAAAATATTAATATAATTTTTTAAAATTTATAGTGATGTGGGTCTAATGGGCGGCTACCCACGACCCATATGAGCTAGTCTTAATGGATAGCAGACTTTTTAGGGCTGAGCTAAAAAAACTCTGAAAATATGGGCTCTAATTTTAAGGCAAAGCCTTATGATTTGTCGGGCCTGACACCCCTGTCCATATGGACTAGCCCATTTTGACAGCTCTAGTTTGAATTATAATTAATTTTGATTTAATAGTTAATTTTAACTTGAAGTTTGAATATGAGTAAATAACTTGAACTTCTAATTTAGAGCTTTAGATTTTAGAATTGGTGTTTTGTAACACTCATATATAAATACATATGCTTAGAAGATACATATTACACATGTTTGTAAGTTTGGTATTGAAATAAAAATAAGTTCCTAGTAGCACATTATATACATTACATGCCAAAACATAAAATTTAAAAATAATGGCATAATATACACAAGATGCTCCAAAGACTAAGAACTAGATCATATCAAATGATCTCAAAATAAAGTCTTCACAACAGAAACAATGTCATCCCAAAATAGCCAAGACAAGTAAAGATATCAAACGACCTTATCCCTAACCTTCACAGAACCAGAACCAGTTGATAAACATTCAATAACATGGGGTGGGATAATATTCCTAGTGGATTCCATATCTTATGGAATCTCTTGACTTTACAAGGTTCTAACCAATCCTAACTCAAGTCAAAAGGGAAGGGACACGACTTGAGTTCACAACTTCAACCTATATGAAAACATGTGGCTTGAGTTCAACAACTCAAACTATCACTAGTCAGAAACCTCACCAAGGCATCCCTTTTTCCCGTCCTCTCCTACATCTAAGAGATCGACATGAGTCATGGATCCTTGTAATGTACTTTGACATACGAAATGGATTTGGATCCAAGGGAAACATGGCCCACGTGAATCGTCACTTCTCATGGGTCGTACCCTATCACAAATCTATTTACTTGTAGGTTCCATTCGTATAATAAAAATCAAACATGTCAAAGTAATAGTGCGTACATTCAAGAGGAACTCTCTATATAAGCCTCCACTCCCGAAACGACACAACTTAGTGGAATTGGTTTCGACTATGTGAACACATACACAAACATGATTGTATTCGACAATCACAAGGCAACTCATTCACCTTATTCTCAAAGTAACACGAAGTTAACACATGTTCCATATAATATATCACCTCTCCACTAGACAACTACTTGTCAAGAATGCACAACTAGACATCAAATGTACAAGCATTGACATCTAAGTCATTTATCATTTCCTAGTTACATCACTAGGTCATTCCGTTGAATTGTGATAAGGTTTTCCTCACTTTTTCTTAATCCTTTTTAATCATAAAATCATCAATTTAATCAATCCACCATCCATAAATCCACATGCATATTACTCACAATAATCAATATAAACAATATATATTAACAATAAACGTGCATGTGAATCAACCAAGCAGGCATAAAACAAACTATGAAAAACACTGTCATGTTCGCAGTGCGAAGGCTAGGTGAAGTCCCTTCACCTTGAGTTCGCTGTGCGAACTTTGGGTTTGATAGGAAAATTTTGAGGCAGTAGTAAAAAAGGTCAATGGTTGCTGTGCAAGCACTGAGCGAATGTTCTCCTTCGACTCGCCTTTAGCTCGCAGTGCGAGCATGACAGACTGTCACGTTAGCCTTCAGCTCGTTGTGTAAGCCCCGCGAAGTCCAGAATTTCTGCATAGCATGGAAAATTCCAAAGGGGTTTTCAAACCCCATTCACCCAACCTCATTCCAAGCATTGATATCATCATTTCATGTATAAAACAACAGTAAGGCAACAATCCAACATCAACATCATAAACACAACAAGAAACATGATATTCCTATGGAAATGGGTAAATCGTACCAAATCCAATCTCACATATTTCTATCTATAATACTCTAACCTTAATGTATCTAACTAGAACCAGCCTCTAGGTACAAATGACAAAGTTGTTAATGATGAAGATAAGATGCTGAAGAGTGATGAACTTTTAAGTTTTCCTCTTCTAGGGTTTCCTCTTTCTCTTTACTTGTCTTCTTCCTCTTTTTCATTTTTCTCTTCATTCTTTCTACTCTTACTATCTTTTTCTTTTCTTTCTATTCTCCTCTTTAATACTTCTCCCATAAAATTAGAAACGTAACACAAGGTACTAACATGAAAAGTTAGTAATACTAACTTGGTAAATGTCCAATTTTATGAGTATCCAAAATGTCTCTAATGTACAAATTAATAAAACCTCGACTCATATAATATTAATTAAATCAAATATGAGCTTATTGGTTGCTCTATTTATCTCAATAGATAACTCTCATAGTATACCGGAATCTAGTTGATTTCAACTAATATTATTTGGAGCATTTTATCAAATACGGGGTATTACATCCTCCATCCTCTAAATAAAAATTCGTCCTGAAATTTAAATATTACCTGAAAAAGATGAGGGTAAGCATCCCGCATCTCATACTCAAGCTCCCTAGTAGCATTACCTGGATGTATTTCATCCCGTTGAACCTTCACAAGAGGAATCTCTTTGTTTCTCAATAACTTAGTTTCTCTTCCCACAACATGACTTGATAGATGTTCAAAAGTTAAATCTGTTTTGTCATACCTCAAATTTCCCCCCTATATTACATCATCATTCTAGGAGCATCAACATTGATTATTTAACCTTAACCTATTTCAAGTTTGTCTTTGTCAAGATGCAGATGAATTAGGGTTTTCTTACAATCAAGAAATCAGGGTTTCTAGGGATTGGTCAGTCAAGGTTTTGGATTGATCCTCCATATAAAAAGTCTCTATATCATGAAGGATGTCACATGTGATCAAGAATGATTCCAATTTGAGGTTGTCACCAAGAGAATGGAAGCAGTGCAGTGCAAGAACCCTAATCAGGGTTTCTTGTTGGAAAAGTTAATTGTAGATTGACTTTTGGTCCAAAAGGTTTTCCAATG
The DNA here is from genome assembly GCA_963859935.3 of Lathyrus sativus. Taxonomy (NCBI): domain Eukaryota; kingdom Viridiplantae; phylum Streptophyta; class Magnoliopsida; order Fabales; family Fabaceae; genus Lathyrus; species Lathyrus sativus. Next base: position 558,500,424 of record OZ012735.1, on the reverse strand, counting down.
AGGGAATTAGGGTCCATGATTCTCATATGACCCAAGTAAGTATACCCAAGAAGTTTCAAGGCCTCAGGGAACCTATAACATCAATAGTTTATTCAGAGATTTTCAACTGTTCGGTTCATCTATCAAGAAAGTCAACTCATTTACCAATAGGGTTTTATCCCAAATTTAAGCCAAAATTGTTTCCAACATCATTTCAAATTTATTTATGAAGTTTGGTTGAGATTTAATCAAGAATTGATAGATAAATTGCAAATCAAGAAACAAGGGTAAGTGAAAAAACCCTAATTTTTTTTATCTAACTTTAAATGGTCATAACTTCCTAACCACACATCCAAATGGTGTGGTTCAAACTTTGTTGGAAAGGTCTTAAGGAGCATTACCAAAGTGTCTTACCCATGAAAAAAATGAATGCATTTGGAGTTATGAGCTCATCAAGTTGTGAAGGATTTTAAACACTTAGAAATTTCAAGGTTTATTGACTTGTAAGTCAAGAATTCAACATTTTCACAAGGGGTTTTAACCTAGTTTCGAGTGGAATAGGTTCCTAACTCAAAAAGAAATGTTTTAGTAACTAATGTGGGATTTATAAAAAGTACAAGGGGGTTCCATAACTCATCATGGTTAGGGAGAACCAAAGGTTACAAGTAGGCAAAAACTCACTGCTGCAAAACCAGTTCAGCATGAATGTCTTGATTCTAAAGCTTCTCAAATCAATTCTAATCAAGGTTTAAGCCTAATTTATGATATTAAAATTTCTAATGGAAGTGTTTAGCATAATATCCCACAAATTTGGCACAAGAATTGAAGAAAATTATTGTTTAATGCAAGTTGCAAATGTGAATAGTGAAGAAAGAGAAAAATGGTGGTTGCCCTCATCAAACCATTAACTATGCTGCATCCAGTCACTTTCTATCCTCCCAAGCATGATGAAAATGACCTCTAGGGTATGGATAAGCTCTTGTTAGGGTGGCTTGAGGTCATTAATGAAGATTTGCATTGGTTTCTACAAGATTTCCAAATGTGGAAGGCCAAAGTTGGCATTTTGCATCAATCTGCCCATGCCTCTCCCTCAAGACTCTTGACTATAAATAGAACCTCACTCTCACATCCAAAGAATACGAGTTCCATGCTATAAACAATCTAGAACTCTCTCCTTCACTCAATCATCAAGTTCTTGCAAGTTTGCACCAAATTTCCAAACCTCCCAAAACCTGTTTTGCCAAATCATCTCCAAAACCATTTCCAAACATTTTCCAAATCAAACAATACTTCAAAGACATCAAAAATGATGTACTAGAGTTGTCCAAGACCTCACATTAGCCAGAAAACCATCCAAGCCAAAAGCCAACTATCAAAACCTCATTTGTTGACTTTTCTGTATTTTGGAGAGCAGCCATCAAACCACTGTACTTCCTTGAGTTCCAAGACCACTCACACCTAAAATATGACCTATACAAACAAACCATGAGTGATTCACACTTCTGTAATAAGATTTCAACAAGTTTGCTTTTGAAATCTTTGGATTTTTTGGTGATTTCTTCACTATCAAGGCATTCTGACTACTAGCTTACTTGGACGCTAATTTGAGCACCTACTCATCATCATTGGAGCATTTACAGACTATTAAGAAGCTTGTAGGATCTTTGGTTTTCTTATTTCTCAAGCTTGCATCATAAGGCTACAACTTACATTTCTCATGCCACTTTGAGTTCTAGCTATGATTTTGAGTTGAACATTTCTTAGACATGTATTATGTATGTTATGTGTCATGTATGAACCATTACTTGCAGCAAAATATGTATTTTTTGGACTGTTAAAATTCAGGTCACAAACTAGGTCCAAACTTGTCACATTTTGCATGATGATTCCAATCTTCCAAACCACTTGTGAATTTCTTGTTTTCTCTTGTGCTAACCTCTATATATAATGAATATGTTATTTTTGTACACTTTTTCCCAAAGCACACCACTACACAATGTTGTTCATGTGTTCTTGCATTTGGTTGAAACCAAACTTGCCCTACCAATGATGCTATCGGGTTTTCTTGTGGGTTCATGGTATGGAAAAAAAATTCTACCATTAAATTCCTTATTCAAAAACACACAATTTTCACTTTTGTTTCACCTCATTTGGTTATGTTTTGATCGAGATCCAATTCTTCATGCATATGGCCTTAGGTTGCCTTACCTTGCCTTGACCTAGTTATGCCCATTTGGTGCACCAACTTCCCATGATCATAACTTGCTCACTTTTTATGCCATTGATGTCATTCTTGTTTAAAAATAATCCTTAACATGCCTATTTTCATTGATTGAATAAAGAATTCAAGGATTGTTATCCTAGAAATACTTTGGTCCACTTGAATAACATGTGTTTTTAGGGTTTTTTCATGGTGTTCTTGAACTTTTTCAACATGTAACTTGATTTTTCTTGTGAGAATTGTCTTGTATGATTCATATATGTTTTTAACATGTTTAAATGTTCAAATTTGTTTGATTCATTTCCTTTCTATGTTCATGCTTACTTTTCTGAATGCATACATGTGAAAATGGCCTGTTGAACTTCATCTGTGACCTATACCATGATTCTTGATGTTTAACCTATTGAATATGTTTTTAATGCCTCATTATAATTGTTTATGTGTCTTTTTAGAACCATAACATGCTAGGATTTAATTTTTGACTTGGTTGTTACCATGAAACTTACTACTTTTCCCCATGAAGTCATGAACAAATACTTGAATTGTTGTAACATTTCTTGTTTGATTGTCATCAATACATGTTTAGATGGTCTTGTGTTGTTACATTTGATCTCATTTGGTCCTTATAACATGCTTTCTTCAAGTTGTAACTTGTTTGCATCAATCTTGTTTGAATGTTATAGATGAACTTGTTGTTGTTACACATGTTCTTTACTTGCATAAATGGTTGTTACCCCTATATCTTTATGTTGATCTTGACTATTGTTCACATGTTGTTACACGTTCTTGCTTATTTTTTTAAACTTTGTTAAGTCTTCCCCAAGTGATGAAACTTGTTAGTTCTCATCCAGTTGCCTCATATTTCTCCTATTCCAAAGGAAAGTTTCACTATTGACCCTCAGGGTCATAGGTAACGCTTTACCCTCCCTTTGACTTTGTTAAGTCATCTTGAACCCTAGCTTAGTTAAGTTATAACCTACTAGCCATCAGACTTTTCTTAAGTCTAAAAGACCCACATTTACTAGGAGTGTTCTTTAACTAGAACCCTAGGTTAGAGTTTGTCAACTCTATCTAAGGATCATTGTCATGATTACTTACTCCCCTCCTGGCTTTTGTCAAAGTCACCCCCTTGAGTCTACAACTTAGAATAGAGAGTTCTGTTAAACTCTATACAAGCATTGTTATGTTAGTTCCCCGTTGAACCTTGATCATAATCAAGTGTTCATCCATCCTCAGTAAGGTGAACTACGATTGCTCTGATTCTATCCTAGTTAGGATACGTAGGCAAAATATGCGATATCTTTTCGAGCAAACTTAGAAACATAAACCCTAGGTCTTTACCTCAAAACCCCAACCTTGATCCCAAACCATAGCAAGTAGTATAACATACAAACATACAAAAGGTTCCTGTAGAGTATTACAGATGTTTAGGATGTGAAATACCTACCCTAAGCATAACCAACCCCCAATCCCCGAATCTCTTAGTGTTGTTGTTACATCGCACAAAAGGTCTTTCTTTCTTTAACCTTTCCTTTGGATATATCAAAGTCCGGTTGTGAATTTAATGAATTAAGATTCAAGTTAGTTAATAGCTTGACATCTGATTCTCACCGCAACATGTTTCTATCTCAATTGTATCTGGAAGAACTAGTTGAAGAGGGTCAAGAATAAACTTCCTGAGTTAAGACACGTGAAAAACATCATGCTGTTGCACCCTAAAATTTGACCAACCGGGTCTCGTATCTGGCTCGATGTTTCGACGCATGACCGCATTCGCATCTGCATATCGCATACAGTGCATTTTTCATTTGCATTGATTTTATCGGGATCACAGCTCTCGTCTCGCGTTTCAGGTGTTTTCAATCAGTTTAGATAGATAGAATCATATTTTTGGGATATTTCGGTGCCTGTTTACTTTTACCGACTATTTTGGTGCACTCTCGCGGTGTTATGTGTCGTTCGGTGCTTATTTTGTTCCTCTGGGAATTATTATGATTTTTCTGAATTTTATTGGCCATTTTTAGGGTTTAAATAGATTTTTAATCATTTTAGGAGCTAATAGATTTTTTAGGGTAATATAGAATTTTATAGAAATAAATAGCATTTTTCATTTTTAGAATATTAATGGTTTTTTAAAAATAGGTTTAAATCATTTTTAGAATTTTAATAGAATTTAAATAGATAGAATAATATAGTTTTTTCTTTAATCATAGATTTTCTTTTGAAGAAATAATATAGTTGTTTTATATAGAAGTTTAATGGAGTTAATTGGTTTTAGAGATTTAATAGATCTTAATTGTTAGAATAATATTAGGGTTATTTTAGAGTTAATTTTTAGATTAATTAGCCTTTAATCCATTCATTAATCCTGAACATTAGTATTAATTCAGAGTTTAATTGGTTAATTAACTTTCGTTTTTGTTAAGCCCATTTAATCCATCAGCTTTAATCCATTGATTAACCATTTTATGCAGTTTTTTGGATTTTCTTAATGATTTTCGTTGGGCCCAGTCATCAGCAGGCCCAGAGTTCCCTTTTTGTCCGTTTCAGCAAGCCCAGTTCGTCCAGAATTTCTTCCAGCAAGTTCCAGCATTCTCCAGAAAGTTCCAGAACATCTCAAGGTATAAAGCTTCAGGCTACACGTGTAAGAGAAAGAGGACCCCACGTTATTCCACCCTCACACGCCACGTCACCCTCCGTTCTTCTCTCTCTCTGCCACGCCTCACTACACGTGGAGGCCATGCACTCTCTTCCTCCACCAGCCGCAGCCACGCGTCCCTCCACCGGTCCTCGCCGGGAATACCCACCGACCGGCATGCATGGCCGGCGGCCACCATCAATCTCACCGGAAAACCTCAAAAAAATCCAGAAACCACCAATCATCAACCATCAACCTTCATCCTTTCTCATCTAATCTCCGATCATCCCTTCCGATCAACCTCCAGATTCAACCGTTCAACAAACTTCAAGCATCCAACCTCAACCATCAATCTTCGTCTTCGTCGTCTCTCCGATCAAAGCATTTCCAGAATCAGAGTCTCCAATCATCATCATCCAGAAAAACATCAGTGAAGAAACCTTCAAGCGATTCCAGAAAATCTCCAGATCCTCATGCCAGATGTTCGCTACCTTCAAGGCGTTTCCAGATTACAGATCCACGCGCACCTTCAAGGTTCTTCAGAGAAACCTCCAGAACTCCACAACAAGCGTTTCCAGATTCAACAACACTTTCAATCGCGTTCAATATCACCGGTAAATGCCCAGAGAACCTGAAGAATGTTCATTAAATCTTCATCAGGAATTCCACCGAGTTCATTGGTTGTTCCGGAGAAGGTCGTACACACATGCAGCAACGGATCTTCGTCGTGGTGAGGTTCTTCGTCGAGATTGTTCAAGATGTTTCTAGTTGTTCGTAGGTCTTCTTCAGCGAACTTCCAAAATCCTCAAGATCCACACAGATCTTCAACGTCAATCAACACCATAGTTCGTCTTCAAGAAATGGTTGAACGAAGAAAATCGAAGAAAGGCTATTTGGTTTTGTGTGAGAAGGAGTTCGTTATGAAAGCAGGGATGTTGAACGGAGAGAGCTCAGGGAGGAGAACGGCGGCGGCGGTTGAGGGGGAAGTTTAGGTTAGGGTTTCTGAGTGAGGAGATGGAGAGAAGGAAGGAGAGGATGGGTCGGTGGGCTGAATCCAGGCCCAATCATTTTTTGGAGACACCTCACCACCACATTTTTTTGCTGTGAATGGGCTGGGCCCAACATTTGCTTCCAACACCCTCCGTGTTTCTTCTTGCACACCCCTCCGTTTTGCAGCATTATCAACTGGGCTGGGCCCAGTTTACAGTTTTTTTTATTTTCTTTTAATCCCCCTGTAAACTGCAATGTACCCCCTCCCTTGTATTTTGTTTTTCTTCTTATTTTCTTTGAATTTAAAAAAGGAAATATATTAAAAGAAAAGAAAAGAAAATATAGTGAGAAAAGGAAAAGAGAATATAGTGAAAAAGAAATAGAGAAAAATAAAGAGAAAAATATTTGAAAAAATACTGAAAAGAGAAAAAATAGAGAAAAGTATGAAAAATATATTGAAAAAAAAGAAAGAGAAAAATATATTGAAGAAAGGTGAAAAGAAAGAGAAAAATATATTGAAGAAAGGTGAAAACAAAGAGAAAATAGTTGAAAAGAAGGAAGGAAAAAGAATAAAAAATATTAGTATAGACTTAATATTTTTTGGAGTGCATTTTCTTTTAGGATATATTTCCATAGAGTTTATTTTACATCTTTTCAAAGATAGTTTTAAAAGTCCACTTGTTAGGGGACTCTTTTTCATTCGATTTTTCAGGATATGATAGGATAGTATTTCCTAGGAGATTATTTTTCAGTATTCAAGCATTGTAATCATTTTTCAGAATGTTAATAAAACGAGATTTGAGCTGTGGTCCCGAAAGTAGCCGAACTACAGCTGCTCTGATTTCTCGTACCAGACGAGAATATGTAGGCATAGGATGCGATATCCTAGCGAGCACACTAACAACTGACTTTTTGTTCTCTCGCTGTTGTGCGATCGAGACTTTCCCGCTGACGACTGATGTTACCCTTTTTCTCTCTTGCCCAAGTGCATTTGAGACCAAAGCCGTAGTTTTGCCCATAGGTTCCCAACCTTTGAAGCCAGTTGATTTTTCTCACTGCTGTGTGAGAATATCCTTTGTTTAGCCGTAGTTAGCCTTAACTACGTAAAGCTCTGATCTTCCATGCAGTGTGGAAGTACGTAGGCACAAGACGCGAGATCTTGGCGAGCCAATTTTCCCTGTAGTCCCGAACTACGTTGACTCTGACTTTCTCTCTTGAGAATACGTAGGCGTAGAGTGCGACGCTCTATCGAGTCAATTTCCTTCCGTTTAGATTTAGCAGCCGTAGATAGATTGTTTTTGCATCCAGTAGACAACCCAAGCAAGCGTGGATCCCGTCGAGTACGACGGACGTGAGGGGTGCTAATACCTTCCCCTTGCGTAACCGACTCCCGAACCCAGGTTTTGGTTGCGATGACCATACCTTTCCCCGTTTTTGCGAGGTTTACTTCGAGCGTTTCCTTTCCCTCCGTTGGGATAAATAACGCACGGTGGTGACTCTTCTGTCAGCCGGCGCCGATTTTCGCAGTAGCGACAGCTGGCAACTCTGCTGGGGATCTGCGATAGTTCCCTATGTGAGTCTGCTGGGGATCCAACGTCCCCTGGTTACTAAGGACTGTGATAGTTCTTATGCATGTGGGATCCAACGTCCCCTAAGAGAGAGTCAATCCTAGCGCTTGTTTGCTTGTCTATTTGGGGCTTATTTATCGATATTATCTGTTGCTGTTGGGGTGTTACGGGTGTTCTATGATTGAGTGAGAAGCCGGACCTGGGCTTGAGTGCACCTTAGACTTAGAGTAGAGATTAGTGGGTGCGTACCGGCTTTGCTTGTACTAGTGTCCCGCGAAATCTACACTCGGACGAGGTTCTTCTGGTTGACTTCTTTTTCTACCCTTTGGGTCGAGGGGGTTGTTTGGTCAGTTGGATTGTCGACTCCGGGAACCGATCATTTGGAAGTTAGCTAAGTGAGGCCTCTTCAGGACTTGATGATGCCACTCCTTCTGGGAATCGTATCGTCAGTCTTGAAAGTCTGTGACGCTGACGACCACATAGGATGTCGTACCTTGTCAGATATAGGTCCATACCTGTGAGTGGGGGGGGGGGGGGGGGGGGGGTTTGTGCAGAAAACTTGACTTCCAACCTACCCGTTATATTGGTCTTCTCTTCAGAGAACGTCTCCGTCAGCAGTGCAACAGTATTCAGAGATTGTGTGGGGGCTGTGGTCCCGTTGTTTGCTGCATTTTGCATATCATGTGCATATCAGTGTTGCATCATATTGCATATCATCCTCCAGTTAGCCAGAGTTCTGATCCAGCCTTTGTTTCTTGAAGGTGATTACCTGGAGTTTGGATTGAGCAACTGTTGATTGTCAGAAGACCGACCTAGGGGTTAAGTAGATTTGAGCAGAATCAAGCATTGAAGTCAGCTGAAGACTATTGGTAGCCATGTCTGAAGGCAATTTCCAGTCTCCTAACACCTTGACAGGGTTTACTATGGCGTCCAACCCTCTGTATGATTCTATGGAAGACTTCCCGCAAGTGAACAACATTGCGGCAGACCAAGTTGTACAGTCTCCTGTTATAAACCGAGATCGACATGAGCAGTTTGTTGCCCGGAATGAGCGTCCTCCTCCTGTTAACAATCAAGGTGTTGCTGTCCCTGTGATGAATTACCGACGAGATATCCCGATAGCCAGGATGGTAGATCCAAGAGATCTTGAAAATAATAGAAGACTCCGAGCGTTGGAGGAAGGAATGAAAGCTTTGAAAGCCAAAGATGCTGTTAACCTGGATGCTGTAGGCATGTGTTTGGTTCCTGACCTGGTGTTGCCTTATAAGTTCAAAGTGCCGAAATTTGAGAAGTACACGGGGGATAGCTGTCCGAAGCTGCATTTGATGATGTTCTGTCGAAGAATGACTGCGTTTGCGCGAGATGACAAATTGATGATCCATTGCTTTCAAGATAGTTTGACTGGGGCATCTTTGAGGTGGTATATGCAGTTGGAGAGAAATCAGATTCAGTCATGGATGGATTTAGCCAGAGCTTTTCTGAAGCAGTACGATTATAACCTAGACATAGCTCCCTATCGCATGCATTTGCAAGAGTTGTCTCAAGAGGACAATGAATCTATCAGGAAGTATGCTCAGAGATGGAGAGAATTTGCTGCTAGAGTGCGTCCACCGCTGTTAGACCAAGAGCTGGCAAGCATGTTTGTAGATTCCCTACAATATCCATACTTCAAAAGATTGCTTGGAATTCCGGCAAGTTTCTCTGACGTGGTAGCATTAGGAGAACGCCTTGAGTATGCCATAAGAATTGGGAAAATTCAGGTTACTTCAAATGATCAAGCTGGTGAAACTGAATATCCTTATGACTATCAGAATGAAGAAGAAGTTGTGATCAACGCAGTCATGCCGAAGGTTGAATATCCTCAAAGCGAATCAGTGAATTTTGTTGGTTCATCATCTTATCAGAGATCAGTACCTCCTGTGGCTTGTTATACTGAACAAACAGCCGTGCCTGGAGCACCCTATCAGGAATCTTATGTCGCTTCCCTTGCAAATCAGCGGACTCGTGGCCGAAGTTATCAGAATCAGCGTCAGAATCAGAATCGACCTCGCAACAACTTGGAACGAAGGAATGCTCCTTTTCACCCAGTGCCTATGCCGTATAGCCAGTTGCTACCATCTTTGATCCAGAAGTCTTTGGTGGAACCTAAAGCTCTTAAGCCAGTTCCAGAACCTTACCCTCCTGGGTACAATCCTCACGTTCAGTGTGGTTACCATGGTGGCTCTCCGGGGCATTCAACAGAAGATTGTAAAGCATTTCAGGCGAAGGTACAGCAGTTGATCGACCAAGATCGCATTTCCTTTCGAGAAGGATTTCTGTTTGTTCATCCCAACCGCTCAGCTGTCTAAGCTCGTAGATTCGGAAAGTGTTCCCCAGCAAAAGCCAGTGGTTCAGACAGGCAGGCGCCTCAGCATTGGCAGTCCTCAGACTTTTATATCATTTGCATTTGTAGTTTCTTTTCTGTTAGTTACTGCTTGCTTTTAAACATTGTATGTTTCGAATGGTGATAATAATAAAGTGACTATGCATTTTTCTGAATTAATCATGTCGCTGTCGCTCATTTACTGCATTGCACTGACACTTGCATTTTATTCACTCCATTTTATCCCTGTGACTAGCAAAGATTGGAGGGAGGATGGCGAAAATAAACTCATAACCGACGATCGTAGGCTTTCAGATAAGACCGTACCGATGACGTACAAGGCATTGTTTCAAATTCCCCAAACACTGGAGATATAAGGAGTTAGTCCCTTGTTAACCACTTCGAGCCAGGAAGTAGAAGTTTTTTCGGACTTTTAGACCCTCGCATCTTAACCCGGGGCAGGGTAGTTGTCAGTTAGCTTGACCGAGCATTCAAGTCTTACAGAGGAGTGTTGTCTTTCGAGGATCAATCAGTGTATACCTTTCAAGAGGTCAAATCTCACCAATCAGGAGTGAGACAGTTACAATCCTTTCGGAACAATCAAGACAATCAGTGTCACACGACTTTGTTCCAAAAGAAAGAATAAGAAAGCCCGCTAAGTAAAAAGAAGGAAACAGCTAGAAAGCTAATACTTAGGCAAAAATCAGGGCATCCCGCTGGACTTCAAAAGAAATCGAAAAATCGAAAAGAACTCAAAATGAGTCAGTCCAGGCAAAAATTAGGGAATCAAAAGAATGAAAAAGAGGGATAAAAAATTTTCCCCCAGCAAATCACAAAGTCGTGTACACAGACACTAAAGCGAAGAAAGAGTAACTATCACTCCGAAATCCTTGTGAATGCCTTAATTGTGGTTCTTACCATTCAACATACCTCTCGAAGAGGCGAGCGCTTGTGCCAGGTTAACTGAATCTTAGGATCGAAGATCATCACGTAGACGGGGTGGGTACAAATCAAAATTTGAGCCAAATATCCTTTGTTTCACGAACCGTGAACCCGACCACGATACAACCCTTAAAAGACCTAATTGAGGTAGGGTCACTCTGAGGCGCATTACGATAGGGTTGAGTAACCTGACTCCTTCTTGACTTGCTAGTCACATCCTTGTTGTATTTTCTGCGTTTGAACTCTGGTTTATTCGTCACTCACAATCATAGCATGTAAATGAGTGACAACTCAAATTTTTTTTCAAAATCTGCATAACCACTGCATTAAGATTACCATTCGTAGACAGACAATTTTAATTGCAGGTTAGTAGTTGGCATGAAAGAAATTCCAGCAGGGAATAATCGAGCAGGACTGAGTAATTCAGTAGTCTGAACCAGAATGGTGTATGTTGTGAAGACCTATGAATCCGGGGCATTATTTTCCAGTGAGTTCAGAATCAGCCAGTCTGAGGACAAGTCCCGAAGCTTCAGTTGATCAGAGGCAGTTTGTTTGAGAAGCAGTTGATCAGGAATGAGTCTTCCCGAGAACCAATCAGGGGCAGTAATGCAGAATGTTGTGAGTTGAAGGCAGTTACTTCAGGTGGATAATCAGATCAGGTTAAGTCGCTAGAACGCTCATTTAGGGGCAAGTCATCACAGAGAATGTTGAAACCAATTGGGTTGATAGAGGTTTAATGGAGATTGAATTCTGTTGTCGTATAGATACCGGGGCAAGTAATCTCGAGGTCGTCTCGTAGCAAGCTGTTCAGAGCAAGTACTCCCAAGAGTTAGATTGGGGCAAGTTGAATTGAATAGGGGCAAGTTGTTCAAGCCAGTCTGTTTATCCCCAGCCAGAGTTGAGTATCGGGGAATCATGTCATTACTCTTACCAAAAACCTTAGAAAGGCCTTGCTGTCATTGGATCATTATCCTGCAGTTAAACCTGTTACGTGTCAGTAACCAGTCGTTTCCAAAGTCCAGTTCTCGCCTGGCAAACCAGTAACCAGTTCTCGTCTGGCCTACCCTTCCGTAAGCATCAGTTCCCGTCTGGTGCAGTTTATTGTAAGCATCAGTTCCCGTCTGGTGCAGTTTATTGCAACCAGTTCTCGTCTGGTCGCCATTTCTTCCCGAGTTGTATCAGTTCTCGCCTGGTACATGTCGTCGTGTAACCAGTTCTCGTCTGATCATCGTGTGTTTTAACCTACGTGGTATACCAGTTCTCGTCTGGTGTACGTCAGCTTTCAGCCAGTTCTCGCCTGGTTGTCTTTTTCTCAGTCTGTTATCCAGTCAGCCCCATCTGACGTTCAAAATACAAAAATGAATTCTCGTCCAAATCAATTTTCCTATCAGTTCTCGTCTGGTAGTCTACCTTTGAATGCTAGTTCTCGTCTAGTATTTTCCATATCTTCCACTGTGTACATAGTCCATGTTTATCCTAAACCAAAAAAAAAAACCTAAAGGTATCTGACCCAGTAGTTCCCAATGACTCGCAAGTTGTCATGTCCCCCGATACGAAGCTCCATAGATACCATGGCTCCGATTAATGTTTGAATTCCTCGTGGATGTTGTTAAATCAGAATTGCTACTCTTCGGCAGATGACATTTGCTTATTATCCCCGGAAGAATCGAGATTGTATTTTACCCCGTATCAGAGTAGGATCAGGAGTATCCTCAGCAGATTAAGATTGATATCCTTGATAGTAAGGGCATTTCCAGCAGTGTGCGGCATGCAATCAATCCTCAGTTTTGATCAATCCCCACAGAGCACATTCAGTTGCAGTTGGTTTGAAGGGAGCATCCCCAAGCAGAGTTGTTTCTTCTCTTTCCCCAGTAAAGTCGCCAAGCAGGGTTGCCTTTTCATTCCTCCAGCAGGACGGTTATTCCCAGCGGATTTGATTTCCCGTTCCCAGCATTTATTTTGCTGAGATTTTTCTGTGACTCCGGTTCATCCCCAGTAGAGTTGACGTTATCTTCGGCATTTATTTTGCCAAGTGGTTTTCAGACCTGGTGTTTCTCTGGCAGCTAGAGCTTGCATTAGCATTTGCATATATAGTCATAGCATTTATACAAGCATATAGTATTTCCATACCGTCTGGGCATCACATTTTCAAACAGAATGTATAGCATTTACATATCATATAGGACATCGCATCATTTCAAGCATACGCATGTCGAAACATGGACCAGGATGGTTACCTATTGGATTTCGAATTTGTTCCCCTGCAGAGTTGTGTGACTAAGCTTCTCGTCTCCCCCAGCGGAATGATTCTTCATTTGGTTGTTACGTCAGCATCGAAAAAACAACAACAACAGAGATTGACATATATCAAGTTTCTGAAGCTGCCGCCTTCGTCAGAATAGGTGCCAGGCAGTTCAATTCAGAATTCCCCAGGAGAGTTTCCTCAGGTTCGCCGTGAACCAGGAGTCGACAAAAAAAGATCCCATGACAGATGGGAAGGTGTTTGCTTTGCGAAGCGTTATTCCAATACTTGGGGCGTCACACAGGTGATTGGCAAGGAGAAGAAAATTTATCAGACAATTGACCAGTTGTTGCCGTGACAACCGAACTTCAGTATTGAAGGCTATTTCTCAAGCAGCTTTGCAGTATATTCCCGCGGTTGGCAAATTTCAGGGTTCCATTTGTATTCAACCGTCATCTACCTTGAATGTTTGAAGGCTGAGCGCTCTTCACCCATTCAGGTCGAAGCCGTTTGAATAGGGGCAGCTGTTGCACCCTAAAATTTGACCAACCGGGTCTCGTATCTGGCTCGATGTTTCGACGCATGACCGCATTCGCATCTGCATATCGCATACAGTACATTTTTCATTTGCATTGATTTTATCGGGATCACAGCTCTCGTCTCGCGTTTCAGGTGTTTTTAATCAGTTTAGATAGATAGAATCGTATTTTTGGGATATTTCGGTGCCCGTTTACTTTTACCGGCTATTTTGGTGCACTCTCGCGGTGTTATGTGTCGTTCGGTGCTTATTTTGTTCCTCTGGGAATTATTATGATTTTTCTGAATTTTATTGGCCATTTTTAGGGTTTAAATAGATTTTTAATCATTTTAGGAGCTAATAGATTTTTTAGGGTAATATAGAATTTTATAGAAATAAATAGCATTTTTCATTTTTAGAATATTAATGGTTTTTTAAAAATAGGTTTAAATCATTTTTAGAATTTTAATAGAATTTAAATAGATAGAATAATATAGTTTTTTCTTTAATCATAGATTTTCTTTTGAAGAAATAATATAGTTGTTTTATATAGAAGTTTAATGGAGTTAATTGGTTTTAGAGATTTAATAGATCTTAATTGTTAGAATAATATTAGGGTTATTTTAGAGTTAATTTTTAGATTAATTAGCCTTTAATCCATTCATTAATCCTGAACATTAGTATTAATTCAGAGTTTAATTGGTTAATTAACTTTCGTTTTTGTTAAGCCCATTTAATCCATCAGCTTTAATCCATTGATTAACCATTTTATGCAGTTTTTTGGATTTTCTTAATGATTTTCGTTGGGCCCAGTCATCAGCAGGCCCAGAGTTCCCTTTTTGTCCGTTTCAGCAAGCCCAGTTCGTCCAGAATTTCTTCCAGCAAGTTCCAGCATTCTCCAGAAAGTTCCAGAACATCTCAAGGTATAAAGCTTCAGGCTACACGTGTAAGAGAAAGAGGACCCCACGTTATTCCACCCTCACACGCCACGTCACCCTCCATTCTTCTCTCTCTCTGCCACGCCTCACTACACGTGGAGGCCATGCACTCTCTTCCTCCACCAGCCGCAGCCACGCGTCCCTCCACCGGTCCTCGCCGGGAATACCCACCGACCGGCATGCATGGCCGGCGGCCACCATCAATCTCACCGGAAAACCTCAAAAAAATCCAGAAACCACCAATCATCAACCATCAACCTTCATCCTTTCTCATCTAATCTCCGATCATCCCTTCCGATCAACCTCCAAATTCAACCGTTCAACAAACTTCAAGCATCCAACCTCAACCATCAATCTTCGTCTTCGTCGTCTCTCCGATCAAAGCATTTCCAGAATCAGAGTCTCCAATCATCATCATCCAGAAAAACATCAGTGAAGAAACCTTCAAGCGATTCCAGAAAATCTCCAGATCCTCATGCCAGATGTTCGCTACCTTCAAGGCGTTTCCAGATTACAGATCCACGCGCACCTTCAAGGTTCTTCAGAGAAACCTCCAGAACTCCACAACAAGCGTTTCCAGATTCAACAACACTTTCAATCGCGTTCAATATCACCGGTAAATGCCCAGAGAACCTGAAGAATGTTCATTAAATCTTCATCAGGAATTCCACCGAGTTCATTGGTTGTTCCGGAGAAGATCGTACACACATGCAGCAACGGATCTTCGTCGTGGTGAGGTTCTTCGTCGAGATTGTTCAAGATGTTTCCAGTTGTTCGTAGGTCTTCGTCAGCGAACTTCCAAAATCCTCAAGATCCACACAGATCTTCAACGTCAATCAACACCATAGTTCGTCTTCAAGAAATGGTTGAACGAAGAAAATCGAAGAAAGGCTATTTGGTTTTGTGTGAGAAGGAGTTCGTTATGAAAGCAGGGATGTTGAACGGAGAGAGCTCAAAGAGGAGAACGGCGGCGGCGGTTGAGGGGGAAGTTTAGGTTAGGGTTTCTGAGTGAGGAGATGGAGAGAAGGAAGGAGAGGATGGGTCGGTGGGCTGAATCCAGGCCCAATCATTTTTTGGAGACACCTCACCACCACATTTTTTTGCTGTGAATGGGCTGGGCCCAACATTTGCTTCCAACACCCTCCGTGTTTCTTCTTGCACACCCCTCCGTTTTGCAGCATTATCAACTGGGCTGGGCCCAGTTTACAGTTTTTTTATTTTCTTTTAATCCCCCTGTAAACTGCAATGTACCCCCTCCCTTGTATTTTGTTTTTCTTCTTATTTTCTTTGAATTTAAAAAAGGAAATATATTAAAAGAAAAGAAAAGAAAATATAGTGAGAAAAGGAAAAGAGAATATAGTGAAAAAGAAATAGAGAAAAATAAAGAGAAAAATATTTGAAAAAATACTGAAAAGAGAAAAAATAGAGAAAAGTATGAAAAATATATTGAAAAAAAAGAAAGAGAAAAATATATTGAAGAAAGGTGAAAAGAAAGAGAAAAATATATTGAAGAAAGGTGAAAAGAAAGGAGAAAATAGTTGAAAAGAAGGAAGGAAAAAGAATAAAAAATATTAGTATAGACTTAATATTTTTTGGAGTGCATTTTCTTTTAGGATATATTTCCATAGAGTTTATTTTACATCTTTTCAAAGATAGTTTTAAAAGTCCACTTGTTAGGGGACTCTTTTTCATTCGATTTTTCAGGATATGATAGGATAGTATTTCCTAGGAGATTATTTTTCAGTATTCAAGCATTGTAATCATTTTTCAGAATGTTAATAAAACGAGATTTGAGCTGTGGTCCCGAAAGTAGCCGAACTACAGCTGCTCTGATTTCTCGTACCAGGCGAGAATATATAGGCATAGGATGCGATATCCTAGCGAGCACACTAACAACTGACTTTTTGTTCTCTCGCTGCTGTGCGATCGAGACTTTCCCGCTGACGACTGATGTTACCCTTTTTCTCTCTTGCCCAAGTGCATTTGAGACCAAAGCCGTAGTTTTGCCCATAGGTTCCCAACCTTTGAAGCCAGTTGATTTTTCTCACTACTGTGTGAGAATATCCTTTGTTTAGCCGTAGTTAGCCTTAACTACGTAAAGCTCTGATCTTCCATGCAGTGTGGAAGTACGTAGGCACAAGACGCGAGATCTTGGCGAGCCAATTTTCCCTGTAGTCCCGAACTACGTTGACTCTGACTTTCTCTCTTGAGAATACGTAGGCGTAGAGTGCGACGCTCTATCGAGTCAATTTCCTTCCGTTTAGATTTAGCAGCCGTAGATAGATTGTTTTTGCATCCAGTAGACAACCCAAGCAAGCGTGGATCCCGTCGAGTACGATGGACGTGAGGGGTGCTAATACCTTCCCCTTGCGTAACCGACTCCCGAACCCAGGTTTTGGTTGCGATGACCATACCTTTCCCCGTTTTTGCGAGGTTTACTTCAAGCGTTTCCTTTCCCTCCGTTGGGATAAATAACGCACGGTGGCGACTCTTCTGTCAGCCGGCGCCAATTTTCGCAGTAGCGACACATGCATCTCAGATAGAGAAGGTGGCAAGGAAAATCTATAAGCTACTTCACCAATCCTCTCTTAAATATGATATGGTCCTACGTATCTCGAACTTAACTTCCGTGACTTAAACGGTCCTTTTAATCTCAACCTTGGAGTAACATTCAAAAACACATGATCACCTTCTCTAAATTCCAAAGGTCTCCTTCGGTTATCCATATAACTCTTCTGACAGTCTTGTGCTTTCTTAACCTTATCGCGAATCATTCTATTCTTTTCCATAGTTTCTTGAATAATATTCGATCCTAAAATCATTTCTTCACCAACTTCCGTCCAACACAAAGGTTCTACATTTCTTTCCATACAAAGCCTTGTAAGGGGCCATACCAATAATCGCGTGGTAACTATTGTTGTAAGCAAACTCAATCGACGGTAAAAGTTCTTTCTAATTTCCTCCACTTTCAAGCACACAAGCTCTAAAAATATCTTCCAAAATTTGTATCCTCTGTTCCGTCTGACCATCCATTTGAGGATGATTCGACGTACTCAAACACAACATAGATCCCATGGCTTGTTCAAAAGGTCTCTAAAACCTTGAAGTAAACTTTGGATCTCTATCAAATACAATGCTAGAGGGGACACCATGGAGTCTCACAATTTTCAAAATAAACAATCGTGCAAGATGATTTGCCTTGTAAGTGGTTTTCACCACTATGAAATGTGCAGACTTTGTCAACCAATCTAAAATCACCCAAATAGAATCATAACCACCTTGCGTACGAAGTAAACCAACAACAAAATCCATTGAGATGCTATCCCACTTCCACACCGGAATCTCTAACGGTTGCAACAAACCACCCAGTATTTGGTGTTCAATTTTCACTTGTTGGCACACTACAAACTTCGACACGTACTCCACAATATCCTTTTTCATCCCAGACCACCAATAATCCTTTTACAAGTCTAGATACATCTTCGAGGAATCAGGATGTATATTAAAAGCACCCTTATGTATTTCTTCCAAAATCTTCCTTTTTAGCACCATATCATCCAGAACACAAATCCTTTGATTAAATAGAATAACCCCATCAATGGCTTGTGTCCAGTTGAACCAATGTCTCATGTAACTTCGCATCTAGCACTTGCCCTTGTTGGATTTCATCTCTCAAATTAGAATTTACATTCAAGTTTCCCATCATAACACCATATGGAGTCAAAAAAATTGAAGATTAAGATCTCGAAACTTTTCCAACAATGCATACTCACACATCATCAGCTCGACTTTATATACTTCCTTCCGACTTAACACATCCGCCATTTTATTTGCTTTACATGGATGGTACTTCAGTTCAAAATCAAAATCCTTCAACTACTCCATCCATCTCCTTTAACGCATGTTCAACTCCTTTTGATCAAACAAATACTTCAAACTTTTTTGGTCAATAAACATCTCAAAACGCACTCCATACAAGTAATGACGCCACATCTTCAGTGTAAAAACCACAACCGCTAACTCCAAATCATGAGTTGGATAACTTTCTTCATGAACCTTCAACTGACGAGAGGCATAAGCTACAACCTAACCACCCTGCATTAACACACCTCCTAATTCCCTTTTAGAAGCATAACAAAATACTTCATACAACTTGTTAGGATCAGGAATAATCAAAACAGGAGCAATCATCAATCGTTCCTTCAAACTCAAAAAACTTTGCTCACAACCCGAATCCCAACTATAAGGAAACTCCTTCCGGGTAAGTCTAGTCATTGGTAAAGCCAACTGAGAAAAGCCTTTGATGAACCTTTTATAGTAACCTGCTAGTCCTAAGAAAATTATGACTTCTAAAGCATTCTTAGGTCTTTCCCAATTAGTTATTGCTTCAACCTTCGATGGATCTACTACTACACCTCCTTGGGACATAACATGATTAAGAAGTCTAACTTCCTTCATCCAAAACTCACACTTTCTTAACATGGAAAAAAGTTGTCTCTCTTGCAAGATCGATAGAACAGTCCTTAAACGTTCTTCATGCTCTTGAGGAGTAGGAGAATAAATATGAATGTCATCAATAAAGATCACTACAAATTGGTCCAAGTAGGATTGGAATATCCGGTTCATGTAATCCATGAAAACAGCTAGAGCATTTGTCACACCGAAAGGAATTACTAAGAACTCATAATGGCCATAGCGGGTTCTAAATGCGGTTTTTGGTACATCTGAACTCTTCACACGAATTTGATGATAACCCGACTGTAAATCAATCTTCAAGAACACACAGGATCCTTTCAAATGATCTAACAGGTTGTCTATCCTAGGTAAGGGGTACTTGTTCTTGATGGTGACTTTATTCAACTGGCGGTAATCAATACACAACCACATTCCACCATCATTTTTCTTTACTAGCAATACTGGAGCTCTCCAAGGTGAAACACTAGGTCAAAAAAATGCTTAGCCAACAATTCTTCCAATTGGTCCTTCAATTCTCTTAACTCAAGTGGTGCCATCCGATACAGAGAAACCGATATAGGAGCCATTCCCAGTACTAGGTTGATAGAGAATTCCCCTTCCTTCTCCGAAGGAGAAGTGACATCCTCATGGAAAACTTCTAGAAACTCACATACCACAGGGATTTGCAAAACCTTCAAGTTGTTACTTACCTTCTTAGTGAGGACCAAAAGAATAGACTTTTACTTCTCAAACAAGAAATTAATCATGCCAATCGTACCTTCCAAAATAGTAGTCAATACATCCTTCAGAGTAGCTTCCTTGGACGAAATGATGATTAACTTCTCCTTACAACCAATGAAAATTGAATTAGTAGATAGGTAATTCATCCCCAAGACTACATCGACCCTCTTTAGCGGCAAATAAATAAGGTCAATCTGAAAGACTCTACCATCCACTGATAACACACAATTTTCACAAATAAATGGTGTCTCACCCAACTCATCCATGGCGGTAGTAACCACCATAGAAGGAGACAAAGGAATTGCTTGCAACCCAAGTCGCTTCATACATTGCATTGACACAAAAGAGTGTGTTGCTCCACAATCAAACAATACAAAACAAGGATATTCATTCATAAAACACGTACCAGCAATTAAAGAGTTGTCACCCTTAGTATTCTTTGCATCCAAGGTATAAACTCAACTAGTGTTCCTCCCTTGCATTTGATTCTTATTTTGAGGACAATCTTTCGCCACATGACCCATTCTTTGGCACTGATAGGATTTCACACTTTCGAAGTTACACCTTCCATAATGCATCTTACCACAAGTATGACACACATGAGGAGTATTAGGTCTAGCACTTTACACTTATTTCCCTTTGAAAGGTTGTTGTCTAGGGTTAAACTGTTGACTTGGTCTTCCTTGATCTCTCTGACCAACTCTAGCCACATCCCTCTCTTCTTGAACTTTTTTCAAGTTATTCTCAACTACATAACACTGCCTTAGTAACTCAACATAAGTAGTGAACTCTCTTTGAGACACACTATGAGAGATCTCGGCTTTCAATCCAAAAAGGAACTGATTAATCTTCCATTTCTCATTAGGAGCGTACAAAGTATGCCTAGAGTAAGAAGCCACGTCCTCAAACTTCTCAGCATAAGTAGCTACATTCATGTTACCTTGCCTTAACTGTTGGAATTCAAACTCCTTCTAAGTCCTCAAAGAACTAGGGAAATTGATCAGAAAAATAACAAGTTTACTATTTCTGCCAATGTAGTAATAATAGGGAAGTCCCTCAAATGTCGATCTCAAAGTCT
Source organism: Lathyrus sativus (assembly GCA_963859935.3). Classification (NCBI taxonomy): domain Eukaryota; kingdom Viridiplantae; phylum Streptophyta; class Magnoliopsida; order Fabales; family Fabaceae; genus Lathyrus; species Lathyrus sativus. Next base: position 558,479,753 of record OZ012735.1, on the reverse strand, counting down.
GCGTATGAATATCAATTTTAAATCTTTGTTCAATCAAACAAAGCCTTTTGGAGTTTTGGAATTGTTTTGTTCAATTATAACAATAATTGCCAATAGAATAAAGAAAATATGGTAAGGGTTAAAGCAAATATGAGGAATATGATAGGGATGGTGTATGATTCAATTATGTAATTATTAAGAACTAACAGTGCAACAATATATTTCACTTAATATATTACTAGTTCTTAAAAGTGTTTACTCATAAGTCCTTATTGAGAAAACCATTATTCATGTAACCTCATGCCTATATCCTTAGAAAATTCATGGTTAAAAATAAGTATTAATAAATCAAGAATCATCCAGTTATTATAGGGCATCCGTAGTCCTAAGCGATGTCTACTACAATATATTCTCTAGCAAATCATGCACAATCGCGGTCTAGCCTAATTGTAACACAAACATAAAACTCCATTTGTGCGACGGAGAAAGCATTATAAATAGTCAAGAGAATAAATCGATTATGATGAAATAAAATTGTTATTGCATATAAAAATTCAAAATCATTACAAGTCTGAATCAGGGACACCCCCTAGCATTAGGGGGTTTAGCTCCTCATAGAAATAAAATAACACATAGAAAAGAGTATGGACATTACAAGAATAATAGATGAACTTTGATCTACAATCGTGATGGATTATGAAAGTCGTCGTATTCTCTAGGACTCTCTAATTCTATCTCTTTCTCTTTTTTTCGTCAAATCCGAAGAAGAAGTTAACCTAGCCAAAAAATGCCTAATATATCTAAAAAGATCCTCTGAAATCTGTCAAAAATCCAATTAATTCCAAATCTAATCCCAAAAAGGAAAGAAAATCCTTCGGCAAGCCTGCTTGCTACGGGCCGTAGCCCGTGCTACGGGTGGTCGTAGCAGGCCACTTGAGCACACTTCAAAACAACCCTTGGGAGCGTGATGCCTGCTACGGTTTGTAGCTTGTGCTATGGGTGCCCGTAGTAATTCAATAACTTTTCCTCCTTTTTGCTACTTTTGGATGCTTACCTGCTACAGACCGTACCAGGTGCTACGGGTGGTCGTAGCAGGCCACTGACACGAGGGCTATCGTCTTCAATTCTATGCAGTTTTTTTGTTTTGTTTTGCTAAGTGACTTATTTGCACCTAGAAAACACAAAATCAATACTACCATGCGTAACATATGGTAAATATAATTAAAATGCAAACAAAAACATGAAATACTTAACTAAAAAATATGGTAAAATAAAACATAAAAACCACCGATCAAACTCCCCAAAACTTAGATTGTTGTTTGGCCCTAAGCAATCAGCTTGTATAAAAACTTCTCAAATTAAACGGTGGATCCTCAAATAAAAACTTGTGACAATAAGGTATGTCGATACTCATACGTGAGCCTTTGTTCCGATTGACTAGTCCTAGTTCTCCCGGTAATCATCCGATAACCAAGGTATTACAAGAACACATATCACGATAAACTACAGACCTAAATCCCCTTTTCAGCCCCCTTTTCAAATATGCTTTGGGCTTAAGTATTTTCTTCGATGTTTTCCCCCTTTCATTCGGATAATCAGATTAAGGCATTTCAATAATACATCCTCGCATGTTCAAGATTGATCAAGACTTTCTAGGCATTTTTATCTTATATATTTTTATGAACATTGGCATTTATTAGTCCACTTTGGGACGATAATTGAGACTCAACCACCATTAAGATAAGTAACCAGGTGAGGGTTACCCAACTTAGAGGGACAATTGTCTTTATCGCCATTATTCATCTTTTTTTTATTCTTTTTGGTGCCTTAAATATTTTTCTCGATCAACCTTCTACATGCAATTCTATTCAATAATGTCGGACTATCACTATGAACTAATCGGGGGGTTACTTCTCAAATCGAAGTACTACGGCATAAATCTAGACGTTGGACTCATTTCCTTACTCCAGGGGACCTAGGGTGTTCGGGTCATATCTAAGTTTTCAAATTTTCCCAGTGTCCCTAGTTCTAACTTCTCTTCCCTCGAGCTCTATATACTTTCTCAAATACCTTAAATTTATAGTATTCACAAGAGATATTTCTATGATCCTAATTCGGGGAAGACTTCAAAGTGGTTTTAAACAGAAATAGGATTTTATTTCGATAAAACAAATACATAGAGCACAAGAAAACACAACTAAAAGTAATATAAGAAAAACTAAAAGCAATAAAATCCTCCCCTAAACTTAAAATAAACATTGGCCTCAATGTTTTAGTACAAATGAGAGAGAGAAGACTCACAACGGTTCTCACTGAGGAGGCGACATAAAATGAAACATAAATTGTTGCATCATCTTTTGCATGTCATTCATCATCGCCCATTTTCTCGCTTGTTCTTCACCTTGTCTCGCATGCTCTTCTCTAATATCGCCCAACTCAGATTGGATCCATTCCCATCGGTCTTGATTCATTAAAGAAGAGTCGGTTGCTTGATGATAAGGGTGCAGGAGTGGTGGCGCAGGTTGTGTTTGGTCTACATCATCTTCTTCCATTGCAGTAACTGAAATAAACTCAGCATCTTTACCATCCTCATCATCTGGGATGGCACTTGCATATAACCAATTAGCTTTTTCAAATATTTTTATCCTAGAAGGGTCGGGAAATTCAAGAAAGAATTGGTTGCGAGTCATCAACCAGTAGGCGATGCGATGAATAATGATCATTCCTTGATGAATCAAGGCTTCCATATCAATTTTGTTTTCCCTTGTAACTAGAGAATCATGAAGAACAACAAGGTCATAATCGAAGTACTCGGAAATTTGGGTAATCATACCCCCACAGAAATGCCTCTAGTGGGTACTCGAGCAACTTTACCTAAGTAATTAGCTGCAAACGTAGCGGCATTCAGCATATCATGATTAACCATAGCATGCATAAAAAAAATTCCCTCTGAGTGGCGACACCAGTGTTGTCGCTTCGACCAAACAGGGTATAAGGCAAGCCTTTTTGAATCAAGGATTCCTTAGCCTTGGCCGGATTATAATCCCAACTATCCGTAAGATCTTTCCAAAATTGAGTTACTGGAAATTGATCTGGAACATCATCGGGCCCCTAAATGGGCAGCCAGAGTATACTACCAAGTTCCTCAGCAGACAGCTCGTGAGGTTGGTCATAAAGACGAAACTTAAGATTACCCTAAAAGTATCTTATATCACCAACTCACTTTCTCTGCAAACAAAAATCCAACGTAGTCAAAAATTCTAGAGTGAGACGCTCATACGTCGGTGCCTCAAAATACATGAATTCTAAAAACCCTATTGAGTGAAACATTCTATCAACTTCATCTTTTAAACCTAAGTTAGAAAGGGTTTGTTCGTACATATACCTTGTCGGCGTGATCTTCTGGAAGGCCAGTGGCGAGTATCTAATTGCATGTTCCTCGTCATCAAAGACGACGTTGTGAGGGTTGGTTGCTCTGACACCTCTCTCGCGAGTTTGAGAATTTTCAGCGGCTTACTTCCGTTTAGCTATCTTTCGCGGGGGCATTTATGTCCGAGCACAAAAGTGACAAATTTGAAGTTGATGATATGGAAAAACCGTACTCGAAATGACGATTATTATGGGAAATTTTCTTGAAGGAAGTTTGGGTATTGGATGACGATGAGGTGAAAGTTTTGAGCTTTTGTGAGTTTGTCAATGGAGGTTAAGAAGTATTTGAAAGAGAGAGTTGGCGAAGGAGATGAACTGTAATGGTAAAAGTTGGAATGAGAAAAGCAATATGGAATTTTTAATGAATGATAATTAGAAAAATATTTTGAAAATTGAAAAATAATGGGATTTGATGGTGAATTAACTGGTGAGTGAAGAGGTGGTGGATTTTGTGGGATGTAGGTGAGAGAAAGTGGGGAATTTTTCGCTGTGAAAATTGATGAACAACCGTTGGTCTTACAAATCGAAAAAAGATTTGTTTTACTTGCAGGATCGACCACACAAATCCTAGGACATGTGATCATTGATATTTAAATAAAGTTTATAAACATTATGAACACTTTGACAGAGTTCATGATAAAGCAACTTATCTCAAATGTAAATGAATTTAGGTGACAATAAGTAAAATCGAAGTACTGGTAAATGACGAAGATAATAACTTGCATAAAGAAAGAATAAATTCTTAAAGAAAGAGATTTATTAAATTGCATTGAAATGAAAAACTGGTGTTACATCAACGTACATTCTTACAAACTCGTTTCTCTCAACACACAGGTACTTGGATTTACTGAAGAATTTGTGCACAATTGAATACACACAAATTCTAACACTAAGACCTGCTATTTATAATAATAATAAATAACTGCCATTAACGGCTAGCAAACAAAATCAAGACAAATGCCGTTATGCATGCCTTCGAATCCTAGAAGTGCTCTATGCGTCTCCTTTGAAAACAAACTTTCCCTCTTTTATTTGAATTCAAATGAACTCGTCGAAATAATGGCATCTTCAACCACCAATGTTAAAGATTCCAAGAAAAGCCACAAATCTAAAGATCTGAAGAAGATTTTCCAACTTCCTCCCTTTGACACACTGTTAGCACCTATGATGATGGGAAACCAATAGTTCCTCCCTGAACCACTTGAGGAAGAAAAGAGGAAGATATATGAATCTCAGGTACTCATTCCCCTTACTATTTCTGGTAAAATACATGTCTTGTGTGGTCCTTTTCCTTCTCCTAGTTTTGATCATAATAAATCTAGGGACTTTTTCCCCTCTTACCATAAATTAAAACCCATAGGTTAGACAAACAAAACTAGGGTTGAGATAACTTCTTCTGATGAGGTAGTATTGAACAACATAGATTTGAGGAATATGAACAATAGTTTTAGGGTTCTTAGAGCAACCCCCTCTTTTAAAGAATATGACAATTATATGAACTGGCTAGCGAAAATAGAGAAAGTCAAATCTCAAATCTGGAAGAAACTAGGAATCTACGACTTGATTATGCTGTCGAAAACGAGTCTTAGTTATTGTCAGACTATGTTGGTTTCTTCCTTGTGCTTTTGGGACAACACCCATTTTACTTTCCATCTCCCTTGTGGGATGATGACCCCCACACTCTTCGACATAGCCGTTATCACAGAGCTTAAACCCACTGGAAACCCCTATGATTCTAACCTAGAATTCGATGATTCCATAGGTTTTGCATCTGCAAAAGCCACATACTCTCACTTCATAACACACTACTTCGATAAAACAACTACTAATGTTTATGATCGAGAACACATAATTTTTTTGATTGTATGGCTATCCCACTGTGTCTTTTACTCAAAGTCCCTTCAAGTAGCTAAGAAATACTTAACCCTGGCCACTCAACTTCACAAAGGCCATGATATCTGCCTAAGCGAAATGATCTTGGGGAACCTTTATGAGTCTCTAAGTGAATGAGTAGCCTAACTTAAAGACTTAGGAGAAAAAGGAAACCTTTTATTGTCTGGTCCCTTCTCGCTATTACAGCTCTGGCTGAATGCCTCATTCGAAGCCAGCCTCCCCAATAAAAATCCAATTGATGAGACTGCTGAAGACATCAGGAATAGGAGAGTCGAAGGGACTTGCTTGGTCCAACTCACTCCCAGTGAAGAAGGAAAAACCCTCAGGGCAGCACTCTTAAGTTATGTCATGACGTTTGACAAACGTCATGAGTTCACATCGAACATGGCTCCATTTGCTGCAAGGAAATATGGTCTTGAGTGGTTCAGCAGACCTTTCCCAACCTCAATCAAGGCTCAAGAAGTAGAATCCTTACAGAACTGGGAGGGTTTTCTGATTCCCAGGTTGCTAACGCTTTGACTGAATCTGTTGAAGTCTCAAGTGGCTTTGGTTGCTTACCAACCAAATTTGGTGGCCCGATAGTTTGGGTTGGTCCAAGCTCTCCCCAGGTGTCTCTTTGAAAAGAAAGGTGCTCTTCTGATTCATAATGTGAAGTATACTGAAGATATGGCTTCGACGTAACTTGTCTGCTACTCCAATAAGGCTCAACTCATCCCCACTGGTTTTGAACCGTGTTTCTTTTGCACCCCAGAATTCAACCAATGGTGGTCAACGTACTATGCAAAGGAGTTCTTTGATGCTTCTTCTTTTACTTAACTTATTAACCAAGCTTTCCTCTCCGTGCATGAGAAGATCAAGAAAGGTAATTCAACACACATCAAAGAAATCCAAGCATTCTAGAAGTACTTTGAAATTGTTTATCGATCAGATGATCTTAGTCGAACCGTCCGCGAGGCAGCTGTTGCTCTAAAGGAAAAGTTTTTAAAGAAAACGGAGAATTTAGGACTCCCTTCGTTCATTCCTCCTAGGGAGCGGTACGCAATGGCTTTCAAAAAATGTCCTCTCAAATTTCCTCGACTATCAAGTGCTGACTTTGGAGTGACCCTTGTCCCTCCATTTCCAGACTGGTTTATCTGTGGGGATTCCATAAATATCCTTCGTAAACAGTTGAAACCTAAGGCTCAGCGGGTGGTTGCGACAAATCATACTCTAGACAGTTTGAAAGGTTCTCTTCATATTGGTATCGAGAATGTTCGCATCGAATCTGAAATATATGAAGGTGTGGGATGGGAGGTTTTCGAACTAGATTTCCCTTATTTGATTTTTTATCATCTTAGTTGTTTCGTTCTTGTTGTTTAAATTTCAGCTATCAAGGTTGCACCCAAAAAGAAGAAACAAATCGAAGAACGGAAAGAAGAAAGAAATCAAGTTGCTAAGGTAAATATCTTACTTATTTCTCCTTTACTGCAAAATCTCATGTTGTCTGATACTTCAACTCTTTTCTCCTCAGAGCTCTCGAAGGCCACCCCTCACTCCAAAGAAGCAAAAATTGAGGGGAGCTTGCAACTAAATTATAATTGAGTCAGATGAGGAAGACCAATCTCCTCCTAAAGAACAAACCTTGAAAAGGAGGAGGAAGCAGGCAAAAATAATTGAAGTCTTCAATCAACCGAAATCAAAGGCTAGCAGACTCTCGACAAAAGCAGCCTCTGCTTGCAACGCAACACAGACTGAAAGTGACAACTCTGGCCCTAGGGCTGATGATCCCAAGGTAAATACTTCTCCTTTAACCTTGCAATTTCTTCACCATTTATCCTTCTAATTCTTTGGCTTTTCTCTTTTCAGGTTACCATCGGCATCAGAGGTCAACCCATGATGCATCAGATTATTCCAATAACCAGGAGTAACCCTAGCTACCATCCAACAACTCCTTATGGGGCCTTTGCGAAAGGCTCGAAAAAAGGCTCTGAGGAGGGAATCCAATCTTCAGGTGCTCCCAAGAAGCCGCCAATAGTTCCTATGGTAGAGTTTCGTCATGTCGAAGTAACCATTCCAAAAGAGGACCTGGTCGAGAAAGAAATTGTTGATCTTTTAGGGGATACTGTGATGCCCAATATAGAGCAAATTGCTAAGGGTAATCTTAAGGAGAAACCAAGTGAAAGATGACAAACTTGTTAAAGAGGAAGAAGAAAAAAAGGAAGAAGACGAAGAAGAAGAAGAAGAAGAAGAAGAAGAAGAAGAAGAAAATGACGAATAAAAAGAAGAAGAAAAAGAAAAAGAAGAAGAAGAAGAAAAATCTACGTCTGAAACAGAAAATGAAGGGGAGGCTCTGGAAGAGCAAGTGAACCAAGAAAATCAATCCAAGGATCCTCCAACCACCGCTTCGGTTGACACTCAATCGACCAGCCTTTCCCACGAAGAGCTAGAATATTTGAAAGTACAACGACCATTAGTGTATTTAAAAGCTATGCTCAATTCCCAATATAATATTGACGACAAAAGCACCACCACTCTGACTGGGAAAACTGATAATGACTTGCTTGTGCAAATAAAAGAAAAAATCTTTGCAGTGGACTTGTTTCAAATCCTGGAACAAGACATTTTTGTCAGTTTTGGTCTCAAGAAACTTCTGAAACAAATCAATGTCTTGGAAGTTTCCCCAAAAGTGGGCGATGTTTTTATGGAGTTGAGCACAATGATTGATCTAGTTTTCGCTGATCTCAACCGCCTTAGAGACTTCTCGAGCAACCTTTCCAAAAAAACTGGCAATCAAAAAGCTGCATGGGAGGCTGTCTCGACGTCTACTAAAAAAGTTTCGACACTCAAGAATCTTTCTGAGCAGAATAAGGAGTTCGAAAAATGTGACAAGATTATTGCAGAATGGGAGAGACAAATTGTCATTTTGCAAAACAAAATCTCTCAGGACAAGCAACGCAAGACTAATATGCTCAGCTCTGTCGAAGATGAAGTGGAAAAAGAGATCCAAGTTGGCCTTCAACATTTTGAAAAAGCTCAACAACTTGGGAAAGACATCGAAGCTCTCTCGACCAGTAAGACTCTTTGCGAACGTCGCCTGATGCTTCAAAAGTCGAAGTACGAAAAGATGAAAGGCTCTTTTCCCTTCTAAAATTGTTTTATAGCATTTTCCTTCTTTTGCAAATCATGACTTTTGGCCCTTTGTGGCATTTTTCTGTAACAAATTAAGCCATTTTGGCACATTTATTTACCATATTAGCTTTATTTTTCTCGCATGATTATTCTTGTGTTATCTTTATCTCTTGAAGTGCAGGCTTATATATTTTCAAATATTTTCCATTTACCTTCAAGATTCTTTTATCTTTATCTAATTCTTCAATCTCATATACACCATTTGAAAAGACTTGTATAACTTGAAAAGGTCCTTCCCATTTAGGGGACTACTTACCTAGGGCTCTATCTTTTTGATCCATAGGCAAAATTACTTTCCAAACTAATTCTTTTGGCGAAAACATTTTAACCTTAACTTTCTTGTTATACGATTTCTCTACTCTTTTCTTCTTCCTTCTTAACAATTCTAAGGCATTAAGCCTTTCTTTATCCAAATCAACTAACTCATCCAACATCATGTTCCAATAGGATTCTGATGGAATCTCATGGTGCCTTTGGATCCTCGTTGACTGCAAATAGATTTCCGCTAGTAACACTGCATCATGGCTAAACGTTAATCGAAACAGAGTTACATTGATCAATTCTTTGGGAGAGGTTCGACGTGCCCAAAACACTTGATCCAAAGTCTTGTTCCAATTTCTAGGCTTCTTCCCGCACATGTTTCTTGATTAGACCTATCACTATTTTGTTTGCTTCTTCGACCTGACCGTTAGCCTGAGCATAATAGGGCGTAGAAGTCAACAATTTGAAACCCATTTCCTTGGCGAAATCTTGCATCTTTCGGCCAGTAAAAAATGATCCTTGGTTTGTTGTAATGGGTTCTAGGATTCCAAATCTATAAATAATATGTTTTTTATGAATTCAATTACATCTTCTTGACGGATATTTGGCAAAGGTATAGCTTCGATCCATTTTGTAAAATAGTCAATACCTACCAAAATTTACCTTTGATTTTTGGATGACGCTGGTCGAATTTCTCCAACCAAATCCAAAGCCCAACCCCTAAAGGGCCATGGTTTAACTATAGAATCTAATTCACTTACAGGAACATGTTGCATACCTGCGTGTACTTGGCACTCTTGGCACCCTTTAGCGAATTCGATACAGTATTTTAATATGGTGGGCAAATACATGCCTTGTCGAAACAAAAACCATTTCATCTTATGGCCTACTTGGTGTGCCCCACATGCCCCGCTATGGATAGTCGAAAGGGCTAAATATGCCTTCTGATTCACTAAGGCACTTAAGTAAAACTCCCTCAGGAGTCTTTTTAAACAACTCATTTCCCAAAAGAACATAACTTAAAGCACGATACCTGATTTTCCGCTCTGTGAGTGTCATCGGATTTTGCAGATACTCCCCTATTAGTTTCCTCCAATCTCCATCCGTCAAGCTATTTATTTCAAGGATTCAAAATTCTCTTTATCAACGCACCCTATCTTTGTCATTTCCAAATCTGATGGGGACAATCTGGCTGACACTACTCTTCCTTTGACTTCGACTGCATCTTGTAATTTTTCTTTTGAGATTTTATACCCTGAAGCAATATGGGCCAAATCATTAGCCACTTGATTCTCCAATCGAGGTATGTGTTGAATACTAACCATTTCAAACCTTTTCAATAATCGATTGGCTATTACAAAGTACATAATAATATTTTCTTTGACGCATTTGTACTCTTTTGTAATTTACTTTATGACTAACTCTGAGTCTCTCATTATTTCGACTCGAGTTGCCCCCAATTCCAACAATATCTCAAGTCCGGCTATTAAAGCCTCATATTCATCCTTGTTATTCGAACAAAGACCTTCAACTTTATACTTGAATCTTGTTAAAATTTTGTCAGGAGAAATGATCAACACTCCTACATCGGTTCCATATCTATGACTAGAGCCATCGAAATATAATTTCCATGGCTCAAGTTCAAGATAGGTTATTTTATTTTCATTTATTGAGTGGTCAACTATAAAGTCTGCTACCACTTGTCCTTTAACAGCCTTTAAAGGTGTATATGTTAAGGAATATTTAGTCAAAGCTAACGCCTATTTACGCATTCGACTATGCAAAATTGGTTTGGACAACATATGTTTGATGATATCGAAATGGGACAAAACATAAACGTCAACTGATTTTATATAATGCTTTAACTTTGTACAAGAGAAATACAAGCATTAACACAACTTTTCAACTATGCTATACCTAGTTTCTGCATCATTTAAAACTCTACTAAGGTAGTAAATGAATCTTTCGACACCATTCTCATCCTCTTGAGCCAACATGATCCCTAAGGTTTTATTTGACGCAGATATATATAACCTCGTGCTCCTATTCCTACAAGGTGGTGATAGAATTGGAGGATGACTCAAGTAATCCTTGATTTTATCGAATGCTTCTTGCTGAGGTTTCCCCCATTTGAACCCTTCCTTGTTGAGTTGAAGTAGAGGTGAGAAGGTTTGAGTCTTTCTGTTGAGACTCGATATAAATCTCCTCAAGAATTTAATCTTGCCCAGTAGTGACTATAATTCCTTCTTTGTTAATGGCGCTTTCGCCTCCATCATGGCCTTGTTCTTATTCTGGTTTATTTCGATTCCTTTTTTATGGACCACAAAGCCTAAGAAATCTCCCTCCTGCACATGGAAAGCACATTTGAGAGGATTCATTTTTAGACCATGCCTTCTCATCCTTTCGAAAGATTGTCAAAGATGGTCAATATAATTCTTCCCTGAGGTAGACTTAATAATAATATCATCAATGTATATTTGCATAAATTCTCTATATAATCATGGAAGATCGAATTCATTGCCCTTTGATATGTTGCCCCATCATTTTTTAAACCAAAAGGCATCACTACCATTGGTAAGTGCCTAAGGCCCTAGGGCATCAAAAGGATGTCTTCGACACATCCTCCTCTGCAATAAAAATTTGATTATATCCCGAATATCCATCAAGCATACTAAGGTATTTATGGCCTGTGGAAGAATCGACTAACATTTCTGTCACAGGTATTGAATATTCGTCTTTTGGAGTTGCAGCATTTAAATCTCTAAAATCTATGCATACCCTCAAAGAACCATTATTTTTAATAATAGGCACAATATTTTCTAACCATTCGACATACCTGGATGTACGAATGAAATTACATCAGAGAAGCCTTTTGACCTCCTCTTTGATCTTTGAGAGAACTTTCGGTGAAAAACGCCTTGGATTCTACTTGATGGGCTTCTTTCCAAGCTTAATTGGCAACTTCAGTTCGACCAGATCTCTTCTTAAACCAGGCATCTTGTTGTAATCCCATGCAAAACAGTCTTTAAACTCCTTCAATAGTTAGATTACTTCGACCTTGAGTTGTGAGATGATGTTGACACTTATGTATATTGGCCTCTTTGTTTCCCCCTCTCCTAGATCAATTTCTTGAAGTGGATCTTGCGCTAGCATCTTGATGTTGGCTTCCAACGAATCCTTCTCGAAACCTAAAGGCTCGTCATCATAGATTGCATCGAGCCTCTAGCCTTGTTGTTTTTTCTAAACCCTATCAGGAGGTTCTGGATCGAAGTCCTTACCAAGACCCTCTTTGTGTAAATATTGGTTGACTTCTACAACCATATTTTCCATTTCAGCCTCTAAGGTCGTCTGTAACTTATTTTCGACTATGTAAGCCAAAATCTTTTTTAGCACCTCGAATTCAGTCATCATCATCAAATCTGCTTCTCGAACCTATTGGGGTTATCCTAGATACACCAAGGTATGGCAGGTTGCATATCCTACCACCTCTCTGTCCCATCGAAAGCCCTAGAAGGGATGCAGATACAATGAACAATTAAAAGTCGTCATCTGGGGTGAAAGCAAAATTTTCTGGATTGCATGGAGCAATGTTGCCAAGTGTTTTTCGAAACTATGCCTATCGACATGGTTAATTGGGGCCTTAAAATAACCTTGATCTGCCTCAATATTTTTGACAGTGCCACCTGGTCTCCATATCGTGATTCTCTGGTGCATGGAAGATAGTACAACCCCAACTTCATGTATCCACTCTCGACCCAACAACAAGTTGTAGTTGGACTTCGTTTCGACGACCCTAAAGATAGTAAGCCTTGTAATAGTCTCCACCGTCAAATCAACTTGTATGACACCCAGAGTGGTGCCCATCTTTCCCTCGTAATTGGAGAGCACCATGTTGTGTGGCTCGGTATCTGTGTCGGACTTGCCGATTCTTCTCAGCATGAAGTGTGGCTTTAGATTCACTGTAGCGCCACAGTCCACCAGAATTTTGTTGACCGCGACGTTCTCCACCTTTCCGGTGATAAATAGAGGCTTAAGATGACTCTTCATCGCCTCATCTGGTCATTTGAAGAAAGCATTATGCTCTTCGACACAACCATTATTCATCACATAGTAGCACACTGGCTTGTATGCCGCCATCTCTACTTCTGTAAGCATTTCGTCTTCTTCAATTTCTCGATCATGCTTCTCCTTATCTTCCTCTCCCTAGGCAGCAAATAGTTTTCTCCCCATGGGTAACTTGTCGAAAGGCTTCAGTTCCTTGCCTTTCTCTTTCATAGCAGGTAGGTCGGGGATGGTTTTAGCCTTAGTGTTGCACCCCAAAATTTGACCAACAATTATTTAACCATCAAGAGTTATATGATACTTTGAAGCTAGCCAAGGAGGTAATTCAAAGGATCAAAGGTTGATATCTTTGTCAGAAAACTCAAGAGATCCTCAGAGGAATTGGTTGAAACCAAGGTTGTGTGCTTCATAACTTGAGAGTTGTGGGAGCTCCTCAGATGATTCTGAGACTATGAGGATAGACTTGAAGCTTTGAGAAAGCTTGTGAGATGTCTTGAAAGCCATCATGAAGCCCAGAGAGGTCATTGTGCAAGAATTCAGAAGATTCAGCCATGAGTGGTGGAATTAGGGTTTGACTGGGTCAACCCTAGGTCAACTGAAGATTTGGAGAGGGTTGAGACCTAATCCAAGATCCATGTGATCATGGAATGATGTATTGAGATACTATAAGGATGATTCCTAGACCAACTCATCATGATTGAGGAGTTTGAGAAGTTTCAAGCTAGGGTTTCTAAGGATTGACAGTGTAAAATCCCCTAGTTTGATCCCTATCTTCAAGGCAGTTTAGCTCAAGATGTGATTGTCATCTCATCTTACCCATAAAATGAATGTTGTAGAGCTTGTTCTTAGCTTTAATTTGAGTATTATAAGTCCTTGATAGGATTTGTATAGCTCAAGTTATGGTTTTGACAAATTACAGGTCATCTGAGGTATGTGAATCTAGGTCCTTGAAAGTCACCCAACTTGCAGACAACGTTTTCCCTAGTAGGGTGATTCCTATGAACTCTTGGTCAACATGAATGTTGAAGAGCATCTTCTTAGCTTTTTATAGAGTACTAGAAGTCCTTGATAGGATTTGTAGAACTCAACTTATGGCTTTGACAAGCCAAGGGCATTTTGGTCATTTGGAGGTTATAGGTCATTTCAAGCATAAGGCCATATCTCCTACTTCCAAGCTTCAAATGGAAAAATCTTAAACATCAAACTTGCTTAGAATGATGTTTTAAGTCTAGTAAGGAGGTCATGAGATGTTGAAAAGGCTCATATCAAAAAGTGATAAAAATGGCCTAAGAATGAGGCATAAGTTAATTAAAGTGAAATTGAAAAATGGAAATCCCAAGTTATAAGTCCAAACCATGTCATGTAATAGGTCATTTTGACTCCAAATGACATTCTAAGAACAATGGTTCAGCCACAATTTTGATTTGAGGCTTGGATCATAGTGATGCTTTGTAATGGGATTACTTGCATCTTAAGGAACCAAACCAAAACAAGGCAAAACTCAATAAGCAAGGTACTTATGCATTGTAACTTGTCCTAAATCTCATGTGGGGATAAATTCAAGTTAGTTACCAAGGTTATGAGAAGTATGGCATGAGATAGCATATGGTGAGAAATGAGAATTTAAAATACCATGACATGAAAACTTCAAATTCTCATTGGATTGTTCTAGGAGGTTCTAGATGATTCTAAACATCACTATATATCAAGTGCAACTTGCTCAGATGCAAGGTTGGTGTTAATTGGTGTAGAGAAGAGAGAGTGAAATCTAAAAGTTTCCATTGCAAGTCACATTCAATCTCTTCATTCTTCTTCATTTCCTTCCATTTTTTCTCCATAAACCTTTCCCATAGATCCTTCTGAGTGTGTGCATGCTGAATTGAAGCTCCATTGATGGAAGATTGAAGGTGTTCACATTGAATTTGCAAAGAAGCAATTATCATCGAATCTTGAAGTACAAGCTCTCTCCCTCAAATCTTTTGCAAACAGTAGAGTTTTCATCATCCAAGGATCATTCTTGAAGAGTTTCAAGCCTTGAAAGCAAGGATTTCATCATCTACCATATCAAGAATCTAGGTTTGCAAAATCTCTTTCACATCATAATCTAGGCATGGTTAGGTTAAGTTATTAGTATAGAACTGTTAGAGACAACTAGGTGATCAATTTTGGAGAGTTTGAAAGCATTTGGTGAAGTTTCAACCATGGACATCATTTCTTGATGGAGTAAGAACTAGTGGTATAATGAGTTACAATGCAAGATTGATAGCCGATTTTAATTAGGGTAATGTGAGGATCATTTTGATGCAAAGAAATTTGAGTTTGGTTGAAGTTGAGGATTGGTCATATTTTGAGAGTAAGTTGGTTGCACTATCGGGTTCTATGATGGAGACTCTTTCAATGAAAACCAATGCCATGATCGTGTTCAGCGTGGAAAACTGAGCAACTTTGTGTTTTACACCTTGAGATTTGGTGCTGATTTGGGATGATACGAAGGGATGGAAGTTTGTTGCATGGAAGCTGTTTTCATGGGGTTTCTGAAAACCCTAGCTGCGTGAGGAAGAAGATGACCCACGACCGTTGGATGAGCGCGCTGACCAGTTGACTGAGTGAGGATCTGATAGTCCACGTTTAATTTCAGTTTTGGAGGGACTTCAGAGCGCTTGAAACGCCGCGTTTCATTAAACCTGGCGTGTTGGGCTTAAGTGGTCTTTGATAACCCCACCCCCTTTTCAGGCCCAATTGTATTTTAAACTGAATCTTGTTGCTATTTTCACCATTCGTTTTTCTTTTTCTTTTGATTTTATCATTTAATTTTTGATTTAATATTGGGCCCAAGCGCATTTCTACTTGTACCCCCCAGTTCGGGCCCAAGCGCGTGATAAACTGCATATCATTTCTATTCACACCCCATGTTCATATTTCCATCATATTTTTCTCCATTTTATTTTTGATCTTGTAAAATTCATATCAAATGGAAAAATCAATATTTTTTAATGGGAGTTTTTTCTACCTTTTCATGTTTTTGTCAAGAAAAATATAAAATAAAAACATTTTTCATATCATGCATTTTAGTATTTTTTGTATATTTTTCATTTTAATTGCTTTTTAATTCTTTTATATTGATATATGATTTTGTAGAATTTAGTTTAGGTAGCTCCCTTAAGATTTTTAGGTCAATCTTTTTAGAATAGTTAGATATATGTTTTAGCTTCCCCCTGGATTTATTTCATATTTTTGTGATGATTTTTAGGATAGTTTTGATTAGATGCTATTAGGTTGTGTAGAATTAGGTTAAAACTTCAACATAGGTCCATAATAACTTTAGATTTTGGGTTTTAGGACAATTTAGAATATGGGGCATATATGGGTCTTAAGGGTAGGTATGTAGGATCCCTTAGAAATTATATTAGGATTTAATATAGTAGTATGCTATTTTTAGTTGATTTTTGTATTGGTTGATTGTTTGTGTCGCCTTTAGGGCATGTTTGCTTTAGTTGCTTTGCTTTGTGGGCTTGGAGAGCTTGATCTTGTTCTAAGGAGCATTGAGGAGCATAGTAGAAGACTTTAAGAGGCATTGAGGAGCTTGAGAGCTTGGTCTTATTTTCTTTTTTGTTGTTTTAGGGTTAGGGATTAGGAAGAGTTTAGATGTAGATAACTTCTTCCTCAAACATGGATGATATCATTCACCTCCATTCCTCCCTATGATTCAAAGTCCTTCCATGGTATACACCTCTCTACTTTGGAGGGATAAGTGATGTACCTAGGGAGTAGAACTTTTGAGGGAACCATTCCTTTGATGTTGAACCCTTATAGGTCACCTTTGGTGGTCAAATAAGCAGTTCAACATCCCCCAGCTTATCCAGTAAGTAATTTTCTCTGGTTTGATTGTCTTGAGAGATGCAGAGCCTGAGTTTGAAGATGAAGACTTCCATGAAGAGTATAGAAGAGGATGAATCCTTGGGTATTGCCATTCCAGCTGAAGCTTGAAGAGCAAAGGAAGTTGATACTTACTTTGATACCTGGAGATCCTGAAGGATCCAAGTTGACACTTATGGTTGATAGTGAAGCCTGAAGGTGGAGCTGATCAAGAAGCTGAAGCTTAAAGGAGAAGATAAGTTGAAACTTATGTGGTAGGGTTGAAACCTGGAAAAGCAATTGATGTTTGTCAAGAGTGATTGATGTCTGAAGACTGAGTTGCTGTTGGAGAAGCTGAGGCTTGAAGTTGAGAGAGGAGTTGATCTATTCTCTTCTTTTTCTTTTCTGTATTGCTGTGTTTTGTTTGACTTGTTTGATGCATTAGAATAAGTTCATATCTAGAATAGGTAGAATCTAGGAGCATGATTGCACTAGAGGTTGAGTTGCTCCCTCTGCTTGTATTTTTACTGTGTGGCTTTGCTTGCGGGTATTCGGTAGAGCCCAGATCCCTTGCCCATATGGTTTATTTGCCTGATGGCATTTCATTTTATTTTATCTGTATGATTGCAGTTTACTGTTTATTGCTTGATAGCATGTTGTTTATATTTCAGTATGATTACTGTTATCCATTCTGGCTTGAGGTTGAGATGAGCTTGTGGAGGCTGAAGCCCCACACACATTTCCTCCCTCACTTGCATTGCATGTATTTTACTGTTAAGATGCTTTGTCTGTTTCGGTGTATCATTGACATGATCCCTTAGGACTCTCATTTCCTTTGATAAGGATTTGATGATAGAATTTTAGGTTGAAACCTATGCATGACAACTTCTAGGAGTTCCCTGTTCAAACCTCAACCATAGGATTAATCCATGGCATGACAACAGTAGGACTTGATAGTCTCCCTCCTAGTTGGGCTTGTTCTCTCCTCATCTCAAAACAGTTTAAGATACAGTAATCATGAATGATTTCTTTCGTACGTTACGAGCCTTAAGCTATCTGAGAAAGGATTGTGGGAGAGTTTCTTTTCCGCAGTCTGGATGTTTAGTATGGTACCCTTTGGGTGACATGCGACGCATTCACTCTCAGGTCATAGTCTCTAGTGCGGTTGAAATCGCAAACACAATAAAAAACACTTCTTTCGTAAAAGACAGGAAATAAACCGTAGTTTCCCGAACTACGTGAGCTCTGATCTCTCATACCTGTTGAGAGTACGTAGGCACAAGATGACGATGTCTTGGCGAGCTACCTTCCCCCATAACCCTTCATAGGCCAAACTACGTTGACTCTGATTTCTCATTCTCTGATGAGAATACGTAGGCATAAAGTGCGACGCTTTGCCGAGTCATTTTCTTTTCTTTTTCAGCCAGCCTTGATAGGTAGATAGAATAAAACCAACCCGTCCAAGTAAACACAACAAGCGAGGATCCCGTCGAGTACGACGGACGTGAGGGGTGCTAATACCTTCCCCTTGCATAACCGACTCCCGAATCCAGACAACGGTTGCGACGACCTTGTCTTACCCTTTTTCGTAAGGTTTTTCCGATCGTTTCCTTTCCTGCTCTGAGGGATAAATAACGAAAGGTGGCGAGTCTTCTGTTTTGCCGGCACCTTATTTTCGCGCAAGCGACAGCTGGCGACTCTGCTGGGGATCTCCAGCGGTTCCTTGAGAGTCCATCCTAACGCTTGTATGTTTACTTGTTGGGTTGCGTTTATTTATCGCGTTTTACTTCTCGCACTTTATTTCCCGCATTTTATTTTCAGTATAATATGATTATTTGTGCTGTTGTGGGATGGGAGTTCTAATGAGTGAGAAGCCAGACACAGGCTTGAGTGCACTATAGACTTAGAGTGGAAATTAGTGGGCGCGTGCTTGCTTTGCAGGCACTAGTGTCTTATGAAATCCACGCTCAGACGAGGTTCATCCGGTTGGCTTCACTTTCAACCCTTTGGGTTGAGACGGTTGCTGGTTTGGTGGATTGTCGACTCTGGGGACCGATCATTTGTGATTCAGCTAAGTGAGGCCGCTTCATGAGCTGGTGATGCCACACCTTCTGGGTATCGTATCACCCCTCTTGAAAGTCTGTGACACTAATGAACGCATAGGATGCCGTACCTTGAGTCAGTTTAGGTCCATACCTGTGAGTGGGATTGGGTTTATTGCAGGAAACTGTGACCTTCAGATTACCTGGTTTTCTTGACAGTGAATCAGTTTTGTTGGTACCAGGGTTCTCAGCTGCAAATTTGTCTGTTCTTGATAGAGCAGGTTTCGATCAGAGGATCTTATCATCAGGTGTATGTCTGTTCTTGATAGAGCAGAGGTTTTGTCATCAGTTGTTTGTTCTTGATAGAGCAGATTTTGGGGTCTGAAGATCTCATCAGCAGATGTTGTTTGTTCTTGATAGAGCAGATTTTGAGTGGGGTCTGAAGATCTCATCAGCCAGCTGTATGTTTGCTCTTGATAGAGCAGATTTTTGATTTGGGGTCTGAAGACTTCATCAGCAGATATTTCTTGATCCTACATCCGAGGTCCTTATTATCAGACATTTGTTCTTGACAAAGCAGAATTATGATCCTGTGTATATGGTCCTATCAGATGGTTGTTCCTGGCAGATCAGATCTGTGGTCCTACACTGGGGTTTTCTTCTCATCAGTGGTCGTGGTTTTGTTGATACAGAATCTCCACAACAGCAGTTACCCAAATATATTATTGCATGACTGCATTTTGCATTAGTTTGCATGTTCATTTGCATTTCATTAACGTGTGTCTGTGTTGCAGGTACCGTTTTCCCCGATCCAGGATTTCTTGCCTCCTATTGTATTGTTATGGGCTCTCTAAGGAAGACCGTGGCTTACAAGTTTCCTACCCCTGATGTGGTTAAGTTGACTGGTTTGATAGCTCTAGCAGGTGATTCTGTGAAGGATGAGTTCAGAAAATCTTATGGCAGGTTGCTCAGTTTGGTTTGTAAGCCTTCCGCGTTCGAGTTGAATGGGTTGCATGCTCTGTTGCAGTTCTACGACCCTCCGCTGGGATGTTTCACTTTTCAGGACTTTGTTCTCGCACCGACGCTGGAAGAGTATGCTGATTTGCTAGGTGTGCCTATCAAAAGGCAGATGCCTTTTGTTCATATGGACGCTGAGCCTGATCTGGATGGTTTAGCTCCTTCACTTCATTTGGACGCCTCAGAGTTAGTATTGACTAGTTGGAACAAGGTTCCTGGGTTCTCCTTGGAGTTTCTGGTGGTTAAGGCTCAGCAGTGTGCCAAGGACAGATGTTGGGACGCGTTCAATGCCATCCTCGCTCTATGCATATATGGCATCATTCTGTTCCCCAACATGCCCGATTTCGTAGACTTTGATGCGTTTCACATCTTCGCTTCAGGGAATCCAGTCCCTACTCTGATAGGAGATGTCTATCACTCAGTCCACTACAAGAATGAGAACAGGAGGGGGAAGAATGTCTCATGCTGCGTACCCTTGCTGTATAAATGGCTTGATAGTCATCTGCCCAAGAGGGGTCCTTTTGTCTTGTCTGCAGCCACAGCTGAGTGGCCTGAGCGTCTGATGAGTTTATCTGCAGAAGATATTGACTGGTTCGACAGACACAGGTTGGGTACTGAGGTGATTTTCAGTTGCAGCGGGTTTCCAAATGTACCTTTGATAGGTAGGAAGGGCTGCATAAACTACAATCCGTCGTTGCTGGTTCGACAGTTCGCGTATGCTTTGAGAACTCCGCCGAAGGAGGAAGAGGTACAGAAATCTCTGTACCTCACGGGTACTTTAGAAGGGGATTTGATGTCCAAGCTTCAGCGTGCATGGAATAGTATCAGTAAGCGAAGAAAGCCATTGCTGGGAAAAAGCAACAATCAAGCCTACCATCCGTATTTGACTTGGATCAGAGCCAGGGCCAATGCTATAGGGATGTCGTTTCCTCATGCCAAGCCAGAAAGTCCTCTGATGATCGAAGAGCCTACTACTGTGCCCATTCATCAGCATAACCAGGTATTAGCTGAGCGGGATGAGTTGAAGCGGGCGAACGCAGAACTGGAGAAGGAGTTAGCTCAGCTTCGAAGCGAAAGGAACGAGGCCGTTCACTCTTTCAAAAGGCAGACGGAGTTGGTGAACCAGCTAGGTACAGACCTGACTAAGCAGATAGTCGAGCGTGAACGCATGGGTCAAGACTTCAGGGCTGTCAACAACGTACTAGCTACGAAGAAGCAGCATTTAGACGAGGCATATCGGAGGATATCCAAGTTCGACCAGCACTGGAAGGCTTCCCTGGCCACCAGGAAAGAGCGGGAGGATAAGCTGATGCTGCAGATCTCCAAGCTGGAAGCCGAGGTGAAGGACAGTGAGTAGAGGTTTGATGAAGAAACCGCCCGCAGATACGCCGCCGAAGGCCAACTCAACAAAGCTCTCGCTAACCTGAAGGAGCGCAAGCTGACGTTTGAGTCAAAGAAGCGGAAATTAGAAGATTGCTTCGGCGAAGGAGCATGGGAAGGTTCGATCGAAGGACTTCAGTATACCATTATGCAGAGGGAACTACTCGTCGAGGGGTTATTCACTCTGCCAGATCATCCAGAGACGAAGGAGTTGTTAGCAGAGTATCGCGCCCGTGGCCGTACTTGACTAGTTGTATTCCTTTTGTTTTGATCTTTGTTGTATGCTGACCATCACCAGGCTTGTTGGCTGAGGTCACACTGTTGATTCGTCTTGTACTGCCTTGATAGGCTGTCCTTTATATATGATATTGATGTTTCCATGATTGGGCTCAAACTTCTTCTTCTTATTATTATCAGCACTGGCACTCAGGCACTAGGATCGGGGGAAATCTCCCAAACACACAGACACACACATGCATCTGCATGAAGCATTTGCATGGCGTACATTTTGTTGTTTTTCCTAACCTTTATTGTTTACAGGTTTTTCAGGTTTACAGGTCCCAGACTGTTTCCGGTGATTCCAGGATTGATCAGAGACTAATTCACCGTTATTCAACTCGAGCTAATCAGACCAGGATCATGGATCAAGTGCAGACCGATGTTCAGGAGCTCCGCGAGAGGATGGATCGCTTTATGGAACTTATGCAGGTGGTCGCCAATGGTCAAGATCAGCTCAGGACTTTGGTTCAACCTTTGATCTCCAGGGTTGATAGCAACGACATACTTCATGGCGGGGTTGTTCCTACTCCTCCACCAGTGGATACTCCGCGGAATGGTGTCCCCGTGGTCGGGGGCAACGACAGTGCTAATGGCAATGTGATGGCCAACATCGGACTCAATGCGACGGACGTCGGTAATGGGAGTCTGGGAGCTAATGTCAACATCGGGCCGGTTAACGGAAATGCTGGCGTCAGGAATCTGTTGGTGCCTCAACCATGGCTTGAGGATCATCAGGATGATGTGTTTTCTCAAAGAGGTGCGGAAGCGGAGCTGAATGCTGAATCGCGACTCAGATTCAAAGCACTTGAAGATAAAATGAGAGATATTGAGAATCAGAATGCTTTGGGCGTTGATATGTCCAAGCTGGGGTTAATTGCTGATTTAAAGGTACCTCCTAAGTTCAGGGTGCCTGACTTTGAGAAATATAAGGGCACCACTTGCCCTCGTGTCCACCTGCGATCGTATTATAGAAAGATGTCTGCCTATTCCGAAGATGAGAAGTCGCTGATGCACTTCTTCCAAGATAGTCTTTCTGGGCCATCCCTCGAGTGGTATATGGGTCTAGAGCCCACTAGCGTGCGCACCTGGAAGGATCTTGCTGAAGCGTTTGTCCTCCACTATCAGTACAACAGCGACTTGGCCCCGAACCGAGTCTAGCTCCAGAACCTGTCGCAGAGAAATAATGAAGGATTTAAGGAGTACGCCCAGCGGTGGCGTGAGTTGGCTGCTCGAGTTCAACCGCCGATGGTTGAGCGTGAGCTCGTGCAGATGTTTGTTGCTACCCTCCCAGGGGTCTACTATGAAAAGTTAGTCAGCGGTATGTCTGGGACGTTCTCAGCTCTCATTACCATGGGCGAGCACGTCGAGAATGGTATTAAGATCGGAAAAATTCAAGGTGAGTCATCCTCAGCTGGAGGAGGCGGAAAGAAACCTTATGCTGGTAAACGACGAGAAGGAGATGCAAGCGCTGTGACCAACGCTCGGAGAAAGGGCAAGGGCCCTCAGCAGCAGATAGCCAGTATAAATATCCCAGCAGCTCCGCGGCAGCAGCAACAACCGAATCAGCAGGGATATAGAAAGTACCAGAATCGGGAACCTTTGACAAACCGTCACTTCGAGGCACCGCCCATGTTGTACGCGCAACTTTTGCAGACTTTGCTTCAGCTCCAATTGGTTCAGAAAAGGACGATGGCTCCCTTGACAGGGGCACCTCCACTAGGGTACGACGCAAATGCCACTTGCGACTTCCACACAGGGGCACCAGGCCACACAATTGAGAACTACAAAGCCTTTAAGCACAAGGTGCAGGACCTGGTAGATGCCAAGATTATCAACTTCTCCGACAATGTGCCCAATGTCACGAAAAACCCTATGCCGAATCATAGGGGAGGCGGCGTGAACGCCATTATCGAAGAAGAGAGTGCAGATCTGTTGACTGATGTCAAAGACCTAAAGACGCCGCTTAGTTTCGTCAAAGCTAAGTTGTTGAAGAGAGGGTTGTTTCGGGATGCGGAGAGTTATGCATGGACTGTGCTACACATTCTGATGGGTGTGGGCAGCTGGTAGAAGGAATCCAGAGTCTGGTGACTGAGGGGATTTTGCAGTTCAGCCGGAGGGCTGAAAGTGTATCGGGAGAGGTAGTGTTGAAGCAGGCCGATGAAGTCGCCACCATCATCATCCCTCGCCAACCAATAACTATTTCTGCGTCCCGACCGCCCACAATCACTATTACCAAAGCTGGGCCGATACCGTTCGAGAGCACTAACGCCGTTCTGTGGCATTATGGAGATGAAGTCTATTGCAACGGTCAGAGGTTAGAGCTGGAGCCGTATGGGTCGACTGTGGAGAATCTCGCAGGAATCAGTGGTATTACCCGTAGTGGACGAGTGTTTGCACCGCCAGAGGTCGTGGCAGATAAAGTGGTCAGAGCTGATGCGGCTGATAAGGGTAAAAGCAAAGTCGTCGAAGAGGCCCCGTGTGGGGGTAGAGAAAGATTTGCTGGTCAAAGATACCGTGGAGTTTATGCGGTTAATCAAAAAGAGCGACTATAAGATTGTAGACCATCTCCATCAGACGCCTTCGAAGATTTATATTCTCAACTTGTTGCTGTGTTCTGAAGCACACTGCAACGCGCTACTGAAGGTATTGAACGCTGCCTACGTACCACAAGAGATATCAGTGGATCAGCTAGAAGAGGTGGTAGCCCACGTTAATGCTGGCAATGGGCTAGGTTTCACAGATTTAGAGCTGACGCCTAAAGGGAAAGATCACAACAGCGCCTTGCACATCTCGATAGAGTGCAGGGGCACAATCATGTCGCATGTCCTGGTGGACACGGGTTCGTCGCTTAATGTGCTTCCGAAGAAGGCATTAATGAAGTTGGACACTCGTGGATTGCTTTGCACACCCAGTGATCTGGTGGTGAAAGTGTTTGACGGAACTAAGCGCCACGTTTTCGGAGAATTGACCCTGCCGATCCAAGTCGGTCCGGAAACGTTCGACACGGTCTTTTATATCATGGACATCATGCCTGCCTACAGTTGCCTCTTAGGTCGGCCATGGATCCATGCTGCTGGCGCCGTGACTTCCACGTTGCATCAAAAGCTCAAATATGTTGTCAGGGGAAGCATAGTGACCGTTTGCGGTGAGGAGGACATAATGGTGAGCCATTTGTCATCCTTTAAGTATGTTGAAATGGATGGCGAAATCCATGAAACTCTCTGCCAAGCATTTGAAGCCGTCAAAGTGAAAGAGGTAGCTCCTGTCGTCACAGAGAAGCCAGAGATGAATCTCTCCTTGTTCAAAGAAGCTCGGGCCGTCGTCCAAGCCGGATCCACCCCAGGCTGGGGGCATATTTTGGAGATACCGAACAAGCAGGATAAGTTTGGATTGGGGTATTCTCCTGAAGCTGAAGCGTCTTCTTCTTTGTCTAGCAGCACGTCACGGGGTAAGGGGCCGATCCTATTTACCAGTGGCGGAGTGATCTTCTAAAGCATCAACGCGACGTCTGAAGACAGCGGGGATAACGATTGTGATCTCGACTCTTGGATTCAACCAAGCAAGCCAGGCGAGCGCCTCAACAATTGGACCATCAAGGATATCATCCAGCTGACAAGTGAAGAGTAATGATTTACTTTTTTCAATCATTATACAACCCTATGTCCTACTCGGGGCATAACGGTTTTATTGTCAGGGCCTTGTTGGATTATGTACATGCATTTTCTTAATAAATCAAAGGCGTTTTCTTCGTATTCAAATATTGTGTTCTCTGTTATTCCTGTTTTATATTTGTTTTGAAAAACAGTAAAATGGCAATGGGGTTTGTGCTAACCTGCATATTCTTGTTTTAAACTTAACCCTTGTTATTGCAGGATCCACATAACAAATGACATCGACTCTGGACCTTCTACGGCTCACTTCGACTTCGATTGCCTGATCTATCAAGCCGAAGAAGAGATTGATGAAGACGAAGACCTTCCTGAAGAGTTGGCCCGCTTGTTGAAACAAGAGGAAAAAGTTATTCTGCCTCATGAGGAGGAAATCGAGATCGTAAATCTGGGTTCTGAAGAGCTCGTCAGAAACATCAGGATAGGGGCTGCGCTGCAGAGTGATGTCAAGCATAGATTGGTCGAGATGCTTCGAGAGTATAGTGACGTATTTGCTTGGTCATACGAAGATATGCCCGGACTTGACACGGACATCGTGGTCCACCACTTGCCGTTGCGAGAAGATTGCCCTCCCGTCAAGCAGAAGCTTAGGAGGACGAGACCAGACATGGCCGTTAAGATCAAAGAAGAAGTGCAGAAACAGCTTGATGCTGGCTTCTTAGCGGTCACCACTTACCCTCCGTGGGTCGCCAACATAGTGCCTGTACCGAAGAAGGACGGTAAGGTACACATGTGCGTCAATTATCGGGATTTGAATAGGGCGAGCCCTAAAGATGATTTCCCGTTGCCTCATATCGATGTGTTGGTCGACAACACAACCCAGTTCTCCGTGTTTTCGTTCATGGATGGCTTCTCCGGTTACAACCAGATCAAGATGGCGCCGGAGGACATGGAGAAAACGACGTTTATCACCCCCTGGGGAACATTTTGCTATAAGCTAATGCCCTTCGGTCTGAAGAACGCAGAGGCCACTTACCAGCGAGCAATGGTAACTTTGTTTCATGATATGATTCATCATGAGATCGAGGTCTATGTTGATGACATGATTGCAAAGTCCCAAACGGAGGAAGAGCATTTGGTCAACTTATTGAAGCTTTTTGAAAGGCTTAGGAAGTTCAGGCTGAGGCTGAATCCTAACAAATGCACTTTTGGAGTGCGGTCCGGAAAGTTGTTGGGGTTTATCGTTAGTGAACGAGGCATCGAGGTTGATCCTGCGAAAATAAAAGACATTCAAGAAATGCCAGCGCCGAAAACAGAAAAAGAAGTTCGTGGTTTCTTGGGCAGAATAAACTACATTGCAAGGTTTATCTCTCAGCTCACGGCCACTTGCGAACCAATGTTCAAGCTTTTAAAGAAAGATCAGGCAATTACTTGGAATGAGGATTGCCAGAAGGCATTCGACAAGATAAAGCAGTATCTTCAAGAACCTCCAATCTTGATACCCCCAGTGGCTGGACGGCCACTAATCATGTACTTGACAGTTCTTGAGAATAGTATGGGGTGTGTTCTCAGTCAACACGATGAGACAGGCAGAAAAGAGCATGCCATTTACTACTTGAGTAAAAAGTTCACTGAGTGTGAATCTCGATACTCGATGCTGGAGAAAACGTGTTGCGCACTAGCTTGGGCTGCCAAACGTCTACGACAGTACATGCTCAATCACACCACTATGCTAATTTCGAAGATGGATCCGATCAAGTACGTCTTCGAGAAGCAGGCTCTTTCGGGCAGGATTGCCAGATGGCAAATGGTGTTAACGGAATATGATATTCAGTACGTTTCCTAGAAGGCCATCAAGGGAAGCGTATTGCCTGATTACCTTGCCGAACAGCCGATCGAGGATTACCAGCCGATGAAATTTGAATTCCCTGACGAGGATATTATGCTTCTCAAAGCGAAGGACTGCGATAAGCCGTTGCCCGACGAGGGGCCTGATAGGAAATCCCAGTGGAAATTGATATTCGACGGAGCGGTTAAGTCCTATGGAAGTGGCACCGGGGCTATCATCACGACTCCCCACGGATCCCACATCCCGTTTACTGCGAGACTGACGTTTCCAGTCACCAACAATGAGGCGGAGTACGAAGCATGCATCATGGGCCTAGAAGAGGCAATTGATTTGAGAATCAAGAACCTAGACGTATATGGTGACTCAGCGCTTGTGATCAACCAAATTAAAGGGGAGTGGGAGACTCGTCAATCGAATTTGGTGCCGTACATGAATTACGCCAGTAGGCTGCTTCCGTTCTTTGATCGAGTGGAACTCCATCATGTACCCAGAGCTGAAAATCAGATGGCTGATGCCTTAGCCACGTTGGCTTCAATGTATAAAGTCAATTTTTGGAATGAGGCTCCAAGAATTGTCCTTTCGCGTCTTGATAGACCAGCATTTGTCTTTGCAATCGAGGATGCCGTTGACGGCAAGCCATGGTTCCATGACATCCAGACCTTCCTTATGACTAAGGAGTATCCTGCGGGTGCGTCAACCCAGGATAAGAAGACTCTGAGGAGGCTGTCTGGAAACTTTTATCTTAATCCTGATGGAGTGTTGTATAAGAGAAACCACGATCTCGTGCTACTCAGATGTGTAGATGAGAAAGAGGCGAGTATGCTCATGGAAGAAGTCCATGAAGGCACATTTGGTACGCACGCCGGCGGGCATGCTATGACGAGAAAGATCCTGAGAGCAGGGTACTACTGGCTGACGATGGAGTCAGATTGCTTCAGATTCGCGAAGAGATGTCATAAATGCCAGATTTATGCTGATAAAGTTCATGTGCCGCCGTGCCCATTGAATGTCATGTCCTCCCCGTGGCCGTTCTCCATGTGGGGCATCAGCATGATAGGCAAGATCGAGCCCACTGCATCTAACGGTCATCGCTTCATTCTGGTAGCTATCGACTACTTCACCAAGTGGGTGGAGGCAGCCTCGTATGCTAATGTGACCAAGCAGGTGGTGGCTAAATTCATAAAGAGGGACATCATCTGTCATTACGGAATTCCCGAGCGGATCATTACTGATAATGGTTCGAACCTGAATAACAAGATGATGAAGGAACTGTGCCAGAGTTTCAAGATCGAACACCACAACTCATCTCCTTACCGGCCGAAGATGAATGGCGCCGTCGAAGCCGCCAACAAGAACATAAAGAAGATTGTTCATAAGATGGTTGTGACCTACAAAGATTGACACGAGATGCTGCCATTTGCATTGCACGGTTATTGTACGACAGTACGTACGCCAATCGGGGCAACTCCTTTCTCCTTAGTGTACGGTATGGAAGCTGTCCTACCGTTAGAAGTGGAGATCCCTTCTTTGCGAGTTTTGGTTGATGTGAAACTCGACGAGGCAGAATGGGTTACGAATCGTTTGAACCAGCTCAGCTTGATGGACGAGAAGAGGTTAGCATCGATTGCATTTGGTTGTCTGTACCAAAGCCGAATAAAGAAAGCTTATGATAAGAAGGTGCGTCCCAGAAGCTTTCAGACGGGTGATCTCGTCCTGAAGAAGATTCTTCCGCCACACTCCGATCACCGGGGCAAGTGGACTCCGAATTATGAAGGTCCGTACATCGTCAGCAAGGTCTTCTCGGGAGGAGCTTTGTTGTTATCCACGATGGATGGTGAAGATTTTGCATCCCCGGTGAATGCGGACGCAGTTAAAAAATACTTTGCTTGAAAGCGACCCGCTGGACAAAAAAAAAGAGAGTCCAGGCAAAAAAGGGGCATCCCGGCGAACCAAAAACAGAATAAAAGGTTCGGGCAAAAATTAGGGATATATTGAAAAAAATGTACACCCGCGAAGTCGAAAACCTACACTGGGCGGCTTCGGCAAAAAAAGGGTATCCCGGTGAACTGAAAACCCGCAAAGGGCGGTTCACGCAAAAGTTAGGGATTTGAATAAGCAAATGACTGCGTTCCGCGTGTGGACTTTCTTTGTTTAGTGGTTTGGAGGACCTGAGGGCCGTTTATCTGAATCAATCTCTTCCGAAGCTGAAGCATCGGAGAAGTATCGAAGTCGAGTGGGTCATAGAGGGATCAACTCATGGTGTTCGTCTACGCCTCGTTGCCGACATTTGTATATACTGATGTATATTTATGTTTTATTTTTGCGCGGCTTCCTCATTCCAGGAGCTTGCATCTGTTGTAAAACATTTTTTACCCATTCAGGGGTTCGTTATCAATAAAATGCATATTATTCAGCAATTCTGTCTGCCTGTTTAGCATGTATCTGTTTTGTTTGCGAGAAAAAACGCCGATGTTTTTGATAAAATGCGCATACATAAACTTACTGGCCTAGGCCACTGATTGTTGAAACAATTAAATACTTGGATATTGTCACGAGATAATAACCTTGATAGGTCCCTTTGAGAAGGGTATCTTGTCTGTTTGTTTGTGTTGTTACAGGTGTAGCATATCCCAAACAGTGCGTCATGCGCATCCGGAAGCAGGATGATTCCTCTTTCTCCAGCAGAGTTCAGTAGCCTCTCCCCGCAGAGTCTGGACGCAAGATCGTGAGCATTGATATGTCTCCTCAGGCAGAGATGATTCTCTTTCCCCAAGCAGACGCATCCTGAAGGAACGTCACCTCCTCAGCTGAGTTACGCGCCGAAGCATGAACTCATTTCCCCCAGCATCAGGTTACAAGTGCAGGTTTCATAGGAAACTATTCGCGCGCCGAAGCATGAACTCATTTCCCCCGCACCGGGTCACAAGTGCAGATTCCGTAGGAAACTGTTTGTACGCCGAAGTATGCAGCAACTGATGGTGCTAGACTGAAGTCTCCAGCGGAATTGAACTTCTCCACCAGAGTTGTGCTCTCCCCCGAAGTCGGATGATTCCTTCTTCCCCAGCGGAATTGAAATTCCTCATCAGAGACGTACCCTCTCCAGTGAAGCAGTTGGGACCATGATTGGTTTTCCCCAGCAGTGTTGAACAGCTGATGCTGTATTTCCCCCAGAGTCGTACTCTCCAGCGAAGCAGAATGATTTCTCCTTCCTCAGCCGAGCTTGCAGATACCCAAGAGAGCCGAATCCTTGGAAGTTGATCAGACCATGATTGATTTCCCCCAGTGGGAGTGTTGAGCAGCTGAAGTTGTTTCCCCACAGAGCTCTTATCCCCAAAAGAGTAGCCAGGAAGGCCACGCAGTTCATTCATGCGATTGATATCGTTTTCCCTCAGCAGGTCCAGGTTCTCGTAGAGCTTCGTCCCCCTGCAGTAGTCAACTGAAGTGGTTTCCCCCGCAGCAGTCAACTGAAGTTGTGTCCCCTGCGGAGTCCAATTGAGATTGGCGTAACCATGTTCTCCTCAGCAGGATGATTCCCCTATCTGAGTAGTTCTTTCTCCTTGACAAGAGGATTTTCCCCTCGGCATTTATTTTGCTCACGGGATCGCATCATTGTGCATGATTGCATAACATGTATCATAAACGCATAGCATTTCTACTGTGTGGAGCATTGTGCCGTTGCCGAAGCATATGCATAATAAACATGATCTAGGTTGCTATCGTTCTTGTTTTGCAGGTGTTCCGCCGAAGGATCAGTTGCTCAGGATGATCCCTGACATTCTCCCCAACGAAGTCGCTTGCTCAAGATGACTCTTGAGATCCCCAGCGAAGTCTTCAGTTCAAGATGATTCTTGAATTCCTCAGCAGGGCCGTTTGCTTAAGATGATTCTTAAGGCCCCAGTAGAGCCCCCAGTGAAGTTTGCCCATAATGATTCCTGAAGCCCCAAGAGAGCCGAATCCTTGGAAGCTGCTCAAGCCACGATTGGCTTGTCCCCGACAAGAGTTGCCCAGGATGATTCCTGGAATCCCCAAAAGAGTGTTTGCTCAGGATGATTCCTGAAATCTCCAGAATGGTTATCGGTTTAAGATGATTCTTGAAGTCCCCAACAGAGTTATTTGTCCAAGATGATTCTTGAAGTCCTCAGCAGAGTTGATTCCTCCAGAATGATTTCTGGACCCCCGGAGCGGAGTTGCTTGATAGTTCTCCAGATTCCCCAGCGGCGAAGCGTCATCTCCAGCAGGTTTTCCAACGGCGAAGTTGAAATCTCCTTTGAATACTCCATGATTAAAGTCCGATCGTGTTAGTGAAGTAGTTATCTCAGCTAATGCGGAATGCCTGATGGCATGATCAACCTGATGGTTGAAGTCCGGCTGATGCCCGACAATTCCTTTGAATGCCTGATGGCACGATCAACATGATGGTTGAAGTCCAGCTGATGCCCGACAATTTCTTGGAATGCCTGATGGCATGATCAACCTGATGGTTGAAGTCCGGCTGATGCCCGACAGTGTTCTTTGAATGCCTGATGGCATGATCGACTATGTATTACCGATTACCGTGTGACCAATTCCCCAATGGATGTTTGTTCTTGACGGTAAGGTCAGATCATGTTTATTTCCAGCGGCGATGTTGGATATTTGTTTTGACGGCGAGGTCAGATTATGCTCGTTTCCAGCGGCGATGTTGGATATTTGTTTGTTTCTGGCGGCGATGTCAGGTGGTCCTCCAGCGGCGATGTTAGATATTTGTTTGTTTCCGACGGCGATGTCGAGTGTTTCCCAGATTATGTTTGTTTCCAGCGGCGATGTTGGATAGTTTGTTTTGACGGCGATGTCAGATTATTCTCTAGTTTTCCAGCGGCGATGTTGGATGTTTGTTCGACGGCGATGTCGAGTGTCTCTCAGAGTTATGTTTGTTTGTGACGGCGATGTCAGATTCTCTATTTCTCCAGCGGCGATGCTGGGTGTTTTGTTTGTTCTGACGGTGATGTCAGATAGTTTAGTTTTCCAGCGGCGATGTTGGGTGGTTCTCAGATCCTTTGCATCTCCAGCGGCGAGGTTGGACGGTTGTTTCTGGCGGCGATGTCAGTTGATCCATTTTTCCAGCGGCGATGTTGGATGTTTGTTTCTGACGGCGATGTCAGATTATCCTTTAGTTCTCCAGCGGCAATGTTGGGTGCTTTTGTCAGACTCTTTATCTTTCCAGCGGCGATGTTGGGTATTTTGGTTGTTCGACGGCGAGGTCAGATTATGCTTGTCCCCAGCAGCGATGTTGGATAGTTGTTTCCGACGGCGAAGTCAGATTATTTTGAGTTCTTCAGCGGCGATGTTGGGTATGTCAGATTTTTTTCAGCGGCGATGTTGGGTATTTTGGTTGTTTGACGGTGATGTCAAGGTGATCTAGTTCTCCAGCGGCGATGTTGGGTGTTTTGAGTGTTTCTCAGATGATGTTCGTTTCTGGCGGCGATGTCAGGTGATTTAGTCTTCCAGCAGCGAGGTTGGATGTTTGCTTATGACGGCGATGTCAGATTCTTTGGTTTTTCAGCGGCGATGTTGGGTATTTTGGATGTTTATTCGACGGCGATGTCAGGTGATTTAGTTTTCCAGCGGCGATGTTGGGTGTTTGTTCTCCGACGGCGATGTCAGATTCTGTATTTTTCCAACGACGATGTTGAGTGTTATGGTTCCAGCGGCGATGTTAGCTGTTTGTTTCCAGCGGCGATGTTGGGTATGTGTGTTTATGACGGTGATGTCAGGTGATTTAGTTTTCCAGCGGCGATGTTGGATGTTTCTCAAAGTTATGTTTGTTTCTGGCGGCGATGTCGGGTGATTTGTTCTTCCAGCGGCGATGTTGAGTGTTTGGATGTTTGTTCCTGGCGGCGATGTTAGAGTGATTTAGTTCTCCAGCGGCGATGTTGGGTATTTTGTTTATCCGACGGCGATGTCAGGTTCTCTAGTTCTCCAGCGGCGATGCTGGGTGTTTTAGTTGTCTGATGACAATGTCAGAGGAATTTAATGTGGATAACTGACGGCGATGTCAGATCAGTATGTCTCCAGCTAGTTGCCGTGCAGCTATTATTTCAGTTTTCGGAGATTTGTTCCCCTCAGAGTATAGTGTG
This sequence comes from Lathyrus sativus, assembly GCA_963859935.3. Lineage (NCBI taxonomy): Eukaryota > Viridiplantae > Streptophyta > Magnoliopsida > Fabales > Fabaceae > Lathyrus > Lathyrus sativus. The sequence continues at coordinate 558,446,815 of OZ012735.1, read as the reverse complement.
CTCGTGCAGTTGGCAAATTTCCGGGTTCATCGGTATTCAACCGTCTCGCACCTCGATTGGCTGAGAGTCGTTCGCTCCTCACCCAGTCAGGTTCAAGCCGTTTGAATAGGGGCAGCTGTTGCACCCTAAAATTTGACCAACAATTATTTAACCATTAAGAGTTATATGATACTTTGAAGCTAGCCAAGGAGGTAATTCAAAGGATCAAAGGTTGATATCTTTGTCAGAAAACTCAAGAGATCCTCAGAGGAATTGGTTGAAACCAAGGTTGTGTGCTTCATAACTTGAGAGTTGTGGGAGCTCCTTAGATGATTCTGAGACTATGAGGATGGACTTGAAGCTTTGAGAAAGATTTTGAAATGTCTTGAAAGCCATCATGAAGCCCAGAGAGGTCATTGCGCAAGAATTCATAAGATTCAGCCATGAGTGGTGGAATTAGGGTTTGACTGGGTCAACCCTAGGTCAACTGAAGATTTGGAGAGGGTTGAAACCTAATCCAAGAGCCATGTGATCATGGAATGATGTATTGAGATACTATAAGGATGATTCCTAGACCAACTCATCATGATTGAGGAGTTTGAGAAGTTTCAAGCTAGGGTTTCTAAGGATTGACAGTGTAAAATCCCCTAGTTTGATCCCTATCTTCAAGGCAGTTTAGCTCAAGATGTGATTGTCATATCATCTTCCCCATAACATGAATGTTGTAGAGCTTGTTCTTAGCTTTAATTTTAGTAGTAGAAGTCCTTGATAGGATTTGTAGAGCTCAAGTTATGGTTTTGACAAATTACAGGTCATCTGAGGTATGTGAATCTGGGTCCTTGAAAGTCACCCAACTTGCAGACAACTTTTGCCCTAGTAGGATGATTCCTATGAACTCTTGGTCAACATGAATGTTGAAGAGAATCTTCTTAGATTTTTAGAGAGTACTATAAGTCCTTGATAGGATTTGTAGAACTCAACTTATGGCTTTGACAAGCCAAGGGCATTTTGGTCATTTGGAGGTTATAGGTCATTTCAAGCATAAGGCCATATCTCCTACTTCCAAGCTTCAAATAGAAAAATCTTCAACATCAAACTTGCTTAGAATGATGTTTTAAGGCTAGTAAGGAGGTCATGATATGTTTAAAAGGCTCATATCAAAAAGTGATAAAAATGGCCTAAGAATGAGGCATAAGTTAATTAAAGTGAAATTGAAAAATGGAAATCCCAAGTTATAAGTCTAAACCATGTCATGTAATAGGTCATTTTGACTCCAAATGACATTCTAAGAACAATGGTTCAGCCACAATTTTGATTTGAGGCTTGGATCATAGGGCTGCTTTGTAATGGGATTACTTGCATCTTAAGGTACCAAACCAAAACAAGGCAAAACTCAATAAGCAAGGTACTTATGCATTGTAACTTGTCCTAAATCTCATGTGGGGATAAATTCAAGTCAGTTACCAAGGTTATGAGAAGTATGGCATGAGATAACATATGGTGAGAAATGAGAATTCAAAATACCATGACATGAAAACTTCAAATTCTCATTGGATTGTTCTAGGAGGTTCTAGATGATTCTAAACCTCTCTATATATCAAGTGCAACTTGCTCAGATGCAAGGTTGGTGTTAATTGGTGTAGAGAAGAGAGAGTGAAATCCAAAAGCTTCCATTGCAAGTCACATTCAATCTCTTCATTCTTCTTCATTTCCCTCCATTTTTTCTCCACAAACCTTTCCCATAAATCCTTCTGAGTGTGTGCATGCTGAATTGAAGCTCCATTGATGGAAGATTGAAGGTGTTCACATTGAATTTGCAAAGAAGTAATTATCATCGAATCTTGAAGTACAAGCTCTCTCCCTCAAATCTTTTGCAAACAGTAGAGTTTTCATCATCCAAGGATCATTCTTGAAGAGTTTCAAGCCTTGAAAGCAAGGATTTCATCATCTACCATATCAAGAAGCCAGGTTTGCAAAATCTCTTTCACATCATAATCTAGGCATGGTTAGGTTAAGTTATTAGTATAGAACTGTTAGAGACGACTAGGTGATCAATTTTGGAGAGTTTGAAAGCATTTGGTGAAGTTTCAGCCATGGACATCATTTCTTGATGGAGTAAGAACTAGTGGTATAATGAGTTACAATGCAAGATTGATAGCTGATTTTAATTAGGGTAATGTGAGGATCATTTTGATACAAAGAAATTTGAGTTTGGTTGAAGTTGAGGATTGGTCATATTTTGAGAGTAAGTTGGTTGCACTATCGGGTTCTATGATGGAGACTCATTCAATGAAAACCAATGCCATGATCGTGTTCAGCATGGAAAACTGAGCAACTTTGTGTTTTACACCTTGAGATTTGGTGCTAATTTGGGATGATACGAAGGGATGGAAGTTTGTTGCATGGAAGCTGTTTTCATGGGGTTTCTGAAAACCCTAGCTGCGTGAGGAAGAAGATGACCCACGACCGTTGGATGAGCGTGCTGACCAGTTGACTGAGTGAGGATCTGATGGTCCACGTTTAATCTCAGTTTTGGAGGGATTTCAGAGCGCTTGAAACACCGCGTTTCATCAAACCTGGCGTGTTGGGCTTAAGTGGTCTTTGATAACCCCACCCCCTTTTCAGGCCCAATTGTATTTTAAACTGAATCTTGTTGCTATTTTCACCGTTCGTTTTTCTTTTTCTTTTGATTTTATCATTTAATTTCTGATTTAACATTGGGCCCAAGCGCATTTCTACTTGTATCCCCCAGTCCGGGCCCAAGCGCGTGATAAACTGCATATCATTTCTATTCACACCCCATGTTCATATTTCCATCATATTTTTCTCCATTTTATTTTTGATCTTGTAAAATTCATATCAAATGGAAAAATCAATATTTTTTAATGGGAGTTTTTTCTCCCTTTTCCTATTTTTGTCAAGAAAATATAAAATAAAAACATTTTTCATATCATGCATTTTAGTATTTTTTTGTATATTTTTCATTTTAATTGCTTTTTAATTCTTTTATATTGATATATGATTTTGTAGAATTTAGTTTAGGTAGCTCCCTTAAGATTTTTAGGTCAATCTTTTTAGAATAGTTAGATATATGTTTTAGCTTCCCCCTTGATTTATTCCATATTTTTTTGATGCTTTTTAGGATAGTTTTGATTAGATGCTATTAGGTTGTGTAGAATTAGGTTAAAACTTCAACATAGGTCCATAATAACTTTAGATTTTGGGTTTTAGGACAATTTAGACTATGGGTAATATATGGGTCTTAAGGGTAGGTATGTAGGATCCCTTAGAAATTATATTAGGATTTAATATAGTAGTATGCTGTTTTTAGTTGATTTTTGTATTGGTTGATTGTTTGTGTCGCCTTTAGGGCATGTTTGCTTTAGTTGCTTTGCTTTGTGGGCTTGGAGAGCTTGATCTTGTTCTAAGGAGCATTGAGGAGCATAGTAGAAGACTTTAAGAGGCATTGAGGAGCTTGAGAGCTTGGTCTTATTTTCTTTTTTGTTGTTTTAGGGTTAGGGATTAGGAAGAGTTTAGATGTAGATAACTTCTTCCTCAAACATGGATGGTATCATTCACCTCCATTCCTCCCTATGATTCAAAGTCCTTCCATGGTATACACCTCTCTACTTTGGAGGGATACGTGATGTACCTAGGGAGTAGAACTTTTGAGGGAACCATTCCTTTGATGTTGAACCCTTATAGGTCACCTTTGGTGGTCAAATAAGCAGTTCAATATCCCCCAGCTTATCCAGTAAGTAATTTTCTCTGGTTTGATTGTCTTGAGAGATGCAGAGCCTGAGTTTGAAGATGAAGACTTCCATGAAGAGTATAGAAGAGGATGAATCCTTGGGTATTGCCATTCCAGCTGAAGCTTGAAGAGCAAAGGAAGTTGGTACTTACTTTGATACCTGGAGATCCTAAAGGATCCAAGTTGACACTTATGGTTGATAGTGAAGCCTGAAGGTGGAGCTGATCAAGAAGCTGAAGCTTAAAGGAGAAGATAAGTTGAAACTTATGTGGTAGGGTTGAAGCCCCACACACATTTCCTCCCTCACTTGCATTGCATGCATTTTACTGTTAAGCTGATGCTTTGTCTATTTCGGTGTATCATTGACATGATCCCTTAGGACTCTCATTTCCTTTGATAAGGATTTGATGATAGAATTTTAGGTTGAAACCTATGCATGACAACTTCTAGGAGTTCCGTGTTCAAACCTCAACCATAGGATGAACCCATGGCATGACAACAGTAGGACTTGATAGTCTCCCTCCTAGTTGGGCTTGTTCTCTTCTCATCTCAAAACAGTTTAAGATACAGTAATCATGAATGATTTCTTTCGTACGTTACGAGCCTTAAGCTATCTGAGAAAGGATTGTGGGAGAGTTTCTTTTCCGCAGTCTGGATGTTTAGTATGGTACCCTTTGGGTGACATGTGACGCATTCACTCTCAGGTCATAGTCTCTAGTGCGGTTGAAATCGCAAACACAATAAAAAACACTTCTTTCGTAAAAGACAGGAAATAAACCGTAGTTTCCCGAACTACGTGAGCTCTGATCTCTCATACCTGTTGAGAGTACGTAGGCACAAGATGGCAATGTCTTGGCGAGCTACCTTCCCCCATAACCCTTCGTAGGCCGAACTACGTTGACTCTGATTTCTCATTCTCTGATGAGAATACGTAGGCATAAAGTGCGACGCTTTGCCGAGTCATTTTCTTTTCTTTTTCAGCCAGACTTGATAGGTAGATAGAATAAAACCAACTCGTCCAAGTAAACACAACAAGTGAGGATCCCGTCGAGTACGACGGACGTGAGGGGTGCTAATACCTTCCCCTTGCGTAACCGACTCCCGAATCCAGACAACGGTTGCGACGACCTTGTCTTACCCTTTTTCGTAAGGTTTTTCCGATCGTTTCCTTTCCCGCTCTGAGGGATAAATAACGAAAGGTGGCGACTCTTCTGTTTTGCCGGCACCTTATTTTCGCGCAAGCGACACTTAGCTCCAGTCTTTCTTTGAGTCTTCCTCATGTGTTATTCCCTTCTCCATTGAGATTGAGACATTGGATTATTTGCCTTGTAGTTTTCTAAGATATAGGCCATTTTATTTGAAGCCTAAAACTCCTTATGGTAAGCCATTGATGAGCCCATGTCGACGTCGAATTTTTGCCATTTTTGTTGTTCCTGCTGTTTGCCCTCAGCAGGCTTCATCCAACTTCCCTTGGAAGCCTCCGTTGTTGGTTTGAATGTGGATAGGTTAACCCCCGACACCCTCTATTTGGTTTCGTCTTGCTTGGAAAAAGATCTTCGTGGGTCAAAACCTCGTTGCCCATAGAAGGCCCTCTGCTCGCGCCTCTCTTTTTCCTTTCTTACACCCTCTATGTTGCATGCCACTTTTTTTTTATCAAACACAACACTGCACCTTGGGCACAACATAACTTCATATTTTTTGTTATGGCACCTGTGAAGAAAGTCTATGAGGCTTTCTTCCTTTTTTGGGTAAGCCACTTTGTTGTATTCCTCTTGTCGATGCTCCCGTCGACTTTCATGGGGGTTCCTTGTGAGACTTCCACCATGTTAATGTCCATTTTGACATCATCAGCAATGTCCAACTTGCAGAACTGCATTTGAAGGCCATCAGAGGCCTTATCCATTTGAACAAAACCATCAGTGGTTTCCTTCGTTATTATCATAAGGTTGGAGTCCTCAGCAACTCCTTTGGCGAAGCCATCAGTAACTTCATTGTTGAAACTATCAATAGTTTCTTGGGTAAAGCCTTCAGTTGCTTCTTGAGCAAAATTTTTCATAAACTTCTAGTCAAGCTCTTCAGTAACCTGGACCAAAACAACTTTATTAATAAAGTCCTTAGTGACTTCAACCATGTTGACGGTATTGTCGAAACCTTCAGAGACTTCGACCATGTTAACCTCTTTTGGCTCAGTATAGTGAGCATCAGCAATTTGTAGAGGAACAACGTCAACCTTCATCTAGTTTTTGGGCTTCTCCCTGAATTTCAACCTTCCCTCTAGGATATAATTTTGAACAAGATCCCTGAAAAGAAAACATTGAGAGGTTTTATGGCCCAAAAAATTATGGTAATTGGAAAATCCTCTTTTCTTTCTTTGATCTAAAGGGGGCATTTTAGCACCAGGAGGTACTATCATTTGCCCATCTTTAACTGACAAATCGAAGATTTCATCACACTTTGTGACATCGAATGTATAAGTTTTCTTGGAAAACCTATCATTCTTATCTGATTCAATAGGGTTCTTCCTATTCGAAGGTGCTAAAACCTTGCAAGAATAGGGTGAACCCTTTTTCAATTCAGCAAGCTCTACTTCATTCTCATAGAAACTCATAGGCTCACTGCAAGGCCCTTCGTCGTCTTCATTGAATTCGACATAGGCTATTCTTTTATTATTATTTACCCTAACCTTTTCTTCTCTCAAATGTTCTAACTGTCGAACCCTATTGGCCAACTGGGCCATATCTGTTAGGTATTGAGTATCTATTTTCTTCCTGATGGAATAATCTAGGCCACCAACAACCATTTCGACTAACTCATGTTCTGGTATTTGTGTGAAACACCTTTCTTTGAGAAGTCAAAACCTATTTAAATAATCATCAATTGACTCAGTAAAATTTCATTTTATACTAGCCAATTCCTTCGAACTAATCTTTGTTTATCCCATGTAGAATTGTTCATGGAATAAACATTCTAACTGGGCCCAATTATGAATCGAATTTGGAGGTAGGGTTGTGAACTAAGTGAAAGCGTTTTATGTAAGAGAACTTGGAAAATACTTGATCCTAAGATTCTCATCATTCCAAATGTCTCCTGCTTCTACCAAATACCTAGCCACATGTTCGACAGTAGACACAGTAGTATCCCCAGAAAACTTAGTGAACTTAGGAACCTTTGTTCTTGGGGGTAAATCTGACTGGAGGATGTACTTCGATAACGGTGATGTATAATTTAGTCGTCGAAGGCCAAAATTTACTCTGTTACGTGCCATGATTCTTTCGACCATGGCAGTGAAATTATTGTTTGCTGCTAGGTTATTACGTCCAACTTGTTGTACGACATTTTCAGCATCCTGGTACCTATTTACCAAAACTACCCTTGATTATTCTTCTCTAGGAACTTGTGGTTGGTTCCTAGGGGGTTCAACTCTAGGTCGTTCGATCATTCCCTGGTTGTTTTGATTTTCCTGGGGTATATTTCCCAGATTTTGTTGAATTTGGTTAATGGTGTTGTCTTCATTGAAGACTACCCCTTGGTTTTCTATCATATACTCCCTCGGTGGTTGTCGAGGGGGATTTGGTACACCCAATAATTCTACAAGGCGTGTCATTTGTGCTCCTAATTATTGATTAGTTTGGGTAGTATTCTGAATAAGGGGCTGGAAAATTTTCCCCATAGTTTGAGACACCATTTTAACTATTTGATGGTTACTTTCATCCATCTATTGCCTCAAATAAGATGCAGAACTAGTTGTCAAACTCGGCATCTGGGCTGAATACCCTATACCTAAATTTTGACTATTTCGACCCATATTTACCACAGAGCCAGATTCCTATAATGGCGAAGTCATTACAAGTTCTGCATATAATGGAGGGGCGTTTTGTAAGTTTTCTATCATCGAAGTTGGCATTCCATAGGGTGGGTCTCGAGGCAAAGGCATTGAAAACCCAGGGGGAGGGATGCCTCTAAATGTTGAAGTCCCTATCGGTGGTGGGTTCTGTGAAGGACCCTTTGGCCCAATATAAGTCAGAATAGGTTGCGTATGGTAAATCAAATGTGTGGGTATCGATCTTCCCATAGATGGTATTGCTTCAGAAACAGACGTTGAAACCATTGGTCCTCATGTCGAAGATCCTATAAGTTGTCCTATATTATCATTCGGTATATCTTGAGGAATATTTGACTGGTTTGAATTTGTCGCCATTCTCTTCCTATATCTCCTTCTTGTTCTATCTTCATTAACGGTGGCTACCTTACCACTTCTTAATAACATGCAACGAAGTTTTTCGAAGAAAAAAGTTGACCACATAACTAATAAATTTTTTCTAAAAAGAATTTAGAAGCGATCTTTATGATCACTTAGCACTATCCCACGAGGCGTGTCAATTTGTTCGCCGTGAAAATTGGTGAACAACCGCTGGTCTTACAAATCGAAAAAAGATTTGTTTTACTTGTAGGATCGACCACACAAATCCTAGGACATGTGCTAATTGATCTTTAAATAATGTTTATAAAAATTATGAACACTTCGACAAAGTTCATGATAAAACAACTTATCTTAAATGTAAATGAATTTAGGTGACAATAAGTAAAATCAAAGTACTGGTAATGACAAAGATAAGAACTTGCATAAAGAAAGAATAAATTCTTAAAGAAAGATACTTATTAAATTGCATTGAAATGAAAAACTGGTGTTACATCAACATACATTCTTACAAACTCGTTTCTCTCAACACACGGGTACTTGGAGTATACTAAAGAATTTGTACACAATTGAACACACACAAATCCTAACACTAATACTTTCTATTTATAATAATAAAAAATAACTGCCATTAACGGCTAGCAAACAAAATCAAGACAAGTGTCTCTATGCATGCCTTCGAATCCTAGAAGCGCTCCACATATCTCCTTTGAAAATGGACTTTCCCTCTTTTATTTGAATTCAAATGAACTCGTCAAAATACCCTTAGTGACACCTCTGTCGAATTGAGTCTTCCAACTGCTGAGGAATATCTCTAAGTCCATAACATAGATTCTCTTGGCGAACGGACGCCTTCGACTCCTATTTCAAAATATGGCTCCATTCGAAATAATTAAATTTATTCAGGAACTCTATTTCCTACTTTTAATTCCATGCATGCGTCAAAATTAAGAGCCAACAGGAATATGGAAAAGATTTTTAAAAAAATTGAAAAAATATGATGGGTTCATGCGCTGCTTGCTACGGGAAACCGTAGAAGGTTGTTGGACCTCATCACATTTTTTGTTTTTTAACGGATTTTAGGGGGCTTCCTGCTACAGGTCGTAGCTCGTGCTATGGACGGCTGTAGTAGGTCTCTGGTCTAGATCTAATTTTTATTGTTTTGTGATTTTTTAAGGAAGGTTAGTGCATTCCTAATACCATTTCTCATGCCAAAGCATTTTTCACTGTTTTGCATGCTTTTGCTTCCATAAATAAGAATCAGCTTCTGACCTGACTGACACTGCAAAATAAACAACAAAAAGAAAATGCTTAGAAATGAAAAGCATGGGTTGCCAACCACATAGCGCTTTGTTTAACATCGCTTGGCTCGACATTCCATCTTGCTATCCTCTGAGACGTGCATTCTCTACCAGGCCAATTTCTTGTCCTTGGTGGTATGGTTTCACTCTCTGCCCATTCACCTTAAAAGTTTCTCAACTCGCCTAATTCCTCAATTCTATCGCACCATGAGGAAATACCTTATTTATAATAAACGGTCTAGACCATCTCAATTTCAGCTTTCCAGGAAACAACTTCAACCTAGAATTGAACAAAAGAACCAATTGTCCTTCCTAAAATTCCTTCCTTTGAATCTTTTGATCATGCCACTTTTTATTTTTTCTTTGTATAATTTGGCATTCTCGTACGCTTGATTCCTAAATTCTTCTAACTCATGGAGTTGAAGGATTCGGAAATCTCCCGCTTTTGAGAGATCATAATTCAGGCCTCATTTGACCCACAAAGCTTTGTGTTCCAACTCTAAAGGTAAGTGACAAGCTTTTCCATAAACTAATGATAAGGAGACATACCTATTGGTGTTTTGAATGCAGTTTTGCATGCCTACAATGCATCATCCAACTTGGTACCCAATCCTTTCCAGATGAGCTCACAATCTTCTCTAGAATTTACTTGAGCTACCGATTAGAAACTTCCACTTGGCCATTGGTCTGGGGATGGTAAGGAGTTGCAATTTTATTCTTCACATTGTACTTCTTGAGCAACTTTTCCATGAGACGATTTAGGAAATGTGTTCCTTCATCACTTATCAAAGTTCTCTGTACTCCAAACCTTGCAAAGATGTTTGCTTTCATAAACTTAACTACCTTAGCGTCATTAGTAGGCAAGGCCACAACTTCTACCTAGTTAGATACATAATCCACCACAACTAGTATGTAATTCTTTCCAAACGATGATGGAAATGGGCCCATGAAATCTATGCCCCAAACATCAAACAGCTCGACCTCCATTATGGCATTCTGAGGCATCTGATTTCTCTTTGAAATATTGCTGGTTCTTTGACATATGTCAAACTCCTTGACTATGTTTTGGGCATCTTTAAACGATATGGGCTAGTATAAACCAGACTTGAGGACTTTTGTTGTTGTCCTATCACCGCTAAAGTGTCCTCCATATTGTGAATCATGGCATGCTCTAAGTACGTTCCTTTGTTCTTCCTCAGGGAAACATATTTTAACCAATTCGTATATTCCATTCTTGTATAAAAATGGGTCATCCCATAAATAGAACTTGCAATCGTGCAAAAAAAATTTCTTTCTGCTAGAATCAAAATCATCAGGGATCACACCACCTACAAAATAATTCGCATAAACTGCGAACCATGGAACACCAGTAACAGTTAGGATGTGTTCATCAGCAAACTCATCCTCGATTGGATGCTTCTCCTCTATTTCTTCAATCAGGGAAATCCGAGATAGGTGATCAGCAACGGTGTTTTCATATCCTCTTTTGTCCCAAATTTCCACATCAAACTCTTGAAGGAGTAAGATCCATCTTAGTAGTCTCGGCTTCGATTCCTGCTTAGAAAACAAATACTTCAAAGTAGCATGTTCAGTATAAATAACTACCTTAGATCCTAACAAATTTTTCCTAAACTTATCACAAGCATAAACCACTGCTAGCACCTCCTTTTCGGTAGTTGTATAGTTCATCTGAGCAGGATTTAAAACAAGACTAGAATAGTAAATGACATGTAACAACTTCTCTCTTCGCTGTCCTAAAACTGCCCCCATTAAGTATCCCTTGTATCACACATGATCTCAAACGGGAAAGACCAATCTACACATGATCTGAGGAAATTACAACAGGTTTTGATACTAATCTACTCTTTAATTTCTTAAATGCTTCGTCATATTCTTTATCAAACACGAAAGGTTTGTCTTTAGCCAATAAGCTTGTGAGAGGTTTCGCTATCTTCGAGAAATCTCTAATAAACCTGCGGCGGTAAAAGCCTACATGTCCCAAGGAACTTCTTATACCTTTCTCATTCACCGGAGGTGGAAGATTTGATATCACCTCAACTTTTTCTTGGTTCACTTCAATTCCTTTTTGGGAAATTTTATGACCCAAAACTATACCTTCACGCACCATAAAATGGCATTTCTCACAGTTGAGAATCAAGTTGGTTTGCTGACATATTTCTAAAACAAGAGATAGGTTAGTCTAACAATTATCAAAAGAAGACCCAAATACAGAAAAATCATTCATGAATACTTCCAAATGCTTTTCAAGCATGTCAGCAAAAATGGATGTCATGCATCGTTGAAATGTGGCTAGCGTATTGCACAACCCACATGGCATTCTTCTGTAAGCAAAAACACCATAGGGAATGTGAATGTTGTCTTCTCTTGATCTTCAGGAGCAACTCCAATCTGATTATACCTTGAGTATCCATCAAGAAAACAATAATAATTGTGACCAGCCAACCTTTCCAACATTTGATTAATAAATGGGAAAGGGAAGTGGTTTTTTCTTGTCACAATGTTTAACCTCCTATAATCAATGAACACTCGCCAACCCGTAGCCGTCCTTGTAGGAATCAGTTCATTCTTCTCGTTCATAATGAATGTAGTTCCACCTTTCTTGAGTACCACATGCACTGGACTAACCCATGAGCTATTAGATATATGATAGATAAGACCTGCATCTAACAAATTCACCACTTCTTTTTGAACAACTTCTTTCATTACGGGGTTAAGTCTCCTCTATGGTTGGACGACCGGATTATGATCATCCTCCATTAGAATCTTGTGCATGCAAACTGTAGGATTAATACCCTTCAAATCTTCAATGGCCCATCTAATAGTATCTTTGTATTTTTTAGTACTTGGATGAGTTTTTCCTTTTAGACACTCTTGAGGCTAGAATTTATTATAGTTGGGCACTTCCCTTCCGTGTCGAGGAAAACATATTTTAGATTATCAAGTAGTTGTTTCAACTCTGTCCCTTTTTTAGACTCTTAATTCTCTTTTGATGACTGACGTTGCCTTAGATCTTCCCACCGGTGTGGTCGAGATCCCTTCCATGGAGGTTATGCTTCTATTATGGCTAGCACTTCTGACTCTTTCTCATCCACTTCTTGATCACTTTCAAAAATCGACAATCTCAACACTCGTTCCAAAGGTAACTATGGTTCATTCAACAGACTATCCAGAGCAATCACTTGATATATCATTTCTACTGTATGACTTGTACCAATATCATCTTTGTACTTCATGGTGTTTCAAACATCATTTTTTAATTCCTTATCGTAGACTTTCAGCACCATAGTACCTTCCTCTATGTCTATCATACACCTTTCTGTCTTTAAAACTGGTCTGCCTAGAATGAGAGGGATCTCTTCATCTTCCGGCATCTCAAGAACCACAATATTCACTAGAAACACAAATTTATCTATTTTCACCAAAACATCTTCAACTACCCCATAGGGTCTCTTCACTGAATGATCTTCAAACTAGAGTGTTATCCTGGTATCTTGCACAGTTCCTATCCCTAATTTCTTGTAGATGGATAGGGGCATAACACTCACACTCGCTCCCAAATCAATAAGTGCCTTTTTGAATGATCTATCTCCAATGGTGCATAAAATGGTGACTGAAACTCTATCGTTTTTCTTCACCGAAACTTTCATACCCTGCAAAATAGCACTACAAGTTTCGGTTAGAATAATAGGGTCAATATCAGTTGTGCGTTTCTTGGAGATTATATCCTTCATGAACTTGGCATAAATAGACATTTGTTCAAGCGCCTCAAAGAATGGAATATTAATTTCCAAAAACTAGAACATCTCCAAGAACTTTTCAAAGTTTTTCTCATGTTGTCCCTTTTTCTTATTTCTTGTAGGGAAGGGAACTTTATGATGGGTTTTGGCTCACTTGGTTTTTCTTTCACTACCTATTTAGATCCAACCATTTCCTCATTGATGATCTCATTTTCTTTGATTTCAAGATTTACTTCAAGTAATTGGTCTTCATTTTCAGGTTTCTCTTCGAGATTTCCCACTTCTTGTTGTCACAACACTCACATTATTATGATCTCTTGGATTTGTCACAGTTGCACTTGGTAGATCTCCTTGTGCTTGAGAATTCGCAAGTTGTTGTGCTATCTGACCCATATGCACTTCCATATTATTGATGGAAGTCGTGGTGTTCCTCTGATTATTTCTGATCTCTTCATGGAATTGAGAACTTTGAGCAGCTGTAACACCCTAAAATTTGCCTTATCTTTTTTGTATGTCTTGCCTTATGTTTCATTTCATTTGCATCATCATTTGTGCATAGTATTGGTTCTAGATAGGGGATCAAGGTACCTTGTGTATTTCTCAAGAAGAAGAACATGATTCTCAAAGCCCAAGCAATGGTCTATTCTCAACCTTGTAGTATTCTCAAGCCCCAAGTTCCTCTCATCATCAAGGCATATCTCACAACCATTTGAATCAAGATTACAAGCTTTGGGCATGTCCTCCTATCTTTAGGACAATTGGATTAGGGTTGTGGTCAAATGGTAGTTGTGGCCAATTTTTGGGCAAGACATGGTTCTATGGCTCAATACACACCTTGAGGGTTCTCAACATGTATTATGTATCATCATAAGTTATGGCAAGAGCTTCAATTAGTGGATAGGGTGTTAAGGTTTAATCTGATCAAGAAAAGTTAAATGTGGCTCCATAAGGTCAAAGTCTTGGAATTCAAGGTCAACCAAGGGCATGCTATATGTTCTCAAGTATTTTCATGTGTTTAGAACAAGAAGAAAAGTAGAAACATAAAATCAAAATTTTGATTGAATTAGGGTTTTAGTGAAATATTTTCTAAGTGTAGAAAACCCTAATTCTAGCCATTTTGCAACATCCATAAATTTCACATCCTTGATCCAATGGGAGAAAACTTGTTATCAAATTAAAGAGGACATCATGAAATATAAGTTTGTAGAAAAAAGAAAGTCTAAAAGATCCATAGATTAAGAGATTTGGAGAGCTAAAGTTGAGAAAAATCAAGGTTTTATCATTTCAACACTTCAAAATTTTTCTAAAGTATGGAAATTCTGCTTGAGGTATATGTTTTCAATCCTATCTTTCAGGGTGATAAAATCTTTAATTGAATTTCCTCTAACATGAAAGTTGTAGATAATCGTCCAAGCTTTCTTTTGAGTACTAGAACTCCTCAATTGGATGTGTTGAACTCAAGTTATGATGTCTTCAAGTTAGGGTTTCAAAGATGTCAAGTGGAACAAGTCTTAGGCATATTTTTGCGACAATTTTCAAAGGCATTTTTCACCAAGTTCTTGACTCCAAATCACCTTTTTTTGAACATGAACGTTGAAGATCATTCTTCAAGCTTTATATCCATTACTAGAACTCCTTTATTAGATTACAAATCTTCAAGTTAGGTGGCTTCAAAGTTGAGATTTCAATAATGTCAAAAATTCATGACTTAGAATTTTTCTAAGTCACTTGAGGCAGATTTTGAGGCATGACTTTGAACCATTATTTCATGATCATCTAAAGCTTGTTTCAAGTTGCCATCAAAATAATTTGTGTTCATCATCATGTAAGCTTTCCGTTAGACCTAAAACCTAACCATTTGGACAAGAATCCACTATGTTATGCTCATGAAAAGTGGAGGTTTTCAAGTTATTTCAAGGCATAGTATGATCTATCTTTTTGTCATGTTTTGAACTTATTTTTATAGCATGGCCTTGTGTACCTTATCCACACAAGTTGTGCCACATTTTCTTTGCAATTCGTTTACCTAAAATGAGCCAACAATCATGCCATGTTCTCATGCACCTCATGCACCCTTTTGACTAAGCTTGGAGAAGAAAATGCACACACAATCTACCTCATTCTATTCCCTTACATGCCATCCTTCTCACACCAATTTCATGATCTCACCCCACCCAAAATTTACCATAATGTTACCTCATGTGAGAACAAACCCGTGTACACTTTCTTTCTATTTTTCATTTCCGAGTTTGCAAAACAAACTCTCCATCCTCCTCACGTGCCTTACTTGATATATAATCCCACTAAACCCTAAAAATCAACACAAGGCTCACTCTTATCAAATTCCAGATCTTAAAAGAGCTTCTTCCTCCTCAAAGTTCTTGTTTTCAAATTTCAAGTTTTCAAGCATATTTCTTCCATTTCTTGGCTGGTTTCTACTCTTTAGAAGTTGCTGAAGAAGTTAAAAGGGTTTTCTGAAGTTTTTGAAGCAAGAGAAATGTGCAGTGGACACTCTCTACTAGGTAATTTTCTTCAACCTTTTTCCTTAATTTTAGAAGTGTTTTAGGGTCATTATTGGCGCATCTGAAGCCCTCAAGTGATGGAGGCAATGTTTGCATAGATGTTGTGTTTGTTTGGTTAAGTTTCAATTTAAGTTTGAAATCTTGATGTGTTTTCTTGATGTTGGAGGTATTTTAAATGGAAACAAACAGTATATTCTTGATCCATTATAGTTCCTCTTCATTTTGATATAAGATGTTAGTTGTTTTGAGGGATTTTATAGATGAATTCAGCGTGTATAACAGGAGCTAGGGCTCTGGCATCTCATGTGTCATGCTGATGTGTGAAGCGTGGACCTCTTGACCGGCATATGTTTTTTCTTATGTGGCATGACGTGTCTCCACTTGGATTAATCAAACGCTACAATATGTTATTGGTCTTGCTTGTTCTGATTTTGTTCGATCGAGATTTGCAGTTTTTACTTTTAATACCTTGTCTTTTTGGCCCAAGGCGCACATAGATTGGTATCAGTTCGTTAGAATATTACTGATTCAACCCCTCTTTATATTTTTATTTTTACTTTATTTTAATTATTATTTCATTCAATTTTATTTTTAGTTGTTAAAGTCATTCAAAAAATCCACAAAAACTCATTTATGATTCTTTAGCTTGTTGACATAACCATGATATTGTGCATGTCTTGATCTAGTTTCTTGAAGTTGCTTCTTGGATGATCCAATTGATGCTTGATAACTTTTGTGTTGACTTATTTAAGTTTTTGATCTTCATATTTAAAGGTTCATTGCATGATCACCTTGTCTCATTTACTTCACATGATCATTTGTTTCTCTTTTGGATAGCTTGAGGGATGTTTGCCTAACCTTTTATGCAGGAACTTGGGTTTGTTTCTTCTTGAGTTTGTTTGTTGGTTTGTATTTGAATATGATGTGTATTATTTGAACATGTTTCTGACCTTGATGATATATGGTACTTGATCATTTGTGTTTTGTACCTAGCTCGAGCACCTATTTTCTTTTAAGAATGACTTTGATGTATGTGCTTGCTTCTTGAAGCATTATTTTGGGATTCAATCCTTGTTGCTTATCTTGTGTATTCATGAGTAAATTTTTAAGTTGGTGTTTGTTGCACCCCAAAATTTGACCAACAATTATTTATCCATTGAGTGTTTGAAAGTGGATACCTTCATCAGACAGTTCAAGAGATCTTCAAAGGAAGTGTATTGAAACCAGGGTTGTGTGCTTCATAGCTTGAGAGTTGTGGGTGCTCCTCAGATGATTCTGAGACTTTGAGAATGAACTTGATGTTTTGAGAAAGCTTATGAGATGTCTTGATAGCCTTCATGAAGCCCAGAGAAGTCATTGTGCAAGAGTTCAGGAGATTCAACCATGAATGGTAGAATTAGGGTTTTGACTGGGTCAACCCTAGGATAACTGAAAATTTGGAGAAGGTTGAGACCTAATCCAAGGGCCATGAAGTCATGGAATGATGCATAGAGATGTTATGAAGATGATTCCTAGACCAACTCATCATGATTGAGGAGTTTGAGAAGTTTTGAGTTAGGGTTTCTGAGGATTGTCAGTGGAAAAACCCTAATTTGACCCCTATCTTCCAGGCAGTTTTAGCTCTTGATGTGATTGATATCTCATCTTCCCCACAACATGAATGTTGTAGAGATTGTTCTAAGCTTTAATTTTAGTGGTGGAAGTCCTTGATAGGAGTTACAGAGCTCAAGTTATGGTTTTGACAAATTACAGGTCAGCAGAGGTGTATGAATCTGGGTCCTTGAAAGTCACCCAACTTGCAGACAACTTTTGCCCTAGTAGGAGGATTCCTATGATTTCTTGGTCAACATGAATGTTGAAGAGGATCTTCTAAGCTTTAATTTGAGTGGTAGAAGTCCTTGATTGGATTTGTGGAACTCAACTTATGGTTTGAACAAGACAGGGGTATTTTGGTCATTTGTCAGTTATAGGTCATTTTATCCAATGCCTAAAACTCCTATTTCCAAGCCTCAAATGGAAAAACTCAAAACATGAAAGTTGCTCAAAATGTGATTTTAATTCTAGAAAGAAGGTCACAAATTGTTGGAAAAGCTCATAGCATGAGATTACATGATTGGTCCAAAATGAACTAAAAAAGGCTTATAACTTTGAAAAGTTGAAATTGAAAAGTGATTTGGAAGATCCACAAATCCAAAATAGGTCATCCAATATATCATTTTGATTGGAAAAACCATTTTGAGAACTTTGGTTCAAATAGATTTTTCATTTGAGGCTCCAAAAATGGACTTCCTTTGGAAATTTATTACTTGCATAAGAAGGCAACTTTGCAAAACCCTACATAAGTGAAATGTAAGGGCTGCTTTCATTCATTAACATTCAATATCTCATATTAAGACAATTTGGCATGAGATTACAAGGGATAAGGCAAGGGAAATGATATTTTCAACTTCTCATTTAAGGAGAAGTTCATGACTTTTCTAGATCATTCTAGATGAATCTAGACACATCCAGTGATCATTATATAAAGAATGCCATGAAGAGAGTTCAGGGTTGGTGATAGAGAGTCAAGTCAGAGGAGAAAGAGAGAGATACATTGCCATTAAAGAGGTTTCTTCAAGTTGAAGCAACTTGAGTTTTCTTCCACTACAAGCATCCTCCTCCCATACAAGTGCATACAGAAGATCTTCCACCATTAGAAGGGCATTGTTGAGAGGTTACAAGCTCTGGATCGTGCTCAACATCACCTCATCTCATCTTCTTGACAGGTTTCTTCTTCACCTTCTATCTCCTAAATTATTGCAGTTTAGTTAGTTTCATAGTCATAGAAATGATGCACTAGGGTAGATGACTCTTTCCCATGAATTAGGGCACGATCCATGAGGTTCCATGGCAGGTGAGTGATTCTTGAATCTTCAAGAATTAGTTGTTTAGGGCGTTTTAGTTAATATGAGTTAGGTCAGATTGATGAGCATAGCATATAGAACATCTGTAGATCATTAGAGTTAGGGTTAATGAAGATTGATATCAGCTGAACGTGGTTGTACCAAGACATTGAAGTCTTCTGTTTGGATTATTCAAGAGGGATTAAGAAAAACTACTCGTACCATTTTATTCCTCTCATTTAGTAGAGCAATTTTTGTTTTGGAATCGTGTGAAACCATGGCCTGAGCAGAGAGATAGAGGAGCTCGAAGGTTAGGGCATGGATGAGAGGGTTCTGAAAACCCTGGCTCTTGTTTGGGACGATGAAGGATGTCCCTTAGATCAGTCCCTGAGTTTGACAAATTATGTTAATCCAACGGCCGTGCGCGAGTCTGAGAAAGAGAGGGAAATTTCAAATAATCCAAACGCGGTCGTTTCATTAACCAGCGCTGTGGGCTTAGTTTCCTATCCGCACCCCCCTTCTTTGCTGGCCCAATTGTTTTTAACTAGCGCGTGTGCTATTCCAACCCCCCCTCCCTTTAATTGATTTATTTCTTTTAATTTTCTTTTAATATTTTTCTGTCTTTGAAAATTCATTAAAAATTGGAAATTAATTCTTTTTTAATGCTTCTTTTTTCTATGATTAGATCATCATGTGTAGAAAATTATAAAAATAAAAATGGGATTTTACTTTTTAGTTTAGTATTTTAATAGATTTTTCTTTTAAAATAGCTTTTAAATAGTCTTAATTTGGTATTTGATTTTGTAGGAATTATTTCAAGACCTTCCCTTAGGGTTTTTAATCCATTCTTTTTTGTGCAATTAGATATTGAACCATAGTTCCCCATAGGATTTTTTCTAGAATTTTAGAATTAAATTTTGATTAGTTTAATTAGGGTAGATGTAGGGTATCCTAATTAGGGTTTAGATTGTGTTTAGGTGATGAATTCCTTTCTTTGATTGAGTTTTGTCTTGATTTTTAGGTAGAGGCCTATGTAGATGTTATGAGTAGGTGTTGAGGACCCTTGTGAATATTTGTTAGATTTTTCCCCATTAGTTTAGTATTTTTAGGTATTTTTCTGAAGTTGCCTGTTGATTTTGTCTCCCCTGTGGTTATCTGCTCATCTCTGGGGTTTATTTTGGGGAGTTTGTTGTGGGGCTTGTGTTGCCTTGAAGACCTTGATGGAGAGCATCATGAAGAGAAGATTGCAGATCAAGATTCAGAGACCCAGAGCTTAGCTTGTTCCCTGTCTGTGAGGTTTGAGATCCTGAAGTTTGAAGGAAGTTCATGGTACTTTCCTGAGGAAGGCACTATGAATGACTTTCATCCTTTCTTCTCACCTCTTTCTTAAGTATCCAATGATGTTGGAGCCAACTTGTGAGTTTAATTTCTCCTGAGGAGGAATGTAAACTGATCACATGTTGTTGAGCCACATGGGATACAACTCCTAAGTGAAAGCCTCCTAGTACTTTCCTGAGGAAGGTCCTATGGGTCTATTCACTTAGTTCCATTAGTTTATCTAGGATTTCTCAAGTATCCAATGATGTTGGAGCCAACTTGTGAGTTTAATTTCTCCTGAGGAGGAATGTAAACTGATCACAGTTGTTGAGCCATATAGGATACAACTCCTAAGTGAAAGCCTCCTAGTACTTTCCTGAGGAAGGTCCTACGGGTCTATTCACTTAGTTCCACTAGTTCAGATAGGATTTCCTAAATATCCAGTGATGTTGGAGCCTGCTTGTGAGTTTAATTTCTCCTGAGGAGGAATATAAACTGATCACAGTGGTTGAGCCACATAGGGTATGACTCCTGAGTATACACCTCCTAGTGCTCTCCTGAGGAAGACACTATGAGTCTGCTTGCTTAGCTCCCTTTCTTTGGTAAGCTTGTTCTGAAGCTTGGAGACTGGGATTGATTTCTCTTGTTTAGGGTTTTGCTTGAGGGCTTTGCTTAGATTTGTTCAGGTTCTGTGATTAGGGTTAGGGTTAGAGAGTAGATTCTTTCTTCCCCAAGCATGTGTGGTTTGTTTGCCTGATGGCACTCCCCTTCTTTTATCTGTTTATTGCTTGATAGCATGTTGTTTATTTTCAGTATGATTACTGTTATTTCATGACTGGCTTGAGGTCGAGACGAGCTTGTGGAGGCTGAAGCCCCACACACATTTCCTCCCTCACTTGCATTGCATGCATTTTACTGTTAAAGCTGATGCTTTTGTCTGTTTTGGTGTATCATTGACATGATCCCTTAGGACTCTCATTTCCTCTGATGAGGATTTGATGATAGACTTTTAGGTTGAAACCTATGCATGACAACATCTAGGAGTTCCCTGTTCAAACCTCAACCATAGGATGAATCCATGGTATGATAACAGTAGGACTTGATAGTCTCCCTCCTAGTTGAGCCATTTTTCCCCGTAGTTTCCCGAACTACGTTTGCTCTGATCTTTCATACCAGATGAAAGTACGTAGGCATAGGATGCGATATCCTAGCGAGCAACCTTCCACCTTCCCCCGTAGTTAGGCCGAACTACGTTGACTCTGATTTCTCATTTTCTGATGAGAATACGTAGGCATAAAGCGCGACGCTTTGCCGAGTCATTTTTCTTTTCTTTTTCAGCCAGCCTTGATAGGTAGATAGATTATAACCAACCCGTCCAAGTAAACAAACAAGCGAGGATCCCGTCGAGTACGACGGACGTGAGGGGTGCTAATACCTTCCCCTTGCGTAACCGACTCCCGAACCCAGACAATGGTTGCGATGACCTTGTCTTACCCTTATTCGTCAGGTTTTTTCCGATCGTTTCCTTTCCCGCTCTGAGGGATAAATAACGAAAGGTGGCGACTCTTCTGTCATGCCGGCACCTTATTTTCGCGCAAGCGACAGCTGGCGACTCTGCTGGGGACTCTAGGTGTTTCCCTATGCGAGTCTCGCCTTGGATTTCCTTCCTAGCTGTCTGGGACCGTCCCCAGCAGCTGGCGACTCTGCTGGGGACAGAAATAGCATCTAGGGACTTTTCCCATCCCTTATGCTGGGACCGTTTCCCATCCCCTACGCGAGTCAATCCTATCGTTTGTGTGTTTGCTTGTTGGGTTGCGTTTATTTATCGCATCTTTACTTCCCGCATTTTATTTCCCGCATTTTATTTCCAGTTTGATATGATTATCTGTGCTGCTGTGGGAGAGGGATGTTACCATGAGTGAAAAGCCGGACCTGGGCTTGAGTACACACCTAGATATAGTTGCGGAGAAGTAGTAGACGAACCTGTCTGCTGAGCAGGCACAGTTCCCTACGAAAATCTGCGCTCAGACGAGATGCTTGCAGAGGTGCTCCTTTCCGGTCCTGAGGATCTGAGGGGAGTCCAGACGTGAGGATTGTCGACTCTGGGGACCGATCATTTGGAAGTCAGCTAAGAGAGGCCTCTTCATGACTTGACGATGCCACTCCTTCTGGGAATCGTATTGTCACTCATGAAAGTCTGTGACGCTGACGACCGCATAGGATGCCGTACCTTTGTCCGTGGATTAGGTCCATCATACCTGTGAGTGGGGTTGGGATATTGCAGGAAACTTTGACCTCCAGACTACCTGGTTTTCTTGACAGTGAATCAGTTATATCAGGGTTCTCAGTTGCAGATATGTTCTTGATAGAGCAAGAGTTTGATCAGAGGATTTTATCATCAGGTGTTTGTCTGTTCTTGAAAGAGCAGGCTTTGATCAGTGTATTATTATCAGAAGTTTGTTTTGGATGGAGAAGATTTTTGAGTGAGGTCTGAAGATCTCGTCAGCAGTTGTTGTTTGTTCTTGATAGGGCAGATTTTGAGTGGGGTTTGAAGATCTCATCAGCAGCTGTGCATTTGTTCTTGAGAGGGCAGATTTGTGATTTGGGGTCCGAAGACTTCATCAACAGATATTCCTTGATCTTGCATCCGGGGTCTTTATTATCAGGGCTTTATTCTTGACAGAACAGAAGTTTGATCTTGATCCTATCAGATGGTTATTCACAGCAGATCAGATCAGTGTTTTTACACCGGGGTTTCCTTCTCATCAGTGACTGTTGACATCGAATCTCCACAGCAGCCACCCGGATATATTGTTGCATACCTGCATTTTGCATTAGCTTGCATAATCATTCCATTAGCGTGTGTCTGTGACAGGTACCGTTTCCCCGATCCAGGATCTCTCGCCTTTTATTATGTTACTGCAGCCTCTCTCCGGAAGGCTGATGCGTATGAGTTCTCAGTCCTTGATGTGTCGAATCTGACTATTGCTATGTGAGGTTACTATTTCCATGATTGGGCCCAGATTCCTCTCCTTATTATTGTCAGCAGGTGCCAGGATCGGGGGAAATCTCTCAAGCACGCAGACACACGCATGCATTTGCATGAAGCATTCTTGCATGACATACATTCTGTTACCTTTTCCTAACCTTTGATGTTGACAGGTTTTTCAGGTACTCAGGTTCCGAGCTGCTTTCGATCTCCAGGATTGATCAAAGATTCATCCACCGCTACTCAACTCGCGCCAATCAAACGAGAATCATGGACCAGGTACAATCAGATGTTCAGGAGCTTCGTGAACGGATGGATCGTTTTATGGAGCTGATGCAAGTAGTTGCGAATGGGCAAGATCAGCTTCGTACTTTGGTTCAACCTCTCATCTCCAGGGTTGACAGTAATGGAATACTTCATGGCGGGGCCGTGCCCACTCCTCCTCAAGGGGATACTCCACAGAACGTTATTCCTGCTGCCGGGGGCAACGGTAGTGCTAACGGCAATCTCATGACTAATCTCGGACTTAACGCGGCGGGCGCCGTCAATGGTGGTTTGGGAGCCAATGTTACCGTGGGGCCGGTCAACGGCAATGTTGGAAATATGGTGGTACCTCAACCGTGGCTGGAGGACCATCAGGATGACATTTTCTCTCAGAGAGGTGTAGAGGCTGAGTTGACTGCTGAGGCTCGACTCAGGTTCAAGGCGCTGGAAGATAAAATGAGAGATATAGAAAATCAGAACACATTGGGCGTTGACATGTCCAAACTCGGGTTGATTGCTGACTTTAAAGTACCTCACAAGTTTAAGGTGCCTATCTTTGAGAAGTATAGGGGCACTACTTGTCCCCGTGTTCACCTCCGATCTTATTACAGAAAGATGTCCGCTTATTCTGACGATGAGAAGTTGCTGATGCACTTCTTTCAGGATAGTCTTTCTGGTCCATCGCTCGAATGGTATATGGGTTTGGAGCCCGCTGCTGTGCGCACGTGGAAAGATCTCGCTGAAGCGTTTGTCCTCCACTATCAATACAATAGCGACTTGGCTCCCAACCGAGTTCAGCTTCAGAACCTCTCGCAGCGGAGCAATGAAAGCTTCAAAGAGTACGCCCAGCGGTGGCGTGAATTGGCTGCTCGGGTTCAACCGCCGATGGTTGAGCGTGAGTTGGTACAAATGTTCGTGGCTACCCTTCCCGGAGTCTATTATGAGAAGCTGATCAGTGGCATGTCCGGAACATTCTCGGCCCTCATCACTTTGGGCGAGCATGTTGAAAATGGTATAAAGATCGGAAAGATTCAGGGCGAATCATCCTCAGCTGGAGGAGCTAGCAAGAAACCCTATACTGGCAAACGTCGAGAAGGAGATGCCAGTGCTGTCACCAATGCTAGGAGAAAGGGCAAGGGCCCTCAGTCTCAGATTGCTAGCATAAACATCCCAGCTGCACCCCCTCAACCGCAGCAGCAGCCCCAGCAACAGAATAATCCGGGATATAAGAGATACCAGAATCGGGGTCCCCTGGCAAACCGTCATTTGGAAACTCCTCCTATGTCATACGCACAGCTTCTGCAGACGTTGCTTCAGCTCCAATTAGTCCAAAAGAGGACGTTGGCTCCCTTGACAGGGGCACCACCACCGGGGTATGATGCTAACGCTACTTGTGAATTCCATTCTGGGGCCCCTGGCCATACAGTTGAGAATTGTAAAGCTTTTAAGCACAAAGTCCAGGACTTGGTGGACGCCAAGGTGATCAACTTTTCTGACAGCGTGCCCAACGTCACCAAGAATCCAATGCCTCATCATAGGGGGGGCGGAGTAAATGCTGTTATCACTGAAGAGAATTCAGACTTGCTGACTGATGTCAGAGATCTGAAGACGCCGTTGAGTTTTGTTAAAGCTAAGTTACTAAAGAAAGGCTTCTTTCCTGGATGTGGAGAGTTTTGCATGGATTGTGCTACACTTCCTGATGGGTGTGAGCAGTTGATCGAAGGTATCCAAAGTCTGATGACCGAGGGTATTTTGCAGTTCAGTCGAAGCATTGAGAATGCATCAGGGGAAGTCGTGCTGAAGCAGGCAGACGAAGTTGCTACCATTACCATTCCTCGCCACCCTATCACTATTTCTGCGCCCCGACCGCCTACTATTACCATCACCAGGGCCGGACCAATCCCATTCGAGAGCACTAATGCCGTCCCATGGCATTACGGCGCCGAAGTGTATTGTAACGGTCAGAAGATAGAGCTTGAGTCATCCGGATCGACTGCGCAAAATCTTACTGAAGTCAGTGGTATCACCAGAAGTGGTAGAGTGTTCGCGCCGGCAGAGGTCGCAGCAGAGAAGGTAGTCCGAGCTGACGCTGTGGACAAAGGCAAAGGTAAAGCTGTTGAAGAGGTTCCTGCAGGGGCAGGGAAAGACTTGTTGGTTAAAGATGCTGAAGAGTTCATGCGACTGATCAGGAAGAGTGACTACAAGATTGTAGATCATCTTCACCAGACTCCGTCGAAGATCTCGATTCTTAACCTGTTGCTGTGTTCTGAAGCGCACCGTAACGCATTGCTGAAGGTATTGAATGCTGCATACGTGCCGCAGGAGATATCCGTGAATCAACTCGAGGAAGTAGTAGCCCATGTCAATGCTGGTAATGGGCTGGGTTTTACAGATCTGGAGCTGACTCCCAAGGGAAGAGATCACAACAATGCCTTGCACGTCTCGATAGAGTGCAGAGGCACGATTATGTCACATGTCCTAGTAGATACGGGTTCCTCGCTTAACGTGCTTCCGAAGAAGGCACTGATGAAGTTGGATACCCGTGGACTGCTGTGCACGCCCAGTGATCTGGTCGTGAAGGCCTTTGACGGAACCAAGCGCCACGTCTTCGGAGAATTGACCCTGCCAATTCAAGTTGGACCAGAGACGTTTAATGCGGTGTTCTATATCATGGATATCATGCCCGCCTATAGTTGCCTCTTAGGTCGGCCGTGGATCCATTCTGCTGGTGCCGTGACGTCCACGCTGCATCAGAAGCTTAAATATGCTGTTGGGGGCAGCATAGTGACAGTCTGTGGAGAGGAGGACATCATGGTAAGCCACCTGTCGTCCTTTAAATACGTTGAAATGGATGGTGAGATCCATGAGACTCTTTGCCAAGCGTTTGAAACCGTCAGGGTGAAGGAGGTAGCTCCCGTTGTTGCAGAGAAGCAAGAGGTGAACCTCTCCTCGTTTAAGGAAGCTAGAGCTGTTGTCGAAGCTGGTTCCACCCCAGGCTGGGGGCATGTCTTGGATATACCATTCAAACAGGATAAGTTTGGATTGGGGTATTCTCCTGGAGCTGAAGCTTCATCCTCTTCTGGTAGCTCGTCTCATGGGAAAGGGCCGATCTTATTCACCAAGGGAGGAGTAATCTTCGAGAGTATCAACGCTACGTCGGAGGACAGCGGAGACAGTGATTGTGATCTTGATACCTGGATTCAACCGAGCAAGCCAGGCGAGCGCCTCCACAATTGGACCATCAAGGAGATTATCGAGCTGACAAGTGAAGAGTAATGATTTGCTTTTTACAATCTTTGTACAACCCTATGTCCTGCCCGAGGCATAGTGGTTTTACTGTCAGGGCCTTGTTAGATTATGTGTATGCATTTTGTTAATAAATAAAAGGCGTTTTCTTCGTAATCAAATATTGTGTTCTCTGTTATTCGTGCTTTATGTTTGTTTTGAAAAACAGCAAAATGGCAACGAGGTTTGTGCTAACCTGCATATTCTTGCTTTAAACTTAACCCTTGTTATTGCAGGATCCACGTAACAGATGACATCGACTCTGGACCCTCTACGGCTCACTACGACTTTGATTGCCCGATTCATCAAGCCGAGGATGAGATTGATGAAGACGAAGACCTTCCGGAAGAGTTGGCCCGCTTGTTGAGACAAGAGGAGAAGGTCATTCTGCCTCATGAAGAGGATATTGAGATCATAAATCTGGGTTCTGAGGAGCTTATCAGGAATGTCAGAGTTGGGGCTGTGCTGCAGAATGATGTCAAGCATAGACTGGTCGAGATGCTTCGAGAGTATAGTGACGTCTTTGCTTGGTCATATGAGGATATGCCCGGACTTGACACAGATATCGTGGTTCATCGCTTGCCGTTGCGAGAAGATTGCCCTCCAGTCAAGCAGAAGCTCAGGAGGACGAGACCAGACATGGCTGTAAAAATCAAAGAAGAAGTCCAGAAGCAGTTGGACGCAGGATTTCTAGCCGTTACCACTTACCCTCCGTGGGTCGCCAACATAGTGCCTGTGCCGAAGAAGGACGGTAAGGTACGCATGTGCGTCGATTATCGGGATTTGAATAGGGCGAGCCCTAAGGATGATTTCCCGTTGCCTCATATCGATGTGTTGGTCGACAATACAGCCCAGTTTTCCGTGTTTTCGTTCATGGATGGCTTCTCCGGTTACAATCAGATTAAGATGGCGCCGGAGGACATGGAGAAAACGACGTTTATTACCCCCTGGGGCACGTTTTGCTACAAGGTAATGCCTTTCGGTCTGAAGAACGCAGGGGCCACTTACCAGCGAGCAATGGTAACTTTGTTTCATGATATGATTCATCATGAGATCGAGGTCTATGTTGATGACATGATTGCAAAGTCCCAAACGGAGGAGGAGCATCTGGTCAATTTGCTGAAGCTGTTTGAAAGGCTTAGGAAGTTCAAGCTGAGGCTGAATCCTAACAAGTGCACTTTCGGAGTGCGGTCTGGAAAGTTATTGGGGTTTATCATTAGTGAACGAGGTATTGAAGTTGATCCTGCGAAAATAAAAGCTATCCAAGAAATGCCAGCGCCGAAAACAGAAAAAGAAGTTCGTGGTTTCTTGGGCCGAATAAACTACATTGCAAGGTTTATCTCTCAGCTCACGGCCACTTGTGAACCGATGTTCAAGCTGTTAAAGAAAAATCAGGCGATTACTTGGAATGAGGATTGCCAGAAGGCATTCGATAAGATAAAGCAGTATCTTCAAGAACCTCCAATCTTGATACCCCCAGTGGCTGGACGGCCATTAATCATGTACTTGACAGTTCTGGAGAATAGTATGGGGTGTGTTCTCGGTCAGCACGACGAGACGGGCAGAAAAGAGCATGCCATTTATTATTTGAGTAAAAAGTTCACTGAGTGTGAATCTCGATACTCGATGCTGGAGAAGACGTGTTGTGCATTAGCTTGGGCCGCCAAACGTCTACGACAGTATATGCTCAACCACACCACTATGCTAATTTCGAAGATGGATCCGATCAAGTACGTCTTCGAGAAGCAGGCTCTTTCGGGCAGGATTGCCAGATGGCAGATGGTGTTAACAGAATATGATATTCAGTACGTCTCTCAGAAAGCCATCAAGGGAAGCGTATTGTCTGACTACCTTGCCGAACAGCCAATCGAAGACTATCAGCCGATGAAGTTCGAATTCCCTGACGAGGACATTATGTTTCTCAAAGCGAAGGATTGCGATGAGCCATTGCCCGATGAGGGGCCGGATAGGAAGTCTCAGTGGAAGTTGATATTCGACGGAGCGGTTAATTCCTATGGAAGTGGTATCGGGGCTATCATTACGACTCCTCACGGATCCCACATCCCGTTTACTGCAAGACTGACGTTTTCAGTTACCAACAACGAAGCCGAGTATGAAGCGTGTATTATGGGTCTAGAAGAGGCAATTGATTTGAGAATCAAGAATCTAGACATATATGGTGACTCAGCGCTTGTAATCAATCAGATCAAAGGGGAGTGGGAAACTCGTCAATCGAATCTAGTGCCGTACATGAATTATGCCAGGAGGCTGCTTCCGTTTTTTGATCGAGTAGAACTTCATCATGTACCTCGGGCTGAAAATCAAATGGCTGATGCTTTAGCCACGTTGGCTTCAATGTATAAGGTCAATCTTTGGAATGAAGCTCCAAGCATTGTTCTTTCGCGTCTTGACAGACCAGCATATGTGTTCGCAATCGAGGATGCCACTGACGGCAAGCCATGGTTCCACGACATCCAGACCTTCCTTATGACCAAGGAGTATCCTGCGGGTGCGTCTACCCAGGATAAGAAGGCTCTGAGGAGGCTATCTGGAAACTTTTACCTCAACCCTGATGGAGTGCTGTATAAGAGAAACCACGATCTCGTGCTACTCAGATGTGTAGATGAGAAAGAGGCAAGTATGCTCATGGAGGAAGTCCATGAGGGCACATTTGGTACGCACGCCGGCGGGCATGCCATGACGAGAAAGATCCTGAGAGCAGGATATTACTGGGTGACTATGGAGTCGGATTGCTTCAGATTCGCGAAGAAATGTCACAAATGCCAGATTTATGCTGATAAGGTTCATGTGCCGCCGTGCCCGTTGAATGTCATGTCCTCCCCTTGGCCGTTCTCCATGTGGGGCATCGACATGATAGGCAAGATCGAGCCCACCGCATCCAATGGTCATCGTTTTATTCTGGTAGCTATCGACTACTTCACCAAGTGGGTGGAGGCAGCCTCGTACGCTAATGTGACCAAGCAGGTAGTGGCTAAATTCATAAAGAGGGACATCATCTGTCGCTATGGAGTTCCCGAGCGGATCATTACTGATAATGGTTCGAATTTGAATAATAAGATGATGAAGGAGCTGTGCCAGAGCTTCAAGATCGAACACCACAACTCATCTCCTTACCGGCCGAAGATGAATGGCGCCGTTGAAGCGGCCAATAAGAACATCAAGAAGATTGTTCAGAAGATGGTTGTGACGTATAAAGATTGGCACGAGATGCTGCCGTTTGCCTTGCACGGTTATCGTACGACGGTGCGTACGTCGACCGGGGCAACTCCTTTCTCCTTGGTGTATGGCATGGAAGCTGTCCTGCCGCTAGAAGTGGAGATTCCCTCTTTGCGAGTTTTGGTTGATGTGAGACTTGATGAGGCAGAATGGGTTACGAATCGCCTGAACCAGCTCAGCCTGATGGACGAGAAGAGGTTAGCATCGATTGCATTTGGTCGCCTGTACCAAAGCCGAATGAAGAAAGCTTATGATAAGAAGGTGCGTCCTCGAAGCTTTCAGACGGGTGATCTCGTCCTGAAGAAGATTCTTCCGCCACACTCCGATCACCGGGGCAAGTGGACTCCGAATTACGAAGGGCCGTATGTCGTCAGCAAGGTCTTCTCGGGAGGAGCTTTGTTGTTATCCACGATGGATGGTGAAGATTTTGCATCCCCGGTGAACGCGGACGCAGTTAAAAAATACTTTGCTTGAAAGCGACCCGCTGGACAAAAAAGAAAAAGTCCAGGCAAAAAAGGGGCATCCCGGCGAACCAAAAACAGAATAAAAGGTTCGGGCAAAATTAGGGATATATGAAAAAAATGTACACCCGCGAAGTCGAAAACCTACACTGGGCGGCTTCGGCAAAAAAGGGTATCCCGGTGAACTGAAAACCCGAAAGGGCGGTTCACGCAAAAGTTAGGGATTTGGATAAGCAAATGACTGCGTTCCGCGTATGGACTTTCATTGTTTAGTGGTTCGGAAGACCTGAGGGCCGTTTATCTGAATCAATCTCTTCCAAAGCTGAAGCATCGGAGAAGTATCGAAGTCGAGTGGGTCTTAGAGGGATCAACTCATGGTGTTCGTCTACGCCTCGATTGCCGACATTTGTATATACTGATGTATATTTATGTTTTCTTTTTTGCGCGGCTTCCTCATTCCAGGAGCTTGCCTCTGTTGTAAAACATTTTTGCCCATTCAGGGGTTCATCATCAATAAAATGCACATTATTCAGCAATTCTACTTGTCTGTTTAGCATTTATCTGTTTTGTTTGCGAATGAGAACGCCGATGTGTTTTTTTTTTTTTTTTTTTTTTTTTTTTTTTTTTTTGATAAAATGCGCATACATAAACTTGCGGGCCTAAGCCCATTGATTGTTGAAACAACTAATTAACTGAACGTTGTCACGAGATAATAACCCTGATAAGCCCCTTTGAGGAGGGTATCTTGTCTGTTTGTCTGTGTTGTTGCAGGTATAACCCTTGCCAGAAGATGTGCCGTGCGTATCCCCGAAGCAGGATGAGTCCTCCTTCTTCAGCAGAGTTCAGTAGTCTCTCCTCCGCAGAATCAGAATCAGAATGGTGAGCATTGATATGTCTTCCCCAGGTAGAGGTGATTCTCTTCCCCAAGCGGACGCATCCTGAAGGTAGGTCACTTCGTCAACTAAGCCAAGCACCGAGGAATGATGTCGTATCCTCAGCACCGGGTCACAAGTGCAGAGTTCATAGAAATGTTCGGGAGCCGAAGCTCGTGTTTTCCCCAGTAAAGTCACCGGAGCAGGTGTCTTCCCCAGCACCGGGTCACAAGTGCAGAGTTCATAGAAATGTTCGGGAGCCGAAGCTCGTGTTTTCCCCAGTAAAGTCACCGGAGCAGGTGTCTTCCCCCGCACCGGGTCACAAGTGCAGGTTTCGCAGGAGGCTGTTCGTATGCCGAAGGATGCAGTAACTGATGGCGCCAGACATAAGTCTCCAGTGGAATTGAGATTCCCCACCAAAGTCGTGCTCTCTCCTGAAGATGGATGGTTCCCTCTCCCCCAGTAGAGTGTTGGAACAGCTGATGTTGTATTCCCTTGCAGAGTTGTACTCTCCCCCGAAGGCCGAAGATCCTTTCTTCCCCAGTGGAATCGAATTCCCCATCAGAGTCGTACTCTCTCGTTGAAGTAGGATGATTTCTCTCCCCGGCTAAGTCCGCAGAAAAGCAGAATCCTTGGAAGTCGGTCAGATCATGATCGATTTTCCCCAGCAGAGCGTGGGGCAGCTAATGCTGTGTTTCCCCAGAATCGCGCTCTCTCCATCGAAGCAGAATGATTTCTCCTTCCTCAGCCGAGTTTGCAGATATCCAAGAGATCCAAATCCTTGGAAGTTGATCAGATCATGATTGGTTTTTCCCCAGTGGAGTGTTGAGCAACTGAAGTTGATTCCCCACAGAGTGGTCATCCCCAGAAGAGTAGCCGAGACGGCCGCGCAGTTCATTCTCGCGATTGATATCAGCAGATCCAAGTTCTCGTAGAGCTTCATCCCCTGCAGCAGTCAGCTGAAGTTGTTCCCCTGCAGCAGTTCGCGGAAGATCAATTCCCCAGACAGAGCCTGATTGATATTGGCGTGTTCACGTTCTCCTCAGCAGGATGATTCCTCTACCTGAGTGGTTCTTTCTCCTTGACAGGAGGATACCCCCCTTTTTCGGCATTTATTTTGCTGATGGGATCGCATCATTGTGCATGATTACATAGCATTATGCATGACTGCATAGCATTTAAACGCTGCATAGAATTATGCAGGATTGCATGGCATTTAGCATAAATGCATATCATTCCCACCGTATGGGGCATGACGCTGAAGCATACGCATCATAAGCATGACCTAGGTCATTATCATCCTTGTTGTACAGATGTACTACCGAAAGACCGGTTGCTCAGGACGATTCTTGATGTTCTCCCCAGCAAGGTTGTTTTCTTAGATGATTCTAAAAGACCCCGGTGTGATCCCCGCAGTCGCTCGCTCAAGATGATTTTTGAGACCCCCAGCGAAGTCTTCAGTTCGTGATGATTCTCGAATCCCTCAGCAGAGCCGTTTGCTTAAGACGATTCTTAAGACCTCAGTACAGCTTCCCGAGTTGTTCGCCTAGTATGATGCTTGAGTTCCCCAGTAGCGTCCCCAACAAGAGTTGCCCAGGAAGGTCCCTGGAATGCTCCGCAGAGTAAAGTCTCCAGAATGGTTATCGGTTCAGGATGATTCTTGAAGGTGCCCGACGGAGCTGTTTGTTCAAGATGATTCTTGAAGTCCTTAGCAGCGTGACATGTTTGCTCCAACAATGATGTCTAATCTGAAGATGGATTTCGTAAGCGCCCGATGGCGATATCAGAAGGTTCCGGTGAGTCCAGATTTCCGTGTTGAAGAATCAACGGGGGGCTAAGGACAAGGTTCCAGGGTTGTAGATACAACAGAGCGATTCGTGTGAGTCTGAAGACCAAGTCAGTTGTCCTGAGGAGATGATTGATTGCGATCAAGTGAATAGTGTTTCTTCCGACTGAAGTCAAAGATGTTTCTCCAGCTGAAGCGAAGTTTTGCCTGAAGGCAAAGTGTTTGAATCCCCGTGGAGTCATGAATGGCTCAGGATACCATTTCTCTGACTGAAGTCATAGATTTCCCAAGCTGAAGCGAAGGTGCCTAAGGGCGAGGTTATCCCCAAGGTCATGGATGACCTAGGATTCATTTTTCGGACTGAAGGCCAAAGTGTGATCCCTGACTGAAGTCACGG
Organism: Lathyrus sativus; assembly: GCA_963859935.3. Classification (NCBI taxonomy): domain Eukaryota; kingdom Viridiplantae; phylum Streptophyta; class Magnoliopsida; order Fabales; family Fabaceae; genus Lathyrus; species Lathyrus sativus. The sequence goes on along the minus strand of OZ012735.1, from coordinate 558,413,816 downwards.
ATGCTCTATAGCAGAGGCGGAGTTGCCTGAAGGCATATCCATATATCCTTGAAGGTCAAGGACCATTTCTTTAGACTGAAGTCGAAGATACCTCCTACAGAGTTGCCGACAGGCAAGGTTTATATCCTTGAAGGCCAAGGATGATTATCTTCAGAAATACTTGAAGATCTTTTCTGGCTGAAGTTGGAAGTGGCCAGGGGCCAGGGTTCCATCTATATTCGGAAATACTTGAATATTTTTTCCAGCGGATCTGGAGTGGCCAGGGGCCAGGGTTTCATATGTCTTTAATGTTGAAGTTCCACGGCGGGCAGTGTGCAGTAGTATTCCGATGTTCGTTATGGTTCTGAGGGTGAACCCCAGATCAGAGTGTGCTCGGTTAAGTCTCTCATTCCCAACGGAGTAGTTTCAAATACGCAAGTGTACCTTTTGCTCCATTTACCAGGGGTGAACCCCAGGTCGGAGTTGTTCAGGGTTGCATGTTTGTTTGACGGCGAGGTCAGGCTCTTTAAATCCCCAGTAGAGATGATGTTTGTACGACGGCAATGTCGAGTGTCTCTCAGAGGATGTTTGTTTCCGACGGCGATGTCAGATTTAGTTCTCCAGCGGTGATGTTGGATGTTTCGTGCTCCAGCGGCGATGTTGGGCATTTTGGTGATTCAGGTTCGTTAGTTCTCCAGCGGCGATGTTGGATGTATTGATTGACTGACGGCGATGTCAGGTCGATATTTCTCCAGCTAGTTGTCGAACAGCTAGTATTGCAGTATTCAAAGATTTGTTCCCCGCAGAGTGCCGTATGCTCGTGCAGTTGGCAAATTTTCGGGTTTACCGATATTCAACCGTCTCGTACCCTGATTGGTTGAGAGCCGTTCGCTCCTCACCCAGTCAGGTTCAAGCCGTTTGAATAGGGGCAGCTGTTGCACCCCAAAATTTGACCAACAATTATTTATCCATTGAGTGTTTGAAAGTGGATACCTTCATCAGACAGTTCAAGAGATCTTCAAAGGAAGTGTATTGAAACCAGGGTTGTGTGCTTCATAGCTTGAGAGTTGTGGGTGCTCCTCAGATGATTCTGAGACTTTGAGAATGAACTTGATGTTTTGAGAAAGCTTATGAGATGTCTTGATAGCCTTCATGAAGCCCAGAGAAGTCATTGTGCAAGAGTTCAGGAGATTCAACCATGAATGGTAGAATTAGGGTTTTGACTGGGTCAACCCTAGGATAACTGAAAATTTGGAGAAGGTTGAGACCTAATCCAAGGGCCATGAAGTCATGGAATGATGCATAGAGATGTTATGAAGATGATTCCTAGACCAACTCATCATGATTGAGGAGTTTGAGAAGTTTTGAGTTAGGGTTTCTGAGGATTGTCAGTGGAAAAACCCTAATTTGACCCCTATCTTCCAGGCAGTTTTAGCTCTTGATGTGATTGATATCTCATCTTCCCCACAACATGAATGTTGTAGAGATTGTTCTAAGATTTAATTTGAGTGGTGGAAGTCCTTGATAGGAGTTACAGAGCTCAAGTTATGGTTTTGACAAATTACAGGTCAACAGAGGTGTATGAATCTGGGTCCTTGAAAGTCACCCAACTTGCAGACAACTTTTGCCCTAGTAGGAGGATTCCTATGATTTCTTGGTCAACATGAATGTTGAAGAGGATCTTCTAAGCTTTAATTTGAGTGGTAGAAGTCCTTGATTGGATTTGTGGAACTCAACTTATGGTTTGAACAAGACAGGGGTATTTTGGTCATTTGTCAGTTATAGGTCATTTTATCCAATGCCTAAAACTCCTATTTCCAAGCCTCAAATGGAAATACTCAAAACATGAAAGTTGCTCAAAATGTGATTTTAAGTCTAGAAAGAAGGTCACAAATTGTTGGAAAAGCTCATAGCATGAGATTACATGATTGGTCCAAAATGAACTAAAAAAGGCTTATAACTTTGAAAAGTTGAAATTGAAAAGTGATTTGGAAGATCCACAAATCCAAAATAGGTCATCCAATATATCATTTTGATTGGAAAAACCATTTTGAGAACTTTGGTTCAAATAGATTTTTCATTTGAGGCTCCAAAAATGGACTTCCTTTGGAAATTTATTACTTGCATAAGAAGGCAACTTTGCAAAACCCTACATAAGTGAAATGTAAGGGCTGCTTTCATTCATTAACATTCAATATCTCATATTAAGACAATTTGGCATGAGATTACAAGGGATAAGGCAAGGGAAATGATATTTTCAACTTCTCATTTAAGGAGAAGTTCATGACTTTTCTAGATCATTCTAGATGAATCTAGACACATCCAGTGATCATTATATAAAGAATGCCATGAAGAGAGTTCAGGGTTGGTGATAGAGAGTCAAGTCAGAGGAGAAAGAGAGAGATACATTGCCATTAAAGAGGTTTCTTCAAGTTGAAGCAACTTGAGTTTTCTTCCACTACAAGCATCCTCCTCCCATACAAGTGCATACAGAAGATCTTCCACCATTAGAAGGGCATTGTTGAGAGGTTACAAGCTCTGGATCGTGCTCAACATCACCTCATCTCATCTTCTTGACATGTTTCTTCTTCACCTTCTATCTCCTAAATTATTGCAGTTTAGTTAGTTTCATAGTCATAGAAATGATGCACTAGGGTAGATGACTCTTTCCCATGAATTAGGGCACGATCCATGAGGTTCCATGGCAGGTGAGTGATTCTTGAATCTTCAAGAATTAGTTGTTTAGGGCGTTTTAGTTAATATGAGTTAGGTCAGATTGATGAGCATAGCATATAGAATATCTGTAGATCATTAGAGTTAGGGTTAATGAAGATTGATATCAGCTGAACGTGGTTGTACCAAGACATTGAAGTCTTCTGTTTGGATTATTCAAGAGGGATTAAGAAAAACTACTCGTACCATTTTATTCCTCTCATTTAGTAGAGCAATTTTTGTTTTGGAATCGTGTGAAACCATGGCCTGAGCAGAGAGATAGAGGAGCTCGAAGGTTAGGGCATGGATGAGAGGGTTCTGAAAACCCTGGCTCTTGTTTGGGACGATGAAGGATGTCCCTTAGATCAGTCCCTGAGTTTGACAAATTATGTTAATCCAACGGCCGTGCGCGAGTCTGAGAAAGAGAGGGAAATTTCAAATAATCCAAACGCGGTCGTTTCATTAACCAGCGCTGTGGGCTTAGTTTCCTATCCGCACCCCCCTTCTTTGCTGGCCCAATTGTTTTTAACTAGCGCGTGTGCTATTCCAACCCCCCCTCCCTTTAATTGATTTATTTCTTTTAATTTTCTTTTAATATTTTTCTGTCTTTGAAAATTCATTAAAAATTGGAAATTAATTCTTTTTTAATGCTTCTTTTTTCTATGATTAGATCATCATGTGTAGAAAATTATAAAAATAAAAATGGGATTTTACTTTTTAGTTTAGTATTTTAATAGATTTTTCTTTTAAAATAGCTTTTAAATAGTCTTAATTTGGTATTTGATTTTGTAGGAATTATTTCAAGACCTTCCCTTAGGGTTTTTAATCCATTCTTTTTTGTGCAATTAGATATTGAACCATAGTTCCCCATAGGATTTTTTCTAGAATTTTAGAATTAAATTTTGATTAGTTTAATTAGGGTAGATGTAGGGTATCCTAATTAGGGTTTAGATTGTGTTTAGGTGATGAATTCCTTTCTTTGATTGAGTTTTGTCTTGATTTTTAGGTAGAGGCCTATGTAGATGTTATGAGTAGGTGTTGAGGACCCTTGTGAATATTTGTTAGATTTTTCCCCATTAGTTTAGTATTTTTAGGTATTTTTCTGAAGTTGCCTGTTGATTTTGTCTCCCCTGTGGTTATCTGCTCATCTCTGGGGTTTATTTTGGGGAGTTTGTTGTGGGGCTTGTGTTGCCTTGAAGACCTTGATGGAGAGCATCATGAAGAGAAGATTGTAGATCAAGATTCAGAGACCCAGAGCTTAGCTTGTTCCCTGTCTGTGAGGTTTGAGATCCTGAAGTTTGAAGGAAGTTCATGGTACTTTCCTGAGGAAGGCACTATGAATGACTTTCATCCTTTCTTCTCACCTCTTTCTTAAGTATCCAATGATGTTGGAGCCAACTTGTGAGTTTAATTTCTCCTGAGGAGGAATGTAAACTGATCACATGTTGTTGAGCCACATGGGATACAACTCCTAAGTGAAAGCCTCCTAGTACTTTCCTGAGGAAGGTCCTATGGGTCTATTCACTTAGTTCCATTAGTTTATCTAGGATTTCTCAAGTATCCAATGATGTTGGAGCCAACTTGTGAGTTTAATTTCTCCTGAGGAGGAATGTAAACTGATCACAGTTGTTGAGCCATATAGGATACAACTCCTAAGTGAAAGCCTCCTAGTACTTTCCTGAGGAAGGTCCTACGGGTCTATTCACTTAGTTCCACTAGTTCAGATAGGATTTCCTAAATATCCAGTGATGTTGGAGCCTGCTTGTGAGTTTAATTTCTCCTGAGGAGGAATATAAACTGATCACAGTGGTTGAGCCACATAGGGTATGACTCCTGAGTATACACCTCCTAGTGCTCTCCTGAGGAAGACACTATGAGTCTGCTTGCTTAGCTCCCTTTCTTTGGTAAGCTTGTTCTGAAGCTTGGAGACTGGGATTGATTTCTCTTGTTTAGGGTTTTGCTTGAGGGCTTTGCTTAGATTTGTTCAGGTTCTGTGATTAGGGTTAGGGTTAGAGAGTAGATTCTTTCTTCCCCAAGCATGTGTGGTTTGTTTGCCTGATGGCACTCCCCTTCTTTTATCTGTTTATTGCTTGATAGCATGTTGTTTATTTTCAGTATGATTACTGTTATTTCATGACTGGCTTGAGGTCGAGACGAGCTTGTGGAGGCTGAAGCCCCACACACATTTCCTCCCTCACTTGCATTGCATGCATTTTACTGTTAAAGCTGATGCTTTTGTCTGTTTTGGTGTATCATTGACATGATCCCTTAGGACTCTCATTTCCTCTGATGAGGATTTGATGATAGACTTTTAGGTTGAAACCTATGCATGACAACATCTAGGAGTTCCCTGTTCAAACCTCAACCATAGGATGAATCCATGGTATGATAACAGTAGGACTTGATAGTCTCCCTCCTAGTTGAGCCATTTTTCCCCGTAGTTTCCCGAACTACGTTTGCTCTGATCTTTCATACCAGATGAAAGTACGTAGGCATAGGATGCGATATCCTAGCGAGCAACCTTCCACCTTCCCCCGTAGTTAGGCCGAACTACGTTGACTCTGATTTCTCATTTTCTGATGAGAATACGTAGGCATAAAGCGCGACGCTTTGCCGAGTCATTTTTCTTTTCTTTTTCAGCCAGCCTTGATAGGTAGATAGATTATAACCAACCCGTCCAAGTAAACAAACAAGCGAGGATCCCGTCGAGTACGACGGACGTGAGGGGTGCTAATACCTTCCCCTTGCGTAACCGACTCCCGAACCCAGACAATGGTTGCGATGACCTTGTCTTACCCTTATTCGTCAGGTTTTTTCCGATCGTTTCCTTTCCCGCTCTGAGGGATAAATAACGAAAGGTGGCGACTCTTCTGTCATGCCGGCACCTTATTTTCGCGCAAGCGACAGTGTTCATGTTTATATTTCTTCCCTCACTTGGTTTAATGCCCTAATCTCACATGTTTACTTCTTTTAGGTGTATCTTGTTTGCTTGTTTTGTATGGTAATTGATTGTGTTTGGATGTGATGCATGACTAGACTCTTTGTGCTCTTTCTTTGACCATTGAAATGAGTTGAACATGATATGATGTTGCTAATTCCCTACCAGATTTCTTGTCTCATTTAACTTCATCTCTCTTGGTTTGATGATTGATATTTCTTCTTGTTGGACTTTAAGTCATTTGTATGTGTGTGGGCACTTTGTTTTACCATTTGGTTTTGATTTCAAATTTTCAAATATTTGGGTTTGGTTTTACATGTGAATACATTCTTGTTGCTTTGACATGATGTTTTTGTTTACCTTGTGTGATTGAGATTAATGCTTGCTTAATGCCTTTTGAGTTTGAGCTTCCATGTTTCTTCATAGTGTTGCATCTTCTTTTTCATCTTTCACTCTTCTCTTTCTTTTCTTGAGACTTAATTAAGCCTTGACTTTGTTTTCATTTGTGATTGATTAGTATGGTGTTTACTTGTGCTTGTTCACATGATCCATTAGGATTCCTAGTTCCACTTAATTTCTGATTAAGATGGGAGTAGGAGAGGCATTAGGCTCTCAATCCTTTGCATGATAACAATTAGGATAGTCCCTCTTTGACCTCAACTTTAGGTCCATCATTTGTATGAGAACATTAGGTAGACTTCCATTTTATTCCAATATTAGGACCATTTTGTATAACATTAGGATACAGTTTCCCTTTGTTATTTTCTTTTCACCCTTTGAGTCCTTTCTCTTCTCATCTCAAAAACAATTATAACACACTTAATAAAGACGATGAACATTGTGCACCACGAGCTTTAAGCATATGGGGAATGATGAGTGAGGGGTCTCTCCTTACTTGTCTAGAGTTTTTAGTGTACGTCCCGTCTGAGGGTGATATACGACACATTCGTTCTTATATCATAGTCTCTATTGCAACGTGAATCTCAAACCAATCAATTCACTTCTCTAAAACTCATAAACAAAATTCAAACTTTTTATCCTTCAGAATTTGTCTTTCAAACTCATTTTCAGAAAAGAGTATGTTACGTTTCTGTTCTACCGCAAACAGGCATCGACCCTAACTGCTAGAATGGGAGTTTAACGTCGCTCATAAAAAAAACACTTAACCAACCTGTGGTTTAGTTACCCAAACTATGTTTTCTCTAATTTCTCATACCAGATGAAAATACGTAAGCACAAGACGGCGAAGTCTTGGCGAGCACCGTTTTCCGTTTTGCACCCATAGTTACCTGAACTCGTTTGCTTTGATTTCTCATACTAGATGAGGATATGTAGGCACAAGACAATGATGTCTTGGTGAGCAACCTTCCTTTCTTTCACCTGTAGTTTTTTAAACTACGTCGACTCTGACTTTCTCATTACACGAGGGAATATGTAGGCCTAGGACAGTGAAGTCCTATCGAGTATCCTTTTTCTTTTCCTTTTCCCGTTTTCGTTTAGCAGTAGCTTTTGGATAACACACCCTTTGATTAGAAAACAAGCATGGATCCCGTTGAATAAACGGATGTAAGGGGGTGCTAATACCTTCTCCTTACGTAACCGACTCCCGAACCCAAGATTTGGTTGCGATGACCTTGTCTTCTCCTTTCTTTTAGGTTTTCTTCGATCGTTTCCTTTCCCTCCTTTGGGATAAATAATGTTCGGTGGCGACTCTTCTGTTTGTTTCCGCGTATTGTTTTTTCGCGGTTGTGACATCTGGAGACTCTGCTGAGGACTCTGGTTTCCTATGCGATTCAATCCTTGCGCTTGCATGTTGTTTCATTGGGTGCTTATTTTTTGTGCATATGTATGTTGTATCTGTTGTACATTTAATCTTGTATATTATTGCATTTTCATTTTACTGTTGCATATGATTATTGTTATCCTATTATGATGTTGTTGTTGTGCTGTTGGGTGGGTCGTTCCATGAGAGATAACCTACTACCCATGCTTGAGTACGCTCATAGGATTAGAGTGGAGAGTAGTGGGGACTTGCGTGGCGTTTGGCTACGTAAAGTTCGCACGAAATTCACATCCAAAAAAGGGTTTCTTTGGAGATGCTCTATCTTATACGTTTGGTGCATATGATAGGGTGTTGACCTAGAGAGCTTATGACTTTGGAGACCGTTCATTGGGAAGTTAGTTGAGACCTCCTCGATTGATGATAATACCAAACTAAAAATGGTGAATGTATCATTGTTTATTGACCTGAGAGTCTATGATACTGAGAACCTATTATAATTTCCATGTCGTCCAAGACTAGAACCCACATGTGAGAAGGGATGGGTTTTTGTAGAAAACCTTGACTTTCAACCAACCCGATTTTCTAGTTTTCTCGTAAGTGCAGACCTTTGATCTTGGGTATTCTTGTTTTTTATCACCTCATTGTTCTGGTTTTCTGGGTCTCTTATTAGAGCGGAGTTATGGTTCTACTCAGTCAACAACACAAAAACGTATCTTGAGCATTTGATACCTTGATCCCTTGTTGTATTTACATAATCATTATGCATCTTAACATTGCATGTTTATGTACTTTCAGGTTCTTGTCTCGCCTTTGATTTTGGTTATCTGGTTTTTATAGAGATGAAGGTTGACAGAAAGAGGATCATTGTATACAAGATCCCGTCACCAGAGTTATGACTTCTTCTTGATCTGATTGTTATGGTCGATCCTAGTATTCTTGAAGTCTTCAGAAGAGATTATGGGAGGATTCTGAGTTTCATTCGTAATGTCACAGATTATGAGTATAGAGCCATTCACACCCTGTTGCAGATATATGACCCACCTCTGCGTTGTTTCACCTTTCTAGACTATTTGTTGGTTCCCACTTTAGAGGAGTTTACTCATATCTTAGGAATCCCTGTCCAGGATGGCGCACCCTTCTTTTATTATGAGGAAAGCTCATATTTTGACAAGCTTGTTGCTGCTCTTTATTTGAGCAAGTCTGTGTTAGTGGATAACATTGTCAGCAAAGGTGGAGTCTCTGGATATACCTTAGCCTTCTTGGTGGGGAAAGCTCAGAAATATGTTAGTGAGGGTTGTTGGGTTGTTTTCGGTGCCATATTGGGATTGTGTGTTTACGGTATTGTGTCGTTTCCCAATGTGCCGGACTTTGTAGATATGAGTGATGTTTGTCTCTTCGTATCAAAGAATCTTATGCCAATGCTCTTAAGAGATCTATACCATTATGTGCATTACAAGAACGAAAAGAGAAAAGATAGTTTCTTGTTGTGCGCCGCTTTTCCACAAGTGGTTTATGGATCATCTTCCTTGTTCTAGAGCCTTTGTTGATTCTAAGAATTCCTCGAAATGGTTAAAAAGATTGATGGGTTTAACTGCCAAAGATATTGTCTGGTTTAACCGAGACCTGCTTGGCAAGGAGATCATTGTTAGTTATGGTAGCTTCCCTAATGTACCTTTGATGGGGAGGAAAGGGGGAATTAACTACAACTCTTCTCTCGCCGTCAGACAATTTGGATATGCTTTGAGGGGACCACCAATGGATTAAGATGTTCAAGAATCTTTGTACTTCACCGGAATAGTTGACCCTGATATTCTGAAGAGAGTTGTTGATACATGGGGTAAAATCCATAAAAAGGGAAAGCTTTCCTTGGGTATAGGTGATTGTAGGGATTACGATCCTTATGTGGAATGGATCTAGAAAAGGGTTGAAGAAGTACTATTTCTTTTCTCTGTTGAAGCACCTTTGTATCCTTTGGTAATTGAGCAGCCTACAACGATATATATCCTGAAGTACAACAAGCTTCGGGAAGAGAAGGAAGAACTGCGCAAAGAGAATGAGAAGTTGAAAAAGGAAATCAATCAGCTAAAGCATGATCAGAGTGAAGTTGTCTACTTAGCCAAGGTGAAGACAGAAACATTGACCAAGAAGAAGAAAGAGTTGTCTGATGAGATCAGAATGACAGAGCGAGTTGGCCAAGATCTGAAGAGCACTAACATCCTCTTGAAGCATAGGAAGAAGAATTTGGACAGAGCTTATATGGAGATATCCAAATTCAATGATCAGTGGAATGTTATAGTAACAACCAACAAGAACTGGGAAGACGAGCTTCGCAATCAAATTGATAAATGAAAGGCGCAGCTCAAGGTCAAAGAGAGAGAAGTTGTGGTAGAGTCATCCCACAGATACACAAGTGAGTAGAAACTCCAAGAGACCTTATCATCTTTTGAAGAGCTCAAGACTCGGGCAGAATTGAAGAAGCCTAGGCTTGAAGATGTCTTTGGTGATGATGTGTGGGAAGAGTATTTCCAGTGCTTGGGAGATGTCATACGTATAAGCGACGTCCTCATCCAGGAATTGATTGCAAGACTAGAGCATCCAGAAACGAAGAGGCTGCTCAAGGAAGCTCAGACTTGGCGCAAGGAGCACATTGGTTGGGGAGGGTTATCTTCAGTTAATGATATGTCTCAATAACTCATTCCTTTCTTATATCTGATCATCACCAGACTTGTTGGTTGATATCATTGGCTTTTGTATTTAGTTATCTTTCTTATATGTGGATTGTATGTACTGACTTAGTATCCTCATTTTGTTTATGAGCAGAGCTTTTGATTTTCTGTCTATTTCTATTGTTCGTTTATTTGTGAAACTGGAATCAAATGGGTGATCTCCATGAAGTATATAAACATGTTTCCATTTTGCATTAGCATACTCATTTGCATGGCAGGTGTTCTGGTTTTATTCTTATCTCTTCTTGGCTTTCTCTCATCAGCGGGATTGTGGAGTCTGACTTTCACAAATATTTAACTCGAGGAAATCAACAGAAAGTCATGGATCAAGTACAAGCAGAACCTCAAGAAGTCAGGACTCGTATGACGCAATTTATGGAACTGATGCAAAATGTAGCTCAAGGAAATGAACAACTGAAAACTCTGGTTCAACCTCTAATTGCACAAGTTGATGAAACTGGTATTCTACATGGTGGAATTGGTTTTGTCCCTCCTCTTGGGAGTAATGCTGGTCCTCAAGGTGATAATGGGCCTACTATTGTTGTACCTCCGGGCGGAGGCGTTGGTGGTAGTGCTTAGGGAAATGGTGCTGGTGGAGGAGGTGTGTATGCCTTGCATGGTAATACTGGTGTTGCACCCCAAAATTTGCCCAACATTTCTTTACCTAGCTTATGGTTCATTTCATTCACATTAGCATTATCATTTGCATTTCATTGACATGTATGCAGGAGATCAAGAGGTATGATTACCAATCAAGGATTATGCAAGACTATGAAGCTAGCTAAGAAGGTTATTCAAGTGCTCAAGGGTTGATATCCTTGTTAGAGAAGTCAAAAGAGCCTCAGAAAGAGTGGTTGAAACCAAGTGTGTAGGTCTCCTAACTTGAGAGTTGTGGGAAGTCATCAGATGATTCTGAGGCCATGAAGATGGACTTGAGGTCTTGAGAGAGCTCATGAGAAATCTTGAAGATCACTTTGAAGCCTAGACAGGTCATTGTGCAAGATTAAGAAGACTCAGCCATGATTGGTGTAATTAGGGTTTGACTGGGTCAACCCTAGGTCAACTGATGATTTAGGCAAGGGTGAGACCTAATTCAAGAGCCACGTGACCATGAATTGATGCATTGAGATTCTATAAGGATGATTCCAAGGTCAACTCATCATGATTGAAGATTTTGAGAAGTTTCAAGCTAGGGTTTCTAAGGCTTGACAGTGTAAAATCCCCTAGTTTGACCCCTATCTTCAAGGCAGTTTAGCTCAAGATGTGATTGTTATCTTATCTTGCCCCCAACATGAATGTTGTAGAGCTTGCTCTTAGCATTAATTTGAGTACTATAAGTCCTTGATAGGATTTGTGGAACTCAAGTTATGACTTTGACAAGTTACAGGTCATCTGAGGTATGTGAATTTGGGGGCTTGAAAGTTACCCAACTTGCATCAAAATGTTGCCCAAGAAGGATGATTCCTATGGACTTTTGGTCAACATGAATGTTGTTCCTTATCCTCTTATCTTTCTAGAGAGTAATAGAAGTCCTTGATAGGCTTTGTAGAACTCATGTTATGGCTTTGACAAGTCAAGGGCATTTTGGTCATTTGGAGATTACAGGTCATTTCAAGCATAAGGCCATAACTCCTATTTCCAAGCTTCAAATGGAAAAATGTTCAACATCAAACTTGTTCAAAATGATGTTTTAAGGCTATTAAGGAGGTCATGAGATGTTGGAAATGGTTGTAGCTCAAAGTTGCAAAAATGACCTAAAATAAGGGTATAAGTTAAATGAACCAAAGTTGGAAATTGATATTTTCAACCTACACATCCAAACCATGGCATGTAATATATCATTTTGACTCTAGAAAACATTTTAAGAACATTGGTTTAGCCACATTTTTGATTTGAGGTCTAATTTGTGGACTTGCTTTGAAAAGTGATTACTTACATCATAAGTAACATGTGCAAAACCTAGAATCAAGGCATGAGCAAGGCCCTTTGCAAGCTAAACACTTTCAAAATGTCACTAGGGGAGAAATTGGAAGTGAATGAGATTGGTTTCAAGCTGATTGCAGGGTTATGCATATCATGGCATATGGTTGAAAATATCATGACATGAGAGATTGAAACTCTCATTAGAAGGATCTAGAGGGTTCTAGATCATCCACAGATGTTCTATATATTGAGTAGAGATGATCCAATGCAAGGGTTGGTGATGATTGAAGGAGAGAGCATAGATTGAGATTGAGATTTCTTGGCTTGCAACTGAATTCGGTTTCACCAATTTCTTCACTTTCCATCCATTTTCTTGATTGCAACTTCTTCCATGGATGCTAGGGATTGAATCCAGATCATAATCCAAGAGAATTCGTGGCTGAATCGTGTATGAGCAATTGAATTTTTCCACCTGCAACTCACCTTCGGGTTTCAAGATTCAGGAGCTTTCAACCAGTTCTATTGCATACAGAAGCAAGGAAAGGATCCATTGATCGTGTTTGGAAGGTTGGAGAGCTTGATTTGAAGGTTTAATGCATCTGTTCATCCAACATTTTCAGGTTAGTAACTTTCTTCCTCCAGCATGAATTAGGTAGAATCAAGATGAATTAGGGTGTTAGATGCATTGTAGAACGGTGTAGGAATGATTTCAGACCATTAATTTGAGAATTAGAGACAAAATAAGTGCATTACCATTTTCGGTTGAGATTTGGTTATGGCGAATCTTGAGGTTTCAGAGAGAATAGAGGGCATGAATGAATTCGTGAGGGAATTTGGGACAAGTTTCATGTATAGACCATTTGCAATGGAGGATCCTAGAGAGAGTTAGGGTTGGGGACGATGACCGGAGCACCACCGGTGGTGGCCGGAGCTGCGCGCGAAGTTCAGACATTCAAAAGGTTGAAGATGACTCTAGAGCCATTGGATGGGGGTTGGACTTTGACTGAATGCATGATCCGACGGCCACATATTGATTTCAATTTGTGAAGGAGTTCTAATTATGAAACGCTGCGTTTCATTTAATCAGTGGTTTTGGACTTAGTGAATTGGCTGATATTCACACCCCCTGAAGGCCCAATCCATTATTTGAACTGATTCTGGTTACTATCCACACCGTGCATTTATCTTTTTACTTGGATTTTCTTTATTTTTTTCATTTTTGTTCATGGTTCTTGAAAAATCATATAAAATTGAAAATTAATCCAATTAATCCCATTCTTTTTGCATTATACTCATGATTGAGTCTAGTATTTTTTTAGATAAAAAAATATTCTTATTTCATGCATTTTCTGATTTTAGGGGAATTTTACATTTTAATTGATATTAAAATGGTTATGTTTGATACCTAATTTTGTGGAATTTTGTGTGATCATGTGGTGATGCTTTTGATCCTAATTTTTTGTGTGTGATTAGTTTAGACATGCATGCTACCTATAGAATTTTCTCACATTTTTGTGATGAACATAGGTGGTAGTTTAGGTTGAAACCTTTAGAAGATCCATCTTTAGGGTTTATGATTGACACCTTATGGTTTAGATTTTAATTTTAGGACTTAATAGATGATTTAGTCCCTGGTTTTTGTATGAGGCATTCTTAATTGAATTAGGATCCCTTAGGAATTTTTGTAGAAATTTATAGGATAGTTTCCTATTTTTGGTTGATTTTAGTTTAGGTGCTAGTTTTAGATGATTCTAAGGCACTAACTCAACTAAATTAACTTCTTTAGCTCCCTTAGATTAGGGTTTTGCTTTGTTTGCCTTTGGTTGAGATTGAAGACAAGTTGAAGACAAGGTGAGGATGCTTGAAGTTGCTTGGAGCTAGGAGTTGTTTTTGCCTGAAGGTGTCTGATGAAGATGTAGGAGGTAGGAGCCATAGGGAGAGCCTTATAATTAGATGACTTCTTTCACAAATATGGAAAGCATCTTGTGCTTCCATTCCTCCCAATGACTAAAAGTCCTTCTAAGATATTCACATCCCTCCTTTGGAGGGATGAGTGGATTTATCTGGGAAGTAGAACTTTGAGGGAACCAGTCTCTCATAATGATGAACCCTTACATGCTTCCTTTGGTTGTCAGTAAGCTGTTTATCATTTCCACTCATTCTGTTAAATCAATTGTCTTCTGGTTTGAGTATCTTGAAAGATGTTGAACTTGAGTTTGAAGATGAGGACTTCATTGAAGAGTGTGGAAGAGGATGATTCCTTGAGCATTGCCATTGTAGTTGAAGCTTGAAGGGCAAGAAGAACAAGTTGATACTTGAAGACCCAATGGAGATTAAGTGAAGAGATGAGGCTTAAAGGATTGAAGGATGAAGTTGACACTTTCATGTGATTGAAGATTACTCTGAGAAGCTGAAGCTTGTAGATGAAGAAGACCAAGTTGATACTGGTGAAGCAAAGAGAGCTGAAGCTTGAAGACCAAGTTGATACTTGTGAGGAAGATCCAATGGGAATTGACTGAAGAGATGAAGCATGGAGAAGAGAGAATAAGCTGATACTTATGTTTGATGGATTGAAACCTTGGAGAAGGAAGTTGATACTTGCCAGTGAGGATGATAGCCTTGAAGGGTGGTTGAGGTCTGATGACTGGATTGCTGTCAGAAGAGCTGAAGCTTGGAATTGAAAGAGGGGTTGATCTGCTTTCTTTCTTGTCTGTTTTCTTTGCTGTATTGATGTGCCTTGTTTGTTTTGCTTGATGCATTAGAATAAGTTCATATCTAGACTGACTGTAAGCTAGGAGCATGATTGCACTAGAGGTTGAGTTGCTCCCTCTGCTTGTATTTTTACTGTATGGCTTTGCTTGCGGGTATTCAGTAGAGCCCAGCTCCCTTGCCCATGTGGTTTATTTTGCTTGATAGCATTTCATTTCTTCTGTATGATTGCAGTTTATGATATCTTGCTTGATAGCGTTTCCTCTGTATGATTACTGTTATTCATATCTGGCTTGAGGTTGAGATGAGCTTGTGGAGGCTGTTGCCCCACACACATTTCCGCCCTCACTTGCATTGCATGCATTTTACAGTTGTTTACTGTTTACTGTTTACTGTCTAAGCTGATGCTTTATCTGTTTCTGTTCATCATTGACATGATCCCTTAGGACTCTCACTTCCTTTGATAAGGAAGTGATGATTAGAACTTTAGGTTGAAACCTATGCATGATAACTTCTAGGAGTTCCCTGTTTCAAACTTCAACCATAGGATGAATCCTTGGCATGACAACATTAGGACTTGATAGTCTCCCTTAGTTGAGCCTGTTCTCTTCTCATCTCAAAACAGCTTAAGATACAGTAATCATGAATGATTTCTTTCGTACGTTACGAGCCTTAAGCTATATGAGAAAGGATTGTTAGAGAGTTTCTTTCCAACAGTCTGGATGTTTAGTATGGCACCCTTTGGGTGACATGCGACGCATTCACTCTCAGGTCATAGTCTCTAGTGCGATTGAAATTGCAAACACAATAAAAACAGTTCTTTTGTAAAAGACGGAAAACAAACTTCAAACCTTTTGCCGCGTGGGCCCATAAGTCAAAGGAAGCTTTTCTGAAGAAAAGAGTGTCGTTAAACTTCAGCGCCACCGCAAACAGGCTTTGTCCCTAACTGCTGGAACTGCTGTTTAACCCTACTCGATAAAACAGATGAATCTGAATCCCCGTAATCCGTAGTATCCCGAACTATGTAAGCTCTGATCTCTCATGCCTGTTGAGAGTACGTAGGCACAATACTGATGTATTGGCGAGCCACCTTCCCCCATAACTCGTAGTTAGTCGAACTACGTTGACTCTGATTTCTCATTCTCTGATGAGAATACGTAGGCATAAAGCGCGACACTTTGCCGAGTCATTTTATTTTCCTTTTTAAGTCAGCCTTGATAGGTAGATAGATAAACCAACTCGTCCAGTAAACACAACAAGCATGGATCTCGTCGAGTACGACGGACGTGAGGGGTGCTAATACCTTCCCCTTGCGTAACCGACTCCCGAATCCAGACAACGGTTGCGATGACCTTGTCTTATACCTTTTCGTCAGGTTTTTCCGATCGTTTCCTTTCCCGCTCTGAGGGATAAATAACGAAAGGTGGTAACTCTTCTGTTTTTCCGGCACCCTATTTTCGCGGAAGCGACAGCTGGCGACTCTGCTGGGGACTTCATAGTTTCCTGGGATCCAACGTCCCGTATGCGAGTCAGTCTGGGGATCCGACGTCCCCCGCGAGAGTCAATCCTAGCGCTTGTATGATTACTTGTTGGGTTGTGTTTATTTATCGCATTTTTATTTCCCGCACTTTATTTCCAGTATGATATGATTATCTGTGCTGTTATGGGAGGGGCATTCTGATGAGTGAGAAGCCAGACCCAGGCTTGAGTGAACATAACATTAGTTGTGGAAGTTAGTGGGCGCGTGCTTGCTTGGCAGGCACTAGTGTCTCATGAAATCCACGCTCAGACGAGGTTCTCCCGGTTGACTTCTTTTTCAACCCTTTGGGTTGAGGGGGTTGTTGGTTTAGAGGATTGTCGACTTTGGGGACCGATCATTTGGGATTCAGCCGAGTGAGGCCGCTTCATGAGCTGGTGATGCCACACCTTCTGGGTATCGTATCACCCGTCTTGAATGTCTGTGACGCTGATGACCGCATAGGATGCCGAACTTGAGTCAGTTTAAGTCCATACCTGTGAGCAGGGTTGGGTTTGTTGCAGGAAACTTTAACCTTCAGACTACGTGGTTTTCTTGATAGTGAATTAGTTCTGTTGGTACCAGAGGTTCTCATCATCAGATATATGATTGTTCTTGACAAAGCAGAGTTTTGGTCCTGTATCAGAGGACCTTATATTCAGAGATATGCATTTGTTCTTGACAGAGCAGGTTTATGATTGAGATCAGAGGGTCTCATCATCAGATGCGTGTTCTTGACAGAGCAGATTTATGGTCCTGTATCAGAGGTCCTTATTATCAGATGATTGTTCTTGACAGAGCAGATTTACGATCCTATGTGTGTGTGTTCTTGACAGAGCAGATTTGTGGTCCGATACCAGGGTTTTCTTCTTATCAGAGATAGTGGTTGTTCTTGATATAGCAGGATTATGGTTTTGTTGATACAGAATCTCCACAGCACAGTTGCCTTGATCTCCTGCTGCATGATTGCATTTTACATTGCTTTGCATACTCATTTGCATTTCATTAACGTGTGTCTGTGTTGCAGGTACCATTTTCCCTGATCCAGGATTTCTTGCCTCCTACTGTATTGTTATGGGTTCTCTGAGGAAGGTCGTAGCTTACAAGCTCCCCGCCCCTGATGTTGTTCAGCTGACTGGTTTGATTGCTTTAGCAGATGATTTTGTGAGAGATGAGTTCAGAAAGTCCTACGGCAAATTGCTCAGTTTGGTTCGTAAACCTTCTGCGTTCGAGTTGAATGGGTTGCACGCCCTGCTGCAGTTCTACTATCCTCCATTGAGATGCTTTACTTTCCAGGATTTTGTTCTCGCACCCACGCTAGAGGAATACGCTGATTTGTTAGGTGTGCCTATCAAGAGGCAAATGCCTTTTGTTCATATAGATGCTGAGCCTAATCTGGCTAGTCTAGCTCTTTCACTTCATCTGGATGCCTCCGAGTTGGTATTGTCTAGTTGGAACAAGGTTCCCGGTTTCTCCTTGCAGTTCTTAGTGGGAAAGGCTCAGCAGTGCGCCAAAGACGGATGTTGGGTCGTGTTCAACGCCATTCTCACTATGTGCATATATGGCATTATTATGTTCCCCAATATGCCCGATTTTGTAGACTTCGACGCCTTCCGCATCTTTTCTTCAGGGAATCCAGTCCCTACCTTGATAGGAGATGTCTACCATTCCATCCACTACAAAAACGAGAACAGAAGGGGTAAGAATGTCTCGTGCTGCGTACCCCTGCTTTATAAATGGCTTGATAGTCATCTACCCAAGAGGGGTCCCTTTGCTTTGCATGCAGCCACAACTGAGTGGTCCGAGCGTTTGATGAGTCTATCTGCGGAGGATATTGACTGGTTTGACAGAGATAGGTTGGGTACTGAGATTATCTTCAGCTGCAGCGAGTTTCCGAACGTGCCTTTGATAGGCAAGAAGGGTTGTATAAACTATAATCCGTCTTTGCTGGTCCGACAGTTTGCTTATGCTTTGAGAGCTCCGCCGAAGGATGAAGAGGTACAGGAATCTCTGTACCTCACTGGTCTTCTAGAAGGGGATGTGTTATCTAAGCTTCAGCGCGCTTGGAATGGTATCAGCAAGCGGGGAAAACCATTGTTGGGGAGAAGTAATAGCCAAGCCTACGCTCCGTATGTGACTTGGATCAGAGTAAGAGCAGATGCTATAGGGATGCCGTTTCCTCCTGCCAAGCCAGAAAGCCCTCCAATGATTGAAGAGCCTACCACCGTGCCCATTCAGCAGCATGATCAGGTGTTAGCTGAGCGAGATGAATTGAAGAGGGCAAATGAAGAACGAGAGAAAGAATTGGTTCAACTCCGAAGCGAGAGAAACGAAGCCGTTCATTCCTTCAAGAGGCAAACAGAGCTGGTGAACCAGCTGGGGACAGATTTGACTAAGCAGATAGCTGAGCGTGAGCGCATGGGTCGAGACTTCAAAGTTGTCAACGATGTACTAGCCACAAAGAAGCAACACTTGGATGAAGCGTATCGGAGGATATCCAAGTTTAACCAGCACTGGAAGGCTTCCCTAGCCAACAGGAAAGAGCGGGAGGATAAGCTGATGCAACAAATCTCCAAGCTGAAAGCCCAGGTGAGGGCTAGTGAGAAGAGGTTTGATGAAGAAACCGCTCGCCGATATGCCGCCGAAGGCCAGCTCAACAGGGCTCTTGCTAACCTGAAGGAGTGCAAACTGACGTTTGAATTCAAGAAGAGGAAGCTAGAAGATTGTTTCGGCGAAGGAGCATGGGAAGATTCGGTCGAAGGTCTTCAATACACCATTATGCAGAGGGAGTTACTCGTCGAAGGGTTGCTCACTCGGCCTGATCATCCAGAAACGAGGAATTTGTTAGAAGAGTTTCGCGCCCACGGCCGTGCTTGACTATTTGTATTCCTTTTGTTTTGATTATTGTTGTATGCTGACCATCACCAGGCCTGTTGGTTGAGGTCATGCTATTGATTCTGCTTGTGCTCACTGATGTTATGTACTGCCTTGATGGGCTCTCTTCATATATATGAGATGTTATTTCCATGACTGGACTCGGACTTCTTATTATCAGTACTGGCACTCAGGCACTAGGATCGGGGGAAACCTCCCTAACACACAGACACACGTTTGCATTTGCATGAAGCATTCGCATGACGAGCACTTTGTCATTTTTTTCCTAACCCTTTTGTGTTTCAGGTTGTTTCAGGTTGTGCCAAGATTGATCAGAGACCTATCCACCGCTATCCGACCAGAGCAAATCAAACCAGAATCATGGAGCAAGTGCAAACTGATGTTCAGGAACTCCGCGAAAGAATGGATCGCTTCATGGAGCTCATGCAAGTGGTCGCCAATGCCCAGGATCAGCTCAGAAACTTGGTTCAACCTCTGATTTCAAGGGTCGATAGCAATGGCGTACTCCATGGTGGGACTGTGCCAACCCCTCCACCTGTCGAAACTCCTCAGAATGGCGTCCCCGTGACCAGGGGGAATGACAGTGCCAACGACAATGTGATAGCTAACATGGGACTCAATGGTAATACGACGGGCGTCGGTAATGGGAATTTTGAAGCTAACGTCAATGTTGGGCTGGGCAACGGCACCGCGGGTGTTGGAAATTTGTTCGGGCCTCAGCCGTGGTTAGAAGACTGCCAAGACGATGTGTTCTCTCAGAGAGGTGCTGAAGGGGAGCTGACTGATGAAGCACGACTAAGGTTCAAGGCCCTCGAGGATAAGATGAGGAATATCAAGAACCAGAACACCCTGGGCGTTGATATGTCCAAGTTGGGACTGATTGCTGATTTCAAGGTGCCTCCCAAGTTCAAGGTACCTGACTTTGAAAAGTACAAGGGCACCACTTGCCCTCACGTCCACCTGAGATCATATTACAGAAAAATGTCAACTCATTCTGATGACGAGAAGGTGCTGATGCACTTCTTTCAGGACAGTCTGTCCGGACCCTCCCTCGAATGGTACATGAGTCTGGAGCCTACCAGCGTGCGCACGTGGAAGGACCTTGCTGAAGCATTTATGCACCACTACCAATACAATAGCGACTTGGCCCCGAACCGAGTCCAACTGCAGAATCTGTCGCAAAGGAACAACGAAGGGTTCAAGGAATACGCTCAGCGGTGGCGTGAGTTGGCAGCTAGGGTTCAGCCGCCGATGGTTGAACGTGAGCTTGTACAGATGTTCGTGGCCACCCTCCCAGGGGTTTATTATGAGAAATTGGTCAGCGGTATGTCCGGAACCTTCTCAGATCTCATCATCACGGGTGAGCACATCGAAAATGGGATCAAATTAGGGAAAATACAAGGTGAGTCATCCTCAGTTGGAGAAGGAGGAAAGAAACCTTATAGTAGCAAAAGACGGGAAGGAGAGACGAGCGCCGTGACCAACGCTCGAAGGAAGGGTAAAGGCCCTCACCAACAGGTGGCCAGCATAACTATCCCGGCAGTTCAACAGCCACAACAGCAGCAGCAGCAGCCGAACCAGCAAGGGTACAGAAAGTATCAGAATCGGGCACCTCTGTCGAGTCGTCACCTCGAGACACCGCCCATGTCGTACGCGCAACTATTGCAGACTTTGCTTCAGCTACAGTTGATCCAGAAGAGAACCATGGCTCCCTTGACAGGGGCACCTCCGCCAGGTTATGACGCGAATGCAACTTGTGAGTTTCACTCAGGGGCACCAGGCCACACCATAGAGAATTGCAAAGCCTTCAAGCACAAGGTGCAGGACATGGTGGACGCTAAGATCATCAACTTCTCAGATAATGTGCCAAACGTCACAAAGAACCCTATGCCGAATCATAGGGGAGGTGGAGTAAACGCCATTATTGAATACGAGAGTTTGGATTTGTTGACTGACGTCAGAGATCTGAAGACACCGCTTAGCTTCGTTAAAGCTTAGCTGATGAAAAGAGGTTTCTTTCCAGGTTGTGGAGAGCTGTGTATGGGCTGTGCGACTAGTCCTGATGGATGTGAACAGTTGATAGAGGGAATTCAAAGTTTGATGACTGAAGGGATCTTACAGTTTAGCCGAAGGGCCGAATGTGGATCGGGAGAGGTAATGCTGAAGCAAGATGATGAGGTTGCCACCATCACCATCCCTCGCCAGACGATAACTATTTCTGCACCCAGGCCGCCCACGATTACCATCACCAAAGCTGGGCCGATACCGTTCGAAAGCACTAATGCTGTCCCATGGAATTATGGGGGCAGAGGTCTACTACAATGGACAGAAGTTGGAGCTAGAACTGTTTGGGTCGTCTGTAGATAACCTTGCGAGAATCAGTGGTATCACTCGCAGCGGAAGAGTGTTTGCACCACCTGAGGTCGTGACGGACAAAGCGGACAAAGCCGATGCAACTGATAAGGGGAAGGGTAAAGTCATTGAAGAGACCCCTAGTGGGGTAGAAAAAGACTTACTTGTCAAAGACGCCAAGGAATTTATGAGGTTGATTAATAAGAGTGACTACAAGATCGTGGATCATCTCCATCAGACACCCTCGAAGATTTCCATCCTGAATTTGTTGCTGTGTTCTGAAGCGCACCGCAACGCACTGCTGAAGGTGTTAAATGCCGCATATGTACCGCAGGAAATATCGGTAAACCAGTTGGAAGAAGTCGTAGCCCACGTAAATGCTGGAAACGGGTTAGGGTTCACTGACCTGGAGCTGACGCCAATGGGGAGGAATCACAATAGTGCCTTGCACATCTCGATAGAGTGTAGGGGAACGATTATGTCCCACGTGTTGGTGGACACGGGGTCGTTGCTCAATGTTCTTCCGAAGAAGGCATTAATGAAGTTAGATACTCGCGGAGTGATTTGCACACCCAGTGATCTGGTTGTGAAGGCGTTCGATGGAACCAAACGCCATGTTTTCGGGGAGGTGACGTCGCCGATCCAAGTTGGGCCGGAAACATTCGATGCGGTTTTTTACATTATGGACATCATGCCTGCCTACAGCTGTCTCTTAGGCCGGCCTTGGATCCATTCGGCGGGTGTCGTGACCTCCACGTTGCACCAGAAGCTCAAGTACGCCGTCAGAGGTAGCATCGTGACTGTATGTGGCGAGGAAGACATAATGGTGAGCCATTTGTCGTCCTTCAAATATGTTGAGATGGATGGGGAAATCCAAGAAACCCTATGCCAAGCGTTCGAAGCTGTTAAAGTCAAGGACGTAACTCTTGTGGTCACTGAAAAGCCAGAGATGACTCTCTCTTCCTTCAAGGAAGCCCGTGCTGTTGTTCAAGCCGGATCTACCCCAGGCTGGGGGCGAATTTTGGAGATACCTAACAAGCAAGACAAGTTTGGGTTGGGATATTCTCCTGGAGCTGAAGCCTCCTCTTCTAGCAGTGCGTCGCGAGGTAAGGGGCCGATCCAGTTTACTTGTGGCGGGGTAATATTTGAAAGCGTCAATGCAGTGTCTGAAGACAGCAGAGATAGTGACTGTGACTTAGACTCTTGAATCCAGCCAAGCAAGCCAGGCAGGAGCCTCAACAATTGGTCCGTCAAGGATATCATCCAGATGACAAGCGAAGAGTAATGATTTACTTTTTCCAATCATTGTACAACACTATGTCCTACCCGGGGCATAGCGGTTTTATTGTCAGGGCCTTGTTTGATTATGTACATGCATTTTATCAATAAATCAAAAGGCGTTTTTCTTCGTATTCAAATATTGTGATCTCTGTTATTCCTGTTTTATATTTGTTTTGAAAAACAATAAAATGGCAATGGGGTTTGTGCTAACCTGCATATCCTTGTTTTAAGCTTAACCCTTGTTATTGCAGGATCCACATAGCAGATGACATCGACTCTGGACCTTCTACGACTCACTTCGACTTCGATTGCCCGATCTATCAAGCCGAAGAAGAGATTGATGAAGACGAAGACCTTCCTGAAGAGTTGGCCCGCTTGTTGAAACAAGAAGAGAAAGTTATTCTGCCTCATGAAGAGGAGATCGAGATTGTGAATTTGGGTTCTGAAGAACTTGTCAGGAACGTCAGGATAGGGGCTGCATTGCAGAGTGATGTCAAGCGAAGATTGGTCGAGATGCTAAGATAGTATAGTGACGTCTTTGCTTGGTCATACGAGGATATGCCCGAACTTGATACTGACATCGTGGTCCACCACTTGCCGCTGCGAGAAGATTGTCCCCCCGTTAAGCAGAAGCTTAGGAGGACACGACCAGATATGGCCGTTAAGATCAAAGAAGAAGTGCAAAAGCAGCTTGATGCTGGCTTCTTGGCGGTCACTACTTACCCCCCATGGGTTGCCAACATAGTTCCTGTACCGAAGAAGGACGGTAAGGTGCGAATGTGCGTCGATTACCGGGATTTGAATAGGGCGAGCCCTAAAGATGATTTCCTGCTGACTCATATCGATGTGTTGGTCAACAATACAGCTCATTTCTCCGTGTTTTCGTTCATGGATGGCTTCTCCGGTTACAACCAGATCAAGATGGCGCCGGAGGACATGGAGAAAACTACGTTTATCACTCCCTGGGGAACATTTTTCTACAAGGTAATGCCTTTCGGTCTGAAGAACGCAGGAGCCACTTACCAACGAGCAATGATTACTTTGTTTCATGACATGATTCATCACGAGATTGAAGTCTATGTTGATGACATGATTGCGAAGTCCCAAATGGAGGAGGGGCATCTGGTCAATTTGCTGAAGCTTTTTGAAAGGCTTAGGAAGTTCAGGTTGAGGCTGAATTCTAACAAGTGTACTTTCGGAGTACGGTCCGGAAAGTTACTGGGGTTTATCGTGAGGGAAAGACGCATCGAGGTTGATCCTGCGAAGATAAAAGCGATACAAGAGATGCCAGCGCCAAAAACAGAAAAAGAAGTTCGTGGTTTCCTGGGCAGAATAAACTACATTGCAAGGTTTATTTCTCAGCTCACGGCCACGTGTGAACCGATGTTCAAGCTATTAAAGAAAGATCAGGCGATTATCTGGAACGAGGATTGCCAGAAGGCATTCGATAAGATAAAACAGTATCTGCAGGAACCTTCAATCTTGATACCCCCAGTGGCCGGACGACCCTTAATCATGTACTTGACAGTTCTTGAGAATAGTATGGGGTGTGTTCTCGGTCAGCACGACGAGACGGGCAGAAAGGAGCATGCCATTTACTACTTGAGTAAAAAGTTCACAGACTGTGAATCTCGTTACTCGACGCTGGAGAAGACGTGTTGTGCACTAGCCTGGGCTGCCAAACGTTTACGACAGTACATGCTCAACCACACCACCATGCTAATTTCGAAGATGGATCCGATCAAGTACGTCTTCGAGAAGCAAGCGCTTTCGGGCAGGATTGCCAGATGGCAAATGGTGTTGACGGAATATGATATTCAGCACGTTTCCCAGAAGGCCATCAAGGGAAGCGTATTGTCTGATTACCTGGCCGAACAGCCGATCGAGGATTACCAGCCGATGAAATTTGAGTTCCCTGATGAGGATATCATGTTTCTTAAAGCGAAAGATTGTGATGAACCGTTGCCCGACGAGGGGCCAGATAGGAAATCCCAGTGGAAATTGATATTTGACGGGGCGGTTAATTCTTACGGAAGTGGCATTGGGGCGATCATCACGACTCCCCACGGATCCCACATCCCGTTCACTGCGAGACTGACGTTCCCAGTCACCAATAACGAAGCGGAGTACGAAGCATGCATCATGGGTCTAGAAGAAGCAATTGATTTGAGAATCAAGAACCTAGACGCATATGGTGACTCGACACTTGTAATCAACCAGATTAGAGGGGAGTGGGAGACTCGTCAATCGAATTTGGTTCCGTACATGAATTATGCCAGAAGGCTGCTTCCGTTCTTTGATCGAGTGGAACTCTATCATGTGCCCAGGGCCGAGAATAAAATGGCTGATGCCTTAGCCACGTTGGCTTCGATGTATAAAGTCAATTTTTGGAATGAAGCTCCAAGGATTGTCCTTTCTCGTCTTGATAGACCTGCATTCGTCTTTGCGATCGAGGAAGCCGCCGACGTCAAGCCATGGTTCCATGATATCCAGACCTTCCTTATGACTAAGGAGTATCCTGCGGGAGCGTCAACCCAGGATAAGAAGACTCTGAGGAGGCTGTCTGGAAGTTTTTATCTCAATCCTGATGGAGTTTTGTATAAAAGAAATCACGATCTCGTGCTACTCAGATGTGTAGATGAGAAAGAAGCGAGTATGCTCATGGAAGAAGTCCATGAAGGCACATTTGGTACGCACGCTGGCGGGCATGCTATGACGAGAAAGATCCTGAGAGCAGGATATTACTGGCTGACGATGGAATCAGATTGCTTTAAATTCGCGAAGAGATGTTGTAATACCCCAAATTTTACCCTTACATTTAGTCAGTCATGGCGCATAACATTTCATTTTTGCATCCATTAATCACTAACCAATCATTGAGCGTGATTTGTTTTGCAGGAATTACTCCTAGGGGCGTTTTGGTCATTTTGAAGCATAATTCGTAATTTTGGGCCCAATGAGGTTTTATTCCTGAGTCATTTATTTACGTGGGTTGATTATGTTAATATATCAATTTGGTTTGGTTCAAGGCGATGCGAGAATCTGATCTGTGGAACATGGTTTTAACAAGAATTCATTCTTCTATCTTCCAGTTCGTTTTAAAGGGAAAACAGTGAAAACTTCGACTGATTAATGGAACTCATTCATGTCGAAGGTATTAAGATTGTTATGCAAGATTGGATCGAATTAATTTCAACCTTTATTCAGGGATATTTGACTGGTGAGGTTTAGTCGGAGGTTGAGGTGTTTGCAGCAAATTAAATCATGGAAAAGAAATTGAAAAGTGATTTTAATAGAATGTGTGAATTTTATTCATAATATTCTATTATTATTACAATTTGTAAAGAGAAAGTGAATTGGGATAGCACATTGGAAGTTTATTCATAATATCTTTATCATAATTTACAAAGTGGAAATAATTTGGATAAAAAAAATATTATTGAATTTATTCATAATACTTTTTATTACAAGTTACAGAAGAGAAATAAAAATGGCATTCCCTAAAGAATCCTAAGTGTTCTTCATGATGCTCCCTCGATCTTCTCCGCAAATCTCCGATTAACCTGCACAAAGGGAAACAAAACAAAACAGAAGCAGGAAAGGGTTAGAAGTGTTTTCGACACTCTCAGAACAGCGTCATCATCGAGTGCCGGGAGTGGCACAACCGAAGCTGCGTCCTACCCCCGTTACCGATCCGCGCCGTTGGCGTTAGATCAGGTAACATTTGTTCTTATCATGCGGGACAACCGAGAGATAAAAGAGATAAAAGAAGCGGGACTGATTCGCTTTTGCCGCAATTGGATTTCCAAACTGATACAAAGGTAAATTTGGACTCAGACCCGGATGCCGGCAGGTCTGAATCACTTGGTGTTCAAAGTTTTTCCAATACCTGAAATTCCACAACAGCATCAGTACAAAATTGATAACAGAACTCAAAGCCAAAACAGTTCATAAGCTGCATAAACAAAACAGCCGCAGGTGATTGGAAATTCAAACTGAAGCTCAACCGAACAATCCATGAAACCAGTGCATTCACAGCATCTGCCAAAAAGAATCAAACAGTATCAGAAGTTGGCATAACAAAGGATACTCCAAAACTGCATTGACTCTGAACCACCTAGGTGAGTTCATGAAGGTCAAATCCCAAATATGAACAGAAAGTAAAAGCTGCTGCTAATCCTTATCAGAAAAAACAGGGTAGAAACCAACTGGATCACAAACTGCTACCAAGAGGCTGGCGAAACCATCATACCAGAAAAGTGAGGTAGATTCATAATCATGCTCGCGCGTCAATTTAAACATAAGCCTCAACCAAATGTGGTGATATTGGAAAATCAAAATGCGAGGCCGAGGCTCAGTCGAAACATCATTGCCCCAAACTCGCAGCCACTATCAAGTAAATGTCTCGAGGCAACATTAAGCGAAATCCGGATTCACAATTGGACACGATTGCCCAAATCCAAAACTGGTTCAGAAAATTGCAGCACCTGAAAATCAGAGAACCAAGCCCGTTAAAATCAGAAGTAACACCAGAAGGTTCAGACCAATGGTCATCATCACCATGTGACCATCCTCGGCAGCGTTTGACTCGACCAAAGCCGTAGTACCAGCTCTCTCTGAAAGAAGAAGAGGAAAAGTTAATCCAAACTGCATCAGGAAAAGAATCCATATCAGCAAAAAAACCAATATCCAGATTGTATTAGGAAAAGATCAATCCGTATTAGCTGGAAATCAGGAATCCGAATCTTATCAGAAAAATGAAAACAGAATCAGTATCGGAATAAATCCAAACTGTATCAGAATGAATCCAATCAGCATCTGAAAAGCAAACCAAATCCATGACATAATCAATCATAACCGTATCCATGGATATCCAACATTGAATTCGTATCCAACCTGAAGGTGCAAAGCAAACCTTATCAGAAAAAATAACAGAAAGCGATTTTGATATGAGAATTGATATCAATTCCAAATCCATATCGGGGAAAATTAAATCGGTATCAGGTGAATCAAAACGAGTCAAAGCACCAAGTTCATAAATCACATCAGAAAATCCGCAGAGGCAAATCCAACCATATCAGAATCAATCCATATCAGAAGAATCAGAATCAAATCAAATCATCATTAACTCAAAATCCATCTGCAAAAATAACGTAAAATCAACGCAAATCCAAGGCCCAAAAGAGAGTCAAAAGAGGGTTATAAAAGGGAACAATCTCACCATGGTGAAACCCTAACGGACAAATCGCAAGCAAAACCCTAGGCGGCGCGAACGAGAGGAAACAGCCGAGACTCAGAGGAAACAAAGTCCTCATCATCGTCTTTGTAAGAAACGGCGAACAACAATCACAAAGAAAAACCCTAGCGGCCACGATATCGAAGGAGGAAGAGATTCGCTCAAAGTCGTCTCAAACAGCCGCCGGCGCCGTTTCATTCTACGACGAGCAAACCATTCCCGAGGCTCAGTTTCTCACATCATCGCCTCTAAGAAGATCACCATCATCGCTTCGGAAGCCACTCGTAAGATAAAATGTAAGCACGCCGTATTCCTCACGGTTATGTTTTTTTTCTTTTTCAGGGAATGACGGGAGAGAGAGCCATCGAAGATGAGGGAATCGCAGCAAAACGAAGAGAGGGTCGAGAGAGAGGAAGAGGAAATGAAGAACGGCGCCGCGAGAATGTTAGGGTTTTGAAACCCTAAATGTTCTCTGGGGTTATGCTTTACCATCCGGGTTGGGTCCGGAAGTGATTACCGGCCCAACCCCTTTTATTTTTGTTCTTTTTTAAAATTTGTTTTTAAAACCTTTTTCCTTTTTTATATATTTAGTTAATGTAAGTTTTATTAAAAAAATTAAGTATTAAATTTATTTTTTGCCATATAATAAAATTAGAAAAAACTTTTTTTATATATAATAAAATTAAAAACCTTTTTTTTAAAACAAATAGCTTAAAATCCTTTTTTTTATATGATAAAATTAAAAACCTTTTTCCAAATAAATAACTTGAAAATCATTTTAAAATATGTAAATTAAAACTTTTTTTTAGATATTTTTAAAATTAACATTACTCTTTCTTTTATAAATTTAATTAACACCTTTTCTTTAAAAACAACAAAAACCTTCAATATTGCATTCTTGACCAATTACCGTCTGACTTTGCCCATTAACGCGTGTGTTCATTTTGCAGCTTATTACATTGTGTTTTATTTAAAGTTCATCATTTTTGTAACTGCTCCTCTCATGTAACCTCGCGAACCCTAACAATCGCGCTTTAATTACTGCCTTTAAATTTCTGCTTGCATGGTTAAATTAGGACATTATTCTCTGTTTGCATAGTTCAATTATTTCACACATTTATCAATTATTCTGTCACATTACACACATCCGAAGGTTAGGTCTAGCTTTTGGTCGCCGCGCCAATAGTCCTCAACTTCAAACCCCTACAAATTACAAACCCTAATTTGCACAAATGCCTCGCCGCAGGCAAAAATTACAAAACTATCTCTAGCACTAGGTCAAAGAGCCGCCGCGCTCATTTTAGGGTTTCCCGCCGCGGAATCCCTAACCTAATTTAACCCTAATTATAACTTAACAATTCAACGTAGAGATTTGGGAGTTTCTACACTCCACGTAAGCGTGTCCCTAAGATGCGTTTATTCCCCTTGAGACCTTGACCACAGTCAAGAAGTCTCTAACCTCCCTTTTGAGGGGAACTACGATTACTCTGATTCCACTCCCGTAAGGATACGTAGGCACAAGATGCGATGTCTTGCCGAGTAAACTTAGAATTAACCCCTTAGGTCTCTTTTCTCACTTTTAATCCCTTTGTACATATACCTTAAGCAAATGAATAAAGCAAATAGTAAACATCTGAACAAAAGGTTCCCGTAGAGTACTACGGAAGTTTAGGGTGCTAATACCTTCCCTAAATTTAACCAACCCCCGAACCCTAGATCTTTCCCCGCATTGTGTTTACGATGCAAAATAGGTTTTCCCTCTTTTGACCTTTTCCTTCGGATAAATCAAAGAGCGGTTGTGAACTGAATTGTGATTCAAACTCATTAATAGTTTGTGATCCTATTTCCACCGCAACAGAAAATGGCGACTTCACTGGGGAGTCTTAACTTTTGAGGGTTATCCATAACTTGTTCATATTTATTACCATCTGTGTTATTATTCATTTGCATGTATATATTTGTGCTTTGATTGTGGGACTGTTCCTTGTGCTGTGAGATAAGTCCTACGCCCGGACTAGTGACATTATTATAGGATAGGGATATATTCGATGAGGCTTATAGGGAGTTGAATCCCGACCAAGCTGATTCGAGAATCACCGCTCAGTTGAGACCCTTCGAAAATGGTTCGGTTGAACGAGTAATCGTTGAAAACTTTTTCCATGGTCGATTGGAGTCTGTGATACTGGGAACCGTAGTACCTTTACACCACCTCGGCCTTATTTAGGACGTAGTGCGGGAACTATGTGGGAGTAGTCCTACAATGGTTGCTACGCGATACTACACTCAAAAGAGGTTCTCTTGAGAATATTATTAACCCCCGAGTCAGTCGGAAGGTTGATAATATCCGAAAGATGGGCTGATGACTTTGGGCACTTTTTAGAACCTTGTTCTGCAGGTACAACTAACCTATAATACACTCCTTTTCGGGATGGGTAGACCTTAACTCCGCTCACATACCTTTAACCTAGGACTTTGTGTGTTTTCATGCATTGCATCCATAAAGCATCATATTACATTAAGACTTCATGGAATTCAAACTCTATTTATGAACATTGCAGGATACCATGGATCACCATAGAAGGCATACTTTGAAATTTACTTTTAGGGGTTTTAATTTGGAAGTCCTAGAGAAGCTAAGAGATTTGGTTCAAGATCAAGAAAAGTTCCAAAACAGATATGGAAGGCTATTGTCTTTGTTGAAGGTTCAAGTAAACGAAGGACTTCTTGCGACTTTGCTACAGTTTTATGATCCAGATTATCACTGCTTCACCTTTCCAGATTATCAGCTTTACCTACCTTAGAAGAGTACTCTCAGTTGGTGGGATTGCCTATCTTGGATAAGTCTCCATTCCCTTTCTTGGAGGGAGACCCTAAAGAACGAGATATTGCTAAAGCCATTTGTCTAAAGATATCCGATGTCAAAAACAATATGATCACCAAAGGGGGGACCTCCGGTTTTCCCAGGGACTTCCTAATTATGAAGGACCAATTTTATGCCGATCATAAAAACATGTTTGCCTTTGAGACAATATTTGCTTTGCTTATTTATGGGTTGCTGCTTTTTCCTAGTTTCGAGGGGTTTGTGGACCTTAATGCAATCAAGACCTTCATGAGAAGAAATCCAGTTCCAACACTATTGGGTAATACTTATCATTCAGTACATCTTCGAAACTTTCATGGTGGAGGAATGATTACATGTTGTGTGCCATTACTATACAAGTGGTTTAGTTCTCGCTTACCCAAGTCCGGTCCGTTCAGGAAACCTAATCAAGAACGTTGGTCGCAAAAAGTTATGGCTTTAACTCACTCTGATATTGATTGGTATAATCGCATGTACGATGGGATATCGATCATTGATAGTTGTGGAAACTTCAACAATGTGCCTTTGCTCAGTTTCAATGGAGGAGTTAGCTACAATCCAGTCTTAGCTCGCCGACAGTTGGGATACCCCTTGAAAGAACCACCTAAAGGTATTCATGTGGAGAAAATATTTTTCAAAGACGACAAAAAGCTTCAAGATCAGATTCTATCTTCTTGGAATCATCTGCATAGGAAGGACAAAGAAAGTTTGGGAAGACCTAATTGTGTGTCCATGGAACCATACCTTCAATGGGTCCGAGGAAGAGCTATTGAGTTGAAGATGCCTTACTCTCGCCAAGATCCTTTACCTCAAAGAGAGGAACCTGTCCAGTATTTCATGACCGAAGCTGAGACTTTGAAGATCGCTTTGAAGAGATCACAACGCGAAGCAGAAGCATGGAAGAACAAATACCATGTGATGGTCAGCGAGTACGAAGAACTTCAAAAGCAGATTCAATTAAAGAATGATGAGATACAATCCTACAAAAAGAGAAGGCTCTACGAATATTCATTTTCCGCCGGATTTCCGTCTGCTCACTGAAGTTATGGAAGATGCTTCTCTAGGATTTTTCTAGGCTTTTATTTAGCTATTTTGGTTGCAAGAATATTATTTGTAATTTGTTTTCAATGAATTAAAAGTTTCCTTGGTATTCCGCAATATTCGTAAATATTTGAATTCCATGAAATCTTCATTTGCATTTCACATTTTAGCATCATACTTTTGCATTGCATGTGTCTCCCGGTTTCTCATACGCGGTTTTCTCACCTTCCAGTTTTGTCACCCTAAGTTCTCTGCATCAATACGACCCTTCAAAAGGATGGAAGATCAAAACCAAGAGATCAACCGTGTCAGCCATGAACTCGAAGATCTTCGAGGAAGTGTAGGGCAGATTTTGGAAATGCTACGAGCTCTTAGTGTGAAGGTGGATGCTCAGTCTACTGTTGTTTCTGAGACTATTAATACCGTTATGGAACCTCAACAAGCTGTTATTGTCGAGAATGTGCCTCCTCACGGTCTTCAATCCGGTTTGGTGTCTCCTAGTGCTCAACCAGTTCGACGAGCTACCCCTCCAAAGTGCAAAACTCCTAACTCCGACAATGGTAAAGGACCTACACGTTCGAGGAACCGCAAAATGGCTACACCTCAACCTCGGCAACATCAGCCCAACTATGTTCGAGGCTATCCGTTTCCATATGTCCAACAACCCTATGTAGCTATTGTTGCACCTCCTTTCGATCAGCAGTTTCATACATACCAGTCTGTGCAGTCAGCTCCGGTATATCAGGCACCGGTTTATCAGCAACCTTCCGGTTATCCGCCCATGCAAGTTCCTGTCAACAGTCGACGAGTGCCCAACGCTCCTGTTCACCAACAAGCACGGAATCAGGTTCCTTATCCCCGTAAGAGGCAGTACAAGCCTTGTCCTCCAATTCCGATAACTTTCACTGAGTTATACCCCCATTTGGTACAACAGGGTCTGATTACCACCCGTGCTTTGGGTCCTCCGCCTAATCCGTTACCCGCAGGTTACAACGCCGCCGCTCATTGTTTATTTCATGAGGGTGCGCCCGGTCATGACTTAGAGAATTGCTACGCTCTTAAGAAAGTTGTCCGAAATTTGCTAGAAACGAAGAAGTTGTCTTTTAGCGATGCTCAGATGAAGATCGAGACTCCTCTCGGGGTCCCTCACTTGTCAAGTTCGAATTCTGCAAAGCATGCTACTCCTGTGGCAAATCAGCCGAATCCAAAAATTATTCAAAGGCCTAGCTCGCTTCATTTCAGTAACCCTCAAGATGATATGACCGGGATCAACAAAGAATCTGGGAAAGTTATTTTGAAGCAACAACTGAAAACTGTTGAAGATGTGACCAGCATAACTGGGGCAAGCCAGGACGACTCGCAGTGACCATAAACCAGACGTCCTTTCCATTGAGGCTCCGCCAAAGGAAACTGTTACTCTTGAATGCAAGATTTCATAAACATTTAGAAGGATTTTTTTTTCGACAGTTCATTTGTTTATTTATGTGTATTTCTCTTTGATTAAGCGTATTTAGCGTGTACGAACTTGTTTATCTTTGTTTAATGCAACGCATATGTTTGTCTTGAATAAGTCCATTCGTTTCACTCATTCAAAATATATTTTGTCATAAATTATAATGCCAACTTTACCCGATCTCTTGTTCTGATGGAGAATTGGGAGGAGGATGACGAGCCTAAAACGTCAGATCTCTGGTCGTATGCTTTCAATTAAAACCTGCTGATGATGTAGGGCATTGTTTCAAATCCCAAACACTGGAGATATAAGGATGTTAATCCCTCGTTAACCTCTTTGAGCCTTGAAGTAGGAGTTTTTTTTTAAGAACCCTCATCTTAACCTGGGGCAGGGTAGGTTTCAGTTAAACCGATCGAGCACTTAGACTCTAAAAAGGGAAGAGCAAACCTTCGAGAATTTATCCT
The DNA here is from genome assembly GCA_963859935.3 of Lathyrus sativus. Classification (NCBI taxonomy): domain Eukaryota; kingdom Viridiplantae; phylum Streptophyta; class Magnoliopsida; order Fabales; family Fabaceae; genus Lathyrus; species Lathyrus sativus. Next base: position 558,379,948 of record OZ012735.1, on the reverse strand, counting down.
TAGCATCTTAAGAAGTCCAATACAATGACTATCCCTCGGCTACCTAAGGAGTGGGGCAGTCACGAGCCTTTCAAAAGATTTACACGACTTGTGTATAAAAGAACATTCAAAAAATAAGAGACCGCTAAGTCAAAACCTATGAAGGAGACTTAGGCGAAACTGGGGCATCCCGCTGGACTCCAAAGTCAGATCAAAAGATGTTGTCCAGGTAAAAGTTAGGGAATAAGAACAACAAACCAGTAGTTTTTTAGAATCCCAATAAAGAACAAAGTCGTGTTGGATCAAACACAAAAGAAATAGTTGAGTGACTGCCATGTCCGAAGCCTTGATAAGTTCTCGACCATAGCAAATCCGCTTGAGATATGAGCGTTCGTATCCGATTAACTGAATTAGGATTGGAGAACATCACGGAGAAGGGGTGGGTACAAATATAACTCTGAGCCTTTATCCTTTGTTTCTTAAACCGTGAACCGAGCCACGATACAACCTTTAAAAGACCTAATTTAAGTAGGACTTCGGTTGAAAGCATACTCGACAAGATCACGTTTCCTGACTCCTACGAGCTATGCTCAGAAAAATTCATGTTGGCATTATAATTAAAACTTATATCCTGACTAGTGATTTCGGTCACAAGTTATTGCGATATCCTTTTTCAAAAAAAAAATTCAAGACAAATATATGTGTACATTGACAAGCTCAGGATAGGCATTTCAGGCATGACGACTTTGCTTGATATCTTAGAGATTTACATATGGACATAACCCGTGGAACTTGAAGATCCTGCTAAACAAGGGCAGGCAGTTTCCCAATTCGCTTACCAACGCGAATCTGACGTTCTTAAGGAGCTACTTCTCAAAGATTTCGTCGTAACGCGATTAATTTGTGCCAGTTATGTCGAAACCTGACGAATCTCTCAAAGAGTTTGAAAACAGTAGGGCAACCAGACTCCGTGTTCTCTATAAAATTCTCTTGAGATGACCATACCTCACAACACAAGTATCCTGGGGCACCGTGTTTTTTAAAAGAAACAAATGGCGACTACTACAAGATCCGTCAAGATCGAAACCATGTGGTTTCACAACTTTTCTTCATGCACCCGGGGGATTTCTACTCACAGCGGCCTTCATTCCCCAGTAAACCTCAGTGTTGCAACAGGCTCCTAAACTATTGCCTCATCACAGTCCCCAGAGAGACCATAAGCTGTCAACTTTTTCTTGGGTAACTCGAAAGTGTCCCTCAGGTTTTCTTCTCCCCAGGTGAAGACGTGATACTGTGCACCCGAGCAGATTACCTTCTCCCCAGAGAATTCAGAACATTTAAAACTAGATTTGGTTCTACCATTGATCCTTCTTACCCATGATTGACGTATTGGTTACAGAGAACACAGGGTATCTCCGTAGAGATGTTTATTTCGTCTCTTGTCCTGTCTCTAGTCTGTTTCGTCAGCATACGCAGGGGCATAAGCATCACATGCCTATTTCATTACATACTCGTTACATATTCATTACATATTCATTACATACTCATTTCATACACATTACATACTCATTTCATACATAGACATTAACATACATTCACATTAACATATGCGTTAGTATTCACAGGTTCATTGTGTCTCGCCATCATTGGTTGTTACCGCCGAGTAACTGGGGTTTGTCCATTCTCTCCAAGTAGATTGTCAGCCCTAAGAATAGAATACATATGTGTTTCCAGTTTCCCCACAGAGCTCGATCCTCATGGATGACGGTTACTTCAGCTATCTTTCCTCGCCAGGATAAGATATTTACCCTTCGAGTTCATTCCCTCGATGGAGTCTTGATTGACATTTTTCTTTCTAGCTCGATCCTAGATTGAATCTCAGTCTTGTCGGTCGTCGAGCCCAACCGGACGTGCATTTATTTTGCACCATCTAAAAGATTTTCACCATACCATGGCAGATACGCGACTGCTCTCGCCTGAGAAGCTTATCACTGTACCCGGATGTGCATTTATTTTGCACTATCTTTCAAGAAAATCAACCACAATCCTTTACAGATACACGCCAGTTCACGCCTGGAAAATCTATCAGTACAACACTCTACAATCCTACATGCTACAGCATCGGTATGCGACATTTCTCACCTGAGAAGCCTATCGGTATAACAACCTTACACAATCAGATACGCGCCTGTTCTCGCCTGAGAAGCTTATCATCGATCAACACCAGTTCTCGCCAGAGAAGCTTATCATCATCTGTTATCACCTCTACAAGCAGTTCTTACATGAGAGGCTTATTATTGCTACTCTTGCAAAATAAGCGACATCTCTCGCCTGAGAAGCCGATCCTACCTTCGTTATGACTCGCAGAAAATGGCCATCTCCTTTGAGTAGTTGGGCTTCCATTTTCCTTGTCGTCTGGGGAGGTTTGAACCAAATCGTATTCAGGAGAGCACGATCTTGAAGTACGGGGAGGTTTGAGCGGAATCATATTCAGGAGAGCACGATCTTGAAGTATGAAGAAGTTCATTTACCCTTTCGTAAAAGAAGGAGCGGAATCATATTCGGGAGAGCACGATCTTGAAGTATGAGGAAGTTCATTTACCCTTTAGTAAAAGAAGGAGCGGAATCATATTCAGGAGAGCACGATCTTGAAGTATGAGGAAGTTCATTTATCCTTTAGTAAAAGAAGGAGCGGAATCATATTCGAGAGAGCACGATCTTGAAGTATGAGGAAGTTCATTTACCCTTTCGTAAAAGAAGGAGCGGAATCATATTCAGGAGAGCACGATCTTGAAGTATGAGGAAGTTCATTTATCCTTTAGTAAAAGAAGGAGCGGAATCATATTCGGGAGAGCACGATCTTAAAGTATGAGGAAGTTCATTTACCCTTTAGTAAAAGAAGGAGCGAAATCATATTCAGGAGAGCACGATCTTGAAGTATGAAGAAGTTCATTTACCCTTTAGTAAAAGAAGGAGCGGAATCATATTCAGGAGAGCACGATCTTGAAGTATGAAGAAGTTCATTTACCCTTTAGTAAAAGAGGGAGCGGAATCATATTCAAGAGAGCACGATCTTGAAGTATGAAGAAGAACATTTACCCTTTAGTAAAAGAAGGAGCGGAATCATATTCAGGAGATCACGATCTTGAAGTATGAAGAAGTTCATTTATCCTTTAGTAAAAGAAGAATCAGAATCGTACTCCAGGCGCCGACCTTAAATATGAGAAAATTTATATATCAGATAAGCAACAGCCTCTTTATTTGAGTGCTTATCCATTTTGGCATGTAGGTCCTTTCCAACGATAAGTAATAGTTCTCCCTCGAGAGGCTTATCAGGGCATTTCCCATTAAAGTCCATTTATTTTGGCATACAGCCGGTTTTTACCCTGTATATTTGATACGAATTTCCGAAAAGTCCGTCCGATCTTACCACGAAGGATGGTTTATAGAAGCTTGGATGTTATTCTTTGCTCAATGCTCCAGCGTTCTGTAATTAATCTTGCAACCGTGTGGATCCAGTTATTATTAGACATTCCCAAGTGGAGGTTATCTCGTAGGTGCCATCTCCATTTAAGGATCTTATTCTTAAAGTCCATTTATTTTGGCATACAGCCGGTTTTTACCCTGTATATTTGCTACGGATTCCCGAAAAGTCCGTTTGACCGTGTCACGAGAGATAGTTTACAGAAGCTTGAATGTTATTCTTTGCTCAATGCTCCAGCATTCTGTAATCGATCTTGCAGTCGTACATGATCCATGTTTTACTTTTAGATTCCCTAGTGGAGGCCGTCTCATAGGTACCATCTCCATTTGAGAATCTCGTTCCTTTTCTAAAAAAGACAATTGGTCGTGTTCGCACCAGTTGACCATCATTTTTAGAATTCCCCAGTGTTGTACTGTGTCCCAGCGCGTCGTTTTCCCCAGTGTGTTCTTCTCGTAACGTCTGTCCCTGTGTCGTCATATTCGTTAACATTTTCGCATTCATCATTCCAGCATACGCATCACATCATATTCATGGCACCGTCTACATTAGCTTGTTCTCGCTTGGTCCATAGCATTGCATATCGCCACATATAAGGGCAAAATTTTTGGTTATCTATATTTAAATCCCTCCACCATGATCCCTCGAGTCTCCGCCACTCAAATCATCCGGTGTAGCTATTTAAATAGGGGCAACTGTAATACCCCAAATTTTACCCTTACATTTAGTCAGTCATGGCGCATAACATTTCATTTTTGCATCCATTAATCACTAACCAATCATTGAGCGCGATTTGTTTTGCAGGAATTAATCCTAGGGGCGTTTTGGTCATTTTGAAGCATAATTCGTAATTTTGGGCCCAATGAGGTTTTATTCCTGAGTCATTTATTTACGTGGGTTGATTATGTTAATATATCAATTTGGTTTGGTTCAAGGCGATGCGAGAATCTGATCCGTGGAACATGGTTTTAACAAGAATTCATTCTTCTATCTTCCAGTTCGTTTTAAAGGGAAAACAGTGAAAACTTCGACTGATTAATGGAACTCATTCATGTCGAAGGTATTAAGCTTGTTATGCAAGATTGGATCGAATTAATTTCAACCTTTATTCAGGGATATTTGACTGGTGAGGTTTAGTCGGAGGTTGAGGTGTTTGCAGCAAATTAAATCATGGAAAAGAAATTGAAAAGTGATTTTAATAGAATGTGTGAATTTTATTCATAATATTCTATTATTATTACAATTTGTAAAGAGAAAGTGAATTGGGATAGCACATTGGAAGTTTATTCATAATATCTTTATCATAATTTACAAAGTGGAAATAATTTGGATAAAAAAATATTATTGAATTTATTCATAATACTTTTTATTACAAGTTACAGAAGAGAAATAAAAATGGCATTCCCTAAAGAATCCTAAGTGTTCTTCATGATGCTCCCTCGATCTTCTCCGCAAATCTCCGATTAACCTGCACAAAAGGAAACAAAACAAAACAGAAGCAGGAAAGGGTTAGAAGTGTTTTCGACACTCTCAGAACAACGTCATCATCGAGTGCCGGGAGTGGCACAACCGAAGCTGCGTCCTACCCCCGTTACCGATCCGCGCCGTTGGCGTTAGATCAGGTAACATTTGTTCTTATCATGCGGGACAACCGAGAGATAAAAGAGATAAAAGAAGCGGGACTGATTCGCTTTTGCCGCAATTGGATTTCCAAACTGATACGAAGGTAAATTTGGACTCAGACCCGGATGCCGGCAGGTCTGAATCACTTGGTGTTCAAAGTTTTTCCAATACCTGAAATTCCACAACAGCATCAGTACAAAATTGATAACAGAACTCAAAGCCAAAACAGTTCATAAGCTGCATAAACAAAACAGCCACAGGTGATTGGAAATTCAAACTGAAGCTCAACCGAACAATCCATGAAACCAGTGCATTCACAGCATCTGCCAAAAAGAATCAAACAGTATCAGAAGTTGGCATAACAAAGGATACTCCAAAACTGCATTGACTCTGAACCACCTAGGTGAGTTCATGAAGGTCAAATCCCAAATATGAACAGAAAGTAAAAGCTGCTGCTAATCCTTATCAGAAAAAACAGGGTAGAAACCAACTGGATCACAAACTGCTACCAAGAGGCAGGCGAAACCATCATACCAGAAAAGTGAGGTAGATTCATAATCATGCTCGCGCGTCAATTTAAACATAAGCCTCAACCAAATGTGGTGATATTGGAAAATCAAAATGCGAGGCCGAGGCTCAGTCGAAACATCATTGCCCCAAACTCGCAGCCACTATCAAGTAAATGTCTCGAGGCAACATTAAGCGAAATCCGGATTCACAATTGGACACGATTGCCCAAATCCAAAACTGGTTCAGAAAATTGCAGCACCTGAAAATCAGAGAACCAAGCCCGTTAAAATCAGAAGTAACACCAGAAGGTTCAGACCAATGGTCATCATCACCATGTGACCATCCTCGGCAGCGTTTGACTCGACCAAAGCCGTAGTACCAGCTCTCTCTGAAAGAAGAAGAGGAAAAGTTAATCCAAACTGCATCAGGAAAAGAATCCATATCAGCAAAAAAACCAATATCCAGATTGTATTAGGAAAAGATCAATCCGTATCAGCTGGAAATCAGGAATCCGAATCTTATCAGAAAAATGAAAACAGAATCAGTATCGGAATAAATCCAAACTGTATCAGAATGAATCCAATCAGCATCTGAAAAGCAAACCAAATCCATGACATAATCAATCATAACCGTATCCATGGATATCCAACATTGAATTCGTATCCAACCTGAAGGTGCAAAGCAAACCTTATCAGAAAAAAATAACAGAAAGCGATTTTGATATGAGAATTGATATCAATTCCAAATCCATATCGGGGAAAATTAAATCGGTATCAGGTGAATCAAAACGAGTCAAAGCACCAAGTTCATAAATCACATCAGAAAATCCGCAGAGGCAAATCCAACCATATCAGAATCAATCCATATCAGAAGAATCAGAATCAAATCAAATCATCATTAACTCAAAATCCATCTGCAAAAATAACGTAAAATCAACGCAAATCCAAGTCCCAAAAGAGAGTCAAAAGAGGGTTATAAAAGGGAACAATCTCACCATGGTGAAACCCTAACGGACAAATCGCAAGCAAAACCCTAGGCAGCGCGAACGAGAGGAAACGGCCGAGACTCAAAGGAAACGAAGTCCTCATCATCGTCTTTGTAAGAAACGGCGAACAACAATCACAAAGCAAAACCCTAGCGGCCACGATATCGAAGGAGGAAGAGATTCGCTCAAAGTCGTCTCAAACAGCCGCCGGCGCCGTTTCATTCTACGACGAGCAAACCATTCCCGAGGCTCAGTTTCTCACATCATCGCCTCTAAGAAGATCACCATCATCGCTTCGGAAGCCACTCGTAAGATAAAATGTAAGCACGCCGTATTCCTCACGGTTATGTTTTTTTTCTTTTTCAGGGAATGACGGGAGAGAGAGCCATCGAAGATGAGGGAATCGCAGCAAAACGAAGAGAGGGTCGAGAGAGAGGAAGAGGAAATGAAGAACGGCGCCGCGAGAATGTTAGGGTTTTGAAACCCTAAATGTTCTCTGGGGTTATGCTTTACCATCCGGGTTGGGTCCGGAAGTGATTACCGGCCCAACCCCTTTTATTTTTGTTCTTTTTTAAAATTTGTTTTTAAAACCTTTTTCCTTTTTTATATATTTAGTTAATGTAAGTTTTATTAAAAAAATTAAGTATTAAATTTATTTTTTGCCATATAATAAAATTAGAAAAAACTTTTTTTATATATAATAAAATTAAAAACCTTTTTTTAAAAACAAATAGCTTAAAATCCTTTTTTTTATATGATAAAATTAAAAACCTTTTTCCAAATAAATAACTTGAAAATCATTTTAAAATATGTAAATTAAAACTTTTTTTAGATATTTTTAAAATTAACATTACTCTTTCTTTTATAAATTTAATTAACACCTTTTCTTTAAAAACAACAAAAACCTTCAATATTGCATTCTTGACCAATTACCGTCTGACTTTGCCCATTAACGCGTGTGTTCATTTTGCAGCTTATTACATTGTGTTTTATTTAAAGTTCATCATTTTTGTAACTCCTCCTCTCATGTAACCTCGCGAACCCTAACAATCGCGCTTTAATTACTGCCTTTAAATTTCTGCTTGCATGGTTAAATTAGGACATTATTCTCTGTTTGCATAGTTCAATTATTTCACACATTTATCAATTATTCTGTCACATTACACACATCCGAAGGTTAGGTCTAGCTTTTGGTCGCCGCGCCAATAGTCCTCAACTTCAAACCCCTACAAATTACAAACCCTAATTTGCACAAATGCCTCGCCGCAGGCAAAAATTACAAAACTATCTCTAGCACTAGGTCAAAGAGCCGCCGCGCTCATTTTAGGGTTTCCCGCCGCGGAATCCCTAACCTAATTTAACCCTAATTATAACTTAACAATTCAACGTAGAGATTTGGGAGTTTCTACACTCCACGTAAGCGTGTCCCTAAGATGCATTTATTCCCCTTGAGACCTTGACCACAGTCAAGAAGTCTCTAACCTCCCTTTTGAGGGGAACTACGATTACTCTGATTCCACTCCCGTAAGGATACGTAGGCACAAGATGCGATGTCTTGCCGAGTAAACTTAGAATTAACCCCTTAGGTCTCTTTTCTCACTTTTAATCCCTTTGTACATATACCTTAAGCAAATGAATAAAGCAAATAGTAAACATCTGAACAAAAGGTTCCCGTAGAGTACTACGGAAGTTTAGGGTGCTAATACCTTCCCTAAATTTAACCAACCCCCGAACCCTAGATCTTTCCCCGCATTGTGTTTACGATGCAAAATAGGTTTTCCCTCTTTTGACCTTTTCCTTCGGATAAATCAAAGAGCGGTTGTGAACTGAATTGTGATTCAAACTCATTAATAGTTTGTGATCCTATTTCCACCGCAACAGATGTCATAAATGCCAGATTTATGCTGATAAAGTTCATGTGCCGCCGTGCCCGTTAAATGTCATTTCCTCCCCGTGGCCGTTCTCCATGTGGGGCATCGACATGATAGGCAAGATCGAGCCCACTGCATCTAACGGTTATCGCTTCATTCTAGTAGCTATCGACTACTTCACCAAGTGGGTGGAGGTAGCCTCATACGCTAACGTGACCAAGCAGGTGGTGGCTAAATTCATAAAGAGGGATATCATCTGTCGTTACGGAATTCCCGAGCGGATCATTACTGATAATGGTTCGAATTTGAATAAAAAGATGATGAAGGAGCTGTGCTAGAGTTTCAAGATTGAACACTGCAACTCATCTCCTTACCGGACGAAGATGAATGGCACCGTTGAAGCGGCCAAGAAGAACATTAAGAAGATTGTTCAGAAGATGGTTGTGACCTACAAGGATTGGCACGAGATGTTGCCATTCGCACTGCACGGTTATCGTACGACGGTACGTACGTCATTTGGGGCAACTCCTTTCTCCTTAGTGTACGGTATGGAAGCTGTCCTACCGTTAGAAGTGGAGATCCCTTCTTTGCGAGTTTTGGTTGACGTGAAACTCAACGAGGCAGAATGGATTAAGAACCGACTAAACCAACTCAGCCTGATGGACGAGAAGAGATTAACATCGATTGCGTATGGTCGTCTGTACCAAAGCCGAATGAAAAAAGCTTATGATAAGAAGATGCGTCCTAGAAGCTTTCAGACGGGTGATCTCGTCCTGAAGAAGACTCTTCCTCCACACTCCGATCACCGGGGCAAGTGGACTCCCAATTACGAAGGTCCGTACATCGTCAGCAAAGTCTTCTCGGGAGAAGCTTTGTTGTTATCCATGATGGATGGCGAAGATTTTTCATCCCCGGTGAATGCGAACGCAGTTAAAAAATACTTTGCTTAAAAACGACCCGCTGGAAAGAAAAAGAGTATCCAGGCAAAAAAGGGGCATCCCGGCGAACCATAAAAAAGGAAAAAGGTTCGGGCAAAAATTAGGGATATAAAGAAAAGAATGTACACCCGCAAAGTCAAAAACCCGGATGGGCGATTTTGGCAAAAAAGGGTATCCCGGTGAATCAAAAACCCGGAAGGGCGATTCAGGCAAAAGTTAGGGATTTGAAAAAGCAACTGACTGCGTTCCGCGTGTGGACTTTCATTGTTTAGTGGTTCGGAAGACCTGAGGGTCGTTTATCTGAATCAATCTCTTCTGAAGCTGAAGCGTCGGAGAGGTATCGAAGTCGAGTGGGTCATAGAGGGATCAACTCATGGTGTTCGTCTACGCCTCGTTGCCGACATTTGTATATACTGGTGTATATTTATGTTTTATTTTTGCACGGCTTCCTCATTCCAGGAGCTTTCCTCTGTTGTAAAACATTTTTGCCCATTCAGGGGTTCGTTATCAATAAAATGTATACTATTCAGCAATTCTGTTTGTTTGTTTAGCATTTATCTGTTTTGTTTGCGAAAAAGAACGCCGATGTTTTTGACAAAATGCGCATACATAAACTTACTGGCCTAGGCCACTGATTGTTGAAACAATGAATTACTTAAACATTGTCACAAGATGATAACCTTGATGGGTCCCGTTGAGAAGGGTGTCTTGTCTGTTTGTTTGTGTTGTTGCAGGTATAGCATATTCCAGGCAGTACGCTGCATGCGTCCACAAGCAGGATGATTCCTTCTTCTCCAGCGAAGTTCAGCAGCCTCTCCCCACAGAGTCTGAACGTGAGATCGTAAGCATTGATATGTTTCCCCAGGCAGAGAAGATTCTCTCCCCAGTCAGATGTATCCTGAAGGAACGGCATCTCCCCAGCTGAGTCATACACTGAAGTGTGCAACACTCGATAGTCCAAGACTGAAGTCTCCAGCGGAATCGAGATTCCCCACAGAGTCGTACTCTCCCTAGCAAGCAGGATGATTTCGTCTTCCCCAGCCGAGTTTGCAGTTCCCCAAGAGAGCCGATTCCTTGGAAGCAGTTCGGGCCATGATTGGTTTTCCCCAGTAGAGTATTGAATAGCTGATGTTGTATTCCCCCACCAGAGTGGTTCTTTCTCCTTGACAGGAGGACTCTCCCTTCAACATTTATTTTGCTGACGAGATCGCAGCATTTTGCATGATTGCATAGCATTTATCATAAACGCGTAGCATTTCCACCGTGTGGAGCATTGCGCCGTTGTCAAAACATATGCATACGAAACATGAGCTAGGTCGTTACCGTTCTTGTTTTGCAGGTGTTCCTCCGCAAGGCCGCTTGCTCAAGATGATTCTTGAATTCCCCAGCAAATTCATTTGCCCAAGATGATTCTTGAAATCTCCAGCGAGCACGCTCGTTTAAGATGATTCTTAAAATCCCTAGTGAAGTCGCTAGAGTTGGTTGCTCAAGTTGACGCTTAGAGTCCCCGGCAGAGTGAGTGCTCGGGATGATTCCTGAAATCTCCAGTAGAGTTATGGGTTCAGGATGATTCTTGAAGTCCCCTCAAAGTTATTTGTTCAAGATGATTCTTGATTCCCTCAACAGAGTTGGCTCACCCAGAATGATTCCCGGATCCCCGAAGCAGAGTTACTTGATAGTTCTCCAGAATCCCCAGCGGAGATGTGTCATCCCCGGCAGGTTTCTGAACAGCGAAGTTGAAACTTCCCTTGAAGACTTGATGATTGAAGTCCAACCGTATTGACGAAGCAATTCTCTTAGCTGATGCGGAGTGCCTGATGACAGAAGTTTGAATATCCCCAATTGGTTCATGATTGACTGAGAATTCTATTCCCGACTTATTGATGAAGTCCGGCTGATGCCCGAAAATTTCTTTGAATGCCCGATGGCGTGGTTAAATTGGTTGTTGACCTGATAAGTCCCGAAGAATCCTGATGCCTGACGGCATGATCAACCGTGTATCACCGGTTACCGTGTAACCAATTCCCCAGCTAGTTGCCGTGCAGCTAATATTTCAGTTTCCGAAGATTTGTTCCCATCAGAGTACCGTGTACTTGGGCAGTTGGCAAATTTCCGGGTTTGTTGGTATTCAACCGTCTCGCACCTGGATTAGTTGAGAGTCGTTCGCTGCTCACCCAGTCAGGTTCAAGCCGTTTGAATAGGGGCAGCTGTTGCACCCCAAAATTTTCCCAACATTTCTTTACCTACCTTATGGTTCATTTCATTCACATTAGCATTATCATTTGCATTTCATTGACATGTATGCAGGAGATCAAGAGGTATGATTACCAATCAAGGATTATGCAAGACTATGAAGCTAGCTAAGAAGGTTATTCAAGTGCTCAAGGGTTGATATCCATGTCAGAGAAGTCAAAAGAGCCTCAGAAAGAGTGGTTGAAACCAAGTATGTAGGTCTCCTAACTTGAGAGTTGTGGTAAGTCATCAGATGATTCTGAGGCCAAGAAGATGGACTTGAGGTCTTGAGAGAGCTCATGATAAATGTTGAAGATCACTTTGAAGCCTAGACAGGTCATTGTGCAAGATTAAGAAGACTCAGCCATGATTGGTGTAATTAGGGTTTAACTGGGTCAACCCTAGGTCAACTGATGATTTGGGCAAGGGTGAGACCTAATTCAAGAGCCATGTGACCATGGATTGATGAATTGAGATTCTATAAGGATGATTCCAAGGTCAACTCATCATGATTGAAGAGTTTGAGAAGTTTCAAGCTAGGGTTTCTAAGGCTTGACAGTGTAAAATCCCCTAGTTTGACCCCTATCTTCAAGGCAGTTTATCTCAAGATGTGATTGTCATCTCATCTTGCCCCCAACATGAATGTTGTAGATCTTGCTCTTATCTTTAATTTGAGTACTATAAGTCCTTAATAGGATTTGTGGAACTCAAGTTATGACTTTGACAAGTTACAGGTCATCTGAGGTATGTGAATTTAGGGGCTTGAAAGTTACCCAACTTGCATCAAACTGTTACCCAACTTACAAGATCCCGTCACCAGATTTATGACTTCTTCTTGATATGATTGTTATGGTCGATCCTAGTATTCTTGAAGTCTTCAGAAGAGATTATGGGAGGATTCTGAGTTTCATTCGTAATGTCACAAATTATGAGTATAGATCCATTCACACCCTGTTGCAGATATATGACCCACCTCTGCGTTGTTTCACCTTTCTAGACTATTTGTTGGTTCCCACTTTAGAGGAGTTTACTCATATCTTAGGAATCCCTGTCCAGGATGGAGCACCCTTCTTTTATTATGAGGAAAGCTCATATTTTGACAAGCTTGCTGCTGCTCTTTATTTGAGCAAGTCTGTGTTAGTGGATAACATTGTCAGCAAAGGTGGAGTCTCTGGATATACCTTAGCCTTCTTGGTGGGGAAAGCTCAGAAATATGCTAGTGAGGGTTGTTGGTTTGTTTTCGGTGCCATATTGGGATTGTGTGTTTATGGTATTGTGTCGTTTCCCAATGTGCCGGACTTTGTAGATATGAGTGATGTTTGTCTCTTCGTATCAAAGAATATTATGCCAATGCTCTTAAGAGATCTATACAATTATGTGCATTACAAGAACGAAAAGAGAAAAGATAGTTTCTTGTTGTGCGCCGCTTTTCCACAAGTGGTTTATGGATCATCTTCCTTGTTCTAAAGCCTTCGTTGATTCTAAGAATTCCTCGAAATGGTTAAAAAGATTGATGGGTTTAACTGCCAAAGATATTGTCTGGTTTAACCGAGACCTGCTTGGCAAGGAGATCATTGTTAGTTATGGTAGCTTCCCTAATGTACCTTTGATGGGGAGGAAAGGGGGAATTAACTACAACTCTTCTCTCGCCGTCAGACAATTTGGATATGCTTTAAGTTTGAAATCTTGATGTGTTTTCTTGATGTTGGAGGTATTTTAAATGGAAACAAACAGTATATTCTTGATCCATTATAGTTCCTCTTCATTTTTATATAAGATGTTAGTTGTTTTGAGGGATTTTATAGACGAATTCAGCGTGTATAACCGGAGCTAGGGCTCTGGCATCTCATGTGTCATGCTGATGTGTGAAGCGTGGACCTCTTGACCGGCATATGTTTTTTCTTATGTGGCATGACGTGTCTCCACTTGGATTAATCAAACGCTACAATATGTTATTGGTCTTGCTTGTTCTGATTTTGTTCGATCGAGCTTTGCAGTTTTTACTTTTAATACCTTGTCTTTTTGGCCCAAGGCGCACATAGATTGGTATCAGTTCGTTAGAATATTACTGATTCAACCCCTCTTTATATTTTTATTTTTATTTTATTTTAATTCTTATTTCATTCAATTTTATTTTTAGTTGTTAAAGTCATTCAAAAAATCCACAAAAACTCATTTATGATTCTTTAACTTGTTGACATAACCATGATATTGTGCATGTCTTGACCTAGTTTCTTGAAGTTGCTTCTTGGATGATCCAATTGATGCTTGATAACTTTTGTGTTGACTTATTTAAGTTTTTGATCTTCATATTTAAAGGTTCATTGCATGATCACCTTGTCTCATTTACTTCACATGATCATTTGTTTCTCTTTTGGATAGCTTGAGGGATGTTTGCCTAACCTTTTATGCAGGAACTTGGATTTGTTTCTTCTTGAGTTTGTTTGTTGGTTTTTATTTGAATATGATGTGTATTATTTGAACATGTTTCTGACCTTGATGATATATGGTACTTGATCATTTGTGTTTTGTACCTTGCTCGAGCACCTATTTTCTTTTAAGAATGACTTTGATGTACGTGCTTGCTTCTTGATGCATTATTTTGGGATTCAATCCTTGTTGCTTATCTTGTGTATTCATGAGTAAATTTTTAAGTTGGTGTTCATGTTTATATTTCTTCCCTCGCTTGGTTTAATGCCCTAATCTCACATGTTTACTTCTTTTAGGTGTATCTTGTTTGCTTGTTTTGTATGGTAATTGATTGTGTTTGGATGTGATGCATGACAAGACTCTTTGTGCTCTTTCTTTGACCACTGAAATGAGTTGAACATGATATGATGTTGCTAATTCCCTACCAGATTTCTTGTCTCATTTAACTTCATCTCTCTTGGTTTGATGATTGATATTTCTTCTTGTTGGACTTTAAGTCATTTGTATGTGTGTGGGCACTTTGTTTTACCATTTGGTTTTGATTTCAAATTTTCAAATATTTGGGTTTGGTTTTACATGTGAATACATTCTTGTTGCTTTGACATGATGTTTTTGTTTACCTTGTGTGATTGAGATTAATGCTTGCTTAATGCCTTTTGAGTTTGAGCTTCCATGTTTCTTCATAGTGTTGCATCTTCTTTTTCATCTTTCACTCTTCTCTTTCTTTTCTTGAGACTTAATTAAGCCTTGACTTTGTTTTCATTTGTGATTGATTAGTATGGTGTTTACTTGTGCTTGTTCACATGATCCATTAGGATTCCTAGTTCCACTTAATTTCTGATTAAGATGGGAGTAGGAGAGGCATTAAGCTCTCAATCCTTTGCATGATAACAATTAGGATAGTCCCTCTTTGACCTCAACTTTAGGTCCATCATTTGTATGAGAACATTAGGTAGACTTCCATTTTATTCCAATATTAGGACCATTTTGTATAACATTAGGATACAGTTTCCCTTTGTTATTTTCTTTTCACCCTTTGAGTCCTTTCTCTTCTCATCTCAAAAACAATTATAACACACTTAATAAAGACGATGAATATTGTGCACCACGAGCTTTAAGCATATGGGGAATGATGAGTGAGGGGTCTCTCCTTACTTGTCTAGAGTTTTTAGTGTACGTCCCGTCTGAGGGTGATATACGACACATTCGTTCTTATATCATAGTCTCTATTGCAACGTGAATCTCAAACCAATCAATTCACTTCTCTAAAACTCATAAACAAAATTTAAACTTTTTATCCTTCAGAATTTGTCTTTCAAACTCATTTTCAGAAAAGAGTATGTTACGTTTCTGTTCTACCGCAAACAGGCATCGACCCTAACTGCTAGAATGGGAGTTTAACGTCGCTCATAAAAAAACACTTAACCAACCTGTGGTTTAGTTACCCAAACTATGTTTTCTCTAATTTCTCATACCAGATGAAAATACGTAAGCACAAGACGGTGAAGTCTTGGCGAGCACCATTTTCCGTTTTGCACCCATAGTTACCTGAACTCGTTTGCTTTGATTTCTCATACTAGATGAGGATATGTAGGCACAAGACAACGATGTCTTGGCGAGAAACCTTCCTTTCTTTCACCTGTAGTTTTTTAAACTACGTCGACTCTGACTTTCTCATTACACGAGGGAATACGTAGGCCTAGGACAGTGAAGTCCTATCGAGTATCCTTTTTCTTTTCCTTTTCCCGTTTTCGTTTAGCAGTAGCTTTTGGATAACACACCCTTTGATTAGAAAACAAGCATGGATCCCGTTGAGTAAACGGATGTAAGGGGGTGCTAATACCTTCTCCTTACGTAACCGACTCCCGAACCCAAGATTTGGTTGCGATGACCTTGTCTTCTCCTTTCTTTTAGGTTTTCTTCGATCGTTTCCTTTCCCTCCTTTGGGATAAATAATGTTCGGTGGCGACTCTTCTGTTTGTTTCCGCGTATTGTTTTTTCGCGGTTGTGACATCTGGAGACTCTACTGAGGACTCTGGTTTCCTATGCGATTCAATCCTTGCGCTTGCATGTTGTTTCATTGGGTGCTTATTTTTTGTGCATATGTATGTTGTATCTGTTGTACATTTAATCTTGTATATTATTGCATTTTCATTTTACTGTTGCATATGATTATTGTTATCCTATTATGCTGTTGTTGTTGTGCTGTTGGGTGGGTCATTCCATGAGAGATAACCTACTACCCATGCTTGAGTACGCGCATAGGATTAGAGTGGAGAGTAGTGGGGACTTGCGTGGCGTTTGGCTACGTAAAGTTCGCACGAAATTCACATCCAGAAAAGGGTTTCTTTGGAGATGCTCTATCTTATACGTTTGGTGCATATGATAGGGTGTTGACCTAGAGAGCTTATGACTTTGGAGACCGTTCATTGGGAAGTTAGTTGAGACCTCCTCGATTGATGATAATACCAAACTAAAAATGGTGAACGTATCATTGTTTATTGACCTGAGAGTCTATGATACTGATAACCTATTATAATTTCCATGTCGTCCAAGACTAGAACCTACATGTGAGAAGGGATGGGTTTTTGTAGAAAACCTTGACTTTCAACCAACCCGATTTTCTAGTTTTCTCGTAAGTGCAGACCTTTGATCTTGGGTATTCTTGTTTTTTATCACCTCATTGTTCTGGTTTTCTGGGTCTCTTATTAGAGCAGAGTTATGGTTCTACTCAGTCAACAACACAAAAACATATCTTGAGCATTTGATACCTTGATCCCTTGTTGTATTTACATAATCATTATGCATCTTAACATTGCATGTTTATGTACTTTCAGGTTCTTGTCTCGCCTTTGATTTTGGTTATCTGGTTTTTATAGAGATGAAGGTTGACAGAAAGAGGATCATTGTATACAAGATCCCGTCACCAGAGTTATGACTTCTTCTTGATCTGATTGTTATGGTCGATCCTAGTATTCTTGAAGTCTTCAGAAGAGATTATGGG
Source organism: Lathyrus sativus (assembly GCA_963859935.3). Lineage (NCBI taxonomy): Eukaryota > Viridiplantae > Streptophyta > Magnoliopsida > Fabales > Fabaceae > Lathyrus > Lathyrus sativus. The sequence goes on along the minus strand of OZ012735.1, from coordinate 558,362,895 downwards.
AGGATTCTGAGTTTCATTCGTAATGTCACAGATTATGAGTATAGATCCATTCACACCCTGTTGCAGATATATGACCCACCTCTGCGTTGTTTCACCTTTCTAGACTATTTGTTGGTTCCCACTTTAGAGGAGTTTACTCATATCTTAGGAATCCCTGTCCAGGATGGAGCACCCTTCTTTTATTATGAGGAAAGCTCATATTTTGACAAGCTTGTTGCTGCTCTTTATTTGAGCAAGTCTGTGTTAGTGGATAACATTGTCAGCAAAGGTGGAGTCTCTGGATATACCTTAGCCTTCTTGGTGGGGAAAGCTCAGAAATATGCTAGTGAGGGTTGTTGGGTTGTTTTCAGTGCCATATTGGGATTGTGTGTTTAGGGTATTGTGTCGTTTCCCAATGTGCCGGACTTTGTAGATATGAGTGATGTTTGTCTCTTCGTATCAAAGAATCTTATGCCAATGCTCTTAAGAGATCTATACCATTATGTGCATTACAAGAACGAAAAGAGAAAAGATAGTTTCTTGTTGTGCGCCGCTTTTCCACAAGTGGTTTATGGATCATCTTCCTTGTTTTAGAGCCTTCGTTGATTCTAAAAATTCCTCGAAATGGTTAAAAAGATTGATGGGTTTAACTGCCAAAGATATTGTCTAGTTTAACCGAGACCTGCTTGGCAAGGAGATCATTGTTAGTTATGGTAGCTTCCCTAATGTACCTTTGATGGGGAGGAAAGGGGAATTAACTACAACTCTTCTCTCGCCGTCAGACAATTTGGATATGCTTTGAGGGGACCACCAATGGATGAAGATGTTCAAGAATCTTTGTACTTCACCGGAATAGCTGACCTTGATATTCTGAAGAGAGTTGTTGATACATGGGGTAAAATCCATAAAAAGGGAAAGCTTTCCTTGGGTAAAGGTGATTGTAGGGATTACGATCCTTATGTGGAATGGATCTAGAAAAGGGTTGAAGAAGTACTATTTCTTTTCTCTGTTGAAGAACCTTTGTATCCTTTGGTAATTGAGCAACCTACAACGATATATATCCTGAAGTACAACAAGCTTCGGGAAGAGAAGGAAGAACTGCGCAAAGAGAATGAGAAGTTGAAAAAGGAAATCAGTCAGCTAAAGCATGATCGGAGTGAAGTTGTCTACTTAGCCAAGGTGAAGACAGAAACATTGACCAAGAAGAAGAAAGAGTTGTCTGATGACATCAGAATGACAGAGCGAGTTGGCCAAGATCTGAAGAGCACTAACATCCTCTTGAAGCATAGGAAGAAGAATTTGGACAAAGCTTATATGGAGATATCCAAATTCAATGATCAGTGGAATGTTATAGTAACAACCAACAAGAACTGGGAAGACGAGCTTCGCAATCAAATTGATAAATGAAAGGCGCAGCTCAAGGTCAAAGAGAGAGAAGTTGTGGTAGAGTCATCCCACAGATACACAAATGAGTAGAAACTCCAAGAGACCTTATCATCTTTTGAAGAGCTCAAGACTCGGGCAGAATTGAAGAAGCCTAGGCTTGAAGATGTCTTTGGTGATGATGTGTGGGAAGAGTATTTCCAGTGTTTGGGAGATGTCATACGCATAAGAGACGTCCTCATCCAGGAATTGATTGCAAGACTAGAGCATCCAGAAACGAAGAGGCTGCTCAAGGAAGCTCAGACTTGGCGCAAGGAGCACATTGGTTGGGGAGGGTTATCTTCAGTTAATGATATGTCTCAATAGCTCATTCCTTTCTTATATCTGATCATCACCAGACTTGTTGGTTGATATCATTGGCTTTTGTATTTAGTTATCTTTCTTATATGTGGATTGTATGTATTGACTTAGTATCCTCATTTTGTTTATGAGCAGAGCTTTTGATTTTCTGTCTATTTCTACTGTTCGTTTATTTGTGAAACTGGAATCAAATGGGTGATCTCCATGAAGTATATAAACATGTTTCCATTTTGCATTAGCATACTCATTTGCATGGCAGGTGTTCTGGTTTTATTCTTATCTCTTCTTGGCTTTCTCTCATCAGCGGGATTGTGGAGTCCGACTTTCACAAATATTCAACTCGAGGAAATCAACAGAAAGTCATGGATCAAGTACAAGCAGAACCTCAAGAAGTCAGGACTCGTATGATGCAATTTATGGAACTGATGCAAAATGTAGCTCAAGGAAAGGAACAACTGAGAACTCTGGTTCAACCTCTAATTGCACAAGTTGATGAAACTGGTATTCTACATGGTGGAATTGGTTTTGTACCTCCTCTTGGGAGTAATGCTGGTCCTCAAGGTGATAATGGGCCTACTATTGTTGTACCTCCGGGCGGAGGCGTTGGTGGTAGTGCTCAGGGAAATGGTGCTGGTGGAGGAGGTGTGTATGCCTTGCATGGTAATACTGGTGTTGCACCCCAAAATTTGCCCAACATTTCTTTACCTAGCTTATGGTTCATTTCATTCACATTAGCATTATCATTTGCATTTTATTGACATGTATGCAGGAGATCAAGAGGTATGATTACCAATCAAGGATTATGCAAGACTATGAAGCTAGCTAAGAAGGTTATTCAAGTGCTCAAGGGTTGATATCCTTGTCAGAGAAGTCAAAAGAGCCTCAGAAAGAGTGGTTGAAACCAAGTGTGTAGGTCTCCTAACTTGAGAGTTGTGGGAAGTCATCAGATGATTCTGAGGCCATGAAGATGGACTTGAGGTCTTGAGAGAGCTCATGAGAAATGTTGAAGATCACTTTGAAGCCTAGACAGGTCATTATGCAAGATTAAGAAGACTCAGCCACGATTGGTGTAATTAGGGTTTGACTGGGTCAACCCTAGGTCAACTGATGATTTGGGCAAGGGTGAGACCTAATTCAAGATCCATGTGACCATGGATTGATGCATTGATATGCTATAAGGATGATTCCAAGGTCAACTCATCATGATTGAAGAGTTTGAGAAGTTTCAAGCTAGGGTTTCTAAGGCTTGACAGTGTAAAATCCCCTAGTTTGACCCCTATCTTCAAGGCAGTTTAGCTCAAGATGTGATTGTCATCTCATCTTGCCCCCAACATGAATGTTGTAGAGCTTGCTCTTAGATTTAATTTGAGTACTATAAGTCCTTGATAGGATTTGTGGAACTCAAGTTATGACTTTGACAAGTTACAGGTCATCTGAGGTATGTGAATTTGGGGGCTTGAAAGTTACCCAACTTGCATCAAACTGTTGCCCAAGAAGGATGATTCCTATGGACTTTTGGTTAACATGAATGTTTTTCCTTATCCTCTTAGATTTCTAGAGAGTACTAGAAGTCCTTGATAGGCTTTGTAGAACTCATGTTATGTCTTTGACAAGTCAAGGGCATTTTGGTCATTTGGAGATTACAGGTCATTTCAAGCATAAGGCCATAACTCCTATTTCCAAGCTTCAAATGGAAAAATGTTCAACATCAAACTTGTTCAAAATGATGTTTTAAGGCTAGTAAGGAGGTCATGAGATGTTGGAAATGCTTGTAGCTCAAAGTTTCAAAAATGACCTAAAATAAGGGTATAAGTTAAATGAACCAAAGTTGGAAATTGATATTTTCAACCTACACATCCAAACCATGGCATGTAATATATCATTTTGACTCTAGAAAACATTTTAAGAACATTGGTTTAGCCACATTTTTGATTTGAGGTCTAATTTGTGGACTTGCTTTGAAAAGTGATTACTTACATCATAAGTAACATGTGCAAAACCTAGAATCAAGGCATGAGCAAGGCCCTTTGCAAGCTAAACACTTTCAAAATGTCACTAGGGGAGAAATTGGAAGTGAATGAGATTGGTTTCAAGCTGATTGCAGGGTTATGCATATCATGGCATATGGTTGAAAATCTCATGACATGAGAGATTGAAACTCTCATTAGAAGGATCTAGAGGGTTCTAGATCATCCACAGATGTTCTACATATTGAGTAGAGATGATCCAATGCAAGGGTTGGTGATGATTGAAGGAGAGAGCATAGATTGAGATTGAGATTTCTTGGCTTGCAACTGAATTCGGTTTCACCAATTTCTTCACTTTCCATCCATTTTCTTGATTGCAACTTCTTCCATGGATGCTAGGGATTGAATCCAGAACATAATCCAAGAGAATTCGTGGCTGAATCGTGTATGAGCAATTGAATTTTTCCACCTGCAACTCACCATCGGGTTTCAAGATTCAGGAGCTTTCAACCAGTTCTATTGCATACAGAAGCAAGGAAAGGATCCATTGATCGTGTCTGGAAGGTTGGAGAGCTTGATTTGAAGGTTCAGTGCATCTGTTCATCCAAGATTTTCAGGTTAGTAACTTTCTTCCTCCAGCATGAATTAGGTAGAATCAAGATGAATTAGGGTGTTAGATGCATTGTAGAACGGTGTAGGAATGATTTCAGACCATTAATTTGAGAATTAGAGACAAAATAAGTGCATTACCATTTTCGGTTGAGATTTGGTTATGGCGAATCTTGAGGTTTCAGAGAGAATAGAGGGCATGAATGAATTCGTGAGGGAATTTGGGACAAGTTTCATGTATAGACCATTTGCAATGGAGGATCCTAGAGAGAGTTAGGGTTGGGGACGATGACCGGAGCACCACCGATGGTGGCCGGAGCTGCGCGCGAAGTTCAGACATTCAAAAGGTTGAAGATGACACTAGAGCCATTGGATGGGGGTTGGACTTTGACTGAAGGCATGATCCGACGGCCACGTATTGATTTCAATTTGTGAAGGAGTTCTGATTATGTAACATTGCGTTTCATTTAATCAGTGGTTTTGGGCTTAGTGAATTGGCTGATATTCACACCCCCCTAAAGGCCCAATCCATTATTTGAACTGATTCTGGTTACTATCCACACCGTGCATTTATCTTTTTACTTGGATTTTCTTTATTTTTTTCATTTTTGTTCATGGTTCTTGAAAAATCATATAAAATTGAAAATTAATCCAATTAATCCCATTCTTTTTGCATTATACTCATGATTGAGTCTAGTATTTTTTTAGACAAAAAAATATTTTTATTTCATGCATTTTCTGATTTTAGGGGAATTTTACATTTTAATTCATATTAAAATGGTTATGTTTGATACCTAATTTTGTGGAATTTTGTGTGATCATGTGGTGATGATTTTGATCCTAATTTTTTGTGTGTAATTAGTTTAGACATGCATGCTCCCTATAGAATTTTCTCACATTTTTGTGATGAACATAGGTGGTAGTTTAGGTTGAAACCTTTAGAAGATACATCTTTAGGGTTTATGATTGATACCTTATGGTTTAGATTTTAATTTTAGGACTTAATAGATTATTTAGTCCCTGGTTTTTGTATGAGGCATTCTTAATTGAATTAGGATCTCTTAGGAATTTTTGTAGAAATTTATAGGATAGTTTCCTATTTTTGGTTAATTTTAGTTTAGGTGCTAGTTTTAGATGATTCTAAGGCACTAACTCAACTAAATTAACTTCTTTAGCTCCCTTAGATTAGGGTTTTGCTTTGTTTGCCTTTGGTTGAGATTGAAGACAAGTTGAAGACAAGGTGAGGATGCTTGAAGTTTCTTGAAGTTTCTTGGAGCTAGGAGTTGTTTTTGCCTGAAGGTGTCTGATGAAGATGTAGGAGGTAGGAGCTATAGGGAGAGCCTTATAATTAGATGACTTCTTTCACAAATATGGAAAGCATCTTGTGCTTCCATTCCTCCCAATGACTAAAAGTCCTTCTAAGATATTCACATCCCTCCTTTGGAGGGATGAGTGGATTTATCTGGGAAGTAGAACTTTGAGGGAACCAGTCTCTCATAATGATGAACCCTTACAGGCTTCCTTTGGTTGTCAGTAAGCTGTTTATCATTTCCACTCATTCTGTTAAATCAATTGTCTTCTGGTTTGAGTATCTTGAAAGATGTTGAACTTGAGTTTGAAGATGAGGACTTCATTGAAGAGTGTGGAAGAGGATGAGTCCTTGAGCATTGCCATTGTAGCTGAAGCTTGAAGGACAAGAAGAACAAGTTGATACTTGAAGACCCAATGGAGATTAAGTGAAGAGCTGAGGCTTAAAGGATTGAAGGATGAAGTTGACACTTTCATGTGATTGAAGATTACTCTGAGAAGCTGAATCTTGTAGATGAAGAAGACCAAGTTGATACTGGTGAAGCAAAGAGAGCTGAAGCTTGAAGACCAAGTTGATACTTGTGAGGAAGATCCAATGGGAATTGACTGAAGAGCTGAAGCTTGGATAAGAGAGAATAAGTTGATACTTATGTTTGATGGATTGAAACCTTGGATAAGCAAGTTGATACTTGCCAGTGAGGATGATAGCCTTGAAGGGTGGTTGAGGTCTGATGACTGGATTGCTGTCAGAAGAGCTGAAGCTTGGAATTGAAAGAGGGGTTGATCTGCTTTCTTTCTTGTTTGTTTTCTTTGCTGTATTGATGTGCCTTGTTTGTTTTGCTTGATGCATTAGAATAAGTTCATATCTAGACTGACTGTAAGCTAGGAGCATGATTGCACTAGAGGTTGAGTTGCTCCCTCTGCTTGTATTTTTACTGTATGGCTTTGCTTGCGGGTATTCGGTAGAGCCCAGCTCCCTTGCCCATGTGGTTTGTTTTTCTTGATAGCATTTCATTTCTTCTGTATGATTGCAGTTTATGATATCTTGCTTGATAGCGTTTCCTCTGTATGATTACTGTTATTCATATCTGGCTTGAGGTTGAGATGAGCTTGTGGAGGCTGTTGCCCCACACACATTTCCTCCCTCACTTGCATTGCATGCATTTTACAGTTGTTTACTGTATACTGTTAACTGTCTAAGCTGATGCTTTATCTGTTTCTGTTCATCATTGACATGATCCCTTAGGACTCTCACTTCCTTTGATAAGGAAGTGATGATTAGAACTTTAGGTTGAAACCTATGCATGATAACTTCTAGGAGTTCCCTGTTTCAAACTTCAACCATAGGATGAATCCTTGGCATGACAACATTAGGACTTGATAGTCTCCCTTAGTTGAGCCTGTTCTCTTCTCATCTCAAAACAGCTTAAGATACAGTAATCATGAATGATTTCTTTCGTACGTTACGAGCCTTAAGCTATCTGTGAAAGGATTGTTGGAGAGTTTCTTTCCAACAGTATGGATGTTTAGTATGGCACCCTTTGGGTGACATGCGACGCATTCACTCTCAGGTCATAGTCTCTAGTGCGATTGAAATTGCAAACACAATAAAAACAGTTCTTTCGTAAAAGACGGAAAACAAACTTCAAACCTTTTGCCCCGTGGGACCATAAGTCAAAGGAAGCTTTTCTGAAGAAAAGAGTGTCGTTAAACTTCAGCGCCACCGCAAACATGCTTTGTCCCTAACTGCTCGAACTGCTGTTTAACCCTATTCGATAAAACAGATGAATCTGAATCCCCGTAATCCGTAGTATCCCGAACTACGTAAGCTCTGATCTCTCATGCCTGTTGAGAGTACGTAGGCACAATACTGATGTATTGGCGAGCCACCTTCCCCCATGACCCGTAGTTAGTCGAACTACGTTGACTCTGATTTCTCATTCTCTGATGAGAATATGTAGGCATAAAGCGCGACGCTTTGCCGAGTCATTTTCTTTTCCTTTTTAAGCCAGCCTTGATAGGTAGATAGATAAACCAACTCGTCCCGTAAACACAACACGCGTGGATCCCGTCGAGTACGACGGACGTGAGGGGTGCTAATACCTTCCCCTTGCGTAACCAACTCCCGAACCCAGACAACGGTTGCGATGACCTTGTCTTATACCTTTTCGTCAGGTTTTTCCGATCGTTTCCTTTCCCGCTCTGAGGGATAAATAACGAAAGGTGGCGACTCTTCTGTTTTACCGGCAACTTATTTTCGCGGAAGCGACAACTGGTCCTCAATGGGAAGAAGACCATAAAGAAGCCATCTTCTCTATGTGCGATATAGACGCCGGTCTTCCATCAGAAGTCGACAAAAGGTTCAAGTTGATTGAAGATAAGATGAAGGCTTATGAGAATCAAAACTCATTAGGCCTTGACATGTCAGATCTGGGTTTGGTTCCAGGGGTAAGAATCCCTCCAAAGTTTAAAGTGTCGGACTTTGACAAATATAAGGGGACTACCTATACTAAAACTCATATTCGTGCATACTACAGGAAAATGTATGCATATTTTGATGATGAGAAGCTCTTAATGCACTTCTTTCAGGATAGTTTGGCAGAACCATCACTAGAATGGTACATGAGACTGGAGATAACACATGTTAAAAGCTGGAGAGATCTTGTAGAAGCCTTTGTCCGTCATTTCCAATACAATAGTGACATGGGGCCCAACAGGGTGCAATTGTAGAATTTATCTCAAAGGAATAGCGAAAGCTTCAAAGAGTACACCCAGATATGGCGTGAGTTGGCTGCGATGGTTCAACCTCCAATGATGGAAAGGGAACTGATAGATATGTTTATGGCTATGTTGCCTGGGACGTACTATGGGAAGTTGGTCGGATGCATGTCAGCAGGTTTTTCAGATTTAGCGATGGTCGGTGAAAGAGTTGAGAGCGGTATCAAGAATGGCAAAATTCAGAGTGGAAATGGGTCCTCGTCTAGAGGAGTAAAAAAGATGTACACAGAAAACCCGAAGAAGCGAGAGGGGGATTCTAATTTTGTTTCCTCTTATAGAGGTAAAGGCAGAGCACAACCACAATATACTCAGCAAGTTATAATTATGGCCATCCTGGCTGCACCTCAGCAACAAGCTAATGCTCTCTGCCGTTACCCTGACGGGACAAGAATGGAGAATAGATAATTTGAAACCCCATCAATGTCATACTCCCAGTTATTGCAACATTTGCTTCAGCTATAGTTGATTCAAAAGAGGACTCTGGTGCCTCTTACCGGTGCTCCTCCACCCGGATACGATGTGAATGCTAGATGTGAATTCCATTCTAGTGTTCCTGGTCACAACATTGATAATTGTAAAGCCTTTAAGCATAAAGTCTATGATCTTATTGATTCCAAAGCTATCAATTTTACCAACAAGGGTCCCAATGTTAATCAGAATCTCATGCCGAATCATGGAGTAGCCAGAACAAATGCTATTATTGATGGGGAGAGGTTGAATATAATAAATGATGTTGATGAATTGAAGACTTCTTTGAGTTTTATTAAAGACATAGTGCTGAAAACGGATGTGTTCCCAGGTTGTTCTGCTGATTCTCAAGAATGTAAATTGAGACCCGATGGTTATAGTCTTTTGAAAAGTGGTATTCAGAAAATGATCGATGATGGTTATCTATAGTTTGATAGAATTGGTGTTGAAAATGTGGAAGATGCTAATGATAAGGCTAGTGATGATGGAAACGATATCGTTATGATTTCGATGCCTTACAGGACTATTAATATTTCAACACCAGCAAGGCCAGCACATGTAATCATCACTACCCCATGACCAGTGCCGTATGAAAGTACCAAGGCTATCCCATGGAATTATGGGGATAAGGTCTTCTGCAACAGACAAAAACAAGAATTAATTGGTTCATCGAATGTGGGTTCTACTATTGATAATATAGTTGGTGCAGGAGGGATTACCCGTAGTGGAAGGGTCTTTTCTCCACCAGAGGTTAATGTTGACAAGGCTGATAAAGGTAAAGGGAAGGTAGTTGTTGAAGATGTTATACAGTAGCAGGGTGGTGATAGTTATTTTTCTAAAGATGCTGAAGAGTTCATGAGATTAATCTGCAAGAGTGACTATAAAATTGTGGACCACTTGAATCAAACTCCATAAAAAATTTCCATTTATCTTTGTTGTTGTATTTTGAAGCACATCACAATACTCTGTTGAGGATTTTGAATTTAGTCTATGTACCCCAAGAGATCTCTGTTAATCAATTGGAAAGAGTGGTGGCACACGTTAATCCTGGCAATGGTTTGGGCTTCATTGATCTAGAATTGACTCCTGCTAAGAGAAATCACAACCATGACCTGCATATTTTATGGAGTGTAGAGGATGTTTATTGTCACATGTCCTGGTGGATACAAGATTTTCACTCAACGTGTTACCGAAGAAGGCAATAATGAAGTTGGATACTCAAGGTTTAATTTATACACCAAGTGATCTTGTGGTACGAGCGTTCGATGGTTCCAAAAGATTGGTGTTTGGGGAGATAACAATGCAAATTTAGGTGGGGCCTGAAACTTTTGATGCGATGTTTTATATAATGGACATTCAACCGGCTTATAGCTTCCTGCTAGGCCGACCTTGGATACATGCTGCAGGGGAAGTAACGTTGACTCTACATAAAAAACTAAAGTATATGATGGAAGGGAAGGTAGTCACTGTTTGTGGGGAGGAAGATATAATGGTCAGTCATCTATCAACGTTCAAGTATGTAGAAATGGATGGGGAAATCTACGAAACTCTCTGTCAAGCCTTTGAAGCTATGCAAATTCAAGAGAAGCCTCTTGTCAAGGTTAAAGGGGCATATGTTTCAATGTCTTTGTTCAAGGAAGCACGTGCAATTATGGAATCTGGTAACTCCCATAGGTGTGGCCAGGTTTTGGATGTTCCTGTCAAGCAAGACAAGTTTGGTCTAGGGTACAAGCCTTCCAGCTTGTCACAAGACCCTCCGAGGTATAGGGGACCTATCATATTCACCAGTGGTGGAGTTATTTTTTACAGGATTCATGTTATTGAGGATGATGAAGGGGACAGTGATTGCGACATGGATGCTTGGATCCGTGCCTGTGTCCCCGGCCAGAAGTTATGCAACTGGACTGCTGAAGATATCATTCAAATCACCCATGAAGAGTAATTCTCATTATTTTTTATTATGTTCAGTCCTACGTTCTGCCCAAGACGTAGTGACCCATTTGTAGGGCCTCTTTGTTTCGTATTATCATCATAAATAAAGGACATTTTTCGCATTCAAATATCTTGATCCCTGTTTTTCCTCTTTTTGTTTTTACATTTATTAACAGAAAAATGACAATTTGTTTGTGTTGTTTGTTGCATTTCATAATAAACACAAAACATAGACCATGCATGTCTTTTATCTCAGATACCATCAATTCTGATTCAACTATGGCTCAATATGACTTTGATAATTCCATTTATCGAGCTGAAGAAGATACTGACAAAGACTGTGAAATGCCTGAGGAATTAACCAGACTACTAAAGCAAAAGGAAAGGGTCATCTTACCTTATTAGGAGGATATTAAAGTCATCAATTTAGGTACCGAGGATGATACGAAAGAGGTCAAAATTTGGGCTGCTTTAGAAGACACTATCAAGAGAAGATTAGTTGAAATGCTCCATGAGATATGGATATCTTCGCTTGGTCTTATCAAGACATGCTCGGGCTGGATACAAACATTGTGGTACACCGGTTGCCTCTCAGAGAAGAATGTCCACCAGTAAAATAGAAGTTGAGAAGGACGAGGCCTGGCATGGCAGTCAAGATTAAGGAAAAGGTTCAAAAGTAGTTGGACGTTGGTTTTCTTACTATCACAAACTATCCTCTGTGGGTTGCTAACATTGTTCCTGTACCTAAGAAAGATGGAAAGGTTAGGATGTGCATGGATTATAGGGATCTAAATAGAGCAAGCGCTAAAGACGATTTCCCACTCCCCCACATTGACGTGTTGGTCGATAACACTACTCAATATTATGTGTTTTTCTTCATGGATGGCTTCTCTGTGTATAACCAAATCAAAATGGCCCTAGAGGACATGGAGAACACTACTTTCATTACATTGTGGGGGACTTTTTGCTATAAGGTGATGCCCTTTGGATTGAAAAATGCTGGGACAACCTATCAACATGCGATGGTGACTCTCTTTCATGATATGATTCATCAAGAGATCGAAGTATATTTTGATGACATGATTGCAAAGTCACAGACGGAGGAAAGACATTTGGTTAATATTATGAAGCTGTTTGAAAGATTGAGGAAATTCAAGCTGAGGTTGAATCCTAACAAGTGCACCTTTGGGGTGAGATCTAGGAAGCTGCTGGTTTCATTGTCAGTGAAAGGGGCATTGAGGTAGATCCTGCAAAAATCAAAGTTATTCAAGAAATTCCTGAACCGAGGACGGAAAAAGAGGTTTGTGGTTTCTTAGGGAGATTGAACTACATTGCAGGGTTCACCTTTCATCTTACAGCCACTTGCGAGCCTATATTTAAACTATTAAGAAAAGATCAAGTGGTCAGGTGGAATGAAAATTATCAGAAAACTTTTGAAAAAAATAAAAGAGTATTTGCAAGAACCTCGAATACTAATGCTTCCAGTAGCAGGGAGACCTTTGATCATGTACGTTACGATTCTTGAGAATTCAATGGGATGTGTGCTTGGTAACACAACTAGACAGATAGAAAAGAGCACGTTATCTACTACCTGAGTAAGAAGTTCACTAATTGTGAGTCGAGGAACTCGATGCAAGAAAAAACATGTTTTGCACTCGCTTGGGCAGCTAAGCGTTTGAGATAATACATGTTAAACCATACAACCCTATTGATATTAAAGATGGATCCAATCAAGTACGTGTTTGAGAAGCAAGCACTCTCCGGAAGGATTTCCTGATGGCAAATGGTTCTAACAGAGTATGATATCCAATATGTTTCCCAAAAAGCCATTAAGGGAAGTGTTCTGTCAGAATATCTTGCTAAACAACCAATTGAAGACTATCAACTGATGAAGTTTGAATTTTCAGATGAAGACATCATGTTTCTGAAGATGAAAGATTGTGATGAGCCTTTGCTTGACGAGGGTCCTGTGATTAGATCTCAGTGGAGTTTGGTTTTCGACGGTGCTGTCAACTCATATGGCAACGAAATCAGGAAAATCATTACAACTCCTCATGGTTCTCACATACCATTCACTGCCCGATTGACGTTCTCTTGCACTAATAATGACGCAGAATATGGAGCGTGCATTATGAATTTGGAAGAGGCCATTGATCTGAGGATCAAGAATCTTGATGTATATGGAGATTCAGTGCTAGTTCTTAATCAAATTAAAGGTGAATGGGAAACTCGTCAGGCCAAATTGGTGTCGTACAAGAATTAAGCTAGAAGACTGCTACCTTTCTTTGACAGAGTTGAGTTCCATCATGTACCTAGGGCTGAGAATCAGATGGCAGACGCATTGGCCATGTTATCCTCAATGTACAAAGTGAATTTATGGAATGAATCTCCAACTATCACCATTATGCGTCTTGGTAGACTTGCCTTTGTGTTTGCAGTTGAAAAGGCATCAAATGGAAAGCCATGGTATCATGATATCAAGCACTTTCTCAAGAATCAAGAGTACCCATCTGGGGCATCTAGCAAGGATAAGAAGACTTTGAGGAGGCTTGCAGGAAATTTCTACTTGAACAAGGATGATGTGTTATACAAAAGAAACTTCGACATGGTTTTGTTGCGTTGTGTTGATGAACACAAAGCAAGCCTGCGGATGGAAGAAGTTCATGAGGGCTCATTTGGTACTCATGTCGATGGACATGCAATGGCCAGAAAATTGTTGAAGGCTGAGTATTATTGGATGAATCTAACTATTTCAAGTATGCCAGAAAATGCTAGATTTATGTTGATAAGGTGCATGTCTGACCAACCCCTATAAACGTGTTGATATCTCTTTGACCCTTTGTTATGCGGGACATTGATATGATCGGAAAGATTGAGCTGACTGCTTCCAAAGGACATCACTTCATTCTGGTTGCCATTGATTATTTCACGAAGTTGGTGGAAGCAACATCGTTTGCTAATGTCACACAGCAGGATGAAGAAAGCCTTTAATCAGAAAGTGTGTCCTCGGTGCTTCCAAACAGGTGACTTGGTTTTGAAAAGGATCCTTCCTCTTTAACAGATCACAGGGGCAAATGGACTCCAAACTATGAAGGTCCATATGTGGTAAGAAAGGTTTTCTCTGGTGGAGCCTTATTATTATCAATTATGGATGGTGAAGACTTTACGTCCCCTGTGAACCCAGACATAGTTAAAAAATACTTTGCTTAAAAGTGACCCGCTGGACAACAAAAAGAAAAAGTCCAGGAAAAATGGGGCGTCTCAGCGAACCATAAAAGGAAAAGGTTCAGGCAAAAATTAGGGATAAAAGAAAAAAGAATAAACCAGCAAATTTGAAAACCCGAAAGGGTGACTTTGGCAAAAATGGGTATCCCGTTGTATTTAAAACCTGAAAGGGCGATCTAGGAAAAAGTTAGGGATATGAAAGAAAACGACTATGGTCTATGTTCGATCTATGATTCATCTTGATACATGGTTATCCCGAAAGAAAGGAATTTGTTTAGTCATTCTTTTTAGAAGGCGAAGCATTTATGAACATCGGAGACATACAAGTCATAGCTGAATCGACACATGGTGGTTATCTGTTTTCATATTGCCGACATTTGTATATTCTTTTTTCTTTTTGTGCAATTACCTCTTTTTAGGGATTGCATCCAAATTGTAACCTGCCTATTTATAGGCCATTTCAATCAATAAAGTATTCATTTCACTCAAGGAGCTTCTCATTTTTGTTTTTACTTTTATTGTTTTGTTTGCGAAAACATCAGATATTTTTTATAAACATTACATGTGAAAGCATAAGGCTTTACATATTATATTAAAAAAAATGAATTTACTTGAACAATGGGTATCATGAATGGTAACTGAGGTAGCCATTTTGTATGTAGAAAATCCTATTGCTTATTGTTTGTTTGCAGAATGACATGATCCTCTCCCCAGTAGAGCTTTTCTCCCCAATGGTGAAATTCTAGCATTATCAGCAGAACATGGTGATGCTTTTAATCATTCTTCCCCTAGCAGGAGTTTAGAAGATTATGTTCCTCAGCCAAATTTGATTTGTACTCCCCAGCGAGTGTTCAAAGGTTGACTACTCCAGACAGAATGGTGTTGGTATGCAAGCAGGCAACTGTTCAGCATAAGGCTTTTTGTTTGTTCCCACAGTAGATATTTTGTCTTCCCTATAAAGTCCTGTTATCGAATCAAAAATATTTTCAACAGCAACGGTGTACACTTATTCCCAGCAGGGTAAGGTTGAAGGATATTCCGCGGCAGTAGGGTAAGCTCAATGTCATTCCCCGACAAGAATGGTACCATGGACTTCTCTCCCCAAGCAGAGTTTGGTGTTGATATATTTTGTGGACCTTATCCTAACTTTTGGTTGGTGTCTCTTGTGGTTATCCTAACTTTTAGTTAGTACCCCTCTTGTTTCATCCCAACTTTTGGTTGGTATTCTTTCATTGTGAATTCGCCTTCGGTCGGTGTCTCAGTTATCCTCAATTTTGGTTAGTACCTGTTGTTATCCCAACTTTTGGTTGGTATCTTTTATGGACCGTATCCCAACTTTTGGTTGGTGTCCTCTGTAGTTATCCTAACTTTTGGTTAGTACCACTTTTGTTGATCATCCCAACTCTTGGTTGGTAGTCTCTAGTTTCATCCCAACTTTTGGTTGGTACTCTCCCCTGTGAAGTCGTCGTCCCAACTCTTGGTTGGTAGTCTTCATTTATGGATTCGCCTTCGTTCGGCGTTCTGGTGATCCTGACTTTTGTTTAGTAGCCTTTTATCCCAGCTTTTGGTTGGTATTTCTTGTTGATTATCCCAACTTTTGGTTGGTAGTCTTCATTTTTGTGAGTTCGCCTTCGTTCAGCGCTCTGGTGGTTCTAACTTTTGGTTAGTAGCCTTTTATCCCAACTTTTGGTTGGTACTCCGTGTTTTATGCCAACTTTTGGTTGGTACTCTCTCTGGTGATTCTAACTTTTGGTTAGTAGGCTTTATTCTAACTTTTGGTTGTTATCTTTCGCTATCCCAACTTTTGGTTGGTATCTTGTATCTATTCTCTATCCCAACTTTTGGTTGGTACCCGTTATCTTTAAGTCCACCTTCGGCTGGAAGTCATTTTACTCTGTATATCCCCACGATGTGCAAATTTCCGGTTTCTTTTGGTATTCAATCACCCTATACCTTGATTTTCTGAAAGCCTTTGCTATCATTCCTTCAGGTCCAAGTTGTTTGAATAGGGGCAGCTGTAACACCCCAAAAATTTCCTTATCTTTTTTCTTATCTCTTGGCTTATGTTTCTTTTTATTTGCATCATCATTTGCGCATAACATTGGTTCTAGACAGGGGATCAAGGTATCTTGTTCATTTCTCAAGAAGAATTACATGATTGTCAAAGCCCAAGCAATGGTCTATTCTCAACCATGTGGTATTCTCAAGCCCCCATGGTCCTCTCATCATCAAGGCATGTCTCATAACCATTTCAATCAAGATTACAAGCTTTGGGCATGTCCTCCTATCTTTGGGACAATTGGATTAGGGTTGTGGTCAAAGGGCATCTATGGCTAATTTCATGGGAAAGACATGGTTTTATGGCTCAATATACACATTGAGGGTTCTATACATCTATTATGTATCATCACAAGTCATGGAAAGAGCTTCAATCAGTGGATAGGGTGTTAAGATTTCATCTGATCAAGAAAAGTCAATTGTGGCTCGATAAGGTCAATGTCTTGGATTTCAAGGTCAATCAAGGGCATGTTATATGTTCTCAAGTATTTTCATGTGTTTAGAACAAGAAGGATCAAGGAGACACATAAAATTAAGATTTTGATTGAATTAGGGTTTTAGTGAAATATTTTCTAAGTGTAGAAAACCCTAAGTCTAGCCATTTTGCAACATCCATAACTTTCTCATCCTTGATCCAATGGGAGAAAACTTGTTGTCAAATTAAAGAGGACATCATGAAATACAAGTTTTTAGAAGAAAAAAAGTCCAAAAGATTCATATATTAAGAGATATGGAGAGCTAAAGTTGAGAAAATCAAGGTTTTATCATTTCAACACTTAGAAATTTTCTAAGTATAGAAATTCAGCTTAAGGTACATGTTTTCAATCATATCTTTCATGGTGAAACAAGCTTCAATTGAATTTTCCTACAACATGACAGTTGTAGAGAGTCCTCCAAGATTCATTTAGAGTGCTAGAACTCCTCCATTGAATGTGTAGAACTCAAGTTATGATGTCTTCAAGTTAGGGTTTCAAAGATGTCAAGCGGGACAAGTCTTAGGCAGATTTTTGCGACAACTTTCCAAGGCATTTTTGACCATGTTCTTGACTCCAAATCACCTTTCTTTGAAAATGAAAGTTGAAGATCATTCTTCAAGATTTATATCCATTACTAGAAATCCTTTATTGGATTAAAAATATTCAAGTTAGGTGGCTTCAAAGTTGAGATTTCAATAATGTCAAAAGTTCATGACTTAGAATTTTTCTAAGTCACTTGAGGCAGATTTTGAGGCATGACTTTCAACCATTATTTCATGATCATCCAAGGCTTGTTTCAAGTTTCCATCAACATGATTTGTGTTCATCGTGATGTAAGCTTTCCATTGGGCCCAAAACCTAAGCATTTGGACAAAATTCCACCAAGTTATGCTCATGAAAAGTGGAGGTTTTCAAGTTATTTCAAGGCATAGTATGATCTATCTTTTTGTTATATTTTGAACTTATTTTTATAGCATGGCCTTGTGTACCTTTTCCACACGAGTTATACCATATTTTCTTTGCAAATTTTTTACCTAAAGTGAGCCAACAATCATGCCATTCCCTTACATGTCATCCGTCTCACACCAATTTCATGACCTCACCCCACCCAAAATTCACCACAACATTACCCCATATGAGAACAAACTCGTGTACACTCTCTTTCTATTTTTCATTTCCATGTTTGCAAAACAAACTCTCCACCCTCCTTCTCACGTGCCTTACTTGATATATAATCCCGCAAAACCCTAAAAATCAACAAAAGCCCCACTCTTAGCAAATTCCATATCAGAAAAGAGCTTCTTCCTCCTCAAAGTTCTTGCTTTAAAATCTCTAGTTTTCTAGCATATTTCTTCCATTTCTTGGTTGGTTTCTACTCTTTAGGAGTTGCTGAAGAAGTTAGAAGGGTTTTCTGAAGTTGTTGAAGCAAGAGCAAGGTGCAGTCGACACTCTCTACTAGGTACTTTTCTTCAACCTTTTTCCTTCATTTTAAAAGTGTTTTAGGGTCATTGTTGGCGCATATGAAGCCTTTAAGTGATAGGCAATGTTTACATAGATGTTGTGTTTGTTTGCTTAAGTTTCAGTTTGAATGTGAAATCTTTGTGATCAGTTTTCTTGATGTTAAGGGTATTTTAAATGGAAACAAATGGTATATTCTTGATCTTTATGAGTTCCTCTTCATTTTGATATAATATGTTGGTTGTTTTGATGGATTTTACAAACGGCTCTGGCGTGTATAGACGGAGAAGATGACCGAAGCTAGGGCTCCGACATCTCATGTGTCATGCTGATGTGTGAAGCGTGGACCTCTTGACCGGCCTATCTGTTTGCTTATGTGGCATGACATGCCTTCACTTGGATTAATGAAACGTTTTGTTGCATTGTTGGTCTTACTTGTTCTGATTTTGTTTGATTGGGCTTTGCAGTTTTTACTTTTCACACCCTTGTCTTTTGGGCCTAAGGCCCGCATAGCTTGGTATCATTTCGTTAGAATATTACTGATTTACCCCTTCTCTATCTTTTTCTTTTTACTTTATTTTAATTCTTCTTTCATTTGATTTTAGTTTTAATTGTTAAAGTCATTTTAAATTCCAAAAAAACTCATTTCTGATTCTTTAACATGTTGGCATATTTTTGATAATTTTTATTTTATTTTTCTTTCATTTTTACTATTTTTAATTAAATTTAATTTAGGAGTGGTTTTACATTTTTGTCCTTAAACTAGGGTTTGATTGTTTGATACCTTTAACATGCCTTTTTGACTCAATCTTTTTGCCACTATTTGATATATGAATGTTGATTGTTTGAGGGTTATTTTGATATCTTGGTGTGTTGTTTTGGATAGTTTCTCATTGGTTTTTGTGGAGCCTCGATGTATGCTCGATTTTTATACTGTGTTTGCCTTGATGAGTTGATTTGATGATGCATTTATGCAATTCCTGTTGAGATATTTTGCACATTTGTTCTTAATGTATATAGCTTGGGTTTAGGTCCCTAATTGGATTTTATTTGGTAATATTCCTATTTTTGGACGTTGTATCAAATTGATGTTATTTTAACCATGATATTTTGCATGTCTTGACCTAGTTTCTTGAAGTTACTTCGTGGATGATCCAATTGATGCTTAATAACTTTTGTGTTGACTTGTTTAAGTTTTTGACTTTCATGTTTATAGGTTCATTGAATGATCACCTTATCTCATTTACTTCACCTGATCATTTGTTGCTCTTTTGGATAGCTTGAGGGATGTTTGCCTAACCTTTTGTGCATGAACTTGAATTTGTTTCTTCTTGAGTTTGTTTGTTAATTTAGATTTGAATATCATGTGTATTATTTAAACAGGTTTCTGACCTTGATGATATGGTATATGGTACTTGATCATTTGTTTTTTTTACCTTGCTTGAGCACCTCTTTTCTTTTAAGAATGACTTTGATGTATGTGCTTGCTTCTTGATGCATTGTTTTGGGATTCAATCCTTGTTTCTTCTCTTGTGTGTTCATGAGTGAATCTTTAAGTTGGTGTTCATGTTTATGTTGCTAACCTAACTTGGTTGCATGCCCTAATCTCACATGTTTACTTCTTTGAGGTGTGTCTTGTTTGCTTGTTTTGTATGGTAATTGATTGTGTTTGGACGTGATACATGATTTGACTCTTTGTGCTCTTTATTTGACCATTGACATGAGTTTAACATGATATGATGTTGCTACTTCCCTACCTTGTTTCTCCCCTCATTTTACTTCATCTCTCTTGGTTTGATGATTGATATTGCTTCTTGTTGGACTTTAAGTCATTTGTATGTGTGCCGGCACTTTGTTTTGCCATTTGGTTTTGATTTCAAATCTTTGGGTTTGGTTTGACATGTGAATACATTCTTGTTGATTTTACATGATGTCGATGTTTACCTTGTATGATAGAGATCAATGCTTGCTTAATTCCTTTTGAGTTTGAACTTCCATGTTTGTTCATAGTGTTGCATCTTCTTTTTCATCTTTCGTTATTCTCTTTCTTTTCTTGAGACTTGATTAAGTCTTGATTTTATTTTCATTTGTGATTGATTAGTATGGTGTTGACTTATGCTTGTTCACATGATCCCTTAGGATTCCTAGTTCCACTTAATTTCTGATTAAGTTGGAAGTATGAGAGACATTAGGCTTTCATTCCTTTGCATGACAACAATTAGGATAATCCCTCTTTGACCCTAACTTTAGGTCCATCATTTGTATGATAAAATTAGGTAGACTCCCCTTTTATCCCAATCTTAGGACCATTTTGTATGACAACATTAGGATTCAGTTTCCCTTAGTTGTTTTCTTTTCACCCTTTGAGTCCTTTCTCTTCTCATCTCAAAAACAATTCTAACACACTTAATAATGATGATGAACGTTGTGCGCCATAATCCTTAAGCATATGAGGAATGATGAGTGAGAGGTCTCTCCTTACTTGTCCAGAGTGTTTAGTGTACGTCCCGTCTGGGGGCGATATGCGACGTATTCGTTCCTATATCATAGTCTTTAGTGCAACGTGAATCTCAAACCAATCAATTCACTTCTCTACAAATCATAAACAAAATTCAAACTTTTTATCCATCGGGACTTGTCTTTCAAACTCATTTTCAGAAAAGAGTAAGTTACTTTTTTGTTCTACCGCAAACAGGCATCGAACTTAATTGCTAGAATGGGAGTTTAACATCGCTCATAAAAAAAACTTAACCAACCTGTGGTTTAGTTATCCGAACTATGTTTGCTATGATTTTTCATACCAGATGAGAATACGTAGGCACAAGACGATGAAGTCTTGGCGAGCAACCTTTTCCTTTTTCACCTGTAGTTACTCGAATTATGTTTAGTTTGATTTCATATACCAGATGAGGATACGTAGGCACAAGACGGTGATGTCTTGGCAAGCAACCTTCCCCTTTCACCTGTAGTATTTTGAACTATGTTGACTCTGAATTTCCCATTGCACGAGGGAATACGTAGGCCTAGGACGACGAAGTCCTATTGAGTCTCCTTTTTCTTTTCCTTTTCCCGTTTTTGTTTAGCATTAGCTTTTAGATAACACACCTTTTGATTAGACAACAAGCATGGATCTCGTTGAGTACAACGAACGTGAAGGGGTGCTAATACCTTCCCCCTGCGTAACCAACTCCCGAACCTAAGATTTGGTTGCGATGACCTTGTCTTCTCCTTTCTTTTAGGTTTTCTTTGATCTTTTCCTTTCCCTCCTTTGGGATAAATAACATTTGGTGGCGGCTCTTCTGTTTGTTTCCGCCCGTTATTTTTTCGCAGCTGCGACATTAACTATATTCTCAATGGTAATTTCCCAATCCACCTTCTTTGGTTCTTGTTGTTGATATTGTTGTTGTGGTTGTTGGTATTGTTGCTGGTATGGTGGTTGTTATTGTTATTGCTGAGGTCAGTACTGTTGCTACTGTGGCTAATTCTGGTATTGAGTCGGTCCATGTTTTTGAACATTCCCTTGTTGATCTTTCCAAGAGAAGTTGGGATGATTCTTCCAACCTGGATTGTAGGTGTTGGAATAAGGGTTATTCTGCTTCAGAAAATTAATCACCTCAATTTGTTATGCAGTTTCAATACAATGCATGGCAAAATGAAGTCCACCACAAATATCACAACTAACAGCTTGAACGGGTTGAACTTGGGTGATCGTTTGAGTACCTACATTCATATCCTTAAGTCTTCTTTCCACTTTAGAAGCAAATTTATCTTCCATCTTTACAACTTGATTAGCTAGCTTCAAGTCAATTATTCCTTCAAGCTTGTCAAAACCTAATTTTTAACCCTAAGATCCCATCTCCTCTGCATTATTTTTCTTGCTCCAAAGATCAATTTGAAAAGCACTTTACATACTACAACTTTGTCAATGAGGATGAATTCCCAAAAAGTTCTTAGATTTCAAGTTATGAAGCCATGAAGTTGGTGTTTCATTCAAAATTTATTTCCAACACTTAGAAAAATTTTGAGACAAATCTGCCTTGTAAAAGTAACCAATGTGTGAGCCATTTTTCATCATGATCCATTTTGATTCAATAAAAACTTAAAACATGCAAGTTGTAGATCATTTCTTGGGATTTTCAAAAATTACAAGTACATTGTTTTCCCATGCACGAGCTGAGAGTTTCGTAAATGGGAAGTTAGGGTTCCAAACTTGAATTTCAAGTCATCTTCATGATGAATTCTTAGAGCAAAACCATTTCAAATCTTCAAATCCATTAATTACAGTTCTTGTAACTTGTAAATCCTTCCATGATCATAATATTATACAAGTTTTGTATGCATTATACATTGAGTTGATGCATTATCCAAGTAATCTTACCATTTGTAGCATGTTTTGCAAATAGATCATAATGCCATTCTTATAAAGTTGCTTTTATCATAAACCAATTTGTGTGGAGCCTTGTGATGGTTTCTTCTGCATAAGCAAGACCTCTAAAAGCCTCCAACTACCCTACAACCATTGTACCTCATCTTGGAACTCCACAAACTCATGCAAACTTCTCATTCATTCTCAACCAAACCATAACTTGATAATGTTTGTTTCTGATCATCCATTGCTCCCACTCTTTCCTTGTAAATAGAGGGATCCCCCAAGCTTTTAATAACACAACATTCACACCTCAACCCCCTAGAAGTATCCCTCCCCGATAGAATTTGCAAAATACACTATTTTTGCAAGTTCTTAAACTAAATTCATTTCCCACGTGCATTCTCTAAACAAAGACTACAAACCATCTCTAAATACATCTTAGACCTTGTTTAATCCCTTGAAAAAGTTATGTATCCTCCCATACACCATTCACCATTTTCACTTATCTTATTGCAAGAAAACTCTTGTGTGATAATACCCGATGTTTTTGACCAAAGTGATTATTCAAACACTCTTCATAAAGACCATGGAGGCTGGAAATTCTGGCCTGCCCATGATGGATGTTCTAATAGAAGTTATAACATCCACTGTGACATTCACTACAGATAAACTATTATGCATCAATAACAAAGCAGTAAATAACACAGTTAGTTGTTGACCCAGTTCAGTGCAACACACTTACATCTGGGGGCTACCAAGCCAGGGAGAAATTTCACTATTAACAGTATCAATTAAGAGTCAAACCTTCAGTTTGCACTCCTCACTTAATCACTACCCAATGACAATTTAACCTAGAGACACTCTAGACCTGAGTATACCCACTCACTCCCTACAATCACACACCAGTGATAACAACCAGTTACAATTTTAAACAGTAGATTGAAGAGACACTTCACCTACACACACACACCTTGATATTTGCTTCAAAGCTTTGATCAAGGAATACACACTCTTGCTTAACAGCTTCGAGTGTAACACAGTCTAGAAACTACCTAACCAATGCAAACAACAGTTGCTTGGGTTACACGTATTCCTAAGACACAAACGTGAAAAACAACCTCTTCATTTCTAAACCACTATGGTGATTTCTCTGCTTCTCTATCTTCAACAGCTGCCTTCTAGGATTGCCTCGCCTGGTATTTGTAGCAGCAAATCAGTTCTTGGGCCTGGGCGCATACATTAGGTTTTATCCATCATAAAACCTCACTTATGTAATCTGCATGCTTGCCTCTTTAATCAGGTACGTTTTAGTTCCCCTAGGGCATCTAAAATTTCTCCTACATTCCAGCATGAGCTTCTGAGTTTTTTCCTGAGTTATAGCTACCAGAAAAACAAACTTCCGCTTGATTTCATATGACCTATGTCATAATATTGAGCATGACATCCAACTTAACTTATAGTTAGCTTAGTTAACTTACCCTGCACATACCATATTATGAATGTAATAACATCAAGCATGAAATTCATATATGTACTTATATTTTGCCACAAAATGCAGCCAATCAAGAGCACTTACAGAGGCTTATGGGGTCTCTCTTTTCTTGCTGGAACTCCATTAAAGAAGCATTGAAATTTCTCCATTAGGTACCACTTTTTCACTTTGAAACTCCCTATTCATGCATCATTATTGATTGATTCCTAAAGAAAAAATATATACGTTAATGTGCTAAGTGTGACCCTTTAACTGTTTGCATTTTGTCATGCTTGTATGTGGAGTTTATGATGTTTGAATCTTATGGTTCAATTCTGGTTTATACCTCGGTAAACCCTAGCCATTGAGTTTTAGGATGTGATAATATTACCATTGGATTTCTGCAATTTTTCTAAGCAATTTTATTTTTTATATCTTTCCATTTCATTAAAAAAAATGAAGAAGTTATGGTAGGAGGATGTTTGGTAGAAACCTTTAAGATGCAGTTTTGTTTTTTGACTTGATACAACTTGTACAGTGAGATTTAGCTTTTGAGAATAATATCATTGGATTCCTGAGATTTTTCTAAACAATTTCCTTTTTTATATTTTTAAATTTTATTAAAAATTAAGAGAGTTATGGTAGGAGAAAGTTTGAGGAAAAAAATGAAAAATAAAAGAGAAGGAAACACGATGAAAGAAAAAGAGAGCGTGAGGTTTGAGGAGAAGCTGATGTAGAAAATTCCATTTTCTCATTTGACTTTATTATATATTTATTTGATTCCATTTTATGCACGGATGTATCGACCATTCCAGTGGTAGCAGTGTGCGTTTTCCTTAGTTCTCTTGTGACAAGGCGTGGGTTTGAATCTTGGGAACCACCGTTTTGCTTTTTTTTTCTTTCCAGAATTTCACTTCATTGTGCATTTTGGAAGTATTTTAAAAATATATAAGTTGTTTTCTATGATATTACCAACACACACGCATGGCATAGTGAGTTTCTTTTGGATCTGTAACCCTCATGACCTGGGTTCAAGCCTTGGTAGCCACATTCCTATTGTTTTTATCACTTGTATTTTCATGTTTTCTTCACAATTTCAAAGACCCATAACTTTGTTCTCCCTAAGCCTTTTTGAGCTATTCTTTTTCCTATTTACTCATGACATTGCCTATTTTATAAATTCCTTGAAATAAAATCCAAAAATATATTTTTTTCATGTAATTTTTCTTAGTTAAAGTGAGGTACTTTTAATGTGATTTTTGGTCCTTATTTGGTTCGTTTTGAATTTTTTCTTTGATTTTGCTTGACCATGTTGATAATTATGTATATGATATACCATGTGAAGACCTTACTTAATGTTTATAACATGCCTTTCTTGTTTTTCCTAAATATAGGATACTTGAATGTGTGATTTTCCATATATAAGTTACTTATATTTCCATGACTTGGCCATGATTGTTTGCCTCATACCTTTGGCATATTCTTGTACCATTTTATGAACCACGTTATGTTTGTTTACCATATCTACCATGTCTACCAAGTCTACCATTTTACCATGTTTAGTTATTTTGCATGTTCACCTTATTTTTGTCTATGTTCCTCATGTTTGAAGTTATGCTTTGTTCATCATGATTATCAATTCAATACATGTCCCATGAAATGTTCTTCATTGTTATGCATATTCCAAGGGAAGGGTTTTGTTGTTTACATTCTTGTCATTGTGAATTTGGATTTTCATCTTTGCATCCTCTTGTATATATCTCCTATTTATAATTCTAGAACTTGCTATCCTTTAGGAAGTCTCCCTTAGGATTACCTTTTCAACTTAAAAATTTTCAAGTAAGGTTTCCCCTTTTCTCAAAACTCAAAACCACTTTCATAAAAAATCTTGACCCTTGGTCATTGATCTTTTCAAAATCCTTTTCTTAATCAAATGCTTCAAAATACTTAAGCATATTAAACTTCTTTCAGTACAAGACTAAAAAACACAAAATTCAATTCAAACCTTTTGCCACCTTAGCTTTTCAACTTTAAAACTTTTTCAAATAGATTAGACATGAGTCATCTATGTAGTTGAGATCTAAATCTCTTACCCAATAACATGATTGAGAAAGAGCTTGATTCTTTTCCACTTGAGAGAGGTATGTGGCATACTTGTTGATTACAATCCAAGTTAGAGCCCTTCGCTTAATGTGAAGCAAAGATCCATCTTCCACATGTTTATGGTGGTTTATATTAGTATTCTCCTTTTGATGACAAATTGTCTCTCCTTTAATTAAAATCTATCATAACAAACACTTTTCAACTTGTACCCCCGAACTATGAGGTTTTGACCCTTTATTAGTACGTAGGCACAAGACTCTTGTCTTGCCAAACACAAAAAAAATATAAAAAAATTTATTTTCTCATCTCCCCAATCAAACCCAATTAACAAACAAACAAATAACACAATTCAACAAGAGGTTCCTATAGAGTATTATAGATACTTAGGGTGTTAATACCTTCTCTTAGTATAACTAACCCCCGAACCTTAGATTATATTTATTGCATTGCATTGCATGTTTATGGGTCTATTCGTTCTTTTTCCATTACCTTGGATAAATTAAAGATCGGTGGTGAATTAAGATTTGTGAAGCCTAGCTAACTCAATAGTTATGGTCTCTAATTCTCATCGCGACATAAATGGCGACTTCATTAGGGACTGTTTATCTCCTTAAGAGGGTTACACTTAACTTATTTTAATATGTGTTATTTGTTTGTATATTTCTATGTATTTGTATATATATGTACATATTTGTTTTCTATATGCTTGGATTACTTTGGGTGATCATACTATAGTGAGATATGTCCTAACCCGGACTTCAGTGCACTTATGATAGGTTTATGGTATAATCAATAGTTAACTATTGGGAGTAGTCCTAACATGATCAACATATGATATAACCACGCTCAGTGGAGACCCCTTTGGAATTACTGATGTCATACGAGTAGTCGTATTGGCGTTACTTTTTCTATCCTAAGGAGTCCATGAAGCTGAGGACCTTAGTGTCCCTTCACCCTTTTTAAGCCTTTTTAGGACGTAATGCAGTGATTATCCAGGTGTAGACATGTGATGGTTGTCATGTGATACTACACCCAGACGAGTTTATCTTGAGAATATTTTTAGCCCGCATGAGGAGTCGTGCAAGCCGATAATATTCGAAAGATTTATCGTTGACTCTGGGGACTTTGTAGATCCCGTTATACAGATACAAATAAACCCATGGTACATACCTCTTGGGATGGGTAGAACATGACTCCATGCTCGTGAGCTCCAAACCTTAAACCCCACATGTTTGTATATATGTCTATTTTTGTATATATGTGGATATGTGCATATGTGTGTTTGTGTTTTGCATCCATCCATGCATTCATGCATTCATGAAACTTCTTTTTGGTTTCAAGAAACTCAATTGTCTTTTCCTTTGCCAAAAAATATCAATAGGTATCATGGATTTTGGGAAGAGAAACACAAAGAAGTAAACTTTAAGAAACTTGATTTAATAGAGTTGAGAATGTTGGGAGCTTTAGTTTCCTGTCTTGAGGATTTCATAAAGCGCTATGGAAGACTGCTGGGTATAATCAAGACCAAGATGGAAGAAGGAGTTCTTGACACACTTGTGCTATTTTATGACCCAGTTTATCACTGCTTTACATTCCTTGATTATCAACTTGTCCCTACTTTGGAAGAGTATTCTTATTGGGTCGGTCTAGCAATGTTGGATAAGAAGCCTTTCAGTGGTTTGGAGAATATTTTTTCACCTAAGGATATTACAGATGTCATTCACTTAGAAGCATCCAAGGTCAAAACCAACTTTACTACCAAAGGAGGAATCAAGGGGTTGCCTTCTAAATTCTTGATAGAGAAAGCCTTTTTATTATCCAAGGAGAATAATATGCATGCCTTCGAAGCTATCATCGCACTACTCATTTATGGGTTGGTTTTGTTCTCAAACATTGACGAGTTTGTTGATGTTAATGCTATTCGGATCTTTCTGAGTGGAAATCTTGTGCCTACGCTGCTTGGTGACACCTACCATTCCATCCATCATAGGACTCTCAAGGGAGGCGGGGCTATTCAGTGTTGCGCTCCTCTACTCTACAAGTGGTTTACTTCATACTTGCCTCAGACTAGACTCTTCAAGGAAAATCCAGATAAGCTTAGATGGTTCCAAAGGCTCATGTATCTTACTCACACTTATGTGCATTGGTATGACCCAGCCTACGACAAGAGAGTCATTATTGATAGTTGTGGCCAATTTCCCAACGTACCTCTTCTTGGTATCCAAGGTGGAATTAGTTACAATCTAATTCTTGCAACGCGTCAATTTGGGTTCCATATGAAAGAGAAACCTAGCAACATTCTATTGGTCGGTTTCTTTTATCTCAATGAGGAAGCTAGTGCAGAATCTAAGGAAAAGATTGTGCATGCTTGGGGGACAATTCATAGGAAGACTAAGAATGATTTGGGGAAGAGGAACTACGTAGCCATCCTTTCATTCAATAGATCCAATCTAGAGCTTGTGACCTCAAGATGACATATCTTCCTAAAAGACCTTCACATCCATCTGTCACATCATCATCTACTACCCTATTGAGAATATGGAGAAATATCAAGAAGTGTTGGCAAGGATGAATTTGGAGCGAGATACTTGGAAAGGAAAGTACCATGCCATCCATGCCGAGCAGATAGAGATGAAGAAGAAGCTACTTGAGAGGCGCATTGTGGAAAGACATGTGGTGCAAGAGACTTTATTTTTCTATAGCATACATTCAATTCCCAATACTCATGAGTATTCTGACATTCCTTCAACTCAGGCGCTTGGAAAAGGATCATTGACAAGCTTGTGTTAGAAAACATAGAGTTGAAGAAGCAAAAGAAAATGCATCAACATGGAGTAGGACCTTCTTAGATGGGATTCCTTATGACCCATTAGGCTTAACTTTATCCTCTTTTATTTTGGGTTCCTTGTTTTGTACTTCAAAATTGTAACTCTTTCTATTATTAATGAATGAAGTTTTTGTTCCAACATGTGTTATTTCTTTTGGATGTTTGCAAATAGAACTTTTGAGTTCCTTGAATTTCATTTGCGTTTTTCATTTTTGAACGCATAATTAGCATGTCATCTCTTACATTCCAAGGGCTTACCCTATGTCTATTCTATGCTCAATAGACAAGTTGGCGCATCACTATAACACTCGAGCCAGTTATCAGAGGAGGATGGATCAGTTGGAATAAGAGATCCAAGTACTCAGGGAAGAAGTATCAACACTTAAGGAGAGCCTAGAAAGACTCACAAGCATGATGGAAGCATTAGAAGCTGCTCAGAATCAGTCATCACATAATTTCCTAGAACACATCCAGAGAACTGTGATCTTAGAGATTGTCTCAACGCTGATCCCAGTGGCGCCAACTAGTGAACCTCAATACTTTATGCCTCTCAATTTCCCTTGGGGACGCCTCCTCACTTTATGTCATCCGGATACTGCGCACAAGCAACTAAACCTCCCTTTGTCATCACTGTTATGACTATGCCACAACCTATGGTCCACACTACTCCTTACATGGAAGAGCCAATATACTACACCGGGACAAGTGATAATGTTGCAATTGATGAAAGGATGGATGAATTTCAAGACCAATTTCTGGAAATTCAAAAGGAGATAAAAGCTCTTCGAGGGAAAGACCTATTTGGGGAAAATGCTTCAGACCTCTGTTTGATCCTGAACGTCAAAATTCCTCCTAAATTCAAGGTCCCAGAATTTGAGAAGTACAAGGGAAATTCTTGCCCCTAAAGTCATTTCATTATGTATGCTCGCAAAATGTCAACACAGGTCGATAATCATCAACTTCTCATTCACTACATTCAAGATAGCCTGACAAGCGCTACCCTCAAGTGGTGTATGGGGTTGGACAATGCAAAAATATGAACTTTTAATGATCTATGTGAGGCCTTCATTAGACAGTACAAGTACAATGTCGACATGGCGCCTGACAGAAACCAATTGAGAGCAATGGCTCGGAAGGATAAGGAAAGCTTTAAAGAGTACGCACAATGTTGGTGCGAGGTTGATGCTCAGATCAGCACACTTTTGGAAGAAAAGTAAATGACCAAGATCTTCTTGAAGAAACTGAGTTCTTTTTTCTACGAGAGAATGATAGCCAATGCTCATAGTGATTTTGCTAAAATGGTAAACATGGGAATGCAGTTGGAGGAAGGAGTTTGTGAGGGTAGGCTTGCCAAAGAAGGAAGTACTTCTAACAGTATTAAGAAACATGGAAGTAGCTTCATGAAAAAGAAGGAACAAGAAGTAGTAGTTATACATCATGGTCGACAAAGAAGAAGGTTTCAACAACAGCACATTGTTGCCATTTCACCAGTTATCAATTATCCTGTTTATCAACCACAATTTGCACAACTGTGCGTTCAATAAAATTAAAATCAATATCAACTTCAACAACTACAACAACCTCGTCATCAGAATCAACAGCCTTTTCAACAGGCTCGTCCACCGTTTAATATTCAAGGTCACATACAGAGAAGACCAGGTTTTGGTCCAATTCCCATGTCTTATGTAGAACTGTTTCCTGCTTTGCTACAAAAAAGGCATATCCAAACTAAATCTCTGCCAGAGGTTCCCAAGGATCTTCCTTATTGGTATAAAGCAGATCATTTCTGTCCATACCATCAAGGTGCTCCCAGACATGATATTGAAAATTGCATTAGGCTGAAAGCAGATGTTAAAAGGTTAGTCAAGTGTGGGATCTTTTCTTCAAAGACAGTAACCCTAATGTTCAGGAAAGTCCACTCCCATAACATGGGGCAGCAAATGTCAACATGGTGCACGGTTGCCCTGAAAAGTTAGTTGTTTTTTATGTTAGGTTCATTCGGGAATCTTTGGTGAGGATGCATGGAGGATTGACTAGGATGGTCTTCTTTAGACATGAAAATCATAATTATACTGCTTGTAGCATTTGTTTTGTCAATCGAAGAGGATGCCCGCTTATAAGATGTGATATTCAGGATTTATTGGATCGAAAGGTTATTACAATCACCTATGATTGAAATCCAGTTGATATGGATGAAAACAAATAGGTGTTTGTAATAGTGCCTCAGTTTAAAGGGTTGGAGCGTATAGAGTTCACTTATGATAGCAAAAGGTCTTCTATAACTCCTTTGGTTATCAGTGTGCCAGGCTCAGTTCCCTATGTCTCCGATAAGATAGATCCGTACAAATATAATGCGACTATGCTGGAAAACAGAAAGGAGGTACCCCTACCTACTTTTCCACCTATTGTCAATATTGCTGATGTTAGCAGAGTCATAAGAAGCGGTCGTGTGTTCTCTACAACGCCTCCAAAATAAAATGAGATCTCTTTTGAACCACCAGTGAATGACTCAACTGTAGGAAAGTCCAGTGGGACTGATTATGCTTTTTCTGATGAAGTTTTTAAGATGATTAAAAGAAGTGAGTATAAGATTGTGGAGCAGCTTCTGCAAACGCTATCCAAAATCTCTGTTTTTCAATTATTGATGAGATCAGAAGCACACAGAGAGGAACTGCAGAAGGTTCTTGAACAAGCTTACGTTGACCATGACGTGACCATTGATCAATTTGATGGAATTGTAGGCAATATTACTTCATGCAACAATCTTGGATTTTATGAAGAAGATCTCCCGAAGGAGAGAAGGAAGCACAACTTAGCATTACACATTTCTATGAACTGCATGAATGATGCATTATCCAGTCTGTTGGTTGACACTGGATCATCATTAAATGTGATGCCAAAAACAACATTGTCAACATTGTCGTGCCAAGGAATTCCTATGAGACCAAGTGGGATCATTGTTAAAGCTTTCGATGGGTCAAGGAAGATGGTTATTAGAGAAGTTGATTTTCCAATAACTATTGGACCCCATATTTTCCATATTACATTTCAAGTCATGGGCATCCATTCTGCTTATAGCTGTTTGTTAGGTAGGTCATGGATTCATGAAGCAGGGGCAGTCACGTCAACGCTGCACCAAAAACTCAAGTTTGTTTCTGAAGGAAAACTGGTCACAGTCTATGGAGAGCAAGCCTTGGTAGTAAGTCATCTCTCTTCCTTCTCATACATTGATGCAGAAGAGGAAATAAGAACCTTGTTCCAGGCTCTTTCAATTGTTGGCGGTAGTGCTAAGAAGAGTGAGGTATTTATTTCGTCTCTCAAGGATGCTCAGCATGTTACGGAGAGTGGTTCTCAAGAAAGGTGGGGGCATGTTCTAAATTTTCCTATAAATAAGAACAGAGAGGGCCTTGGCTTCTCAACTATTGGTTTTACCAAGGTTGTAAAAAAAGATAACTATTCAGCCTATTGAGGAAGTTTTTCACAGTGGAGGGTTCGTAAATCTACCCAGAGTCAATGCTGTAATTGAAGAAAAATCTGACGAGGATTAGCCTGACTTTGTGACGCATGGAGCAGTATCCTAGAATTGGAGTGTTATGGATGTTCGTGTCATTGTTCATCTATCTAAGTAATTTTCTTTTGTTGTGTTTTAAGCTCTTTGTTCTGCCCAAGGCGAAGTAGTTGTTGTGTGGGCTTTGTTTTCATAATTTCCGTTTTGCTCTGCCCAAGGTAAAAATGTGTTTGTGTTAGGGCTTTTTTTTTCAAAAGATGTTATCATTAATAAAATTATCATTTTGTGATTTCCATCTTATTTGTCTTTGTACTCTTTCTGCTTTTAGTGAAAAAATGGTAAGCAGAGAAAACCAAAATTTTAATCACTTTGCATTTTTGTAGACACTTTCACTTTCACAATTCTAAAATAAAACCAATCACATGCGCATATTATTGCACGAACAAATAATCAAAAATAATGACCCAATGCCTTATCCCAATTTTGAGTTCCCTGTGTTTGAGGGTGAAGAAGAAGTTGAAAAAGAGATTCAATATGAGATCTCTCGACTACTTGAGCAAGAGGAGGAATCCATTCAGCCTCACAAAGAGCCTATCGGAATAATCAACTTGGGTACAGAGGAAAATAGAAAGGAAGTGAAGCTTGGGGCACTACTAGTTCTTGTCGTCAAAGAAAGGATGACTGAGTTACTTAAAAAATATGTTGATGTGTTCGCTTGGTCGTATCAAGACATGCCTATATTAGACCCAAATATTGTGGAGCATAGATTGTCATTGAATCCAGAATGCCCGCCTATCAATCAAAAATTGAGAAGAACTCATCCCCATATAGCCCTCAAGATCAAGGAAGAGGTGCAGAAACAGATCGACGTAGGGTTTCTCGTCATGCCCAAGTATCCGGAATGGTTGGCCAATATTGTGCCCGTGCCGAAAAAGGATGGAAAATTTCGTATCTTTGTTGATTACAGGGACTTGAACAAGGCTAGTCCAAAAGATGATTTCCCTCTATCGCATATTGATATGTTGGTTGAAGCACCGCAAAGTTCAAGGTATTTTCCTTTATGGATGGCTTTTTAGGCTATAATCAGATAAGGGTGGCTCCTGAAGATATGGACAAGACTTCATGTATCACACCTTGGGACACTTTTTGTTACCGAGTAATGCATTTTGGTTTGAAGAATGTTGGTGCAACCTAGCAAAAGGCTATAACGACTCTTTTCTATGACATGATGCATAAGGAAATTGAAGTATATGTAGACAACATGATCACCAAGTCGAAGACTAAAGAGGATCACATGGAATATTTGTTGAAGTTGTTTCAACGGTTAAGGAAGTATAAGCTCCGTTTGAACCCAAACAAATGTACATTTGGTGTCTGCTCAGGCAAACTCTTAGGTTTCATTATCAGCTAAAGGGGAATTGAAATCGATCCTGACAAGGTCAAAGCTATTCAAGAAATGCCTACTCCAACAACGAAAAAGCAAGTTAGAGGATTTCTTGGACACCTGAATTACATCTCATGATTCATATCGCATATGACTACCACTTGTGGACCCATCTTCAAGTTGCTCAGAAAAGACCAAGGTTGCATTTGGACTGAAGATTTCCAGAAGGCATTTGATAGTACCAAAGAATACCTCCTTGAGCCTCCCATATTGATTCCTCTAGTTGAAGGGAAACCTTTGATTATGTATTTAACCATTTTGGAAGATTCCATGGGGTGCGTGCTTGGACAACAAGATGAAACAAGGAAGAAGGAGCATGCAATTTATTACTTGAGAAAGAAGTTCACCGACTGTGAATCTCGATACTCAATGCTTGAAAAGACTTGTTGCACTTTAGCATGGGCTGCACGATGTCTGCGTCAGTACATGTTAAATCATACCACTTGGATAATTTCTAAGATGAACCCCATCAAATACATTTTCAAAAAGTATACTTTGACTGGAAGAATTGCTCGTTCACAGATGCTGTTGTAAGAGTACAATATTTAATACCATGCTCAAAAAGCTATCAGGGGAAGTGTTTTGATTGATTATCTAGCCTATCAACCTATTGAAGATTATCAGTTTGTTCAGAATGATTTCCCTGATGAAGATGTGATGCATCTAAAGATGAAAGATTGTGAAGAACCCTTGCTAGATGAAGGGTCTGATCAAGATTCTCAATGGGGATTAGTCTTTGATGGTGTTTTTAACGCCTATGGGAAAGGGATTGGAGCGATTATTGTGACTCTTCATGGATCACACATTCCTTTTACTTCTAGACTAACCTTAAATTGTACAAACAATGAGACTAAGTATGAAGTGTGCATTATGGGCCTTAAAGAGGCGATTGATCTGAGAATTAAGAACTTGGACGTGTATGGTGACTCTGCTTTGGTGATCAATAAAATTAAGGTATAATGGGAAACTCTCAAAGATGGTTTGCTCCTATACAGAAATTATGCAAGAAGACCGCTCCCTTTCTTCAACAAAGTATAATTCCATCACATTCCTCACGATGAGAATAGAATGGCGGACGCTTTTGCAACTTTGGCTTCCATGATTATAGTGAACCGTTGGAATGATTGTCCAAAGATCAATGTTATGCGTCTCGACAGACCTCTTCATGTGTTTGTAATAGAAGAGGTCAGTGATGATAAGCCTTGGTACTATGATATTTAGCTTTTCCTCCAAAAACAAGAATATCCATATGGGGCATCCAACAAAGATAAGAAGACATTGGGAAGATTGACTAGTAACTTCTTCTTGAACAACAATGTGTTTTACAAAAGAAACTTTGACATGGTCTTGCTAAGATATGTTGACAAGCGAGAAGCAGACATGTTAATGACTGAAATTCATGAAGGTTCCTTTGGAACTCCTGCCAATGGAGACGCGATAGCAAAGAAACTCTTAAGAGCAGGCTATTATTGGATGACAATGGAGTCTGACTGTTGCAAGTTTTATAAGAAGTTACACAAGTGTCAGATTTATGGAGATAAAAATCATGTACCGTTGACTCTTCTTAATGTTATCTCTTCTTCGTGGCCTTTCTCCATGTGGGGCATTGACATGATTGGCATGATTGAGCCAAAAGCTTCTAATGGGCATCGCTTTATCTTGGTAGTAATTGATTACATCACCAAATGGGTCGAAGCTGCTTCATATGCGAATGTCACTAGACATGTGGTTGCCAAATTTATCAAGAACCAAGTCAATTGTTGTTATGGGGTTCCAAACAAAATCATCACTAACAATGGGTCAAATCTGAATAATAGAATAATGAAAGAGCTGTATGAGGAATTCAAGATTGAACATCACAACTCTTCTCCATACAAACCAAAGATGAATGGCGTTGTTGAAGCTACAAACAAGAATATAAATAAGATCATTCAATAAATGGTTGTCACCTACAAGAATTAGCATGAAATGCTCCCATTCGCTTTGCATGGATATCGTACTTCAGTGTGCACATCAATAGGGGCAACTCCCTTTTCCCTTGTTTATGGTATGGAAGATGTGCTCCCAATAGAAGTTGAGATTCCTTCAATGCGAGTTCTGATGGAAGCCAAACTTTCAGAGGCTGAATGGTGTCAAAGCAGATATGATCAGTTGAATTTAATTGAAGAAAAGAGGATGACAACTTTATGCCATGGTTAACTGTATAGCAGAGGATGAAGAAATTTTTTGACAAGAAGGTTCGACCTCCTGGATTCAGAGAAGGTGGCCTTGTGCTTAAGAAAGTGTAGTCTTTCCTCGCTGATTCTCGGGGCAAGTTGACTCCTAAATATGATGGCTCATACGTTCTCAAGAAAGTATTTTCAGGAGGTGCTTTAATTCTAGAAACTATGGATGGGGAGGAGATCACTCTTTCGTGAATATGGATGCAGTTAAAAAGTATTATTCCTAAAAAAATGAAAAGAACTGCTTGCTAAGTCAAAAATCTGAAAGGGCGACTTAGGCAAAAATGAGCATCTCGGTGGACTGAAAACCCAAAAGCGCGGTTCGGGAAAAAAATTAGAGACATAAAACAGAAAAACTATCCTGGTAGATTGAAAACCTAAAAAGGCAATCTAGGAAAAAGTTAGGGATAAGGCTAGTCAATTGCGTCAAATCAGATTGGATTATCAGAAGCCACTTCTATCATCAAAGACTCATCAATCAAATCGTCAGAAGCCCAGAGCATAGGGAATTCAAAGTTATCTAGGAGGATAGTGGTCATTTGTTTTTGATGTATAAAGTCACGTAATTTGTTGACTATCATTCAATTAATAAAATTTGAGCCTTTTCTATTTGTTGGCAATCCTTATGTTTATTTTATGTCTTGCAAAATGTCTTTTATTTCTGATAACAATTTTTAAAACAAATTTAAATTGTTTTTCTAAAATATGCGTGTGTTTCTACTTTGATTGGTGAACACTTAAAAGAGCATTAACAGTTCCTTCAAGAATGGTAGACTTTGAAGTACAGAACCATATTGTTCTCATAGCATTCTTCACCCATGTCCTCAGTAAGTCTCTACTTTAGGTGGTCATGATAACTCCCCGGTGAGTCTCTACTTTGAGCAGTTATGGCATGTTTGATGCATGACTCCCAGTTGGTGACCTAAGAATTTCCCAGTAAATTCCCTACAACTCCACTCTTCCCCAGAGAGGTGAATTTTTATTTCATTCCTCATGAAGTCTTCACTCTGACATCTACATCTATAAAGTTGTTCCAAGTTTCTCCAAGAAAGTGGATATTTATTTTATCCCTTGTAAAGCCTTAGTTCTGGCATCTCCATCTATAGCTCTGATGAAGACCTCTCCAGTGAAGTAGATATTTATTTTATCCCTTATAAAATCTCTCTCTAGTCATGGGTGATCCTTCCCTAGTGGATCTTTCTCATCCACAACCGAGTCACCAATCCGCTGTCGCGCACGGATAAAAAATGAGTAGTTTGAAAAACGATAGTTTAGCGACAATAACTCGAGTCATATCACAAGGATTCTTGTATTATTTCAACCAACTAAAGAAAAGGTTTATGGGGGTTTTAATTTTTGATTTATAAAATAAGAGAAAAAAGTGATTAAAAAAAGTGATTATCAGATAATCTCAAACGGCTAATCCTACTGATTCAGATTTTGACTTATCATCGGCTATTATAACACCAATCCCTAAGCGGCTTCAATCTTATTTGATTATGATATTAATCAGACAAGCGCTTATCAAAATCATACGAATTATGTTCCTGTTACCGAATTAAGCAAACGGTTAAGAATATGACGAGTTAACAAATTAAGCAAACGATAACACGCAATTAAATTTAGGAACATGCATACAATCGAATTTAATCAATTCCATCATATGAACACAATCGAATTAAGAAAAAAATTGAAATCAAATTAAGCAAATGCCTTTAAAGAAAAGAATTGAACAGAAATCAAATTAAATTGATATTAGAATAACCTCAAAGTGATGGAACCCGTAAGTAGTAGGATTTGCCTTGGAAATAAGTTCTCCGTTACAATTGTAAAAAGCAAAAAGTAAAATTTGTGAAAAAAAAAGGTTAATTGACAGTAGTACGGATGCTAGGTATAAGAAAGCATCAACACTTCTGGTATTAACCCAACTGGGTCGAAAAACATAAAAAACCCGACCCAAAACTAAATATTTCAAACGGCAGATTTCGGGTCCTGAATTCAACAAATTATTTGGACCTTCTACACTCCGAATCATCCTCTGCCTCAAACATAAAAGTTATAGCTTTCTGTCTTAGCTTTCCAATGCCTATTAGAACATGCAAATCCGATTCTCACGGCTCCACTTATGATTCAAACAATGGACAAATATCAAATAACCGCTAAATATGAAAATAAGATGCGAAAATAAAATAAAGGTAAAAACAAAATTAAATATGAAAACACATTAAAATAGTAAAAATACTCAAATAAACTGTAGGAATGCCTAATTATAATAATGGAAGAATGTGTATGAAGATGTACTGATCAAATTCCCCCACACTTAAACTTTTGCACTCCGAGCAAAATATTATTAAGACTCATGAAAAACAAAAGCATTTAGACACTCATTCTAGGCTGTAAACTCTTCTTCGGTCAAGATTGCATCGATAGGTACTAATTTTTCACACTAAGGATATCGTAAGAACACAAATCCGCAATTGTGCGATCATAGCTCCCTCCTATACAAACCAATCCAAATCATGTTATTATGCTTAAGTCTAACTTACTCATCCTCCTTTTTGCTCTCTTTCATTCTAATGCAATCATATTAAGCTCTTTATATATTCACACATATGGTAAATAAGCTTGTTAGTGACTATGATCCATATATTTTCAACAATTCAAAATTTAACACTTTTTTTTGCTTCTTTTTTGTGTGAAGGTTTCGCATCCGTCAGCCTAAGTGACCGGATGAAGGTCACCTAACTTAAAAGGCGGATTCCCATTTAGATTTTTGATTAAGCACGGGATCATTCACTTATTTGCATCAGCTTAATCACTTGGTGTATGATTTCTAGATGGTGTTGACTGCTAGATAAACTACTTAAGTGCTATTAAAGGATGAGAACTCAAGACTATGTCATAATAAGTATTTAAATCGATTTCCATATTCGGGAGACTTAAGGTGTTAAAACGGTACCGATCTTATGAATTTTCCCCAAGTCTCCATAATCTAACCTCAAATTAATCTATATCCTAAAAATTTCAAAAGATGCTTTGTGTTTCTAAGTAAAACAATTTTTTTTTAAATTTGAAAACAAAACCAAAACAAAAGAAAATTTAAAACAAAACAAAGAAAGCAAAATAAAGCAATGATTCCCTCCCCCACACAACATGCATTGTCCTCAATGAAAGGACATAACTATTAAATAAGAGTGAGAGAAAGGAAAGAACACACCCGGTTAGTCAAGGTGGATAGGTGATCATATAAGCAGCCTTTCCCAAAGAGAGATCTTCTACAGGCTCCTCTCCTAAAGTGGGGATGTCATAAAGTAACTTTGGGTAGCATCCATTTACCTTGAAATATTTATTAACCTTTCCCTCTATCCTTTGGAACACTCTTTTCCCAATTTTTAACCTTTCCCTCTATCCTTTGGAACACTCTTTTATAGCATAATATTTAAGCAAATAAAATCACACGTCGACAAACAAATGGTTCCCATCGAGTACGATGGATGCGAGGGGTGCTAATACCTTCCCTTCGCATAACCGGCTTCCGAACCCGTTCTTGGTCGCGAGACCATCTTATCCATTTCTTTCTTAAGGTTTTCTCGATATTTTCCTTTCCCCTCATGGGATAAATAAAGTTTGGTGGCGACTCTTCTGTCCTTTTTCTTTTCGCCTTCCCCGTCGTTGCGCGTATTTTTCGAGTAGCGACAGATGGCGACTCTGCTGAGGATACCTAGCAAGTCAAACCTAGTTTATTTGTTGCATTTGTGATTTATTTGCTTTTATGTTTTATTTTATTTTATTATTGTGTTTTTTTCTAACCTGTTGGGTTTATTGGGATGGTTTGTGAGGATAAAGCTTTCTACCCGAGCTTTCGAGTATACACTAAGATTATGAGGTGGTTTCTTTCTGATTTGCGAGACGTAGGACTCGTTGAGTTGGATCGAATTCCACCGCTCAGATGAGACCCCGTTGGAAAGATTATGTCCTACGTGTAGTCGTAACGGCGTTTTATTTCCGACGTGGGATTCTGTGATTCTGAGGACCTCTTGTAGAACCTTATCCCAAAAGGTTACTAAAACATAACTCTGTGTTCATCCTTTTGAAGGGATTACCATCTTACGAGTAGTCGTTATGATGGAAAACTTTTGAGGGTTAGTACATGGGACTTTGTTTAAAAGCCTTTTGGGATGCCCTCTTATAAACCAATAGATTGCCCACCCGTGGTGAGAGATATTTTGTTACAATACCCTGCAGGATTTGTGGCTTTGATCCATGTGTTTCCATTCTCATATGCATCCATAAAGCATTGCATTTCATAGCATTGTTGAATATCAAGGGACTTAAGAGACTGTGATTATCATAGGTATTGAAGAACAAGATGAATGATCAAAGGAAAAGAAGTACAAATTCCTTAAAGTTCAGAGAACCGAAGTTGGGACCAATCCAAGATATTTTGATTGATGTGCCAAAAGCTATCAAAATCAACTTTCAAGGGAAATATGGGAAATTGCTTGACCTTCTCCATTCTGGGGTCGACACATGGGCTTTGTTCGCTATGGTTCAATTTTATGATGCGCCTCTCAGATGCTTCACCTTTCAAGATTATCAGTTGGCTCATACTCTTGAAGAATATTCTCACCTTTTGAATATCAAGATCAAGGATCAACCTATTTATACCGGCCTAGAAGAAGAGCCAAAGTCTTCTGTCATTGCTCTCGCTCTCCGTATGACCGAGGAAGAGGTTAAAGATGGTCTAACCAATAAGGGAGGTACTCAAGGTTTTCCTTTGAGGTTTTTGCTAGATAAAGCCGATCAGTACAAGACCAATGGGGATTGGGAAAGTTTTGGTATTGTCGTTGCTCTAATGATTTATGGGATTGTCCTCTTTCCAAATGTGGACAACTTCATAGACATCACTGCTATCATTCTCTTCATGCAAAAGAATCCTATCCTTACCCTCCTCACTGATGTTTACCACTCCATTCATTGGAGAAGTGAAAAGAAGACAGGAATGGTCCAATGTTGTTCTCATCTACTGTTCAAATGGTATGCTTCCCACCTGCCGAAGAAAGGGTCGTTTGTGGAAAAAAGGAAGAAACTGAAATGGTCTCAACGCATTATGTCTCTAGAGGCCAGTGATATTGCTTGGTACTCTCATGAGTATTACGACGTGGATATCATCTTTAGTTGTGGAAATTTCGGTAATGTACCTCTAATCAGTAGGGCTGGTTGCATTAACTACAACCCTGTCATGGTGTTGCGTCAGTTGGGCTATGCCATGGAAGATGAGCCCGAAGCAGAGAAGGTTCAGAGTTTCTTTTTGCTAGCCACAACAGACGATCCTACGTTTGTCAGGAATATTGTTAAAGCGTGGGCCAAGGTTCATACGAAGGGGAGGAAAGAGTTAAAGGCGAAGAACTGTGTGGCTAAGGAGCCCTACAACCGATGGTTGCAAGCTAGAGTGGCCGAAAGGTTGCTTCCATTTCCCTCCGAACCATCCATGCGAGAAGAACTTCCTGCTCCTACTCATGTATCCATGGAGGAGTATGAGAAACTAAAGCTAGTGATAGAAAGGTTGACAAAGGAAAATCAAGACCTTTAGGCTGAGGTTCGCCAAGCAGGAGTGGAGAATGGCCAATATAAGAGGAAAGTGGAGTTCGAACAAGACAAAGCGGATGAGAGTAGCAAGAAGCTGAAGCTAGAAGCAGATCTGAGAGTCAGGTATCAAGAAGGTTTTGAAGGAGCTGATGCATCGGTAAAAGCCCTCCGGCAACGCCTAAAGGAAACCAAGGCCTCTTGTGATAAAGCGTGGAGATTCTTCGAGATAGCCTCTGCTGAAAAAAAGAAGACAAGGGAGGAACTTGAGGCCGATATTGATGTCCTTGAAAAGGAGTTGAGGGGTGCCTTAATTCTAGCCGAAAGCGAGCGACAACTCAAAGAAGAAGCATTGAGAGCTTCATATGTCACCTCTGATGTATGGCACAACAAATGCTCAGAATTGAAGACCGCTCAGGAAACAGCCACCTTGTGGAAAGACCGTTTCGAGGCCCTGCAAAGGAATAGTTCACTATGGTTGGAGAAGGAAGCTCAACTCAATGAACTTTTGGATACGTATGAGGATTCTCTTCGTTATTACCAGCCGACCCTAGACATGTCTCGCGCTAGGTATAACAATCTAGTGGAGCATTGCAACCTTATGACCCGTGATATCCCATGGAGGTTGGAAAGCGCAATTCAAGACTTGGAAGGAAATTATATTCCTCCTTCCATCCATCACTTTATCCGGCTCTGTGACCAAATGGTTAGAAGATTCATGTCCGAGACAAAAAAGCTTGAAGAACATCTCCGAAAGAAAGATTTTTAGTTCATTCAGTATTTTCTTGTAACATGAGTTTTTATTTTGAAGCTTATTGAACAATCAGTTGTATCGAATCTTCCCTCAAAATTAATGAAAGTTTTCTTTTTGGCTTAAATTGTGCATTCTTTACTATTCATTTATTGTTCCATAATACCATTGATAATCATAAATCTTGAAAGTCCCTTGAACATCATTCGAGCATTGTATATACCCACACATCATTTTTGCATTCCCTGAAACCCGACCTCATACCGCTTGCCATTTCAGAAGGAAAGAAAGGGAAAGAGCAAGCTGACTTCTCAACGTTCATACAACACAAGAGGGGATCAACGAAGAGTCATGGATCAAGTACAACAAGAGTTGCAGGAGTTTAGGGAAAAGATGACGCAATTCATGGAAACAATGCAAGGGGTAGCTAATGGGCAGGAACAATTGAGAACTCTGGTTCAACCATTAATAGCTCGAGTGGATGGCAGTGGTGTTTTGCATGGAGGAACTACTGTTGTTCCTCCTCCGGTTAATGGTAGCACTTCGCAGGCCAATGGTGGTCCAACTGTAGTCATTATTCCGGGTGGAGAAAACCAAGATGGAATCCCCATCCCAGTTGCGGCGGGCGCCGTGCCTGTTAACAATGGTCCTCAGTGGAACCAAGATGAGCAAGATGACGTCTTCTCCATGGGAGACCTTGGGGCAGGATTACGATCTGACGCTAATAGAAGGTTCGATGAAATCGAAGAAAAGATGAGGAGCATTCTTGAAGGCCAGAATACTATGGGTCTTGACATGTCCAATCTGGGATTGATTTCGGGACTTAGGATTCCTCCAAAGTTCAAAGTGCCAGATTTCGATAAATACAAAGGAAC
Organism: Lathyrus sativus; assembly: GCA_963859935.3. Lineage (NCBI taxonomy): Eukaryota > Viridiplantae > Streptophyta > Magnoliopsida > Fabales > Fabaceae > Lathyrus > Lathyrus sativus. Next base: position 558,319,738 of record OZ012735.1, on the reverse strand, counting down.
AACATGTCCAAGGGTGCATCTTCGATCTTATTTCCGAAGGATGTCTGCATACTCCGATGATGAAAAGTTGCTGATGCACTTCTTTCAAGATAGCTTGTCAGGACCATCTTTAGAATGGTATATGGGACTGGAGCCGGTCCATATCAGAAGTTGGAAGGATTTGGCAGAAGCTTTTGTCAAACACTACCAGTATAACAGTGACCTAGCACCGAATCGTGTACAGTTACAGAACCTATCGCAAAGGAACAATGAAGGATTCAAGGAGTACGCCCAGAGGTGGCGCGAGTTGGCTGCGAGGGTTCAACCTCCAATGGTGGAGAGAGAACTCATCGACTTGTTTGTAGCTACACTACCTGGTGTGTATTATGAGAAATTGATAAGCAACATGTCTGGAAGTGTCTCAGATCTGATCATCACAGGCGAGAGACTAGAAAATGGGATTAAATTGGGTAAAATACAAGCAGGAGAAGGGACCTCATCTGGAGGTGGAAGAAAGAACTTAGGTATTAAAAGAAAGGAGAATGAGACAAATGCAATATCAGGTTTTAAGAATCAAAATTGGAACCAGAATCAAAATCAGTATCGCCCACGACCGTACTATCAACAACAACCACAAGTAGCTAGTATTGCCATCCCGGCAGTACAGCCTCAGCAACAACCACGTCAACAGCAACAACCACAACAACAAAATTACGCGCCAAGACCATATCAAGACCGAAGAAGGATGGTAGATAGGCACTTTGACGCACCACCAATGCCTTACTCTCAGCTACTACAACACTTATTGCAACTGCAGTTGGTCCAGAAAAGGACGATGGCCCCTCTAAATGGCTCGCCACCACCCGGGTATGACGTCAACGCTAGGTGTGACTTCCACTCCGGCGCTCCCGGCCATCATATTGATAATTGCAAAGCCTTCAAGAACAAAGTACAAGACCTTGTTGATAGTAGGGCCATTAATTTCAACCATGATGCGCCGAATGTTGATCAGAACCCTATGCCAAATCATGGAGCAGGTAGAGTAAATGTTGTTGTCGAAGGGGAGGATTTAGATCTGGTATATGATGTTGAAGAATTGAAGACTCCTTTAAGTTTTGTAAAATGCAAGTTAATAGAAGGTGGGGTGATTCCCGGGTGTGACAAGGATTTTGAAATTTGTGCCGCCCATCCTGAAGGGTGTGAGAGTCTGAAGAGTTATATACAGTGTATGATAAACGAAGGTGTTCTGCAGTTTGACAAGATCTGTGAGAAAAAGAACGAGAAGATAGTCAGTAAGAAAGAGGATGAGGTGGCCACCATCTCTATCCCTTACAAAACAATCACTATTTCTGCGCCACCAGCGCGGCCTACCATCATCTTTACGAAGGCAGGACCTATACCTTATGAAAGCTCCAAGGCGATCCCTTGGAACTATGGAGCGGAAGTCTACTGCAATGGACAAAAGCAGGAATTAAAAAGCTTGCCATTGGACTCAGTTGACAACTTGGTGGGAACCGGGGGAATGACTCGGAGTGGGAGGATATTTGCACCTCCCGAAGTAAGTGCAGAAAGAGCTAATAAAGGTAAAGGGAAGGTAGTAGCAGAGGAAAGCTCTCAGGCTGGAGAAAAAGAGGTCATGCTGAAAGACGCAGAAGAGTTCATGCGCCTAATAAGAAAGAGCGACTATAAGATCGTGGATCATCTACAACAGACGCCTTTAAAAATTTCTATCTTGTCATTGTTGTTATGTTCCGAGGCTCATAGGAACGCCTTGCTCAAAGTCTTGGATAATGCTTATGTGCCACAAGAAATATCCGTAAATCAGTTAGAAGGAGTAGTGGCCCATGTCAATGCAGGGAATGGTTTGGGATTCACTGACCGTGATTTGACACCGAAAGGAAGGAATCATAACTTGGCTCTGCATATCTCTATGGAATGTAGAGGTGTCGTCTTGTCTCATGTATTGGTAGACACTGGGTCGTCATTAAATGTGCTACCCAAGAAAGCCCTCACGAAGCTAGACACTCGAGGGATAATATGTACGCCAAGCGATATGGTGGTCAGAGCTTTTGATGGGACAAGGAGGTCCGTGTTTGGAGAACTAACCTTACCAATTCAAGTCGGTCCTGAGGTTTTTGATGCAGTTTTCTATATAATGGATATCCAACCGGCATATAGCTGTCTCTTGGGTCGGCCTTGGATACACTCAGCTGGAGCGGTGACGTCAACCCTACACCAAAAGCTGAAGTATATGGTGGGTGATAACATTGTGACTGTTTGTGGAGAGGAAGACATCATGGTAAGCCATATGTCCTCATTCAAGTATGTGGAGGTCGATGGTGAAATTCACGAAACCCTGTGCCAAGCCTTTGAGACCGTCCAAATCAAAGAGAAAGCAACAGTTGAAGCCAAGGCGCCAGAAGTTGCTATGTCATCCTACAAGGAAGCCCAAGTTGTGGTGAAGTCTGGATCAGCGAAAGGATGGGGGGAGGTGATAAGCATCTCCAACAGATAAGACAAGTTCGGATTAGGGTACAGCCCATACGCATCTTCTTCAAGCGCTCCTCGCTACAAAGGACCTGTTCAATTCACTAGTGCTGGGGTGGTGTTCGAAGAGATCAACGCCGTATCTGACGAAGAAGGAGATAGTGACTGTGACATGGATGCATGGATCCAGCCATGCGTCCCCGTCCAAGGCTTGAAGAATTGGACCATTGAAGAAGTTATCACTGCGACTTATGAAGAGTAATTGTTTTGTTTTGATTAATGTATTGCCATGTGCTCTGCCCGAGGCATAATGGTCTTTATTTGTTGGGCCTTATCTTTTATGTGTGTGAACAACCCTTTTATCATTATCAATCAAAAAGCGTCTTTTCATTCAAAACTTTGTGATCCTTGTTTTTCTTATTTTTATTTACAACAATAAAATGGCAATGTGGTTTGTGTTTATTTGTTTGCATATCATTTAAGCATAAAATCATCATCATTACAGGTTTCACATTTCAGATACCACCGATTCAGACTCGTCTATGACTCAGTGTGACTTTGACAATCCGATCTTTCAAGCGGAAGGAGAGGTTGACGAAAACGAAGAACTGCCCGAAGAGCTTGCCAGACTGTTAAAACAAGAGGAGAAGGTCATCCTGCCTCATCAGGAGGAAGTTGAAGTCGTCAACCTGGGAACAGAAGAGGATAAAAAGGAGGTCAGAGTAGGGGTTGCGTTGCAGAATGATATCAAGCACAGATTGATTGAGTTACTCCAAGAGTATAAGGATGTCTTTGCTTGGTCATACGAAGATATGCCCGGACTCGACACCGATATTGTAGTTCATCGCCTGCCTTTGCGTGAAGAGTGTCCTCCTATCAAACAGAAACTGAGAAGAACCAGGCCAGATATGGCAGTGAAGATCAAGGAAGAAGTCCAGAAGCAACTAGATATTGGATTTCTTGCTGTGACCAACTACCCTCCTTGGGTCGCTAACATCGTGCCCATGCCTAAGAAGGAAGGCAAAGTCAGAATGTGTGTTGACTATAGGGACCTGAATAGAGCGAGCCCAAAAGATGATTTCCCGCTCCCCCATATTGACGTTCTCGTTGATAACACCGCACAATACTCAGTGTTTTCCTTCATGGACGGTTTCTCCGAATATAACCAAATCAAGATGGCACCGGAGGACATGGAGAAGACGACTTTTATCACGCCTTGGGGGACGTTTTGTTATAAAGTAATGCCTTTTGGGTTGAAGAACGCAGGGGCAACTTATCAGCGAGCAATGGTCACTCTCTTTCACGATATGATTCATCATGAGATTGAGGTCTATGTCGATGATATGATTGCGAAATCCCGAACAGAGGAGGAGCACCTGATGAATCTTCTAAAGTTGTTTGAGAGGTTGAGAAAGTTCAAATTGAGGTTGAACCCGAATAAGTGCACTTTCGGCGTACGGTCAGGAAAGCTGTTGGGGTTCGTTATCAGTGAGAAAGGTATTGAGGTCGATCCTGTGAAGATCAAGGCGATTCAAGAAATGCCAGCGCCAAAGACCGAAAAGGAGGTTCGTGGTTTCTTAGGTAGATTGAACTACATCGCAAGGTTCATATCTCACCTCACAGCCACTTGTGAGCCATTGTTTAAGCTATTGAAAAAGGATCATGCGATTATCTGGAATGAGAATTGCCAGAGAGCGTTTGAGAAGATAAAAGAGTATCTACAAGAACCTCCAATACTGATGCCTCCGGTGGTTGGAAGACCGTTGATAATGTACTTAACAGTTCTTGAGAATTCCATGGGTTGTGTTCTCGCTCAGCACGACGAGACTGGAAGAAAAGAGCATGCAATTTACTACTTGAGTAAGAAGTTCACAGACTGTGAATCCAAATACTCAATGTTGGAAAAAACTTGTTGCGCACTCGCTTGGGCCGCCAAACGCCTAAGACAGTATATGCTAAACCACACAACCATGTTAATTTCAAAGATGGATCCTATTAAGTACGTATTCGAAAAGCAAGTACTATCAGGAAGGATTGCTAGATGGCAGATGGTTCTGACAGAATACGACATCCAGTACGTGCCTCAAAAAGCTATTAAAGGTAGTGTCCTATCAGAATATCTCGCAGAGCAACCAGTCGATGACTACCAGCCAATGAAGTTTGATTTTCCTGATGAGGAAATTATGTATTTAAAGACGAAGGATTGTGATGAGTCGTTGCCAGACGAAGGTCCAGAGTTGGGTTCCCAGTGGAAATTAATCTTTGACGGTGTTGTTAACTCCTACGGTAGCGGGATTGGGGCAATCATTACGACTCCCCATGGTTCCCATATACCCTTCACTGCAAGGCTAACATTCCCATGTACCAACAATGAGGCTGAATATGAAGCGTGTATCATGGGTATCAAAGAAGCAATTGACTTGAGGATCAAGAACCTTGATATCTATGGAGATTCAGCTTTGGTGGTAAACCAGATCAAGGGAGAGTGGGAGACCCGCCAGCCTAATCTGATCCCTTATATGAATTACGCCAGAAGGTTGCTACCTTTCTTTGACCGAGTAGAGTTTCACCATGTACCGAGGGCAGAAAATCATATGGCTGATGCTTTGGCTACATTGTCCTTGATGTACAAAGTAAAATTCTGGAATGATGCACCGAGAATTGTCATCTCACGTCTCGACAGGCCGGCTTTTGTTTTCGCAATAGAAGAAGCTTCTGATGGTAAACCGTGGTTTTATGACATCCAGAACTTTCTCAAGAACCAAGAATATCCGCCTGGGGCATCAGCCCGGGATAAGAAGACCTTGAGAAGATTATCCGATAACTTCTATCTGAATCCGGACGGTGTACTCTATCGGAGAAACTTTGACTTGGTGCTGCTAAGATTTGTGAACGAAAAGGAAGCAGGTTTGCTTATGGAAGAAGTCCACGAAGGTGCCTTTGGAACACACGCAGGTGGGCATGCCATGTCTCGAAAATTATTAAGGGCGGGTTATTATTGGTTAACTATGGAGTCAGACTGCTTCAAATACGCCAAGAAGTTCCATAAATGCCAGATTTATGCCGACAAGATTCATGTGCCACCCTGTCCTTTGAATGTCATGTCATCCCCATGGCCTTTCTCCATGTGGGGCATTGATATGATTGGAAAGATTGAGCCAACCGCATCCAATGGACATCGTTTCATCTTAGTAGCCATTGACTATTTCACCAAATGGGTCGAAGCAGCTTCTTACGCCAATGTCACGAAGCAAGTCGTAGCCCGGTTTATCAAAAGGGACATCATCTGTCGATATGGAATACCTGAGAGGATCATTACTGATAATGGTTCTAATCTGAATAACAAGATGATGAAGGAACTGTGCCAGTATTTCAAAATCGAGCATCACAATTCTTCTCCCTATGGTCCGAAAATGAATGGCGCTGTAGAAGCAGCTAACAAGAACATTAAGAAGATAGTACAGAAGATGGTTGTGACTTATAAGGATTGGAACGAGATGTTGCCTTTTGCTTTGCATGGATATCGCACCTCGGTGCGTACTTCAACTGGGGCAACTCCTTTCTCGTTGGTATATGGCATGGAGGCTGTTCTGCCATTGGAGGTCGAGATCCCATCTTTGAAAGTTCTGGCTAACGTCAAGTTGGATGAAGCAGAATGGGTGAAGAACAGGTTGAATCAGCTCAGTTTGATGGATGAGAAGAGGTTGGCGTCTCTTGCGTACGGTCGTCTGTATCAGAGTAGGATGAAGAAAGCCTACGATAAGAAGATGCGTCCTAGAAGCTTTCAGACAGGCGATCTGGTGTTGAAGCGGATTCTCCCACCACAGAACGATCATAGGGTCAAATGGACCCCCAATTATGAAGGTCTGTATGTTGTAAGGAAGGTCTTCTCTGGAGGAGCCTTGCTACTTTCAACCATAGATGGTGAAGATTTTGCGTCCCCTGTGAACGCGGACGCAGTCAAAAGATACTTTGCTTAAAATAGACCCGCTGGAAAGAAAAAGAAAATCCAGGCAAGAATGGGGCATCTCGGCGAACCATAAAAGGATAGGTTCGGGCAAAAATTAGAGATAAAAAAAAATGTAAACCCGCAAAGTTGAAAACCTGAAAGGGCGACTTTGGCAAAAATGGGTATCCCGGTGAATCGAAAACCCGCAAGGGCGATTCAGGCAAAAGTTAGGGACTCGAAAAGCAAATGACTGCAGCCTGCACATTGATCTTTAAAGCATAGTGGATTATGGGAGAACTCGAGAAGCAGTCGTTCAAATCAATCTCTTCAGAAGACGAAGCATCGGAAAGGCGTCGAAGTCATGCGAGTTATAGTTGAGTCGTTCCATGGTGGTTGTATGTACCACATTGCCGACATTTTGATACTCTTGTGCATTTCTGTATATTTCTTGCGGAGCTTTCTCATTTCAGGAGTTTTGTCCCTTGTAAATTTGCCTATTTACAGGCCATTTATCAATAAAAGATACTATCCAGAGAACCTTTTGTTTTGTTTTTACCGTTTTGTTTGCAAAAGACGCCTGATGTTTTTGATAAAACTTTGCATACATAAATTTGTGGGCTTTGCCATCTATAATTGAAGCATTGTATTTGCTTAAATAACGTCTTAAGTGATAATTGAGATGGTACCTGCTGCATAAAACATACTTGTTTATTTGTTATTTGCAAGAAAAAACTTTCCTCAAGGCTTCTCCAGAAGTTCCTCATCTAAAGGAAGTGTGTAGTTTAAGTGGGTTCTCATCCCCAGCAGTTTGAAACCTTGACAATTAAAGGATACCCTAAGCAGGTCAAGATTGACATCTCCAGCAGAGCAGGATCATTTCCAGTAAGCGGGTGCGGGTTTATCCCTCAGCAGTGGAACGAATTCAGAAATTTGTTTTTCCCCATAGAGTTTGAACAACTGGCTCCTTTTCCCCTCAGAGTCTAGGTCATTGACTCATTCCTCAAGCGGAAGTTGTGTTTGTTGAGTTTATTTCTCATTTTCCCAAGCAAAGGTTGATATTGGTTCCCTCATTGTCTAATCCCCAGCAGGGTAGGTTTGCTCTTAGCAGAACAATTTTACCCGGAATTTTGCTCAGAAAACCATCCAGGGTTTTTTTCCCCAACGTTTGTACTAGACGTGTCTAGTCTTTTCACCGGTGGAATTAATCCTTTCTCTTTGGCATTTATTTTGCTAAAGTGTTTCCTTTGCATTTGCATCATGCATAACATCCTCCCAAACGCGTAGCATTTCCATTTCGCATGGAGCATTACGCCATATTCAAACATATGCATGTAAAACATAAGTCGGGTTGCCACCCCTTTGTTTTCAAGCGTATCTCCAGCGGTTATCAGTATATTTCTCAATCCTACATGGTATCCAGACCTCCAGCCAGGTCATTGACAGATGTGTTCATCTTATCAGTTTCCCTAGCGATGTCTGTTTATTCAAGTTCATGTTTCCCCAATGGATTTCTTCACCCAGATGGTGAATCGAAAAATGTTCTTCTGAACTTAGGGTTGAGCCGACCTTTGGGTTCGATGCTCGCTTTTAGCAAAATGAAGTGACGGTGAAGTCAAATGATTTTGATAATTGACGACGAAGTCAAGCCATTTTGGGAATCGGCGACGAGGTCAGATTATGAAGAGAATTGACAACGAGGTCAGATTATTAAAAAATTGACGACGAAGTTGACGACGAAGTCAGATTATTAAAAAATTGACGACGAAGTCAGATTATTAAAAGATTGACGACGAAGTCAGATGATGAAGAGTATTGACGACGAAGTCAGATCATGAAGAGAGTTGCTGGCGAAGTCAAGTTATGTTGAGAGTTGACGGCGGGGTCAGATTATGTAAAGAATTGACGACGAAGTCAGATTATGGAGGGGTGACGGTGAAGTCAGGTGTCCTACCAATTTGATGTTAAGGACTGACAGCGAAGTCAGGTGTCTTTCTAAATTTTATGTGAGAATTGATGGCGAAGTCAGATCATGTAGAGGGTTGACGGCGATGTCAGAATGGTTTGAGAAATAACGGCGAAGTCAGATGATTTTGATTGACGACAAAGTCAGATTATGTTGTAAGTTGATGGCGAAGTCAGAGGATATGGAGGACTGATGGCGAGATCATATGTTCTACCAATCAGATGTTTTTACAGATTATGTGGAATATTGACAGTGAGGTCAGATCTCACAGATTTGATTTTGAGTTCCGACGGCGAAGTTAGATGCTATTAAGAGCTGACGGCAAGGTCAGATGTTTGTATTTGATCGACGACTGATGGCGAAGTCAGATGTTCTACCTGATATAGGTGCCTGACGGTGATGTCAGAGGTTTCATTCTGCGGTTGACAAATTTTTGGGTTCTTTTGTATTCAATCACCTTTTACCTCGAATGTTTGAAAGAGTTTGCTTTTCATCCCTTCAGGTCCAAGTCGCTTGAATAGGGGCAGCTGTTGCACCCCAAAATTTGCCCTCTTACAAGGCTTGACTCATTTCTTCATTTCTTTCAAATTCAATGACATAAGGGAGGCCCATCATTCCAAATTCAAGGTTCATGAATTCAAGGCTAGATTCAAGAGTATTACAAAGAGAAATTTCATGACATTTGCAAGAATGTCACATTTGTTACAAAATCCAAACTCTTTGTAATGCTTAGGAAATTAAGCTATTTCTAGTCTTAATTCAAGTTTCTAAAAATAACTTCATGTCATGGTATCCCCCATGCTCCATCAAGTCCACATGACCCTCTTTGTGATTACAAACATGCAAGGAAAATATTTAAGAGCTAATTCAATGTTGGAATATTTCAAGATCAATACCATGCATGTTCAACCATGAGCAATTTGAATATGATCCAAAACAGCCACGTGCAAGAAGTGGCAATGTGTATCATATTACAAAATCATTTTATGTCACAAAACCAATGCTATAAGCTTATGTTGATACATCTACACATCAAAAATCAGAATTTGAAAATGATGTCCAAAAGGTATTGTATGGACTACATGGGTATGTCCAAAACAAATCAACCAACCAATGGGTACAAGGTTGGAAAGCAACATAGAGTGCTGCAGAAGAAATACAGCAAAAGCAGCATACTAGAAGTGGAAAAAGCAGGGCTGCACCAAGAAAGTGGCCATAATTGTTGCCAAGAATGAAAATTCTGAAAGTTGGAGCTTGTGCAAGAGCTATTGCTTTGGTACAGCAGAAAAAGGTGACAGAAAAGTGAGATGAAAAGGGAAGGAGGGATGTCAACAAAAGGATTGGATTCACTATCATACACTATCATTCGCAACAGATTGAGATAGAGATATTGAGAGCAAAGAGTAAGAGAGAAAACCAGAAAAATAGAGAGAGCAAAAAACCAGCAAAAAGTGAAGAGAGTAAACACAAGGCAGCCATTGAGGAGAGTCATCAAAGCATAGAGTGAAGAGGAGTGAACACCTAGCCAAAATTAGTGGAGGCTTTGCAAGGAGGGTAACAACTCTTGGGTATCCATCTCTTTAAACTCTTATCTTCTTTTATATTGCGCATTTATCATTTGTTCTCTTGGTTTGAATGTTGTTGTATTGAGTATAACATGTAAGGTCCTAATAGGGACCAAGAAACCCTTTGAAAGAAACCACAAAAACGAAAGAAAAACATAGAAAAGTTAGGGTTTTTCACTCTAGTAGCCTGACACGGGCCGTGTCACACAACACGGCCGCCCGTGTTGCACTTCTATTTGAGGTTTCAACATCCAAAAACCCCAGGCTTCACAACACGGGCCGTGTCACACAACACGGCCACCCGTGTCCCACAACACGGCCGTGTCACACCACTTTTTGACCCAAATCTCATTTTTTCCTGGAACTGTGACACGGGCCGTGTCACACAACACGGCCACCCGTGTCAGACCCCTGTTTTTCACGATTTTCCGACTTTTTACCTCAAAAAAAATTTTTTCAAGGAGTTCGCCCGTTTTTTTTGTGTTTCGTTTTTTTTAGCCGATTAACCCGTTGTGTTTGGTATGTTTTTGTGCATATTTATTGTTGGTCATTGTTTTTACCTTTGGTTCTAAAAACTATTTTCAAGAAAACAAACTCTCGATTCTCATCGAGCCATTTTTTGACCTTGTAAGCCGATTGCCTTGTGCGTCGCCATCGACCTTGCTCGCTTCGCCTCAAGTCTTTTTAAGCAATTAAAACCCTTGACCCAACGTCAAGCGGATTTTCTCAAATAATGGTTACACCAACTCGCCGTATTTAACAAAAGGATAAAGTTCACTTTGTATTGAACTAAAGAGAGGGGATTAAGTGTAGACTTCTTCCTCTCCGAGTGTCGAGATGCTCATTGTAGTGTGGGTGGTTTTGACACTCGTCTTTCAATACGAAGATGTTTTCATCCACACCTTTTTCTCCTAAAAAAAACCCTCGGCCCCGTACCGGGTGCATTTTCGAAACACTTACAATAAATAAATCGATTCTCTTTGTATTGAACTAAAGAGAGGGGATTGAGTGTAGACTTCTTCCTCTCCGAGTGTTGGGATATTCACTGTAGTGTGGGTGGTTTAGACACTCGTCTTTCAATACGAAGACGCGACTCCTTCCACCTATCTCTTTCCATAAATTCCTCCCGCAACCTTTGCCACCTAAAAACCTCGGTCCCGTACCGAGCGCATTTTTAAACTCTTTTCATGACAAAAACTTGAATGGTCATGGAGTGGTTAGGCGTAGGCCTTCTCCTATCCCGAGTGCTGACGTTTACCGTAGGGTTCTCTGTCGCAAAAGCACTTACCATTCAAAACCAAAAATACTTAAATAAGAGAATGAAGTTCTCTTTGTATTGAACTAAAGAGAGAGGATTAAGTGTAGACTTCTTCCTCTCCGAGTGTCGAGATGCTCACTGTAGTGTGTGTGGTTTTGATACTCGTCTTTCAATACGAAGATGCTATGTTCGCCACACCCTTTCATAACAAAAAACCTTGAGATGAAGAATTGGGTACTACCCGTAGGGGTTACTATCCGAGGACCTATCTCTCCCCTAAAACCCAATTCAACAAATCAAATGTGACATCTTGCCTCGCATGGCGAAAACTTATCTTTCGAAAAGGATATGATACGTCCGTTCTACCGCAAACAGGTAATGCCTAAGTCTCCAACGAGCGAGCAGCAATACACCTAACTGCTAGAATGCGTACGATAACATCATCCATAAAAACATCAACAAATCATAGGCCGAACTACAACTGCTCTGATTCTTTACTTTTTTCAAGTAAAGATACGTAGGCACAAGGGCCACAATCCTTGCCGAGCATATTCCCCCTTATATCTGTAGTTTCCCGAACTACGTCGACTCTGATTTTCTCATATCCGTTGAGAATACGTAGGCCTAGGACCGCAAAGTCCTACCGAGTCCGTTCTTTCTCTCCTTCCCCCTGTTATCTCTCTTTTCCCAATTTTTAACCTTTCCCTCTATCCTTTGGAACACTCTTTTATAGCATAATATTTAAGCAAATGAAATCACACGTCGACAAACAAATGGTTCCCATCGAGTACGATGGATGCGAGGGGTGCTAATACCTTCCCTTCGCATAACCGGCTTCCGAACCCGTTCTTGGTCGCGAGACCATCTTATCCATTTCTTTCTTAAGGTTTTCTCGATATTTTCCTTTCCCCTCATGGAATAAATAAAGTTCGATGGCGACTCTTCTGTCCTTTTTCTTTTCGCCTTCCCCGTCGTTGCGCGTATTTTTCGAGTAGCGACATTAGTGCCTTCGACTTTTATTCCAGGATCAAAGAAGAAACTTCGATAAGTAAAGGTGTCGAATGTGCACATGAAAGTGGTTTCCTTTTCCATAACATCAAGAATCAAAGGATTAAGGGGCTGCCTCACCGTTTTTCTTCCATCTTCAATTGAAACTCTATGCATACTCATGGATGGGCTAAAATCACGAGTGTCAACCAAGGTCCATCCAATTCCCTTCTTATGTTTCTACAATAACTTTCCTTCCTACTCAAATTGAAGCTTTGACGAATAATATAAATCCTCAGGAAGTAGTTCAGAAGGTGGTTGTTCAGTAGAATGTTTGGTTGAGGCAGTCGGGATGTCAGAAGCTTCAGCTGTATAAACAACTTCAATAACTCCATCTATAGGAAAAATGTTAACCTGCAAGGCAGCCTCAACCTCAGAACAAAGGTTAGTTTCGATACAATCATTTTCTGAGTAACTATCATCAAAATAAGACAATGATGGAAAATCAGCTGCAAATAAATCAATACAAGTATCATAAACCAACTTAGAAATCAATTCAATATGAAAAACAAAATGCTCTTCTTCCTCATCAATCTTCTTACTTTTCAATACTCTATGTGGAAAAGGAATCGGTGGTACATACTCTTTTTCAGGCTCAAAAACAATGGAAGGTTCAGGTTCAGGTTTAGGTGTGACCTCAACAACTTCTTTATTTTTTTCTAGGGTTGGTTCTGCAACTTTTTCGGATCTTAAGGACATTGCACTCACATTAGGGTTAGGGACATTAGGATTTAATATTATTTGGGCAGGTAGTTGGTTTGATCCTTGAACTTGCTGTATAACATTCATTGAACTGGCAAGCTGTCCAATTTGTGTCTGTAAGGTCTGAATACTAGAATTTGTCTGTTGCTGAAATTGGAGATCATTTACAACCAATTGCCTTACAAGGTCCTCTAGTGAAGGTCCATAAGGTGCAGTGGTGGCTACTTGTGGAGGGTTATATGGTGGTGGTAATGTTAACATTAATTGTTGTTTCACTAAATAAGTAAGCTCATCAAGTCTGGTTTCTAGAGCTTTGTTGTAAGAAGAAACCTGAATCTCATTCACACCTTTTGTTTGGACAGAATTGTTTCTAGTAGTAAATTGTTGGGAGTTGAGTGACATATGTCGCTACTGCGAAAATAAGGTGCCGGCAAAATAGAAGAGTTGTCACCTTTCGTTATTTATCCCTTAGAGAGGGAAAGGAAACGATCGGAAAAACCTGACGAAAAGGTATAAGACAAGGTCATCGCAACCATTATCTGGATTCGAGAGTCGGTTACACAAGGGGAAGGTATTAGCACCCCTCACGTCCATCGTACTCGATGGGATCCACGCTTGCTGTGTTTATCTGACGGGTTTGTTAAATCTATCTATGCTAAAGGTCTGGTCTGAAAAGAAAAGAAAATGACTCGGCAAAGTATCGCACTTTATGCCTACGTATTCCCGTCTGGAACGAGAAATCAGAGTCGACGTAGTTTGCCTAACTACGGGAGAAAGGGGGAAGGTTGCTCTCCAAGATATTACATCTTGTGCCTACGTACTTTCACACAGCGCGAAAGATCAGAGCAAACGTAGTTCGGGCTACGGAGAACACATATTTGTTCAGCATCTCTTATCCAAGTAAATATAACAATCAGTTCCAGCCGTTGGTGTTTGCAGCTCGATCCTTGGAGACTTAGGCATTACCGTTTGTAGTAGAACTGAAAGTTAACAGAACTCTCCTTCTGAAAAAGGGTTTCCAAGGGATGAGGGTCCAAGAGGACAAAAAGATATTTGATCTTTGTTTTCTGTTTTTTACGGAAGAAGCGTTTTTTAGTTGTCTGTAGTTTGTACAGCACTAGAGACTACGACTTAGGAACGAATGCGTCGCATATCGTCCAAAGGACATATACTAAACACCCTAGACGATTGAGAGGAGACCGTTCAAGCATCATTTCCCAAGTAGCTTAAGGCTCGTAACACGCTTGTACTAAATTGCCTTTATTACGTTTTTTACTGTTGTGTGAGATAAGAAGAGAAACAGACTCTCTACAGGGAAACTGACTCGATCCTACATTTATCATCCAATATCCGTCGTACGGTTGAGGTTAGAGGGGGAACTAACTAATGTTATCATGCATGGTTAGAATCCTAATTTCTGTCATAACTTCTCTTGAACAAGAGAAGTCAGAGTTCCTAGGGGAACATGGCAATGGAAAGCAAACAGTAACAGAAATAACTGTACATAAATTACTGTAAAGATGCATGCAATGCAAGTGAAGGAGGAAATATGTGTGGGGCATAAGCCTCCACAAGCTCATCTCAACCTCAAGCCAGATATGAATAACTGCAAGGATGATAGAAGAAAGTAAATGCAATCAAACAGACCACACACCACACAGGCAAGGGAGCTGAGCTATACCAAATACCAGCAAGCAAAGCCATATAGTAAAAATACAAGCAGAGGGAGAAACTCAACCTCTAATGCAATACAATCAAGGGGAGAAGCTCAACCCTTAGGATGCTCATAGGCCTATGGTCGTCTACATGAAGCCTACTACTAATGCAACACTCCAAGTAAGTCACATCAATACACATCAATATAGTTAAACAAGAAGAAAACATACAAACAGGGAAAACAAGCCAGCAATCTCCACAGCAGAGCAATCTTCTGGAAGCAATCCAATCCAAAGTTTGTAACTGTTCTTCAAGTCCACACCGTCTTCAAGAGAAGGAAAGGAATTCATGACAAGTAACCAAACAAGCTTTTATCCTATGGAAGGAGATTGGTTGCTGGGAGGCAAGGGTAAGTTCCACAGGAGCTTATCCCAGGCACTCAACCAACAAAAAGATCTTTGGGAAAATCCAAGGGTTTGGCTCCTTCAAGAGGTGTGCCATATTCCCCCCACAAGAGGGACTGTGATACCTCAAGAAGGTTCCTAAAGAGGAAAGAATGAGAGAATTTTAGGAGAATGGAGATGAGAAGCAAGGTAAGTTCCACAGGAACCTACCACAGACACTCAACCAAATCCATTTCCTTTAGAGGGCTTGCTTAGGCTCAACTCCAATGTGAAAGGCAGGGAATTCCTCCACAGGAGGAATTATACCCACAATGAAGGATCCTAATTAAGCAAAGAGTACTTGAAAGGGGAACTAATCCTAGAGAAAGATCATCACCTACTTGAATCTCTATAGAACATCAAATGTTATCTTCTAATGATTACCTATTCTAAGGCCAATTTGTAAAATAGGAAACTAAGGGAAAATCAATCCTAAGAATTCTAAGGAAAATACTACATCATCCTATATGTGTCAACATTCTATGGTAGAAAAATCAGACGCTAAATCTAAATCAAAATGCCCAAATTAAACCCAAGACCTCAAGGGTGCACCAAAGGAATTCACTAAAGAACACTCCTAAAAAACTAACCTAAAATCCTATTTAAAATCATCTGAAAATCACAACAAAAATCACATAGCAACATTAACATGTATATAACCAGCACACAAAATTTCAAGATCAAACTCCAAAATATGAGAGAGAAATAAAATCATCAAATTCGGAACAACATTATTTCATTATTATAAGTGCACTAAAAGAAAAAATATGAAATAAATGGAAAATGCATGGCAAATTAAAATACAAAGCATGATAAAATCCTAAATATCTCAATCTATATCCACAAATTTTTCCAGAATTTATTTATAATATTCACTATTTATTATGAATTAAATTCAACAAGCCTTAAAACAAAAAAGAAAAGAAAAGAAATTAAAAACAAGAACAAAGGAAGGGTGCAACTAGCAGGGAAAAATAAGGCTTAGATGCCTGGGTCCAAGAATGGGGGGGCGAGAATAGCATATGGGCGCTGGGCCCAATTGAGTATTAAGTTCAGCAAAAATCACTCAAGGAA
The DNA here is from genome assembly GCA_963859935.3 of Lathyrus sativus. Lineage (NCBI taxonomy): Eukaryota > Viridiplantae > Streptophyta > Magnoliopsida > Fabales > Fabaceae > Lathyrus > Lathyrus sativus. The sequence goes on along the minus strand of OZ012735.1, from coordinate 558,303,615 downwards.
GCAACACCCAGGGGGTGTAAAAGTAAGGATTATACGTGCTAATTCCTGTTGGGCCTGCAAGGGGGAGGCGCGAATAGCACAGGAAAACCAAGGCCCAACATCAGATTAAATCAACTCAGTTTTCTCTCAATTAATAAAAAACAACCACGAGAGGATTTGAACACACGCCTCCAAGGTTCACATAGCGCACTGAAGAAACTAATTGAAACAATGCGTTTAGGGGAGGGGGTTATGTGGCTCGCTCGGAGCTGTTGGATACGAGGACCTAGTCTTCTTCTTCTCACGCGTGAACGGTGAAGATTATCTCTTCTCCAATTCAAATAAAATAACACGCGTGAACAGCACCATGTCCGGACGGGAACGAAGCTTTTTCCGGCAAACTTTGAACAACCCTATCTCCCTCAATACTCAACCAAACGCCACGATTTTTGAATGAAACTTGATGGAAATTTCATGAGGATTACAAATATCCTAATTAAATGAGCTAAAACTCCAAGATTAAAGAAATCTAGGTCTCAACCGAAAATGGATCCACACTTAATTTGTCACTAATCCTCAAATTAACTATCCAGAATCCATCTATATCCTAATTGCAACCTAACCACATGCTCGTTTCTAGCTACATCATGCTATACTAAGAGGAAAATTGAATTCTACCAACCTGGTTTCAAGCTTTGAATTGAGGTGTTTCTGGCTTGAATCTTGCTCCCAAATCTTCCAGAATCACTCAATGATGATGATAGAAGCCTTTAGCACCTTCAATTTGATCAGAAACTTGCTTGAATCCAAAAAATGACTTTGAGTGGAAGCTTGAAAACTCCAATGGCTCTCTCTCTCTGCTCAGCATGAATCAATCACCAACCTTGCTTCTGATGAGTTCCTAAACATTTATAGAGTGATTTGGAACCTTCTAGAGGTTCAGCCCCGACCCAAAATCAAAAATCCAATTCCAACTTTTCTCCAAAAATTTCAATATGGAAATGCACGAATTTCCTTCAACAACTTGCTTTTGAAGCTTCTAGTATCATACACTACACTCCTTGAATGGATCCAACTTGGTTAGGCCCCTGAATTTGGCCTTAGGAATGATTGGTGGAATGTTACTTACATGTGAAGACAAGTATTGAAACACCATGAAACATAGGTCAATTGCAAATTATAATAATGCCAATGTTTCTAAAACATCATTTCTGATCAAATTGAGTGGTCATTTGGCATATTTTGTGCACATAACAATTTATTTGAATTTCCCACCAGATAAACCCTTTAATTTCTCTTCTTTCAAAACCACTTCAAGTCAACTCTTACTATGGAACAAATCAATTCATCATGAGCTCTTGGTTGACCTAAAAATCATATTTTGAGAAAGTTCCATGTTGAACAAAATTGCATTTGAGATGTTCAAGTTGGAGATTTTGACCTATAATTGAAAATGGCCTATAATCTCACTTTCCCAAAATACCCCTAACTTGTAAACCTCAAAAATTGAGTTCTACAAATCAGATGGAAGACTTCTAATACAATTTGGAAATCTAAGATCAAGACCTACAAATTTCATGTTGGCCAAAAGTTCAAGAGAAACACCCTCCTAGGTCAAAAGTAGCTTGGAAGTCAGATGATTTTCACAGACAAATTTCAGATGCATCTGAGGACCTGTAACTTGTCTGGACCATAACTTGAGTTCTATAAATCCAATGGAGGACTTCTAGTACTCAAATTAAAGCTAAGAGAATGCTCTACAAGTTTCATGTTAGCCAAAAGTGGAGATGAAACTTTTATATTAAGATATATGGTCTTGAAGTTAGGCACTAAATAGGGGATTTTACCCTGAGAACCCTAATTTAGCAACTCCTCACACCTTGAAATTTTCTTGAACAGATCTTGAAATATTATCTCATGTGTCTCAACACCACTATCCATGGTTACAGAGACCTAGAATTGAGCTTTGATCCTCTTCAATTGCCCAGTTGACTTGGAATTACTCAAATGAAAACCCTACTTGCAACACCCTCAACTGTGACTTCCCACACCTGGCATAATGACTTGATTGAGCTCCATTATGACCTTGAAGGCACTTCAATGAGCTCTACTCACACTCCCTCACCTTGGTCAAGACCTCACCATCCACTGTTGATCTTCAACTGGTCCTCGAAGTAGGAGACTAACCCCATACAAGCACATGGACTCCTTAAGAACCCAGCCCCCTTCCTGATGATTATGGTGACTTCTCAAACTTGCATAAGTCCTCTAGATAGGCTTCTCTGGATATAAACACCACTTGATCCCCTGCACAAGCCAACAATGCTATGATATGCAAATGTTATGATGATGATATGCTAATGCAAATGAATCATAAACCCAGTAAGAAAAGGTTAGGCAAATTTTGGGGTGCAACAGCTGCCCCTATTCAAGCTGATTGGACCCGATAGGATGAAAAACGAATGGCTTTCAGGCAATCGAGGTAGAAGACGGTTGAATACCAGAGACCCCGGAAATTTGCTTACCAAAGAGATAAACTTTCAAAATGCTTGGGAACACTACATCCCAACTATTGAATCTGGTTGTCACAGCAACAACTGATCAATCGTCCGATAGAGAACCTGATTTCAATATCAAACACCTGCGTGACGCCATAGGTGTCGAGTCAACAAACCAGATTGACACAGTCAATCCTCTCAAAATATGTCACAATAAGCGGCACCGTCGTAGAGCCATATCTGAATATCATCCTCGAGCTTCCGTTTCCGAAGAAACGAATAAAGCACTTAACTAAAGCGCGAACCGTTGAACCATCACATCAACCTTCCGGAGAAACGGGTAAAATGTCGAACCATCACGTCAACCTTCCAGTTCCGAAGAAAAGGGTAAAATGTTGAACCATCATGTCAACCTTCCATTTCTGAAGAAGCGGGACAAGCACTAAACAAAAGTGCGAACTGTCGAACCATCACGTCGACTGTTGAACCATCACGTCAACCTTATAATTTCGAAGAAGCAGGACAAACACTAAACAAAAGTGCGAACTGTCGAACCATCACATCGAGTGTTGAACCATCACGTCAACCTTCCAATTCCAAAGAAGCGGGAAAAACACTAAATAAAAGCGCGAGCTGTCGAACCATCACTTCGACCGTTGAACCATCATGTCAACCTTTCGTTTACAAGGAAACAAGCATACGCTAAACAAAAGCGAGAGCTGTCGAACCATCACGTCGATCGTTGAACCATCACGTCAACCTTTCGTTTACAAGGAAACAAGCATATGCTAAATAAAAGCGAGGGCTTTCGAACCATCACGTCGACCTTTCGTTCACAAGGAAATGAGAATACGCTAAATAAAAGCGAGATCTGTCGAACCATCACGTCGACCGTTGAACCATCACGTCAACCTTCCATTTCAGAAGAAGCGAGGAAAGCACTAAATAGAAGCGCGAGCTGTCGAACCATCACGTCGACCGTTGAACCATCACGTCAACCTTTCGTTTACGAGGAAATGAGCATACGCTAGACAAAAGCGAGAGCTGTCGAACCATCACGTCGACCATTGAACCATCACGTCAACCTTTCGTTTACAAGGAAACGAGCATACGCTAAATAAAAGAGAGGGCTGTCTAACCATCACGTCGACCTTTCGTTCATAAGGAAACGAGAATACGCTAAATAAAAGCGAGATCTGTCGAACCATCACGTCGACCGTTGAACCATCACGCCAACCTTCCATTTCCGAAGAAGCGGGGAAAGCGCTAAATAAAAGCGCGAATCGTACATCTGAAGACTTGAACAAACAAATCTGCGGGAAAATTCTGACGACGGACGTCAAACACCTATTTTGACAACAGGTAACAACTTCAAGATTTTCAAAACTGATGTACAACAGTCTGAAGAATGCTTCACTAGGGAAGACGAGAAACTTAACGAAGCAACTCTGATGGGGAAAAACTCTACTGGGGAAATCACGGATAATAACTCCGAAAGTTTAAACCACGAGATCCTTTAATGCTGACGCATCAGCAATCTGAGAAGAACTCCGCCGGGGGAGAGAAGAGAAACTTAACCAAGTAACTCTGCTAGGGGAGAATATGACAGGGCGAACACTATCATCGCGTATCTCGCGCCATAAATCTGAATATCTGGACACCTTCCTGAACAAGAATTTCAATTACTTGCAGGGAAGAATCACTTGAAACAAGGAGGTAACCGACCTGGCTTATGTTTCAAAACGCATATGTTTGACAATGGCGTAATGGTCCATACGGCATGGAAATGCTACGCGTTTGGGTAGATGCAAATATGATGATATATGCAAATGCAAAGAGGTGCTCTAGCAAAATAAATGCTAAAGACAAAGCCGAATCCGCCGGGGATAACCAGTTATCACAGACATATTCCAGCAAAATAAATGCTAGCAAGGTGAAACCAACTCTGCAGGGGATAACCATCCTGCTGGGGAATAGCTCACAAGCCCTGAGTTGTGAACTCTGCTGAGGATGATCATCCTATCGGAGGAAAAACAACCTGTTGGAAAACAGAAAGGACGGTCCTGCGCAGGGATACTCCTTTCAAACCACTGACAACCTGATTGTGCTCTGTGGGGATTAACCATCCTACTGGGGATACTCAGTTGGGAATCGATTTGTATACTCTGTTTGTACTTTGCAAGGACTCTCTGGGGAGTAAACATGCTCATAACCAACCACACGGAATGCACAATCCACTGGGTATATCAATCTCAACCCTTTGGGGATGACTTTATCCTGCCGAACAAGTCAATCTTGAATTGTTGAGGATACTCTGATCCTGCTCGGATTCAATCCCAACTCTTCTGGGGATAAAAACTTCAACTTCCATCTGTTGGGAGGAAAAGCAAATTCCATCTGCTAGGGAGGAATAAGTTTCATATAGAGCCTTCTCTTGTGTTAAAGGACTCTGGCTGGGGGAAATGATCCCTTGAATATCTGCTGCAAAGGTGACAACCCTGCAAAACACGAACGAACACAAGACATTCTACACAAAAGGAATTATCTCGGTTAGTATCCGTGACAACTATTCAGTTAATTCAAAGTTTTAACAATCATTGGCCGAGGCCTACAAGCTTATGCACATGTAAGTTTATCAAAAACATCGGTGTTTTCCACAAACAAAACAGTAAAAGTTAAAACAAGGATTAAACATCAAGTACTGAATAGTATGTTTTATTGATAACAGCCTGTAAATGGGCAAAGTTTGTACATCGGATGCAACTCCTGAAAAGAGGAAGTTACACAAAAGCAAATGCAAATATGTACAAAAATACAAAAGAGAAAATTGTATACATGTCTGCAACGTGGTACAGACGAACACCATGAGCTGATCCTCCTATGACTCGCCTGACTCTGACACTTTTCCGATGCTCCGTCCTCGGAAGAGATTGTTTTAGATAATCGACCCTCAGGTACTCCCAACCACTAAGCAATGTAGTATCAAACTCGGACCCCAGTCATTTGCTTTTCCAATCCCTAACTTTTTCCTGAATCCCCCTTTACGGGTTTTCAATTCACCAGGATACCCATTTTTGCCAAAGTCGCCCTTTTCAGGTTTTCGACTTCGCGGGTGTACATCTTTTCAATTTTATCCCTAACTTTTGCCCGAACCCTCTTCTGTTTTCTTGGTCCGCTGGGATGCCCCATTTTTGCCTGGACTCTCTTTTTTCTGTCCAGCGGGTCTCTTTAAGCAAAGTATTTTTTAACTGCGTCCGAGTTTACAGGGGATGAAAAATCTTCGCCATCCATGGTAGACAACAATAAGGCTCCTCCAGAGAAGACCTTTCGCACGATGTATGGACCTTCATAGTTGGGAGTCCATTTGCCCCTGTGATCTGATTGTGGTGGGAGAATCTTCTTTAGCACAAGATCGCCCGTCTGAAAGCTTCGAGGGCGCACCTTCTTGTCGTAAGCTTTCTTCATCCGGCTCTGATATAACCGACCATATGCGATAGATGCAAGTCTCTTCTCATCCATCAAACTGAGCTGATTCAACCTATTTCGCACCCATTCGGCCTCATCTAGTTGGACATCGAGCAATACTCTCAAGGAAGGAATCTCAACTTCTAATGGCAGGACAACCTCCATACCATACACCAGTGATAAAGGTGTGGCCCCGGTTGATATGTGTATCGTCGTACGATAACCGTACAAAGCGAAGGGCAACATCTCGTGCCAGTATTTGTATGTCATAACCATCTTCTGAACTATCCTCTTGATGTTCTTATTGGCCGCCTCAACAACGCCATTCATCTTGGGCCGATAGGGAGATGAATTGTGATGCTCAATCTTGAAATTCTGGCACAATTCCTTCATCATTTTGTTATTCAGGTTCGAACCATTGTCAGTAATGATTCTTTCAGGAATGCCGTAGCGACAAATGATATCCTTTTTGATAAACCTGGCTACCACTTGCTTGGTGACATTAGCGTAAGACGCTGCTTCAACCCATTTGGTGAAGTAATTGATAGCTACCAGGATGAACCTGTGTCCATTGGATGTGGTGGGCTCAATTTTGCCAATCATATTGATGCCCCACATGGAGAAAGGCCACGGGGACGCCATAACGTTCAAAGGGGTCGGCGGCACCTGAATCTTGTCCGCATAAATTTGGCACTTGTGGCATTTCTTTGCAAACTTAAAGCAATCTCTTTCCATTGTCAACCAATAATACCCTGCCCGTAATAACTTCCGAGACATAGCATGTCCGCCAGCGTGCGTGCCAAAGGTTCCCTCTTGGACCTCTTCCATGAGTAAATTAGCCTCTTTCTCATCAACACATCACAAAAGCACCAAGTCATGGTTTCTCCTTAACAGAACACCATCCAGATTCAAGTAGAAATTGCCAGCCAATCTCCTAAGAGTCTTCTTATTGCGGCTGGATGCCCCTGTCGGATACTCTTGGTTCTTTAGGAAATTCTAGATACCGAAATACCACGGCTTACCATCAGAAGCTTCCTCAATGGCGAATATGAAGGCGGGCCTGTCAAGGCGAGAGATAACTATTCTGGGAGCCTCATTCCAGAAGTTAACTTTATACATCGAAGACAATGTCGCAAGAGCGTTAGCCATCTGATTTTCTGCCCGTGGCACATGATGAAACTCTACCCTGTCAAAGAAAGGCAACAGTTTCCTTGCATAATTCATATACGGTATCAGATTGGACTGACGAGTCTCCCATTCACCCTTGATCTGGTTCACGACTAGCACTGAATCTCCATATACATCAAGATTTTTAATCCTTAAATCAATAGCCTCCTCAAGACCCATGATACACGCCTCATATTCGGCTTCGTTATTGGTAACTGGAAATGTAAATCTGGCAGTGAACGGGATGTGCGTCCCATGGGGAGTCGTGATGATTGCCCCAATTCCACTTCCATATGAATTCATAGCACCGTCAAAAATCAATTGCCATTGGGAACCCGGCTCAGGACCTTCACCATGCAATGGCTCTTCGCAATCTTTCATCTTTAAGTACATGATATCCTCGTCAGGAAAATCAAACTTCATCGGCTGGTAATCATCGATTGGCTGCTCAGCCAGGTACTCTGACAGTATGCTACCTTTGATAGCCTTTTGCGAGACATACTGTATATCGTACTCTGTCAGTACCATCTGCCATCGGGCAATCCTTCCAGAAAGTCCCTGCTTCTCAAAGACGTACTTGATTGGATCCATCTTCGAAATCAACATGGTTGTATGATTCAGCATGTATTGTCTTAGACGTTTGGCAGCCCAAGCAAGTGCACAACACGTCTTTTCGAGCATAGAGTATCGAGACTCACAATCCGTGAATTTTTTACTCAAATAATAAATCGCATGCTCTTTTCGTCCAGTCTCGTCATGTTGACCGAGAACACAACCCATATTGTTCTCAAGAACCGTCAAATACATAATCAATGGTCTCTCGGCTACTAGGGGTATCAAAATCGGAGGTTCCTGCAAGTACTCTTTTATTCTTTCAAATGCCCTTTGGCAATTCTCATTCCAGACCACCGCTTGATCTTTTTTCAACAACTTAAACATTGGCTCACACGTGGCAGTTAGGTGAGATATGAACCGGGCAATGTAGTTCAACCTCCCCAAAAGACCACGAACCTCTTTCTCTATTTTCGGTGCTGGCATTTCTTGTATCGCCTTTATTTTAGCAGGATCAACCTATATTCCTTTTTCGCTAACAATGAACCCCAATAACTTACCAGATCTCACCCCGAAGGTGCACTTGTTAGGATTCAGCCTCAGCCTGAATTTCCTAAGCCTCTTGAATAATTTCAGAAGATTGACCAGATGCTCTTCCTCCGTCTGGGATTTGGCAATCATATCATCAACATAGACTTCAACCTCTTTATGCATCATGTCATGAAAGAGTGTTGTCATAGCTCGCTGATATGTTGCCCCAGCATTCTTCAAACCAAAGGGCATCACTTTGTAGTAGAACGTTCCCCACGGGGTAATAAAATTCGTTTTCTCCATATCCTTCGGCGCCATCTTTATCTGATTATAGCCTGAAAAGCCGTCCATGAAGGAAAACACTGAAAATTGAGCTGTATTATCAACCAACACATCAATGTGAGGAAGAGGGAAATCATCCTTTGGGCTCGCCTTGTTCAGATCTCTATAATCAACGCACATCCGCACCTTACCGTCTTTCTTCGGTACAGGTACGATATTGGCGACCCAAGAAGGGTAAGTTGTAACAGCAAGAAAACCAGCGTCCCACTATTTATGTACTTCCTCTTTAATTTTCACAGCCATATCTGGTCGAGTTCTTCTGAGCTTCTATTTGATCGGCGGAAATTCCTCTCGCAATGGCAAACGGTGAACCACCATATCAGTATCCAGCCCGGGCATATCCTCGTAAGACCAAGCAAATATATCACTATACTCTCGAAGCAACTCGATAAGCCTTTGCTTGATATCACTCTACAGTGCAGCCCTTATACGAATATTTCTGACACATTCCTCGGACCCCAAGTTAATGACTTCAATTTCCTCCTGATGAGGCAGAATAACCCTCTCTTCTTGCTTCAAAAATCGAGTAATCTCTTCTGATAAGTCATTATCCTCAACAATCTCTTCTTCGGCCTGAAAGATCGGGTGCTCAAAGTCGAAGCGAGACATAGGAAGTTCTTGGTCGGTGTCATCTGAAATTATGTGAGTCTTGCGAGAAAAATGGTTAAACGCTTCAAATGATATGCAAACAAATCACATAACCACGTTGCCATTTTATTGTTAAAAATAAAACAGAAGGACAAGGATCACAACATTTGTATGAGGAAAAACGCCTTTATTCAATGATTAAACAAAGCATACACATAAGCAGGTAGGCCCTGAAATAAAATCACTATGCCCCGGGTAAGACATAGGATTGTACAATAATTGGAAAATGAAGCATTACTGTCTCGTTGTCACTTGGATAACATCCTGGATTGACCAGTTGCATAAGCTCTGCCCTGGTACGCTGGGTCTGATCCAAGTATCCATATCGCAATCACTGTCTCCGTCTTCAGCATCGGACACAACATTAATTCTCTCGTAGCTGACTCCTCCAGGAGTAAATATCACGGGCCCTCTGAACGTCGGCGTGCTTTGTAGGGAAGATGACACTGATGGGCGGTACCCCAACCCAAATTTGTCCTGCTTGATAGGAATATCCAGGACTTGACCCCACCTCTTGGTCTCTCCGGTCTGCACCACTGCCTGAGCTTCCTTATACGAAGACATGGCCACTTCCGGCCCTTTGCTGCTCACAGGAGCTTCATCCTTAATCTTCACTCCTTCGAAGGCTTGGCACAGCGTCTCATGGATTTCTCCGTCCACTTCGACATATTTTAAGGATGATAAATGACTGACCAGAATGTCCTCTTCACCATACACAGTAACAATACTGCCATCAACCATATATTTCAGCTTTTGGTGAAGCGTAGATGTTACAGCTCCGGCAGAATGGATCCAAGGTCTTTCAAGTAGACAATTGTGCGCTGGTTGGATGTCCATAATATAGAACACGGTGTCAAATACTTCTGGCCCCACTTGAATTGGCAACGTCAGCGCCCCAAATACAGACCTCCGGGTTCCATCAAACGCTCTTACTACCAGATCACTGGGCGTGCAAATTATTCCTCGAGTATCCAATTTCAACAGTGCCTTCTTAGGCAACACATTTAAGGATGACCCGGTATCAACAAGAACATGGGACATGACGGTGCCCCTGCACTCAACTGAGATGTGCAAAGCATTATTGTGGTCGCGACCTCTAGGTGTCAAGTCAAAATCAGTAAACCCCAAATCGTGCCCCGCATTCACATGGGCCATTACCCCCTCAAGTTGATTAACCGAAATCTTCTGGTGTACGTAGGACGTCTCAAGCACTTTCAACAGGGCATTCCGGTGAGCCTCGGAACACAGCAATAAAGACAGAATTGAGATTTTTGAAGGAGTTTGCCGTAAATGATCAACAATCTTGTAATCACTCTTTCGAATTAGCTTTATAAACTCCTCCACGTCTTTATTCAATGGTTCTTTCTCCTTTTCCAGGGAAGGTCCACCCTCATTCACCTTGCTTTTACCCTTCACAATTCTTTATGCTTCTACTTCTGGTGAAGTAAAGATTCTTCCGCTACGGGTTATACCGCCCGCTCCTACCAGATTATCAACTAATCCCACCAGCAGATCATCCAGATTAATTCTCTCACCATTACAATAAACTTCTGCTCCATAACTCCAAGGGACGGCCTTGGTGCTCTCATACGGAATGGGTTTTGCTTTAGTGATGGTGATAGTCGGCCGCTTGGCAGGCGCCGATATCGTGATAGACTTGAATGGTATCGTAACAGTGACAATCTCACCCTACTCTTCGACCATTGCCTCGACATGCTTCTCTTCGGTAGTAATGCAATCAAATTGTAATGTACCCTCATCAATCAGACTTTGAATTCCGCTCTTCAAACTATCGCAACCCTCAGGCCGGGTTGAACAATCTATACAGCCCTCATCACATCTGGGGTAAACTCCCCCTTTCAACAAACGACTTTTCACGTAACCCAGAGGTGTCTTTATTTCCTCCATATTCACCACCAAATCTAACTCTGCATCAGTCAGAATAGCGTTCGCTCCCGCTACCCCATGCTTTGGCATTGGTTGTTGTACAATATTGGGTCCTTCCGTACCGAAATTAATGGCTGTACTATCAAGTAAATCTTGCACCTTGTGCTTGAAAGCCTGACAATTTTCAATATTATGACCGGGCGCCCCGGAATGAAATTCACAATGCTCATTGGCATCATACCCATACGGAGGTGTGCCCGTCGGTGGGGCCAAGGTCCTTTTCTCAACCAATTGTAATCTCAACAAAGTCTGAAGAAGTTTAGCATACGATACTAGAGGTACATCAAATATCCTTTTCGGTCTTTGATTCTGAACTCTTCGCTGATTAGTATTTTGCTGCCTCGACTGCTCTTGAGGTTGTTGCTGCTGTTGTTGCGGTGTAGGGATTGTTACACTAGCAACTTGTTGCTGCATACGCCAGCTTTGACTCCTATTCTTCTTTCGAGCGTTGTACACGGAGTTAGTGTCTCCTTGTTTTTTACTACCAAAAGCCTTCTTACTACCTCCAGCTGAGGTTGATTCACCAGTCTGAATCTTACCAATCTTAATTCCATTCTCAATTCGCTCACCCATCAGAATCAAGTCAGAGAAATTGCTCATTGAACAGTTGAGAAGTTTATCGTAATACAGCCCTGAAAACGTACCCACGAATATATCTATCAACTCTCTCTCCACCATGGGTGGGTGTACCCTTGCAGCCAACTCGCGGCATCTCTGTGCATATTCTTTGAAACTTTCACCAGTTTTCTGAGAGAGATTCTGCAATTGAACCCGATTCGGAGCAAGATCACTGTTATATTGGTAGTGTCTCACGAAAGCTTCTACCAGCTCTTTCCAGCTTCCAACTTGAGTAGGTTCCAGTCCCATGTACCATTCCAATGACGGCCCAGACAGACTATCCGGAAAGAAGTGCATTAACATCTTTTCATCGTTGGAGTAAGCAGACATTCTTCTGTAATAAGATCGCACGTGCACTCTGGGACACGTGTCTCCCTTGTATTTGTCAAACACAGGAGCCTTAAACTTGAGTGGCACCCTCAGCCTCGGAACCAATCTCATGTTCACCATATCCAATCCCAGCGAATTCTGGTTAGCTATCCCTTTTATCTGCTCTTCTAGCATCTTGATCCTGCGATCATTTTCAGTAGGCCTCTCATAACCCATGCCTTGGCCAGAAAAGCATCTTCTTGGCGGTCTTCACCCCCATAAAGACCCTCATTGTCGTATCCAGCATACGCAGCGTTGCGACCATGACCATTCTGGAAAAACCTGGGGTCATACCTCAGATTACCGAGCTCTTGATTAGCAGCCACTGTCCCAAAGCCAGTATTGTAGGCACCCATTCCGTAATCATTGTTACTCACAGTTCCAAAACCCTGATTACCAAATCCAGCATTGGCACCACCAGTGTTACCAAAGCCCATATTCACACCAGCAAAGCTTGTATTGTCGTTGACCATATTCACACCGGTATTCCCAACACCAGCGTTGAAACCAGCATTACCATTGACAACAATGTTCCCATTGGTTTCCAAGTTACCGTTCCTATTACCAGCATTCCCATTACCAGCCACGAGAACGTTCTCACCAGCGTCAAGACCGACCACTGGTATAGCATCACCGGCCTGAGGAGTTTCACCATGAGGACGATTAGCATCTGTACCCCCATGTAGCACACCGTTGCTATCAACTCGTGCAATCAGAGGCTGCACGAGAGTCTGGAGCTGTTCTTGGCCTTTAGCCACGGTCTCCATCACCTGCATAAACTGAGCCATGCGGTCACATATCTCCTGCATCTCTGACTGCATCTGGTCCATGACTTTCTTACAGTTGCCTCTGGTTGAGTAATGATGAGTTCGGTGTTCGGAAATCCTAGAACCTGCATCAACAGAGGGTTAGGAAACACAGTACAAGGCACCAGCTATGCAAATGATTTATGCAAATGCAAACGTGTGTCTGTGCGTTTAGGGAGATTTTTCCCCGGTTTGAGTGCCATAGTGTCAGTGCCGATAGCAAGAAGTCCAGATCTAGTCACTGAAATAACATCTCATATATATATGGGCCAACAAGGCAGCAGTACAAAGTCAATGAATACATGGGATATCATTAGCATGACCTCAACCAACAAGCCTGGTGATGGTCAAACTTCATCAAAAATCAGAAAGAATACAAAAGGTTACAAAGATAATCAAGTGCGACAACAGGCACGAAACTCCTCCAGCAACTCTTTTGTCTTCGGGTGGTCAGGATGAGTGAGTAACCCTTCGACGAGCAACTATCTCTGCATGATAGTACACTGGAGACCTTCAACCGGATCTTCCCACTCTCCCTGGCCAAAGCACTCCTCTAACTTCCGCTTCTTGGACTCGAACACCTGCTTGTGATTCTTCAGGTTAGCAAGGGCTTTGTTGAGCCTGTCTTCGGCGGCATATCGGCGAGCAGTTTCCTCATCAAACCTTTCCTCACTAGCCTTCACCTGAGCCTTCAGTTTGGAGATCTGCTGTTTCAGTTTATCCTCCCTCTCTTTGTTGTTGGCTATAGTGGCATCCCACTGCTGATTGAACTTGGATATTCTCCAGTATGCTTCATCCAAGTGCTGCTTCTTGGTAGCCAGTACATCGCTGACAGATTTGAAGTCCAGACCCAAATGCTCACGCTCAGCCATCTGTTTATGTCAAATCTGTGCCCAACCTGTTCACCAACTCTGTCTGCATCTTGAAGGAACGGACAGCTTCGTTTCTCTCGCTTCTAACCTGTGCCAACTCTTTCTCCAATTCTTCATTGGCTTTTTTTAGCTCTTCTTTCTCAGCTAACACCTGATTGTACTGCTGAATAGACACGGTAGTAGGCTCTTCTACCACTGGAGGGCATTCCTGCTTAGCAGGTGGAAATGGCATCCCTATGGTCTATGCTCGGCTCTTGACCCAAGTCACATACGGAGTGTAGGCTTGGCTATTACTTTTCCCCAACAATGACTTCCCTCGGCTACTGATATCATTTCAGGCGTGCTGAAGCTTAAATAACATGTCCCCCTCTAGAAGACTGGTGAGGTACATAGATTCCTGCACCTCTTCATCCTTTGGCGGAGCTCTCAAAGCATAAGCAAACTGTCTGACAAGTAGAGATGGATTATAGTTGATACAACCCTTTCTTCCAACCAAAGGCACATTCGAAAACCCACGGCAGCTGAATATAACCTCAGTACCCAACATATCTCTTTCAAACCACAAAATACATGTTGCGGTGAGAATTGTGATACCAAGCTATTGATTAACTTGAATCTTTAATTCTTAGATTACAACCAGACTTTAATTTATCCAAAGGAAAGGTCTTAAGAAAGAAAGAACCCTTTTCGCGATGTAACAACAACGCTAAGAGATTCGGGGATCGGGGTTGGTTATGCATAGGGTAGGTATTTCACATCCTAAACATCAGTAGTACTCTACAGGAACCTTTTGTTTGTTTGCATGCTAAGTTGGTAAATGTTTGCTAAGGTTTGGGGTTAGGTAAAGGGTGAAGGTTAAAACCTAAAGATAGTTTCTAAATTTGCTCGCAAAGACATCGCGTCCTCTGCCTACGTATCCTAACTAGGATAGAATCAGAGCAATCGTAGTTCACCTCACTAGGGTTAAAGAACACTTTATTATGATCAAGGTTCAAAGGGGAACAAACCTATCCATGCTTGTGTAGAGTTTTACAAAACTCTCTAGATCTATGTTGAACTCTCAAGAAAGGGGAGTAAGTAATCATTATTATGATTCTTACATAGAGTTTACAAACTCTATCCTAGGGTTCTAATTGAAGAACACTCCTAGTGTAGGTGAGTTTTCTAGACTTAAAGCAAAGTATAATGGTTTAAATGCTCTAACTTAACTAAGTTAGGGTTGAAGATGACTTCACAAAGTCAAGGGAGGGGTAAATGAGCTATCCAATGACACAAAGGTCAAGGGAAAGACTTTCCCTTTGGAAGGAGAGAGGGGGAGACAACTTGGATGAGAACTAGAAAGTTCCATCACTTGGGGAAGCAATACTTAACTAAGAAAGATTACAAATGAGCAATATGAGATAAGATCAAGACAAGTAAGCATGCAAATTACAATGAGCATATACTTCAAATGATATCAAGGGTGACAACCAATAGTCAATCATCTTAACAAAGATTTGGGGCATATCTTAACAAATATTGAAGCATGATAAAAGTAACAACCACATGAACAAATCACAATTTGAAAGTAGGCATGTCATAAATTCAAAGCATAGTAAATGTGACAACAATGTGCATAGATGAAAATCAAACACAGGTAAATCAGTTTAAACCTCATAACTTAGGAGGAATGAATGAGACAAGATTATGGTGACATCCAAAGGGGGTACCCTAACATGTTAACTAACAAGGGGAATAAGCATCTTACAAGAAGTTCAATCATGCTAAGAGGAATTCAATTGTAAGTTAGGTCACTAATTATAATAACTGAACAATATTCAATATGAGCAAAGTATATCACAATTTATGACAACAAGTAATATTTTCACATCATACAAAAGTAGACATTATAACAAACACAATGCAAAAAGAATGGGCAAAATAGGATGAAAAATGAGAGAGTTGTGATTTTTTGAAGTTTCATGAATTAAATACACAAAACATAAAAATGATAAGTGAAAGTTAGAAAAAAAATGCAAGGGGTGGGAGTTGAACCCACGCCCTCCAACTTGCACATGCGCGCACAGAAAAAGGAAAAAAAAGGCTAAAAGGGTTGATCCTCCTCAGGGATCGAACCCAGGTTCAGGCGTTGCAAGGCGTGTGAATTAGTAAGGTTTCTACCACTGGGGTGGCTATACATCCGTTGATATAGACAACCCATAAATATATATGGCAAGTTTACATGGAAAAATCTGGGCAAACTAAGGTAGCAAGAACAAGGATGGATAGAAATGCATTTTGATTCACAACTTGGCCAAAACTTCATCAATTTTAACAAACTTTGAGTCTATCTTGAGTGGATTTTAACAAGGATTAAGGTAGTACCATTAATTTTTCAAGATGAGGCGTGTAAATCAAAACACGATAGTAACTACAAGTATGATGTTTAAAATGCATATTGATGAACATAAGTTGAAACAGTGGGGATTAGGGCTGAAAAATCACTTGAGCAAACCATAAATGTGATACAGAAAGTGTTCTAACAAGAAATTGGTGCAAAGCAATATTGGAATGAGAACTGGTATATGAGCTGCAAATATATTCATGGTATTGATGCATTTCTTTGAAACCAAGGCACATGCTGACCTAAGTCAAACTCTTGACAAACATCACACGTACATTGCAAACATACTGGCAGCAATCCTTCACACTCAAGAATCAACATGGATTAAGTGAAACAGGTGGTTAGTCATGGATAGCAAACTCAACATAACAGTGCTAGCTTTAATGAGGCAGTCATAAATGAAAACATGAGAAAACACAAGAGCTTAAGATCAAACATTGGTGTGCACATCTGAAATGAGAATGATCATGATAGACTTCACAAAGATCATCAATATATCATACATCAATAAAATGACTCTTAAGCCACAATGGAGCATATTAAAATGCAATCATGAGACCAAAACATATGCTGAAACAGTTTAGACTAAACAACCTTCACACACAGTTTTCAAATGTGCCAACAAGCATGTCTAGACCTTAAAACCAATCCTGAGTCAAATAGAAGGACAAATGGTATGTGCAGGGCAAACATAGCATGAAGATGCAGACTGTGAAGTTTCAAACTAAGTAGACTTAGCTCATGCCAATGGTAAATACATGTTTCAAATATGATGTCTAATAGTTAGAGATTCATGGATAAAACAGATTCATGTTACAACAGAAAATGGATGATGTTGCAAACTGTTTTGAAATCACAAGGGTTTTGCAAGCTGGGAGGGCAACATCAGTTCAAGTGTAAACAAGTCATGAAAACAATGCACACATATTACAAACATGAGGATGGATGGAACCAGACAGAATTTAGGCTTATTTCAATCAAAACAAGAAAATTGGCATGATGGTTGAAATACAAAAAAACAGTCTTGGTATCATTTATTGGTGCAGCAGATGAGTTTTCAAGTGGTAAGGTTCCATGTCAAATCAATGATGCATACATGTCACAAACATGATAATAGATGAGATGGAACTAAAAAATCTAGCACATTGCATTTAAGACAAAAATTGAAATGCTTGAGTAATATGCAAAAAACTGTTTTGACAGTATAGTATGCAAACATAGTTCAAATACAAGAAAAGAAGCTCTCATGGACAAACAAAATCATACACACATCACAAATATAGAGCAAGATGAGTTACCACTCTGAGATTGATTATTGTGTAAGTGAACATGGTTTTGGTATGTGTTCTTAACAGTTTTAGCTCAAAAAGCAATTTAGTGATGAAATGCAAATATAGGTAAGCTCAGACCAAAACAAACATATACACACCTTATAATCAAGCATGTGAATGAGTTACAACTCTATAATCATGTATACACACAAAAAAACAATCTTGAGCATGTTGTGGCAGATTTGGTGTGTGAGTGTGATTGGAATATGAAATGTGAAAATAAGCCATGACAGCACAAGTGATCAATGCACACACACCACAAATGTCAATATGAAAGCATTTTAGGTTCATGGAATAGTTTGTGTCAAGTAGTGTGAAAATTGATAGGTTGGTGCCAAAATTGGAAAATCTGCCTAGGCATAGACATTCACCACAACAGGGAAACTTTAAGGCAAAGATGTATTTTATGAAAAAGAGATCACAAACACATGATGATGATGCTAACAGATGAGGTTTAACTCAGAAAATGAATGAACTTTTATCAAAACAGAACTTAACAATTTGAAACTTATGTCATACAAAAACACCAATTTGAACATACAATGAGCTAAAACCATGACAGTTGGAGCAAATGAGATTATGCACAAGTTTTAAATGTATATGATGAAGATTTAATGCACATAAATCACATAAACAATGCTTGAAACAGAAAATGACTTATTGACCTCATGGTATTTTGAACAAATGCAACAATTTGAGGTATGATATGTCAAGTTTAACTTTTAGGTAGATTTCAAACATAACAACAACATACACACTCTTGAAATGGATAGGCAAATATGTTCACAACTTCAAGTTATGCAAAAACTCATTAAATCAAGGAATGACATATTGAATCAAATTGGACAGCAAAAAGCACACATGTTTTACAAGACAACCCTAAAGTTCAAAACTTCATGTTTCTCACATTTCTACCAAGCAAACATCATGAGCAAGATTATGTAAGCATTAAATCATGATTTAGAACAATGAGATACAAACATGGTAGGCACAACAGTCCACTACTCAATTCCATGGTGATAAAGCTAGAGTGGCACAAAAAAGCATAAGTGTGAAAACAAGAGACACATTGATTCAAACATGATCACAGGGCAAGGGGATCCTATGACTAATTTACAGGTTATTCAAATCTCACTAATGAACTAAAGCTAACAAGCCTAGGGCAACTTCATCAATATTTCAATATTGGATTCACAAAACTACCACATAACCAAAACTTAAAAAAAAACAAGTTTTTCATGATATCAAAGTACAAACTTGGTAACACATCACCAATACATCATTTAAAAATGAAAATATACTACCAAAAACAAGTAGCATAATCATGAAACAAAAGTTCTTGACCAAGAACTAAAGTGGGGAAGCAATGGGACATTTTCACCAAAATCAAACCAAAATGATACCACATGATAATGTATGATCAAGAAAGGGTTTGAATGCCACATACCTCTTGTAGACAAGTCTTGAGCAAGCTAAGAAGCTTAGAAACCCAGAGATCCTCTTCCTTAGTAATGATATGAGACTTGCTTCCTCTTGAAGCAACCAAACCAAACTTTAGGACAGGTGGAGTTAATGGATTTCCAACTAGTTTTTAAGGCCTTAGACAGTTATAATATGATGTATGGGAGGTGTGTAGATGGTTAGATCAACAAGAAAAAGCTTAGACCAAGATTTGGCAAGTTTTGAGGATTGTGGTCAAACTTTCTTAGTGTGAAAGTTGACTTTTAGAAATTTGATAGTTTTTGAAGGTTTAAAGGTATGGAAACCTTCTATTTGACATTTAAAGATTGTATGGGTGGTTCTTAGAGGTTTGGAAGGGATGGAACTGATCTTGAGCAGAGTTTTGCTCAAGACAGTTTTTTGGTGGAAATGGAAATTTTGAAGACTTTAGGATTCTTGATGAATGAGAGGAGAGTGAGAGCTGTGGTTTTATGATATTCCTCTGATGTGTTTGAGCTCATAGAGGAGGCCTCTATTTATAGGAGAAATGAGGGTGAGGGCTGATTTGGTTTTTTCCATTTTTGGAGGGAGTCTTGGAAGAAAATCTTTCCATATCTAGTGGCAACCATCTCCACATCAGTTCCAAGGCTCAATGCAATCAAAACCATCTGATATGAAGGAGTGAGGTGACTTGAAATGAAGCTAGAGAAGTAGGGAGCTGTACCTGCCACATCCTCGGGGAAAAGTTTCTCTTTTCTCCCTTTTATGATTATTTTAATATCAACTTGCTATCAACTTGCAATGCTCATCAATCCAACTTATTTTCTGGTTTTCTCCTCATCTACACCTCACATTATCAGTTTGAATTACAATCCAAGGGCTGAGAATGGCTGATGTGGTGAAAATCTGATTTTGAGAAGTTTTGACAAAGTGGTTCTAAGTGTGGCAGGCCCAACTTCTATGGTGCATAACTTCCTGCTTAAACATGCTACTGAGGAGTTCTTCCACAATTTGGAAAGCCCTTAAGTAGCTCTACAACTTTCATGTTTTTGGAATTTCCAAATTCTTGATGGAACTAGGTTGAAAAACCCTTCAAAGTTCTGAAAAAAAATCACTTACAAGTGTTAAATAACTTAGAAATTTTCTAAGTTATTTTCCCTTCAAAAATGAATTTTGCTATAACTCCAATTCCATGCATTTTTTGGTCAAGTACCACTTTGAGGCTTTTGTAGGATTTGTCAAGAGCTTTCTAATGAGCTTTGAACCACTTCAATTGGATGTGTGGTTGAGGAGTTATGGTCTTACCCCTTTCGAAACCCTAATTCCCGATTTTTGCAATTACTTCTCAACCCTTGATCCAATGGTCATGAAATTTTATGGGGAGGTGTAATATGTCATAAGGAACATTTTTGATTCACATCTTGAAGTCAAATTCCTTATTGTTAAAGAGTTGAGTTTTCGGTCAAACGTTCGATCGATCGGTGTCTACCGAGTCACCCGTTAGTGATCCGGACATCCTGAGGACTTAAAACTATTTGGATGGACTTTACTAAGCCATAGGAGCTTAATGGAACTTGATCCCACCATTGAAATACTCTTTAAAACAAAAGTCAAACTACGGTTGACTTTTCCTGATCGGAAACCCTAATCGGGTATCTCAAATTACACTGTTCTCAATTCCCGGGTGACCACCTCAAAGTGCACTCATTATTGGTCCAATGTATTATCCTTGCTCTTGTTTTAAGTTGGATCAATCCAAAACATTGATTGATCAAACCACTGAAGCCTCGATTTTGGCGGTACGGAACCCTAATTCATCTACATCTTAACAAAGATAAACTGAAAATGGGTTAAGGTTAGTTAATCAGGTGAATATGATCCTACAATGATGATGAGGATCAAAGGGGTCAAAATTTGGGGTGCAAAAATACTCTCTGCGGATAAACTCATCAATCGCTCGGACCACTCAGCTGTGGCTGCAGATGAAGCAAATAGATCCTTCTTGGGTAGGTGACTATCAAACCATCTATAGAACAAGGGCACACAACATGACACATTCTTACCCCTTCTATTCTCGTTCTTGTAATGGATGAAATGATACACATCGCCAATCATGGTAGGGACAGGATTCCCTGATGCAAAGATATGAAAGGCATCTAAGTCCACAAAGTCAGGCATATTAGGAAACAGAATGATACCATATATGCAGAGAGCAAGAATGGCATTGAACACAATCCAACAACCGTCTTTGGCACACTGTTGGGCTTTCCCAACTAAGAACTGCAAAGAGAAACCAGGAACCCCGTTCCAACTGGACAAGATCAACTCAGAGGCATCCAGATGAAGAGAAAGAGCTAGATTAGCCAGATTAGGCTCGACATCCATATGAACAAATGGCATCTGACTCTTGATAGGCACACCTAACAATACAGCATACTCCTCTAACATAGTGCCAGAATGAAGTCCGGGAAAGTAAAGCATCTCAAAGGAGGATCATAGAACTGCAGCAAGGCGTACAACCCATTCAACTCAAACCCAGAAGGTTTACGGACCAAACTGAGCAGCTTCCCATAAGACTTTCTGAATTCACCTCTCACAGTATCATTTGATAAAGCAATCAAACTATATAACTGAGAAACATCTGGAGTGGGGAGCTTATAGGCCACAGTCTTCCTCAGAGAACCCATAATAGCACAACAACAAGCAAGAAAATAACGGAACCGGGGAATAATGTACCTGCAACACAGACACACGTTAATGACATGCAAATGAGTATGCAAAATAAAAAATGCAAACATGCAACAGGGGATCAAGATGGCTGCTGAGAAGGCCAAAGCTCTGATCCAATACAATCAAAACTCTGCTCTGATAGCACAACCCTGAAGAGGAGCAATAGATACACACTGTCGAGAACAACCACATCTCTGACGATAAGAACCTCTGAACCCAACAACACTGATTCACTGACAAGAAAACCAGGGAGTCTGAAGGTTAAAGTTTCCTGCAATAAACCTAACCCCGCTCACAGGTATGGACCTAAATCACAGACAAGGTATGGCATCTTATGTGTTTCCCAGCGTCACAGACTTTCAAGAGCGATGATACGATACCCAGAAGGTGTGGCATCATCATCCCTTGAAGTGGCCTCACTCGGCTGAGTCACAAATGATCGGTCCCCAGAGTCGACAATCCTTCAAACCAACAAGCCCTCAGACCCAAAAGGTCGGAAAAGAAGTCAACCGGGAGAACCTCGTCTGAGCGTGGATTTCATGAGACACTAGTGCCTGCAAAGCAAGCACGCACCCACTAATTTCCACAACTAATGCTAAGTACACTCAATCCTGGGTCTGGCTTCTCGCTCATCAGATCCCCTTCCACCAACAGCACAATAATAATATACTGAAAATAAAATGCGGAAAGTAAATGCGATAAAACCCAATAGGTAAACACGCAAGCGCTAGGAATGACTCGCACATGGAACCGTTGGAGTCCCCAACAGAGTCGCCAGTTGTCAATACTGCGAAAAATGAGGCCGGCAAAACAGAAGAGTCGCCACCTTTCGTTATTTATCCCTCAGAGCGGGAAAGGAAACGATCGAAAAAACCTGATGAAAAGGTATAAGACAAGGTCATCGCAACCATTGTCTGGATTCGGGAGTCGGTTACGCAAGGGGAAGGTATTAGCACCCCTCACGTCCATCGTACTCGATGGGATCCATGCTTGTTGTGTTTATCTGACGGGTTTGTTAAATCTATCTACGCTAAAGGTCTGGTCTGAAAATAAAATAAAATGACTCGGCAAAGTATCGCACTTTATGCCTACGTATTCCCGTCTGGAACAAGAAATCAGAGTCGAAGTAGTTCGCCTAACTACGGGAGAAGGGGGGAAGGTTGCTCGCCAAGATATTGCATCTTGTGCCTACGTACTTTCACACAGCGCGAAAGATCAGAGCAAACGTAGTTCGGGCTACGGAGAACACAGGTTTGTTTAGTATCTCTTATCCAAGTAAAGTTAACAATCAGTTCCAGCCGTTGGTGTTTGCAGCTCGATCCTTGGAGACTTAGGCATTATCGTTTGCAGTAGAACTGAAAGTTAACAGAACTCTCCTTCTGAAATAGGGTTTCCAAGGGATGATGGTCCAAGAGGACAAAAAGATATTTGATCTTTGTTTATGTTTTTTACGGAAGAAGTGTTTTTTAGTTGTCTGTAGTTTGTACAGCACTAGAGACTATGACTTAGGAGCGAATGCGTCGCATATCGTCCAAAGGACATATACTGAACACTCTAGACGATTGAGAGGAGACCGCTCAATCATCATTTCCCAAGTAGCTTAAGGCTCGTAACACGCTTGTACTAACTTGCCCTTATTACGTTTTTTACTGTTGTGTGAGATAAGAAGAGAAACAGACTCTCTACAGGGAAACTGACTCGATCCTACAGTTATCATGCAATATTCGTCCTACGGTTGAGGTTAGAGGGGAAACTAACTAATGTTATCATGCATGGTTAGAATCCTAATGTCTGTCATAACTTCTCTTGAACAAGAGAAGTCAGAGTTCCTAGGGGAACATGGCAATGGAAAGAAAACAGTAACAGAAATAACTGTACAGAAATTACTGTAAAGATGCATGCAATGCAAATGAGGGAGGAAATATGTGTGGGGCATAAGCCTCCACAAGCTCATCTCAACCTCAAGCCAGATATGAATAACTGCAAGGATGATAGAAGAAAGTAAATGCAATCAAACAGACCACACACCACACAGGCAAGGGAGCTGAGCTCTACCAAATACCAGCAAGCAAAGCCATATAGTAAAAATATAAGCAGAGGGAGAAACTCAACCTCTAATGCAATACAAGCAAGGGGAGAAACTCAACCCTTAGGATGCTCTTAGGCCTATGGTCGTCTACATGAAGCCTACTACTAATGCAACACTCCAAGCAAGTCACATCAATACACATCAATACAGTTAAATAAGAAGAAAAAAGACAAACAAGGAAAACAAGCCAGCAATCTCCACAGCAGAGCAATCTTCTGGAAGCAATCCAATCCAAAGTCTGTAACTGTTTTTCAAGTTCACACCGTCCTCAAGAGAAGGAAAGGAATTCATGACAAGTAACCAAACAAGCTTCTATCCTATGGAAGGAAATTGGGTGCTGGGAGGCAAGGGTAAGTTCCACAGGAGCTTATCCCAGGCACTCAACCAACAAAAAAATCTTTGGGCAAACCTAAGGGTTTGGCTCCTTCAAGAGGTGTGCCATATTCCCTCCACAGTAGGGACTGTGCTACCTCAAGAAGGTTCCTAAAGAGGAAAGAATGAGAGAATTTTAGGAGAATGAAGATGAGAAGCAAGGTAAGTTCCACAGGAACCTACCACAGACACTCAACCAAATCCATTTCCTTTAGGAGAATGGAGATGTGAAAGGCAGGGAATTCCTCCACAGGAGGAATTATACCCACAATGAAGGATCCTAATTAAGCAAAAAGTACTTGAAAGGGGAACTAATCCTAGAGAAAGATCATCACCTACTTCAATCTCTAAAGAACATCAAATGTTATCTCCTAATGATTACCTATTCTAAGGCCAATTTGTAAAATAGGAAACTAAGGGAAAATCAATCCTAAAAATTCTAAGGAAAATAATACATCATCCTATATGTGTCAACATTCTATGGTAGAAAAATCAGAAGCTAAATCTGAATCAAAATGCCCAAATTAAATCCAAGACCTCAAGGGTGCACCAAAGGAATTCACTAAAAAACACTCCTAAACAACTACCCTAAAATCCTATTTAAAATCATCTAAAAATCACAACAAAAATCACATAGTAACATTAACATGTATACAACTAGCACACAAAATTTCAAGATCAAACTCCAAAATATGAGAGAGAAATAAAATCATCAAATTCAGAACAACATTATTTCATTATTAAAAGTGCACTAAAAGAAAAAATATGAAAGAAATGGAAAATGCATGGAAAATTAAATTACAAAGCATGATAAAATCCTAAATATCTCAATCTATATCCACAAAATGTTTCCATAATTTATTTATGATATTCACTATTTATTATGGATTAAATTCAACAAGCCTTAAAACAAAAAATAAAATAAAAGAAATTAAAAACAAGAACAGAGGAAGGGTGCAACTAGCAGGGAAAAACAAGGCTTAGACGCCTGGGCCCAAGAATGGGGGGGCGAGAATAGCACATGGGCGCTGGGCCCAATTGAGTATTAAGTTCAGCAAAAATCACTCAAGGAAGCAACGCTCAGGGGGTGTAAAAGTAAGGATTATACGTGCTAATTCCTGTTGGACCTGCAAGGGGGAGGCGCGAATAGCACAGGAAAACCAAGGCCCAACATCAAATTAAATCAACTCAGTTTTCTCTCAATTAATCAAAAACAACCACAAGAGGATTCGAACACACGCCTCCAAGGTTCACATAGCGCGCTGAAGAAACTAATTGAAACGATGCGTTTAGGGGTGGGGGTTACGTGGCTCGCTCGGAGCTGTTGGATACGAGGACCTAGTCTTCTTCTTCTCACGCGTGAACGGTGAAGATGGTCTCTTCTCCAATTCAAATAAAATAACCCGCGTGAACAGCACCATGGCCGGACGGGAACAAAGCTTTTTCCGATAAACTTTGAACAACCCTATCTCCCTCAATACTCAACCAAACGCCACGATTTTTGAATGAAACTTGATGGAAATTTCATGAGGATTACAAATATCCTAATTAAATGAGCTAAAACTCCAAGATTAAAGAAATCTCGGTCTCAACCGAAAATGGATCCACACTTAATTTGTCACTAATCCTCAAATTAACTATCCAAAATCCATCTATATCCTAATTGCAACCTAACCACATGCTCGTTTCTAGCTACATCATGCTATACTAAGAGGAAAATTGAATTCTACCAACCTGGTTTCAAGCTTTGAATTGAGGTGTTTCTAGCTTGAATCTTGCTCCCAAATCTTCCAGAATCACTCAATGATGATGATAGAAGCCTTTAGCACCTTCAATTTGATCAGAAACTTGCTTGAATCCAAAAAACGATTTTGAGTGGAAGCTTGAAAACTCGAATGGCTCTCTCTCTGCTCAACACGAATCAATCACCAACCTTGCTTCTGATGAGTTCCTAAACATTTATAGAGTGATTTGGAACCTTCTAGAGGTTCAGCCCAGGCCCAAAATCAAAAATCTAATTCCAACTTTTCTCCAAAAATTTCAATATGGCAATGCACGAATTTCCTTCAATAGCTTGCTTCTGAAGCTTCTAGTATCATACACTACACTCCTTGAATGGATCCAGCTTGGTTAGGGCCCTGAATTTGGCCTTAGGAATGATTGGTGGAATGTTACTTACATGTGAAGACAAGTATTGAAACACCATGAAACATAGGTCAATTGCAAATTCTAATAATGCCAATGTTTCTAAAACATCATTTCTGATCAAATTGAGTGGTCATTTGGCATATTTTGTGCACATAACAATTTATTTGAATTTCCCACCAAATAAAGCCTTTAATTTCTCTTCTTTCAAAACCACTTCAAGTCAACTCTTACTATGGACCAAATAAATTCATCATGTGGTTGACCTAAAAACCATATTTTGAGCAAGTTCCATGTTGAACAAAATTGCATTTGAGATGTGCAAATTGGAGATTTTGACCTATAATTTAAAATGGCATATAATCTCACTTTCCCAAAATACCCCTAACTTGTAAACCTCACAACTTGAGTTCTACAAATCAGATGGAAGACTTCTAATACAATTTGGAAAGCTAAGATCAAGACCTACAACTTTCATGCTAGCCAAAAGTTCAAGAGAAACACCCTCCTAGGTAAAACGTAGCTTGGAAGTCAGATGATTTTCACAGACAAATTTCAGATGCATCTGAGGACCTGTAACTTGTCTGGACCATAACCTGAGTTCTATAAATCCAATGGATGACTTCTAGTACTCAAATTAAATCTAAGAGCATGCTCTACAAGTTTCATTTTGGACAAAAGTGGATATGAAACTTGTATCTTGAGATACGTGGTCTTGAAGTTAGGCATTAAATAAAGGATTTTACCCTGAGAACCCTAATTTAGCAACTCCACACACCTTGAACTTTTCTTGAACAGATATTGAAATATTATCTCATGTGTCTCAACACCACTATCCATGGTTACAGATACCTAGAATTGAGCTTTGATCCTCTTCAATTGCCCAGTTAACTTAGAATTACTCAGATGAAAACCCTACTTGCAACACCCTCAACTGTGACTTCCCACACCTGGCATAATGACTTGATTGAGCTCCAACATGACCTTCAAGGCATTTCAATGAGCTATACTCACACTCCCTCACCTTGGTTAAGACCTCACCATCCACTGCTGATCTTCAACTGGTCCTCAAAGTATGAGACTAACCCCATACAAGCACATGGACTCCTTAAGAACCCAGCCCCCTTCCTGATGATTATGGTGACTTCTCAAACTTGCATAAGTCCTCTAGATAGGCTTCTCTGGATATAAACACCACTTGATCCCCTGCACAAGTGAACAATTCTATGATATGCAAATGCTATGATGATTATATGCTAATGCAAATGAAACATAAACCAAGTAAGAAAAGGTTAGGCAAATTTTGGGGTGCAACAACATATTCTCAATCAAGGCTTTGGCAGCAATCGGGGTCTTATCAACAAGTGCTCCACCACTAGAAGCATCTAAAATGTTTCTATCCATTGGTAGCAATCCCTCATAGAAATACTGGATAAGTAATTGTTCGGTAATCTGGTGTTGCGGACATCTGGACACTAATTGTTTGAATCTCTCCCAGTATTCGGACAATGATTCCATGTCAATCTGTCTAATACCACATATATCTTTTCTGATTGAGATAACTCTTGAGGTAGGAAAGTATCTCTATAGGAAGACTTTCTTCAAATTGTTCCAAGTAGTGACAGAATTAGACTCAAGTTAGTAAAACCAATCTTTGGCAGCTCCCTGTAGTGAAAGTGGGATGGCTCTCAGCTTGATATGATCTTCTGTGATTCCTTCAGGTCTCAAAGTTATAGAGCACACAATCTGGAATTCTTTCAGATGCCTATACAGGCCCTCACCTGCAAGACCATTAAACCTTGGCAACAAATGTATTAAACCAGGTTTCAATTCAAAAGGTACAGTAATAACACGATATTTAATACATAAATCATTATAATTCATATCATGAGCAGCAAGTTCTCTGAGAGTTTTTTGGTTAGCCATATAAAATTTAATAGGAAAATAAACAAAGAAAAAGAAAACAAAGAACTAATTCAGCAATGCAACAACAATTAGGAATATACCAACAATGTCCCTATCTAGAAAAAGAATGGAAAAATAGAAAAGCGAATAAAACAAAATCTAAATATTACTAAAAACCAAATAAAATCAGAATAAATATTTACAAAATGCTCACCCTTATTCTACAACTCTGAAAATTAACACACAAAAACAAAAAACAAAACTCAAAAAAACTATAAAATTAAAAATCGAAAATTGGCTAAAATTAACAAGAATTCCCCAGCAACGGCGCCAATTAAATCCGCTGTCGCGCACGAATAAAAAACGAGTGGTTTGAAAAACGGTAGTTTAGCGAAAATGACTCGAGTCGTATCACAAGGATTCTTGTATTATTTCAACCAACTAAAGAAAAAGTTTATGCGGGTTTTAAGTTTTGATTTATAAAATAAGAGAAAAAAGTGATTATCAGATAATCTAAAACGGTTAATCCTACTGATTCGGGTTCCAACTTATCATCGGCTATTATAACACTAATCTCTAAGCGGCTTCAATCCTATTCGATTATGATATTAATCAGACAAAGCGCTTATCAAAATCATACGAATTATGTTCCTGTTATCGAATTTAGCAAACGGTTAAGAATATGACGAGTTAACGAATTAAGCAAACAATAACACGCAATTAAATTTAGGAACATGCATATAATCGAATTTAATCAATTCGATCATGTGAACACAATCGAATTAAGCAAACGATTGCAATCAAATTAAGCAAATGACTTCATATAAAAGAATTGAACAGAAATTGAATTAAATTGATATTAGAATAACCTCAAAGTGATGGAACCCGTAAGTAGTAGGATTTGCCTTGGGAATTAATTCTCCATTAAAATCGTAAAAAGAAAAAAGTAAAATTTGTGAAAAAAAAAGGTTAATTGACAGTAATATGGCTGCTAGGTATAAGAAAGCATAAACACTTCCAGTTTTAACCCAAATGGGTCGAAAAACATAAAAAAACCCAGCCTAAAACTAAATATTTCAAATGGCAGATTTCAGGTCCTGACTTCAACAAATTATTTGGACCTTCTACACTCCGAATCATCCTCTGTCTCAAACATAAAAGTTGTATCTCTCTATCTTAGCTTTCCAACGCCTATTAGAACATGCAAATCCGATTCTCGCAGCTCCAGTTATGATTCAAACAGTGAACATATATCAAATAACCGCTAAAGCTGAAAATAAGCTGCGAAAATAAAATAAAGGTAAAAACACACTTAAATATGAAAACACGTTAAAATAGTAAAAATACTCAAATAAACTGTAGGAGTGACTAAGTATAATAATGGAAGAATATGTATTAAGATGTACTGATCAGTCACCAGATTCATTTTGACAATCCCCTAAATAAAGTCATGATGTTATATATTCCCAAATGAAGTACTCTCCTTTTCCCTAGAGAGATTTGAAGCCTTGAATCAGGAATGTGGTTCCATATGTGGCTTTCCATTCATCCCCAATGATGTTTCTATCTTGTGAAGATTGGTCGAGTATTCTTATGGAGATGTTTATTTCATCTCCAGTTTACTTCTTCTTGTTTGTTTTGTCAGTATAAGAATAACATGACATACATTCATTCATACAAATATTCATGGCATATGTACATATTTGTAATCCTATGATGTTTATTTGATTCTTTCACTTTGGCTGCATTTACCCCCAAGTGACTTGGTTTGTCTTCTCTCTCCAGTAGAGTTGTCAGTCTTAAGCAGAAAGTACACATCCTTTCTAATTCCCCACTGAGATTGATCCTCATGGAAGATTTGTTACTTTAGTTATATTTACCAATGTTGGATAAGATAAATCCCCAATTAAGCTCATTCCTCAATGGGTGGAGTCTTGCTTGATCGTTTCTTTTCAGTTATACTTTGGTCCATGAAAGGTCATGATTTTGAATCTCTCTATACTGTCAAACCTAGATCGAGCGTGCATTTATTTTGCACTTTTTCTCCCCAGGAAGAATATGGTTACAGATCCCTAGTTGAAGACGATCCTACTTACCAACAGTGTGTTTTGTGAGAACTCTCTTGGAATTTATACCATGCAACAGGTGTCAACCTCTTTAGTTGGGCAGCTAGTTACGACTATCAGACTTTAGATGGCAGATGGAAGTCCCTCTCCAAGACATTTTGTCTATCCCCGATGAAGTTATCAAGATTATTAATTTCCCCTCCATCAAATGGAATCTCTTCGAAAATCCGTTGAAGAAGTTTGGTGAAGACATTACAAGCGTTTTTCTTTATTTGAAAATTTCTGTTACAAGCATTTTATTTGCTTCAATGCAACTTTAAATTACAATTGGTGATGTTCTCCCCGGTGAGTAAACTATTCATCTTGTTTCCATCAAATGGAATCTCTTCGAGAAGTTTGGTGAAGGTTTATAAGATCTTTCTCTTTGTCTGAGAAAACATAATTATAAAATCAACTGGCTCGTATCTCTTTTGAGGATCCCAGGTGAAGTTTATTAATCTCCAAAAAATTATGGCTACCCATTAAAGTCATAAATCTCTAGTAAGATTTTATTCCCATGTGAAGATACTCTCCTATAAGTATTCACCTTTCTAAGAAGAAACCGAGACCCGTTCGTGTCTTGTGACCCGAGGTGTGGGGAGGTTTATTTTACCCTTTTTCCAATAAAAGAAGAAACTGAGACCCGTTTGTGGCTTGTGACCTGAGGCATGGGGAGGTTTATTTTAACCTTTTCCAGTAAAAGAAGAAACTGAGACTCGTTCATGGCTTGTGACCCAAGGCGTGGGGAGGTTTGTTTTACCCTTTTCAAGTGAAATATCTTGATCAAAGAAGAAATTGAGACCCGTTCGTGGCTTGTGACTTGAGGCGCGGGGAGGTTTGTTTTACCCTTTTCAAGTGAAAGATCTTGATCAAAGAAGAAACTGAGACCCGTTAGTGGCTTGTGACCTGAGGCGTGGGGAGGTTTGTTTTACCCTTTTCAAGAGAAAGATCTTGATCAAAGAAGAAACTGAGACCCGTTCGTGGCTTGTGGCCCAAGGCGTAGGGAGGTTTGTTTTACCCTTTTCAAGTGAAAGATCTTGATCAAAGAAGAAACTAAGACCCGTTTGTGGCTTGTGAACCAAGGCTTGGGGAGGTTTGTTTTACCCTTTTCAAGTGAAATATCTTGATCAAAGAAGAAGGTGAGACCCTTCGTGGCTTATGTCCCGAGGCTTGGGGAGGTTTGTTTTACCCTTTGCAAGTGAAAGATCTTGACCAAAGAAGAAATTCAGACCCGTTCGTGGCTTATGGTCTGAGGCACAGGAAGATTTATTACCTTTTCAAATGTATTATCCCATTATTACTACTGAATCATTTTCTCATGAAAGTTTACTTTTTATAGTTGCCCTGCGTAGTCTCATCCCCAGTAGTAGTCAGTTGACTCTTCCCTGTGATGTTGTCCTTTTCTTTTCCCCAGTGGAGTTGCAATCTTTTCCAGTATTTTTATCCTATTACATCCTTTCCTCACAGGATCTTTTTCTTGCATATCATAAGCATCTTTGTAGTATCTTAGGGCAAAAAATTATGCATGTTTGTATGTAAGTCTCTCATGTCTCGTCGAGACGAAGATTCCAATCTCCATATCTCTGGATAGAAGAACCTTAAATAGGGGCATCTTTCACATCCTAATTTTTAACCCAATGATCCCATCTCATTTTCATCATTTTTTATAACATTCTAGGCCAATCAATCATGCATAACTAACCAATTATCAAGATTTTGTTTTGTTTTGTTCATCTGTGAATTAGGGTTTGCCCTAAAAGGCTCAAAGGCTTGACCAGTCAAAGTTTCGGATGGATCACAAGTCAAATAAGTTCCCATACACTCAAGGGACCTCCCTCCATCAATAACCAAGTGCAATGTGTCTTCATTACAAGTTCTTCAAGATTCAATTTCATCTGACCAAGAATTTGGGTTTTTCTCAATCAAAGTCAACTGCATCTTTGACTTTAAAGGTAAGATGTGATCTCAAGCCTTAAGATATGATTCAAGACATTCAAATACACCCTTGTACTCTATCTATGGTGTTCAACTGCATCTTTGACTTTTAAGTCAATTGTTCCTCCAAATCGAGGTTTGACTTTTGGGAATTTTGGTCAACCATGGCTTCCTTAAGTCAAGGATGATGATACCATGTCGTTTGGATCATGATAAATAAAAAAAATCAATATAAATGAAGTTACTTGCAAAGAGGGAAACCATGAAGAAATTGAATTTTTTCTAAGTTATGAAAAAAAAAAACCTAATTTGGTGCCAACTTGCCAAAGCCATAACTCCCAATCCAAGCATCCATTTTTCTTGCTCCAAAAATCAATTTGAAGAGCTCTTTACATACTGCAACTTTGTCAATGAGGATGAATTTCTAAAAAGTGCTTAGATTTCAAATTATGAAGCCATGAAGTTGGTGTTTCATTCAAAATTGATTTCCAACACTTAGAAACATTTTGAGATAAATCTGTCTTGTAAAAGTAAAAAGCTTGTGAGCCATTTTTCATCATGATCCATTTTGATTCAAGAAAAACATAACACATGAAACTCGTAGAGCATTTCTTGGGCTTTCCAAAAAGTACAATTAAATTTTTTTTCCATGCATGAGTTGAGAGTGTCGAAAATGGGAAGTTAGGGTTCCAAACTTGAATTTCAAGTGATCTTCATGATGAACTCTTGGAGAAAAACCATTTCAAATCTTCAAATCCCTTAATTGCAGGTCTTGTAACTTGCAGATCCTTCCATGATCAGAAAATTACACAAGTTTTGTGTCCATTACACATTAAATTGATGCATTATCCAAGAAATCTTACCATTTGTAGCATGTTTTGCAAAAAGATCATAAGCAATTCTTGTAAAGTTGATTTTTATCATAAACCAATTTGTGTGATGCCTTGTGATGGTTTCTTATGCAGAAGCAAGACCTTTAAAAGCCTCCAACAACCCTATAACCATTGTACCTCATGTTGGAACTCCACAAACTCATGCAAACTTCTCATTCATTCTCAACCAAGCCATAACTTGATAATGTTTGTTTCTGATCAGCCCTTGCTCCCACTCTTTCCCTATAAATAGAGGGATCCCCAAGCTTATAAACACACAACATTCACACCTCAACACCCTCTAAACACCCCTCCTCCGTAGAATTCTCAAACCAAACTCATTTCCCACGTGCATTCTCCAAACAAAGACCACAAACCATCTTTAAGTGCATCTTATTTAATCACTTGAACAATTTATGTATCCTCCCTTACACCATTCACCATTTTCACTTGTTCATATTGCAAGAAAACTCGTGTGTGATAATACACGTTGTGTCTAACCAAAGTGATTGTTCAAGCACTCTTCAAAAAGACCATGGAGGCTTATAGGATCTCTTTTTTCTTGCGAGAACTCTATTGAAGAAGCATTGGACTTTCTCCAATAGATACCACTTTTTCACTTTGAGACTCCCTATTCATGCATCATTATTTATTGATTCCTGAAGCAAAAATGTAGACGTTAATGTGTTAAGAATGAACCCTTAACTATTTGCATTCTGTCATGCGTGTACGTAGAGTTTATGATGTTTGAACCTTATGGTTCAGTTTTGGTTTTTACCTGGGTATGACCTAGCCATTGAGCTTTAGGATGTGAGAATAATACCATTGGATTCCTAGGATTTTTTAAAGAAATTTATTTTTTTATATCTTTCAATTTTGTTAAAAAAAATGAAGAAGTTATGGTAGGAGGAAATTTGGTAGAAACCTATAGTGTGAAGTTCTAGTTTTTGACTTGATGCAACTTGTACAGTGAGATTTAGCTTGTTAAAATAATACCATTGGATTCCTAGAATTTTTCTAAGCAATTTCCTTTTTAAATATTTAAATTTCGTTAAAAATTGAGGGTTATGGTAGAAGAAAGTTTGAGAAAAAAAAGAAAGAAAAAAAAAAGAAGGAAACACGATGAAAGAAAAAGAGAGCGTGAGGTTGAAAGAGAAGCTGATGTGGCAAATTCCATTTTGTCATTTGACTTTATTATATATTTATTTGACTCCATTTTATGCATAAATGTATCGGCCACCCCAGTGGTAGCAACGTGCACTTTCCTTGTTCCTATTGTGCCAAGGCGTGGGTTCGAATCTTGAGAACCACCCTTTTGCTTCTTTTTTAATCTAGAATTTCACTTCATTGTACATTTTGGAAGCATTTTTAATATATATATATATATATATATATATATATATATATATATATATATATATATATATATATATATATATATATATATATATATATATATATATATATATATATATATATATATATATATATATATATATATATATATATATATTGTTTTCTATGATATCACCTATATACACACATGGCCTAGTGGGTTTATTTTGGACCTATAACCCTCATGACCTTGGTTCAAGCCTTGGCAGCCACATTCCTATTATTTTTATCACTTGTATTTTCATGTTTTCTTCACAATTTCAAAGACCCATACTTTGTGCTCCTTAAGCTTTTTTGAGCCATTCTTTTTCCTATTTACTCATGACATTTCCTATTTTATGAATTCCTTAAAAAACTCCAAAAATATATTATTTTCATATACTTTTTCTTAGTTAAAGTAAGGTACTTTTAATGTGATTTTTGGTCCTTATTTGGTTCCTTTTGAACTTTTTCTTTGATTTTACTGGACCACATAGATACTTATGAATATGATATACCATGTGAAGAGCTTACTTGATGTTGATAACATATGTTTCTTGTTTTTCCTAAATATAGGATACTTGAACGTGTGACTTTCCATGTATAACTAACTTATATTTCCATGACTTGGCCATGATTGTTTGCCTCATACCTTTGGCAATTTCTTGTACTATTTTGTGAACCACGTTGTGTTTGTTTACCATGTCTACCATGTTACCATATTTAGGTCTTGTGAATGTTCACATTATTTTTGTCTATGTTCCTCATGTTTGAAGTTATGCCTTGTTCATCATGATTATCAATTCAATACATGTCCCATGAAATGTTCTTCATTGTTATGCATATTCCAAGGGAAGGGTTTTATTTTTGACATTCTTGTCATTATGCATTTTCATTTTCATCTTTTCATCCTCTTGTATATATCTCCCATTTGAATTCCTAGAACTTACTATCCTTTAGGAAGTCTCCCTTAGGATTACCTTTTCAACTTAGAAATTTTCAAGTAGGGTTTCCCCTTTTCTCACAACTCAAAACCACATTCATAAAAAACCTTGAACCTTGGTCATTGATTTTTTCAAACTCCTTTTCTTAATCAAATGCTTCAAAATACTTAAGCATATTAAACTTCTTTCACAAGACTAAAAAATATAAAAATTCAATTCAAAGCTTTTGCCATCTTCACTTTTCAACTTTAAAACCTTTTCAAATAGATTAGACATGAGTCATCTATGTAGTTGAGATCTAAATATTCTACCCCATAAAATTATTGAGAAAGAGATTGATTCTTTTCCACTTGACAGAGGTATGTGACATACTTGTTGATTACAATCCAAGTTAGAGTCATTCTCTTAATGTGAAGCAAAGATCCCTGTTCTGCATGTTTATGGTGGTTTAGATGAATATTCTCCTTTGGATAACTACTTGTCTCTTCTTCAATTAAAATCTACCATCATAAACACTTTTCAATTTGTACCCCAAACTACGAGGTTTTGATCCTTTATTTCTACGTAGGCACAAGACATTGTGTCTTGCCAAACACAAAAACAATAAAAAAATTCTTTTCTCATCTTCCCAATCAAACCCAATTAGAAAACAAACAAATGACACAATTCAACAGGAGGTTCCTATAGAGTACTATAGATACATAGGGTGTTAATACCTTCCCTTAGTAAAACTGAACCTTTGATTATATTTATTGCATTGCATGTTTATGGGTTTATTCGTTCTTTTCCCCTTCCTTGGATAAATTAAAGATCGGCGGTGAATTAAGATTTGTGAAGCCTAGATAACTCAATAGTTATTGTCTCTAATTCTCACTACGACAAGGCTTGCTCACACTATTTTCATATAATTCCAAATATTCATTTGCAGCAATGGCTTCAATGATCTTCTTAATACCAGTGGCTGCTTTAAATTTTGATGAGCCACCGGCAGCCGTATCAATAAGTTGATTTGTCTTCATCCTAA
Source organism: Lathyrus sativus (assembly GCA_963859935.3). Lineage (NCBI taxonomy): Eukaryota > Viridiplantae > Streptophyta > Magnoliopsida > Fabales > Fabaceae > Lathyrus > Lathyrus sativus. Next base: position 558,267,172 of record OZ012735.1, on the reverse strand, counting down.
GGCCATTGACAAACATCTGCATCTGTCCAGTTTGATCCATATTGTGAGTAGGATATGCTACAAATAACCTCTTGAATCTTTTTTAAGCATCGCCAAGTGATTCCCCTTCCTTCTGCTTAAAATTCACAATGTCATATCTTTTACGAATATAAATAGATGCGAGAAAATACTCATTTAGAAAGGTTCTCTCCATCTCCTCCCATGTAATTATACTTCCTGCAGGTAGGGAGTAAAACCACTCTTCGGCATTCTTCGCTAAAAGGAATAGAAACATCCTTAATTTCTTTGCCTCTTCATAATGTCCCTCGATCTTCAAAGTGGTGCTCATTATAAGAAACCTTTGCAAATGTTTATTTTCATCTTCATTTATCTTTCCCGTGAAAGGTCTCTTTTCGAGTTGTTGGATCAATGTTGGGTACAGCTGAAAATTTGCAACGTTCACCGGTTGATTCACTATGGTCAACCGACCTGCCGGAGTATTTGTGCTCCTTAAGCTTTTTTGAGCCATTCTTTTTCCTATTTACTCATGACATTTCCTATTTTATGAATCCCTTGAAAAACTCCAAAAATATATTATTTTCATGTACTTTTTCTTAGTTAAAGTAAGGTACTTTTAATGTGATTTTTTGTCCTTATTTGGTTCCTTTTGAACTTTTTCTTTGATTTTGCTGGACCATATTGATACTTATGAATATGATATACCATGTGAAGAGCATACTTGATGTTGATAACATGTCTTTCTTTTTTTTCCTAAATATAGGATACTTGAACGTGTGACTTTCCATGTATAACTAACTTATATTTCCATGACTTGGCCATGATTGTTTGCCTCATACCTTTGGCAACTTCTTGTACCATATTCTGAACCACGTTGTGTTTGTTTACCATGTCTACCATGTTACCATATTTAGGTCTTGTGCATGTTCACCTTATTTTTGTCTATGCTCCTCATGTTTGAAGTTATGTTTTGTTCATCATGATTATCAATTCAATACATGTCCCATGAAATGTTCTTCATTGTTATGCATTTTCCATGGGAAGGGTTTTATTTACGACATTCTTGTCATTATGCATTTTCATTTTCATCTTTTCATCCTCTTGTATATATCTCCCATTTGAATTCCTAGAACTTACTATCCTTTAGGAAGTCTCCCTTAGGATTACCTTTTCAACTTAGAAATTTTCAAGTAGGGTTTCCCCTTTTCTCACAACTCAAAACCACTTTCATAAAAAACCTTACCTCTTGGTCATTGATTTTTTCAAACTCCTTTTTTTAATCAAATGCTTCAAAATACTTAAGCATATTAAACTTCTTTCACAAGACTAAAAAATATAAAAATTCAATTCAAACCTTTTGCCATCTTGACTTTTCAACTTTAATAATCCTTTTCAAATAGATTAGACATGAGTCATCTATGTAGTTGAGATCTAAATCTTCTACCCCATAAAACTATTGAGAAAGAGATTGATTCGTTTCCACTTGAGAGAGGTATGTGACATACTTATTGATTACAATCCAAGTTAGAATCATTCTCTTAATGTGAAGCAAAGATCCCTGTTCCGCATGTTTATGGTGGTTTAGATGAGTATTCTCCTTTGGATGACTACTTGTGTCTTCTTCAATTAAAATCTACCATAGCAAACACTTTTCAATTTGTACCCCAAACTACGAGGTTTTGATCATTTATTTCTACGTAGGCACAAGACTTTGTGTCTTGCCAAACACAAAAACAATAAAAAAAATTCTTTTCTCATCTCCCCAATCAAACCCAATTAGAAAACAATCAAATGACACAATTCAACAGGAGGTTCCTATAGAGTACTATAGATACTTAGGGTGTTAATACCTTCCCTTAGTATAACTGAACCTTTGATTATATTTGTTTCATTGCATGTTTATGGGTTTATTCGTTCTTTTCCCCTCCCTTGGATAAATTAAAGATCGATGGTGAATTAAGATTTGTGAAGCCTAGCTAACTCAATAGTTATTGTCTTCAAGTCTCACTGCGACAAGGCTTGCTCACACGATTCTCATATAATTCCAAATATTCATTTGCAGCAATGGCTTCAATGATCTTCTTAATACCAGTGGCTGTTTTAAATTTTGATGAGCCACCGGCAGCCGTATCAATAAGTTGATTTGTCTTCATCCTAAGGCCATTCACAAACATCTGCATCTGTCCAATTTGATCCATATTGTGAGTAGGATATGCTACCAATAACCTCTTGAATCTTTTTTAAGCATCGCCAAGTGATTCCCATTCCTTCTGCTTAAAATTCACAATGTCATATCTTTTACGAATATAAACAGATGCAAGAAAGTACTCATTTAGAAAGGTTCTCTCCATCTCTTCCCAAGTAATGATACTTCTTGTAGGTAGGGAGTAAAACCACTCTTCGGCATTTTTCGCTAAAAGGAATGGAAACATTCTTAATTTCTTTGCCTCTTCAGAATGTCCTTCGATCTTCAAAGTGGTGCTCATTATAAGAAACCTTTGCAAATGTTTATTTTCATCTTCATTTATCTTTCCCGTGAAAGGTCTCTTTTCGAGTTGTTGGATCAATGTTGGGTACAGCTGAAAATTTGCAACGCTCACCAGTTGATTCACTATGGTCAACTGACCTGTCGGAGTATTTGTGCTCCTTAAGCTTTTTTGAGCCATTCTTTTTCCTATTTACTCATGACATTTCCTATTTTATGAATCCCTTGAAATACTCCAAAAATATATTATTTTCATGTACTTTTTCTTAGTTAAAGTAAGGTACTTTTAATGTGATTTTTTGTCTTTATTTGGTTCCTTTTGAACTTTTTCTTTGATTTTGCTGGACCATATTGATACTTATGAATATTATATACCATTTTAAGAGCTTACTTGATGTTGATAACATGTCTTTCTTATTTTTCCTAAATATAGGATACTTGAAAGTGTGACATTCCATGTATAACTAACTTATATTTCCATGGCTTGGCCATGATTGTTTGCCTCATACCTCTGGCAATTTCTTGTACCATTTCGTGAACCACGTTGTGTTTGTTTACCATGTCTACCATGTTACCATATTTAGGTCTTATTCATGTTCACCTTATTTTTGTCTATGTTCCTCATGTTTGAAGTTATGCTTTGTTCATCATGATTATCAATTCAATACATGTCCCATGAAATGTTCTTCATTGTTATGCATATTCCAAGGGAAGGGTTTTATTTTTGACATTCTTGTCATTATGCATTTGCATTTTCATATTTTCATCCTCTTGTATATATCTCGCATTTGAATTCCTAGAACTTACTATCCTTTAGGAAGTCTCCCTTAGGATTACCTTTTCAACTTAGAAATTTTCAAGTAGGGTTTCCCCTTTTCTCACAACTCAAAACCACTTTCATAAAAAAACCTTGACCCTTGGTCATTGATTTTTTCAAACTCCTTTTCTTAATCAAATGCTTCAAAATACTTAAGCATATTAAACTTCTTTCACAAGACTAAAAAATATAAAAATTCAATTCAAACCTTTTGCCATCTTGACTTTTCCATTTTAAAACCTTTTCAAATAGATTAGACATGAGTCATCTATGTAGTTAAGATCTAAATCTTCTACCCCATAAAATTATTGAGAAAGAGATTGATTCTTTTCCACTTGAGAGAGGTATGTGACATACTTATTGATTACAATCAAAGTTAGAGTCATTCTCTTAATGTGAAGTAAAGATCCCTGTTCCGCATGTTTATGGTGGTTTAGATGAGTATTCTCCTTTGGATGACTACTTGTCTATTCTTCAATTAAAATCTACCATAACAAACACTTTTCAATTCGTACCCCAAACTACGAGGTTTTGATCCTTTATTTCTACGTAGGAACAAGACTTTGTGTCTTGCCAAACACAAAAACAATAAAAGAAATTATTTTTTCATCTCCCCAATCAAACCCAATTAGAAAACAAACAAATGACACAATTCAACAGGAGGTTCCTATAGAGTACTATAGATACTTAGTGTGTTAATACCTTCCCTTAGTATAATCGAACCTTTGATTATATTTATTGCATTGCATGTTTATGGGTTTATTCGTACTTTTCCCCTCCCTTGGATAAATTAAAGATCGATGGTGAATTAAGATTTGTGAAGCCTAGCTTACTCAATAGTTATTGTCTCCAATTCTCACTGCGACAAGGCTTGCTCACACTATTGTCATATAATTTTAAATGGTTATTTGTAGCAATGGCCTCAATGATCTTCTTAATACCATTGGCTGTTTTAAATTTTGATGTGCCACCGGCAGCCGTATCAATAAGTTGATTTGTCTTCATCCTAAGGCCATTCACAAACATCTGCATCTGTCCAGTTTCATCCATATTGTGAGTAGGATATGCTACCAATAACCTCTTGAATCTTTTTTAAGCATCGCCAAGTGATTCCATTTCCTTCTGCTTAAAATTCACTATGTCATATCTTTTACAAATATAAACAGATGCGAGAAAATACTCATTTAGAAAGGTTCTCTCCATCTCTTCCCAAGTAATGATACTTCCTTTAGGTAGGGAGTAAAACCACTCTTTGACATTTTTCGCTAAAAGGAATGGAAACATTCTTAATTTCTTTGCCTCTTCAGAATGTCCCTCGATCTGCAAAGTGGTGCTCATTATAAGAAACCTTTGCAAATGTTTATTTTCATACTCATTTATCTTTCCCATGAAAGGTCTCTTTTTGAGTTGTTGGATCAATGTTGGGTACAGCTGAAAATTTGCAACGTTCACTGGTTGATTCACTATGGTCAACCGACTTGCCGGAGTATTTGTTCCACTATAGTCCCCAAGAAGTCTCTCTTGCAGTTTATCCATGATGGTTTCTCTGTCTGACTCTGTATCGGAATGATTAGATACTTCTCCCTCTCTTTTGGGTTTAGAAACTGAAGTTTCTGCTTCTGAAGCTGCTAGTCTTGCTTGTTTAGTTTTTCTAAGCCTCGTGTGCAAAGGTCCTTCCGGTTCTGCGTCAAAAAGAAACTCAGTTGTAGTTTTTTCTCGCATATAAAAATTAGTAATAATTATAAAAATAATGAAAATAAATACAAAATAAAATTTTAGTCGTAGAGCAATAAAATTTTAATTGAACTTAAATCAAACTCTATATTTTGGAAGTCCCCGTCAACGACACCAAAAACTTGACTGGAAAAATAGCATGCGTACTATTCCTGCCGATGTAGTAATAATAGGGAAGTCTCTCTAATGTCAATCTCAAGGACTGCGAATATCGAGTTTAAATCTTTGTTCAATCAAACAAAATCCTTTTGGGGTTTTGGAATTCTTCTGTTTAATTATAACAATAATTGCGAATAAAATAAAGAAAATACGGTAAGGTTTAAAGCAGATATGAGGAATATGTTAGGGATGATGTATGACTCAATTATGTAATCATTCAGAATTAACACTATAACAACATATTTCACTTAATAGATTATGGGTTCTTAAGAGTGTTTACTCATAAGTCCTTATTGAGAAAAACATTATTCATTCAACCTCATGCTTATGTCTATAGAAATTTCGTGGTTGAAAATAAGTATTAATAAATCAAGAATCATTCGGTTATTATAAGACATCCCTAGTCCTAGGCGATGTCTACTATAATATATTCTCTAGAAAATCATGCATAATGGTGGTCTAGCCTAATTGTAACACAAACATCAAACTCCGTTTGTTCGACGAAGAAAGCATTATAAACAATCAAGAGAATAAATCGATTATGATGAAATAAAATTGTTATTGCATATAGAAATTCAAAATCATTACAAGTCTGAATAAGGGACACCCCATAGAATTGAGGGGTTTAGCTCCTCATAGAAATAAAATAACACATGGAAAAGAGTATGGACATTATAAGAATAATAGATGAACTTTGATCTTCAATCGCGATGGATCATGAAAATCGTCGTCTTCTCGAGAACCCTCTAATTCTCTCTCTCTCTCTCTCTCTCTACATATATATATATATATATATATATATATATATATATATATATATATATATATATATATATATATATATATATATATATATATATATATATATATATATATATATATATATATATATATATATATATATATATATATATATATATATATATATATATATATATATATATATATATATATATATATATATATATATATATATATATATATATATCTTTTATCGTCAAAGTCGGAGAAGAATTTAACATATCCAAACAATGCCTAACGTATCTAAAAAGATCCCCTGAAAGCTATCAAAATCCCAATTAATTCCAAATCTGATCCCGAAAAGGAAAGAAAATCCTTCGGCACGCCTGCCTGCTACGGGTGGCCGTAGCAGGCCACTGAAGCACACTTCAAAACAACCCTCGGGGGCGTGATGCCTACTATGGGTCGTAGCATGTGCTACGGATGCCCGTAGAAGCTCACTGACTCTTCCTCCTTTTTGCCACTTTTGGATGATTGCCTGCTACGGACCGTAGCAGGTGCTACGGGTGGCCGTAGTAGGCCATTGACACGAGGGCTATCTTCTTCGATTCTTTGCCATTTTTTCTGGTTTTGGCTAAGTGTTTGCACCTAAAAAACACAAAAATAACACTACCATACATAACATACGGTAAACAGACTTAAAATGCAAACAAAAACATGAAATACTTAACTAAAAAATCCAGTTAAATAAAACATTAAAACCACCGATTAGAAATACTTATCCATAAAGGTAGTCTTAAATTGTTCCTTCACCTAAGGCACACCTTGGATAGTCATTAGGGCTGAAGCACTTTGCCACCACCTCATTGCAAGACCCTTCAACATGTGGGAATCAAACACCACCTTATTACTTCGTTACATTGCACTATCTGAAAGACTCTCTCCATACCAGACACCCATTCACGAGCCTTTAGAGGATCTAGTCCACCATGAAATTCTGGAGGATTCATGCAGAGGATTCACTAGAGGGTGAAAACTTCCATTTAGCTGCTGCATCATTTTCTACATGAATTGGTTATGTTTTTGCTGCATTTGTTGCAGAAAATGATGCCATTGAATGTTCTCACTACCACCTGGAGGATTTGAGTCAGATGTCAGAGTTGCATGCCTACCACGTCTTATGTGTCCATCAACCATATCCCTAAATATTATACAAATAGAATCAAGTTGATCATGCTCAATACTAGGAATATAACATCCGGAACGATGATGTCCGCACACATATGAAGCAGAAAGAAATACTTATAATATTTCATAGCTAGGTCGAGGATACGGCCTACTCTGATACCAACTGTAACACCCGTATATAAACACATATGCCTAGAAGATACATAATATACATGTTTGCAAGTTTGGTACTGAAATACAAATAAGTTCCTAGTAGCACATTGTATACATTACATGCTAAAACATTAAATCTAAAAACAATGGCATAATATACACAAGATGCTCCAAAGACTAAGAACTAGATCATATCAAATGATCTCAAAATAGATTCTTCACAGCGGAAACAATGTCATCCCAAAATAGCCAAAACAAGTAAGGATACCAAACAACCTTATCCTTCCCTTTCACAGAACCGGGACCACCTGAAAAACATTCAACAACATAGGGTGAGATAATAATCCTAGTGGATTTCCAAATCTTATGGATTCTCTCGGCTTTACAAGGTTCTAACCAATCCTAACTCAAGTCAAAAGGGAAGGGACAAGACTTTAGTTCACAACTTTATACTATATGGAAACATGTCGATTGAGTTCAATAACTCAAACTATCACTATCCGGAAACCTCATACAGGTATCCCCCTTTTCCGTCCTTTCCTACGTCTAGGAGATCGGTGCGAGTCATGGATCCTTGTAATGTACTTTTACATACGAAATGGATTTGGATTCAAGGGAAACATGGTCTACATGAATCGTCATTTCTCATGGATCGTACCCCATCACAAGTCTCTTTACTTGTAGGCTTTATTCGTGTAACGGGAGTAAAACATGTCAAAGTAATAGTGCGTACATTTCGGAGAAGCTCTCTATATAAGCCTCCACTCTTAGAACAACACAACTCAAGGGAATTGGTTCCGACTATGTGAACACATACACAAACATGATTATATTCGACAATCACAAGGCAATTCATTCACCTTATTCTCAAAGTGACACAAAGTTAACACATTTTCCATATAATGTATCACCTCTCCACTAGACAACTACTTGTCAAGAATGCACACCTAAGCATCAAATGCACAAGCATTGTCATCTAACCCATCTAACATTTCCTAGTTACATCACTAGGTCATTCCATTGAATTGTGATAAGGTTTTCCTCACTTTTTCGTAATCCTTTTTAATCACAAATCATCAATTTAGTCAATCCACCATCCACAAATCCACGTGCATATTACTCACAATAATCAATGTAAACAAGATATAGTAACAATAAATGTGCATGTGAGTCAACCAAGCAAGTATCAAAACTAATTATGAAAAATACTTCCAGGTTCGCAGTGTGAAGTTCAGGTGAGGTCCCTTTGCCTTGAGTTCATTGTGCGAACTCTAGGCGTGATAGGAAAATTTAGATGCAATAGCAAAAGGAGTCAGTGGTCGATGTGCTAGCCCTGGGCGAATGTTCTTCTTCACCTCGCCTTCATCTTGCAGTACGAGCATGCAAGACTGCCACGTTCGCCTTCAACTCATTGTGCGAGCCCTGTGAATTCCATAATTTCTACATAACATGGACAGTTCCAAAGGGTTTTTCAAATCCCATTCACCCAACCCCATCCCAAGCATTGATATCAACATTTCATGTACAAAATAACATTAAGGCAACAATCCAACATCAACATCATAAACACAATAAGAAACATGATATTTCCATGAAAATGGGGAAATCTTACAAAATCTAATCTCACACATTTCTATCTATAATACTCTTACCCTAATGTATCTAACTAGAATCCACCTCTAGGTAAAGATGAAGAATTTGTTGATGATGAAGAGTGATGAACTTCCAAGTTTTCCTCTTTTAGGGTTTCTTCTTTCTCTCTACTTCTCTTCTTCCTCTTTTCCATTTTTATCTTCTTTCTTTCTACTCTTACTATCTTTTTATTTTCTTTTATTCTCCTCTTTAATACCTCTCCCACAAATTTGGAAAGGAAACACAAGGTAGTAACATGAAAAATTAGTAAGACTAACTTGGTAAATGTCTAATTTTAAGAGTATCCAAAATGTCTCTAATATACCAATTAATAAAACCTCAGAGTCAGATAATATTAATTAATTCAAATCTAAGATCACCAGTTGCTCTAATTATCTCAATAGATAACTCTTAGAGTACATCCGAACCCATTTTATCTCAACTAGTATTATTTAGAGCATTTTATCAAATATGGGATATTACATGTTTAGGCTCAAATTCTTTGTTTAAAACACTTACTCACATTAATCTATTTAAATATAAATTATTTTATTTTCAATTTACGTATAATTATAATTAATTTTAATGCACGTAAAATACACTAATAGATGGTTCCACACCGCGTGGAGCTAGTAAGAGACGCCCGTATAGATTTGAGTTATATGAACAGTGTTTGTCTTTCTTTGTTGATGTGTGTATCTTTCTATGTTGACGGTTTCCAATATAAGCTAGATCTCAAATATTATGCGTCCTTAATACCAATTGATGGCAATTAAGACTAGCGTCTCCTTTCTCACATAAGACCAATTAATAGAAATCAAGTCCCTTTTTTCTTTGTGTATGACTAGTCATTTATGGATATTTACTTGTCTTGAATGCTATGTATACGTGTTACAAGGTATTAGTCATAAATAAAACATATTAAACAGGGGTTGGTCTGCTTGAATTGGCCGATTAGTTGGCCTAGCTTGTCAATGTCCTATTATACAAGTTAGAAATTATTGTAGGATCTACCGAGTTCAGATTTAGACTCGACCTAAACCACCAGGTCATACACAATCTCTCAAGTATGAGGTTTGTAAGGGTGAATTTCTTCATATAGAAAGATTGGAGTGTACACAGTCCCTCAAGCACAAGATCTATAAGATCGAAATGCTTTATGAGGAAAAATTAGATTGTATAGATTCCCTCAAGCACGAGGTTTGTAAGAGAAAAATGCTTTATGGGGGAGAGACCAGATTCTACATGACTAATATCTTCTTGCTTGCATAAGACCAATTAATAAGGACCAATTCCATTTCCTCATTGTCTGAGACTGACTTGATAATGGTTATTCATATGTCTTAAATGTTTTCTCAGCATGTTAGATTGCATTGGTCAGAATTAAGATACGATGCCAATGGACAGACCTTTTCAACTTGTACCATTCAGTTTGAACTAGCCTGGTCTTACCACGATGTGCGCCAAATGTACACGTAAAGTACATTAATTGATAACTCCACTAGCGCGAAGTCAGTAAGAGTCGCACATATGAATTTGAGTGGTATGAAAAGTGTGTCTTCTTCGTTGATGGTGTTGCGGTGAAAATTGGATATCAAGCTATTAAATTAACTTGAATCTTAATTCTTTTTACAACCGAACTTTATTTTATCCAAAGGAAAGGTCTAAAGAAAGAAAAACCTTTTTCGCGATGTAACGACAACGCTTAAGAGATTCGGGGATCGGGGGTTGGTTATACCTAGGGAAGGTGTTAGCACCCTAAGCATCTGCAGTACTCTACAGGAACCTTTTGATTGCTTGCTAAGTTTGTGAATATGTACTGTGGATTTAGGATTGGGAGTTGAGTGTAAAGATAAGTAAAGACCTAGTTGGTTTTTTAAGTTTGCTCGCAAAGACGTCGCATCTTCTGCCTACGTATCCTGACTAGGATAGAATCAGAGCAATCGTAGTTCACCTCACAAGGGGAGAAGAACACTTGATTGTGATCAAGGTTCAAGGGGGAACAAACATGACAATGTTTGTGTGGAGTTTAACAAAACTCCCTATTCTAAGTTGTAATATTCAAAGGGGGAAGCAAGAAATCATGACGATGATCCTTACATAGAGTTGACAAACTCTTTCCTATGGTTCTAGTTGAAGAACACTCCTAGTACAGGTGGGTTTCTTAGACTTGAAGCAAAGTCTAATGGCTTTTAATCTAGGGTTAAGTGACTTAACAAAGTCAAGAGAGGGATGAGGGAGGTATCATGAGGGTCAAATGGACAGACTTTTCCTTTAGGAAGTATACAGGAGAGGCAACTGGATGAGAGCTGACAAGCTTCATCATTTGGGGAAGAAAACAACAACAAAATTAACAACATAATAAATTCATATTCGTAGTGACAACCATTAAACAAACATATGGAATGATAAAGATGAAGGTACATTGATGACAATTAAAGCAGATGAATTATCAGGAACTGTGATGACAGATCGAGTCCAATTACATACAACAGAGGGAGCATGGTAACAACCAAAAATAAAATCCTAGCATGTTAACTAACATGTAAGGATATAAATACAAGCAAGTATCACAAATATATTCAAGTGTAACCAAGGAAAAATTCATCTACACATGCGTAAACGAACATAAAATGCACTTAACTTGCATGAAGTCAAAAGAGATGAAAAATTTGTCAAACATGAAAATAAAAAATATGGCATGAAAGTACACATCAAGATGAACACAATGAAAAAAGAATGGGTGAAAAATGATTAAAATTGATAGAGATATGAATTTTCAAAGTTTGATAAAAAATGACAAAATTTAATAAAAGAGTTGCCCTCCTCAGGGGTCGAACTTAGGTACAAGGCGTGCAAGGCGTGTTTGGCATAATGGTCTTACCACTGGGGTGGCTATACATCCGTTGATTGATGCCACCCCTTAAATATATAAGGGATATTCACTTAGAATTTCTGGGCAAGAATAACACTCAAAATACGTTTTACGTTTTCACTCGTAACTTTCTCGATTCTTAACCAAACGCGATGAAATTTATATGAATCTGACCAGAAAAATACAAGGATCATGATGGTATTTGAAAGATGCATTTTGAGGAACACAAGTTGAGGTATTGGGAATTAAAGCCAAAGAATCATGCAAGCAGTTCATAAATGATCAATGCAAGGTTTTTCAACATGAATTTGATGCATAACATATTTACATTTGAAAATTGACATGTGAGTTGCTAGTGATGTTTTGAAGATGCATGTGGTGTTTTTGAAATGCAATTCTAGATCAACAAGCCATAATAGTTACAATTGGTGGTAGGAATTGGTTTGATCAAACCTTAAACATGCTAATGAAGGTGTCTCAGTAACCATTTTGTCTAAAAACCAACAAGACAAGAATTTGGTATGAAATGCACATGGTGATGGATGCCTCCAAACATACTGTCATCAGAATTTAATGTTTTCCAATGATGAATTACCAACAGTCTCTTTGTAGACAAGTCTTGAGCAAGTGAAAATATCAAGAAACCCAGAGAACTTCAACTTCCTCTTTGACTTGAGACCTTTCTTCCTTTTGAAGCAATGTGCAAATACAAGGACAGTTGGAGAAATAGGTCTCACCAATGAATTCCAACACTTTGGACAGTTGAAAAACAATATATAAGAGGTGTTTGAGTGATTAAAACACTAAGCAAATGCTTAGAACAAGATTTGGTAGAATTTGTAGCTTTTGGTCAAAGTATCTTGATGTCGAAGTTGACTTTTTGCAAAATGAGGTTTTTGAGAGGTTAGTGGTTTGGACACCTTCTATATTATGTTTATGGACTGTATGGATGATATTTGAAAGTTTAGAATGGTTGGAAATGGTTTTGGGTGTTGAACTGTCCAAGACAAATTTTGGAGGTTTTTGGTTATTTTGCAATTTTGTGAATTGAGAGCAAAGAATGGAAAGAGTGAAGGTTTTCAATCTTTCTAGTTTTTAGAAGATTGTTGATGATCCAAATGAAGTGAGGGAGAGTCCTATTTATAGGCAAATGAAGTGGCTTGGGCAGATTTGGAGGTTTCTTCATTTTGAAGAAAGGTTTTGGATTTTTTGGTTAAACCTATATAAGAGGGTTTCTTTGGCTGATAGGTAAGCCTCATTAGTCAAGAAAATGATGAGTTTTAGAGGGCTAAATGCAGGCTAGAGATGTAGTATCATGGCTGGTTCAGAATTGCTTTACACCTCATGCTTACTTTTTCACTTTAAGTGCAACTTGCAAGGCAACTTGCAAGCCACTTGCAAAGCTTGGCTATATTGATTTCCTCTGCATAATTTCTGTATTTTCAAGCTAAAAACTCCTCACACATCAGATACAACATGGTTTACCAGTTGAGTTTGGTCAATTTTGATGAAAGAATGAATTCTTGAATTTTGACAATGTGGGACTAAAGTGAAAAACCACCAACTTGCCATGACCATAACTTTCAGCTCACAAATCCTTTTGAGATGTGCTAGTACTTTTTAGAAAGCCCTCAAATAGCTCTAAAACATTCATGTTTTCATGAGTTTCAATTTCCAAAAGGAACTTGGCCAAACAGTCTCCCAAAGTTGCTAAAAAATGAACTTAAAAGTGAAATTTCTCTAAGTCTTTTTCCCTTCTAAAAATGAATTTGATCATAACTCCAAATCTATGCATTTTTTGACCATGGATCACTTAGGGACTTTTGTAGGAATTATCAAGAGCTTCCAAATGAGCTTTGAACCAACTCAATTGGATGGATGGTTAAGGAGTTATGGTTTAGCCCCTTTCAAAACCCTAATTTCTCGATTTTTCGATTACTCCTTCATCCTTGATCCAATAGTCATGAAAATTGATATGCAAGTCCAATATGACATAAGAAACAATTTTGTTTCACCACTTGAAGTCCAATTCCTAAAATTTGGAGAGTTGACTTTTCGGTCAACCGTACGGCCGATCGGTGATTACCGAGTCGCCTGTTGACATTTTGGATCTTCTGAGACTTTGAAACTTCTTGAATGAACTTTATTAAGCTATATGAACTTCATGGATCATAATCTCACCATTAAACCCCTTCCAATATCAAAGTCAAACTATAGTTGACTTTACTGGTCTGAAACCCTAATCGGGTGCCTTGAAATACATTGCTCTGGATTCTGGGGTAACAACCTCAAATTGGATTCTCAATTGTCATTATATGATACCCTTGACCTTGTTTCATACTTGAATGAGCCCAAAACATTGACTAATCACATCCTTGAAGTTTTGATTTTGACTGCACGAAACCCCGATTCATCTGTAACTTGACAAAGACAAACTTGCACTGGGTTAAGGTTAGAAAATTCATGAGTATGCTCCTAAAATGATAATGAGAATCTAAGGGGCCAAAATTTAGGGTGCAACAGTTGCCCCTTTTTAAATATCTTCACTAGATGGAACTGAGAGATGAGGATCCTCGTAGAATCGCAGTGAAACGTATTTAAATATAGAAAACCGAAAACTTTGTCCCTTAGATCCGATGATATGCAAAAGGACAGGTCATGATATGCCATGAATTCTAAATGATGCTTCATGATGCTTGGATGCAAGACATATGCAGAAGACAGAAAACAAAACAACGAGTAACTACTCGCGGGGACCTGGCATTGTGGATCCGACACTGGGGAAACTGCGATATACCAACCAATAATTCAAACATGACTGGTGGTAACTGAGAGGAAAACTTCACATGAGGATGCGCAAAGTCTAGTGAAGATGACAATCTTACTGGGGAAAAGCAAACACTTCACCGGGGAAAGAAGTAGATTTCCACCAGGGACAAGAGCGGCTTTTTATTGGGGAAATTAAAACACGAACCTCACTGGGGATGATCAGATGAAGAGCTTCCTATAGTGAAGAGTTCAAACGGGATCTTCAGGAATGGACTAGAAACAAAGACAAAACATATTAGGGGATACTAGTGACGACTAGATCTCCGAGACTTGTCTGGGAAAAAGATCTCGCTGGGGATAATGATGTCCCCCAGTTTTAATAAGCAGTTCAAACAGTGCTAGTAACCACTAGACTTCTTGGAGGTAATGGTAACGACCAACCTGAGATAACTGCAAATGAAATTTCAAATCCAATCGTAATACGAGACTTCGACTAGGGAAATTGGTGACGACCAAATTTCAAGCAATGCCAGTAACCATTGGACTTAAAGGAGATTGGTAACGACCAAGTCCGGGTACCAATGACGATTGGATTTTACGCAATGCCAGTTACGACTGGATTTCGGAAGAAATACATGGTGACGACCAAATCAGGGTATATCAACACATGTGGTTACGAGAGTGTTAGCAAGCTACGAGGCTTTAGCTGGGGAGGTTGGTAACGACCAAACCAAAAGATACCAATGACGATTGGGTTCCAAGTGACGCCAGTTATGACTGGACTTCCATGGGGAAGGTTGGTGACAACCATACCAATGACAATTGGATTTCGAACATCTGCCAGGTACGACTGGAGTTAAACGGAAATCAACTAGTAACGACTAGACTTCACGAGGGATTCGCTAGTGACGACTAGACTTCAGAGGGAAAAGGTTGGTAACAACCGAATCGCAAGGTGATAACGAGTGAAGTTAAGACAACATCAATTACGACTGGGTTTTAAAGGAAAATATGGTGACGACCAAAGGAATACCAATGACGATTGGATTTCGAAAATTACCAGTTACGACTGGACTTTAAAGGAAAAAGGTGATGACGACCGAAACGGGGATACGGACGAGTGGAATTAAGACAATGCCAGTTACGACTGGATTTTTAACAAGAAATATGGTGACGACCAAAGAACTACCAATAACGATTGGCTCCTAAAACAATGTTGGTTACGACTGGACTTTTCAGGCGGACGTTCACTAGTAGTGCCCGGTCATTTACGGGGAATCGACAGATAGCACACCGAACTCGAGAGACAGAATGAATCACACTGAACCCTGGCTGACAAAGTGTATGCAGTCTTGACAAATAGATCCACTCTCAATAGGGGAACGAAGCTTGAACAAGCCATTCAGAGATGACAAAGTAAATTCAAGTGCTCAGACATCTTCTACTGGGACGAGTCTTCACATTATCATAAGAAGTTCTTTGAGAGACAGTCTTCAAGGTTTGATACCCACACATGATCAAAGGAAAATCAGCAGTTCGACTTGCTTGCACTTCATTGGGGAATGTAATTGGATTGCATATTAATGCTTCTGTTACCCTGAGGTTTCAGGGAAGTATGACTTCCCTCGACTTTCCTGAGTTGAAGTTTTTATGTTTGTTAATCTTTCCAAGTTTTATTCAAATAATTTGACCCTAATGCTTTCAAAATTATCGTTGATCAACGAACAATATTTTGCATAACAAAGAAGATAAAGGAAATGATAATTTTACAAAGGAAAGAATGGTTCAAAACTGATTTTATTCAAGGATGAAATCTTGCAAATGACAAAATTCCATAGAAATTTTACATGTGAAAAAATGGCAACGTGGATAAGGTTACATTGAATCCCATGACCATCCATTCCTAAAGACTAAGATCCCCCAAATCCTTGCTTCTGACGAGAGCAGTTGGAAGTGGGTCTCCTGTACAATCTTCTGCAATGGTGACAACCTTTTGAAGTAGTGACAACTCTTCTGATGCAGTGAAACGCATTTGTCCCTAACTTTTGCCTGGATCGCCCTTTCGGGTTTTTAATCCACCGGGACGCTCATTTTTGCCTAAGCCGCCCTTTCGGGTTTTCAACATAGCGAGCTCTTATTTTTCTCTTTTTTTTTTCTTTTCTTTTCTTTTTCTTCAACCCTTTTCTTTTTCTTCAACCCTAACTTTTGCATAAGCCGTTCCTTTGAGTTTTCGACTTATCGAGTTCTTTTTAGGCGTAATATTTTCGTACTGCATCAGAATTTACTGGATGAGTAAGCTGCTCCCCATCCATGGTAGTGAGAATCAATGAGCCTCCTGAGAAGACTGTTTTCACAACAAACGGGCCGTCATAATTAGGCATCCACTTTCCCCGTGCGTCTTTATGAATTGGTAAAATCTTTTTGAGTACAAGTTCCCCTTCGCAGAATTCTCGGACATGAACTTTCTTGTCAAAAGCCCTCTTGATCCTCTTCTGATATAATTGACCATGACACATTGCCGACATGCGCTTCTCATCAATAAGATTCAACTGATCAAACCTTTCTCTCACCCATTCTGCTTCTTCCAGCTTGGTTTCCATTATGACTCTCAAAGAAGGTATCTCGACCTCAATAGGAAGTACCGCATCCATTCCATATACCAAAGAAAAAGGGGTTGCCCCTGTTGAAGTGCGGACGGACGTTTTGTATCCATGCAAGACGAATGGCAGCATTTCATGCCAATCTTTGTAAGTTTTCACCATCTTTTGCAAAATCTTTTTGATGTTTTTATTTGCAGCTTCTACAGCTCCATTCATCTTGGGACGATAAGGAGGGGAATTGTGATGTTCAATTTTGAAATCATTGCACAACTCTTTCATGATTTTGTTGTTCAAGTTGGTACCATTGTCCGTTATGATCCAGCTCAGAATTCCGTAACGACAGATAATTTCCTTTTTGATAAAACGAGCCACCACCTGCCAAGTAACATTAGTTTAGGATGCCGCTTCAACCCACTTTGTGAAATAGTCAATGGCAACCAGAATAAATCGGTGTCCGTTAGAAGCTTTTGGTTCAATTGCCCCAATCATATCAATGCCCCACATAGAGAAAGGCCACGGTGATGACAACATAGTTAGCAACGTCGGAGGTACATGCATCTTGTCCGCATAAATCTGACACTTGTGACACTTCCTGGCATATTGAATACAATCAGTTTCCAGAGTCAACCAGTAATAACCAGCCCTTAAAATCTTTTTAGACATAGCATATCCATTTGCATGAGTACCGAACATTCTTTCGTGAACATCTTGCATTAACAACTCTGCTTCTCGTCTGTCGACACATCTAAGCAGGACCATGTCATGATTCCTTTTATAGAGCACATCATTACTGAGGAAGAACTTGGATGCTAATCGTCTCAGAGTTTTCTTGTCAAGTGACGTAGCATCTGCTGGATACTCTTGTTTTAAGAGGTGATTCTTTATGTCATAGAACCATGGCTTATCATCAGTTTCTTCTTCAACCATTTGATAGTAGGCGGGCTCAGTCTTGCGTTCGATTCGAATGAGTGTGGCATCATTGACATCCCTGACTTTCCACATTGAGGCTAACATGGCTAGGGCATCGGCGATGTGATTTTCAGATCTTGGGACATGCTTGAAAGATATTTCATCAAAATACTCTATCATTTTGACGATGTAGGCTCTATAAGGGATCAAATTCTCATGTCTAGTTTCCCATTCTCCAGTAACCTGATAAATAACCAAAGTTGAATCCCCACTGACTTCAAGAAGTTTGATTTTGAGGTCGATAGCTGCCTCGAGGCCAAGAATGCATGATTCATATTCAGCGATATTGTTTGTGCAGTCAAAATCCAACCTGGCTGTGAATGGAGTGTAACCACCTTCCGGATTCATTAAAACGGCACCTACGCCATGCCCACTGTAGTTGGAGGAACCATCGAACATCATTTTCCACCAAAGACCTTCCGGCGGAATCTCATCAAGACTTGGCTCTTCACAATCTTTTACTAACATAATGTCTTCATCTGGGAAATCAAATTTGAGAGGCTCATAATCTTCCATTGGTTAATCTGCAAGATATTCTGACAAAACACTACCCTTGATAGACTTCTGAGCTACGTACTGGATGTCGTATTTCGATAATAACATATGCCAACGGGCGAGTCTTCCAGTCTGAGCAGGCTTCTCAAAAATATACTTTATTGGATCCATTTTTGAAATCAACAAAGTGGTATGATGAATCATGTACTGCCTCAAACGTTTGGCCGCCCATGCCAAAGCACAACAAGTTTTCTCCAGAAGCGTGTACCGGCTTTCACAATCAGTGAACTTCTTACTCAAATAATAGATAGCATGTTCTTTTCGTCCAGACTCATCCTGCTGACCCAACACACAACCCATTGAATTCTCAATAACTGTCAAATACATGAAGAGAGGTCTTCCCGGGACCGGTGGTATTAAGATTGGAGGATCTTGAAGATAACCCTTGATCTTATCAAATGCCTGCTGACAGTCTGCATTCCAAACAACCGTCTGGTCTTTGCGTAATAATTTGAAGATGGGCTCGCGAGTGGGAGTCATATTGGAAATAAATCTGGATATGTAACTCAATCTTCCAAGAAAACCTCGGACTTGCTTTTCCGTTTGTGGAGCTGGCATGTCTTGAATAGCTCGGACTTTTTCTGGATCCACCTCAATCCCTCGGTGACTAACAATGAAACCGAGTAATTTCCCAGATCTTACCCCAAAGGTACACTTGGCTGGATTTAGTCTCAACTGATATTTTCTGAGTCTCTTAAACAATTTCAAAAGATGTTCCAAATGGTCCTCTTCACTTTGAGATTTGGCTATCATATCATCAACATATACCTCTATCTCCTTATGCATCATATCATGAAATAAAGTTACCATAGCCCTTTGATAAGTAGCACCTGCGTTCTTCAGACCGAAAGGCATAACTTGGTAACAGTAAGTTCCCCACGGAGTAATGAAAGTAGTTTTTTCCATGTCATCGGGATCCATCTTAATTTGATTGTAACGAGAACCCATCCATAAATGAGAAAACTGCAAAACGAGCCGTATTATCCACCAACGTATCGATATGTGGCAAAGGGAAATCATCCTTCGGACTGGCTTTATTTAGATCCCTGTAATCCACACACATTCTGACTCTCCCATCCTTTTTCGGTACAGGTACAATATTGGCTACCCATTTGGGGTATTTGGACACTGCTAAGAAACCCGCATCAATCTGTTTTTTAACCTCATCTCGAATCTTGAGAGCCATGTCAGGTCTTGTTCTTCTGAGCTTTTGCTTAACCGGTGGGCATTCTGGTCGGAGCGGTAATTTGTGAACCACTATGTCAGTGTCTAAACCTGGCATATCCTGGTATGACCAAGCAAATACATCCACATATTCTTTCAAAAGTTCCTCTAGTTGTTGCTTGACTTCTACCCCTAGAGCTGCCCCAATCTTGACTTCTTTCTTGTCTTCTTCAGTGTCAAGATTAATGACTTATATCTGTTCTTTGTAGGGTTGAAGCTCTGCATACTCATGGTGTGCCAATTTTACCAGTTCATCAGGTATTTCAAAATCTTCATCCTCATCTTCAGCTTGGTATATTGGTGAATCAAAGTCCGGAGGGAATGTAAAGTCATAGGATTCAATGGGTTTTAGGACATCACTGCACGTTGGAATGGCTTACTTTATTAAAACACACGAAGACAAATGCAGCACACAAAAAGAGAAAATTGTTTTGGTTTTTTAAGATTGCCATTTTTTCTTTTTTTATAAATGAAAGCAAAAAGCAGTAAAGGAAAAAACACAAGGAATTTAACAAAATAGTTCATTTTTGATTGATTTTCTTGAAAGCTCGGGGCCCTTACAAAACATTCCTATAGCCTTGGGCATGGCTATGGAGATTTAAAACAACAACAAGAAAAGAAAGACAAACAAATTACTTTGACTCAGGAAAAACCAAAGGAATCTCAATAGCTTCCCAGTTGCTCAAGGCAGCGTTGCAATGATATACTAACTGTTCAAGGTCTTCATCTTCGGAATCCTCCTCCACAGCACTGATTTGGAAACCTCCACTGATGAATATTTCTTGTATAGTCTTTGGGCGTCCTTTGTCATGTGTCAGTGCTTCATCATGAGTTGGTTTGTAACCTAACCCTTGGCGATCCATCTTTGGTTTTACTTCGATAATCTCTCCCCAACCTGCAGGAGTGCCTTCTTCTAGTGTAGACTTGATGCTCTGAGCGGATGTAAAAGACGGACCCCTCTTAGCCACTGTTTCTTCCAATATCACTGCATTAGCTATCTCGAGTGCTTGAAAGGAAGTTTCTAACGCGCCCTCATCTGCTTCAATATACTTGAACAATGACAGATTGCTCGCCATTAGGTCCTCTTCAACGTGTACAATCACTAACTTATCATTCATAACAAATTTCATTCTCTGATGTAAGGTGGAAGTTACGGCCCCAGCGGCGTGAATCCACGGTCGTCCCAGCAAACAACTATAAGCTGGGTTAATGTCCATGACTTGGAATGTGATATCGAACACATGAGGTCTGATCATGATTGGCAATTCTACTTCTCCAATAATCGTTCTTCTTGAACCATCAAAAGCTTTTACAACACAGGACGTTGGTTTCATTTCTGCCCCTGCATATGCTAGACTTGCGAGCGACCTGGCGGGCAATACATTCAATGAGGATCCAGTATCGACCAAGACTCGTGCCATGGTATCTTCTTAGCACCTGACAGATATGTGCAATGCACGGTTGTGATTGCATCCTTCGTTCGGCAACTCTGCATCACTAAAGCTCAGGGTGTTACAGGCTGTAATGTTGGCTATTACTGAATCGAATTGTCCGAGAGTCATGTCTTTTGTCACATGTGCCTGTTTCAATACTTTTTGCAGAGCTTCTCTGTGAGTTGGAGAATTCATTAAGAGAGACAAGATCGATATCTTCGATGGGGTTTGGTGGAGCTGATCAATAATCTTGTAATCACTTTTCCGAATAATCCTTAAGAATTCTTCATCATTTCCTTTAGTACCTGGTACCTCTTGTTCTTTCGTCGCAGCAGGGGTAACCTCTTTTGAAGTGACTATTGTCATCTTTGGTTGATAGATTCGACCACTACGGGTCATTTTGCTGGTACCTGCAATGTTTGTCACGTCCACTTAGTCGTCTGTTACTGTCTCTTTCTGACTAACCTTCCCTGATCCTCGGTCTATCATAGTCATGTCATATTTCCATGGAACGGCCTTTGTGCTTTCAAAAGGAAACGGTCTCGATTTCTGAATGATAACCGGTTGAGGTTGATTGATAGTCGGCTTGTTGAAAACGGGCTTCGTACCTTTGTTGGTCATTTTGAACACCGGAACTTTCTCACTTTTCTTTGGTAAATTAAAAATAGGCTCAATTACTGAAAATTCTTCTTTCTTTACCTTACTACACACTTGCAACATTCCCTCATCAATCAATCTTTGGATATCTCCTCGTACCTTATCACACCCTTCAGAACCACTAGAACATTTTTCACAATCATCATGGGTATCCTCTATCAATCCTGCTTTCAGTAGTTTCTCGTGAAGCAACCTCAACGAGGTTTTAATCTCGGACACATCTCGGACCATCCTTTCATCTGACACTTCTTCTACTGCATTGACCCCTCCATGGTTCGGCAATAGATTACTTTTGACATTTGGGGGTACATCATCAAAAGACAAGATCTTCTTTTCCATCAACTCCCTGACAAGATGTTTTAAAGCAAGACAACCTTCTAAATCATGACCGGCAGCACCTTCGTGAAAGGCACAATGAGCATTTGGATTATAGTGAGGAGATGTAGTGTCTGGATTTAATGGTCGTGTTGTTACCAATCCCTGCTGCACTAAGGAGGGGTACAACTCGGTGTAAGTCATCGGTATCTAAGGAAGTGGAGGTTTTGTTGTTGGTCTCCGATTCTGGTAGTTCTATCTAGGTGCCTGAGCTCTAGGTTGATGATGTTGTTGATAGGGTGGAGCGTTGGACGCTCGGTGATACCCTTGTTGAATTGGCTGATATACAGGTGCTGGCTGCACTGTCTGATAACTGGGAACAGGATGACTGAAAGCCGGAGTTACAGCTGCCACATAAGGTTGTTGGGCATACTGCAACGGATACATTGGTCGTTGTTGCTGGGACTGCTGAACATAACTCGCTTGCGGCTGCTGAACAAAACCTTGCTGAGGTTGTTGAACATAACTCTGCTGATACTGTTGGTAAGGTGGTCTCCAGGTGCGACTCTTTCTTCCCACAGTTACTGCATTTGTATCCCCTTCCTTCTTTCTATGAAAATTACTGCTGAGCTTTTTGACATTTTTATTACCAGAACTGCTGGAACTGCTAGCCACCTTCCCATTCTTCATTCCTAGCTCCACTTTCATGCCCACTGCTACTATATCAGAAACACTTGCGATTACACTACTCATCATTTTCTCATAAAACTCCGGTCTCACTGTATCGACGAACCAATCGGTTAGCTCTTTTTCACTCAAAGGAGGTTCTACCTGAGAGGCAGTTTCCTTCCACCTCTGTGCATACTCTTTGAAAGATTCCGAACTCTTCTGTGACATACTCAGTAACTGTCTTCTATCAGGGGCTAAATCCATGTTGTACTTGTAATGTTTTATAAAAGCATTAGCCAAGTCTTGGAAACTGTGAATACGAGACTGATCCAAACCCAAATACCATTTAGCAGGAGCTCCTTTTAAACTATCTTGGAAACAGTGAATCATCAACTTATCGTCTTCCACATGAGCAGCCATTCTTCGGTAATATATAATCAGATGTGTTCGAGGACAAGTAGCCCCAGAATACTTATCAAAATTGGGAACTTTGAATTTTGGTGGAATTACCAATCCAGACACTAAGCACATATCTCTGGCATCAGTACCAAAGATGTCATTTCCTTCCATTGCTCTGACTTTCCTGCCGATAGTTTCTACACTTTCTTTCAACTTATCATGTCGTCCGCTCTCTTCTTCATACCCATCAAGACCTTCGCACACTGGTGGAGGATTATGAAAAACAGGGCGCGCTTGAACCTGAACAGAAGGCTGAGTGTAAGTAGGAATAGCTTGAGGAACTTCTGGCCCCAAAGGAACTTCTTGTTGATTGACTATTGGTGGCGGTACAAAACCAGGTGGTAACCCATATGGTGGTACATTTGCAACAGTAACTGCCGTTGGGATCGGCTCTACAGCTATGCCAGTGATTTTAGAAACAACAGTGGCTTGAGTGTCCAACTTTGCACGAATAACTTGTAGGGCTTCCATGATCTTCCCCATGCCTCCTCGTAGCTCTCCAAGTTCATTATCAATTCTGTCCACATCCAAATTTTGTCCTTCCATTCTTAGGCGAGCTTGGGCTCGGGTGTTGTATCGGTGTTGAGGATTCAGTGTGATTCTCTCTGGAGACAAGACAGCGAGATGAGACACAATACAAGAACATGCACATGCAATGCTTATGAATGCAAAATGCAAAATTAATCATTCAAGGGATCCAAAGAAATATTTTCAAAAATTATAACAATGGAAAAAAGTCCTCATAGATTAATAACAACGATTCTGAAACTGAAGTACATCCTGCAAAATAATCTTTAGTTCCTTGAATGATTAATTAATGCAAATGTGAATGCAAAAGGTTTCATGGAACTCATATCAAAACATCATTTCATTTCATTGATTTTCAAGATTGCATTACAAAATATCTAGTACATTTTACAAAAGTCCTAAATATAAGGCTGACAGTATTTTAAATAAAAGTCCTCTTTTGCTTTGAGCTTCTTGATTTCTTCTTCCATTTGGTTCTTCTCAAGAATGAGTTTGTCCACGACTAACTTCCATGGAGTCGACTGAGAGCTGGAAGAAAATAAACCTTCCTGTGTCTTCCTCTTCTTATGAGCAATCATTTCTTCGTCCTTCGTCTGTAGTTGTCTACGGAGTTCATCATTCTCTTCCATGGCCACTTGGTACTTGTATTTCCAGGCTACCTCAGTTTGTTGTGATTTCCTCAAAGCAATCTTTAACTTCTCCTCTTCAGACATAAAGATCATTGTGTGTTCCTCCTCTAAAGCCATGGGTTTCTGCTGAGAATAAGGCATCTTCAGTTGAATAGCTCTCTTTCGGACCCATTGGAGATAAGGCTCGAGAGAGACGCAATTAGGTTTCCCTAAGTCTTCCTTTCCTTTCTTGTGTACATGACCCCAAGCTTTTAGAATTTCTCCCTTCAATTCTGAACTTCCTTTAAAGAAAATATTCTCCACATGAGCGCTATTTGGTTTGTCCTTCAAGGGATATCCAAGCTGACGGCGAGCGGGAGCAGGGTTATAACTGATTCCTCCACTTGTACCCAAGAGAGGTACGTTACCAAAGCTTCCACAATTGTCAATGATTTTTATCCCATCGTAACTACGGCTGTACCAATCAATATTAGAGTGAGTAAGAGCCATAACCTTCTGAGACCACCAACCTTCCTTCCAAAAAGCATGAGCTTTAGGTAAGTGAGAAATAAACCACTTATATAACAAAGGGACACAACAGGTAATCATTCCTCCTTTATGCAAATTTCTTAGATGAACAGAATGATAGGCGTCAGCTAGTAAAGTAGGCACAGGGTTTTTCTTCAAGAAAATCTTGATGGCGTTGAGATCCACAAAGTTATCAAAGCTTGGAAACAAGAAGATCCCATAAATGAGCAAGGCAAAGATGGCTTCGAATGCATCCATAATCAAATGATCAACATAGTATTGGGCTTTCCCAACCAAGAACTCTGCAGTCAAACCAAATACCCCTCCCTTAGTAATGTCGCTTTCGCGAAAATAAGGTGCCGGCACAACAGAAGAGTCGCCACCTTTCGTTATTTATCCCTCGGAGCGGGAAAGGAAACGATCGGAAAAACCTGACGAAAAAGGGTAAGACAAGGTCATCGCAACCATTTTCTGGGTTCGGGAGTCGGTTACGCAAGGGGAAGGTATTAGCACCCCTCACGTCCGTCGTACTCGACGGGATCCACGCTTGTTGTGTTTACTTGGACGGGTTGGTTTTATTCTATCTACCTATTAAGGCTGGCTGAAAAAAGAAAAGAAAAATGACTCGGCAAAGCGTCGCACTTTATGCCTACGTATTCTCATCAGAGAATGAGAAATCAGAGTCAATGTAGTTCGGCCTACGAAGGGTTACGGGGGAAGGTAGCTCGCCAAGACATCGCCATCTTGTGCCTACGTACTCTCAACAGGCATGAGAGATCAGAGCTCACGTAGTTCGGGAAACTACAGTTTATTTCCTGTCTTTTACGAAAGAAGTGTTTTTTATTGTGTTTTCCATTTCAACCGCACTAGAGACTATGACCTGAGAGTGAATGCGTCACATGTCACCCAAAGGGTACCATACTAAACATCCAGACTGTGGAAAAGAGACTCTCCCACAATCCTTTCTCAGATAGCTTAAGGCTCGTAACGTACGAAAGAAATCATTCATGATTACTGTATCTTAAAATGTTTTAAGATGAGAAGAGAACAGGGCCAACTAGGAGGGAGACTATCAAGTCCTACTGTTATCATGCCATGGATTCATCCTATGGTTGAGGTTTGAACAGGGAACTCTTAGAAGTTGTCATGCATAGGTTTCAACCTAAATGTCTATCATCAAATCCTTATCCAAGGAAATGAGAGTCCTAAGGGATCATGTCAATGATACACCAAAACAGACAAAGCATCAGCTTAACAGTAAAATGCATGCAATGCAAGTGAGGGAGGAAATGTGTGTGGGGCTTCAGCCTCCACAAGCTCATCTCAACCTCTAGCCAGTCATGAAATAACAGTAATCATACTGAAATATAAACAACATGCTATCCAGCAATAAACAGTAAACTACAATCATACAGATAAAAAGAAATGAAATGCCATCAGGCAAACACACCACATGGGCAAGGGAGCTGGGCTCTACCGAATACCCGCAAGCAAAGCCACACAGTAACAGTACAAGCAGAGGGAGCAACTAAACCTCTAATGCAAACGTGCTCCTAGATTCTACTTATTCTAGATATGGACTTAATCTAATGCAACAGACAAGTCAGACAAAACACAGCAATACAGAAAAGAAAAGAAGAAAACAGCTCAACTCCTCTCTCAACTCCAAGCTTCAGCTTCTCCAGCAGCAACTCAGTCTTCAGACTTCAATCAATTGCTTTTCCAGGTTTCAACCCTACAACATGAGTTTCAACTCATCTTCTCCCTTTTAAGCTTCAGCTTCTTTGATCAGCTCCACCTTCAGGCTTCACTATCTTCAGGGATCTTCAAGTGTCAACTTGATCTTCATGCTCTTCAAGCTTCAGCTGGAAGGGCACTACTCAGGGATTCATCCTCTTCAATACTCCTCAATGAAGTCTTCATCTTCATGCTCAGGCTCTGACATCTCTCAAGACAATCAAACCAGAGAAAGATCACTTACTGGATAAGCTGGGGGATATTGAACTTCTTATTAATCACCAAAGGTGACCTTTAAGGGTTCAACATCAAAGGAAAGGTTCCCTCAAAAGTTCTACCTCCTAGGTACATCACTTATCCCTCCAAAGGAGGGAGGTGTATACCATGGAAGGACTTTGAATCATAGGGAGGAATGGAGGTGAATGATACCATCCATGTTTGAGAAAGAAGTTATCTACATCTAAACTCTTCCTAATCCCTAACCCTAAAACAAAACAAAAAGAAGAAAGAACAAGCCCTCAAGCTCCTCAATGCATCTTCCAATCTTCTACCATGCTCCACAAAGCTCCACAAAGAGATACCAAGCTCCTCAAACCAAAGGAAAACTCCAAAGCAAAGCAACTAAAACAAACATGCCCTAAAGGCAACACAAACAATCATTCAATACAAAAATCAACTAAAAATAGCATACTACTATATTAAATCCTAATATAATTTCTAAGGGATCCTACATACCTACCCTTAATACCCATATATGCCCCATAGTCTAACTAGTCCTAAAAACCCAAAATCTAAAGTCATTATGGACCTATGTTGAAGTTTTAACCTAATTCTACACTTCCTAGAATTACCTAATCAAAACTATCCTAAAAATCACCACAAAAATATGGAATTAATTCAGGGGGAACCTAAAACATACATCTAACTACCCTAAAAAGATTGAACTAGAAATCTAAAGGGAACTACCCTAATTAAATTCTACAAATTCACATATCAACTAAAAGAATTAAAAAAGCAATTAAATGAGGAAATATGCAAAAAATATTAAAATGAAATAAAATGGCAATTTTATGATTTCATATTTTTCTTGACAGAATATGGAAAGTGGTAAAAAAAATCCCATGAGAAAATATTATTTTTTCTATTTATTATGCATTTTCTAAGTTTGAGAAAATTTGGAGAAAAATTAATATGAGAATGATGCATGGGGTGCAAACAGCAAGAATATGCAATTCTAATTATTGGTGGGCTCAGAAGGTGGGGTGCCAATAATAAGGCGCCTGGGCCCATTTTACTCAGAAAAAACCAATTAAAATCATAAAGAAATTAAAGAAAACGCGGCGCAAATAGAAGGAATATACAGTTCATTTCATGATTGGGCCTTAAAGGGGGGTGGCGTTAGCAACATCACACAAAGCCCAGACTTGTCTTTTAAATGGAACGCAGCGTTTCGCTGTGCTGATTCCCTCCACATTTCATTTTCAAATCATGGTCGTTGGATCGTCCCTTTGGTCAATGAGTCTGCGCGCATCTAAGGGCTGCCACTTCATCTTCAACCTCACGTCTAGGGTTTTCAGAAAATCACCATGGAAATACATGCCATGCACCAGATTTCTACTCCATCGTTCTCCTTCGTTTCTCCACCAATCAACGCGATGTAAAGACCAATTTTGCTCTACTTTCCAAGCTGAACACAACTGTGGCCTTAGATTTCATGGAAACAAACTCTATCCCCCAACCTGAATGGTGTAACCTTGCAATCTCAAAGTATCATCAACTTTCGACCTTCACCAAACTTAACTTTCTTTACATGAAAATGATCCTTGCATTACATTGATTAAAATCAACCAATAATTTTGCCTTAACACTCAATATATAGCATGTTCTAGCTCATCCAAGAATTGGTATCCATTAATGAAACCTCACCAATTGATCTTAAATTCATCATAAATGACCACCTAATTGTCTCTAACAGTTTCACACTAATAATTAACCCTAGCCATGCCTAGATTGAGGTGTAGAAATGGTTTTGCATACCTTGCTTCTTGAAATGGTAGGTGATGAAACTCCCCAATTCAGGCCTTGTAATTCTTCAAGAATGCTCCCTAGATGATGAATATTCTTCTGTTTGCAGAAGATTTGATGTAGAGAACTTGTGCTTCAAGATCCAATGCAATTTGCCTTCTTGCAAATTCAATGTGAATACCTTAAAACCTTCATCAATGGAGCTTCACTCTAGCATGAACATACTCAGAAATGCTTATGGAGAAGATTTGTGAAGAAAAATGGAAAGGTAATGAAGAAGAATCAAGAGATTCAATGTAATTTGCAAATGAAGCTCTGTGATTTCACACTCTTTTCTCTACCACAATCAACACCAACTATCACCAACCTTTCACCAATGCAAGTTGTATTCAATATATAGAATGGTTTAGAAAGGTCTAGAACCATCTAGAACAATCTAGTGAGAACTTGAATTTTCCATGTCATGGTAATTTGCATTTTCATTTCTCCTTGTATGATATCTCATGCAAAAACCCTTGTAACTTTGGCAACCAACTTGAATTTCTCCTTACATGATATTTATGACAAGATACAATGCATAAACACCTTGTTTATTAAGTTTTTCCTTGCTTTGGTATGGTACCTTCATGTGCAAGCAACCAAATTACAAAGCAACCCTAAGATGCAAGCCTCAAATCAAAATTGTGGCTGAACCATTGTTCTTAAAATGTCCTTTGGAGTCAAAATAACCTATCACATGACATAGTTTGGACTTATAGCTTATGATTTATGATTTTCCATTTCACTTGAATTAACTTATGCCTCATTTTTAGGCCATTTTTATCACTTTTTGATATGAGCCTTTCCAACATCTCATGACCACCCTACTAGCCTTAAAACATCATTCTAAGCAACTTTGATGTTGAAGATTTTTCCATTTGAAGCTTGGAAGTAGATTTTTCCATTTGAAGCTTGGAAGCCGCTGGAAAACTGAATCATCTGACATCGCCGCCAGAAACAAACAAGATACCCAACATCGCCGCTGGAGAACTAGATCACCTGACCTCGCCGTCAGAAACGGACATACCCAACATTGCCGCTGGAAAACTACAGAATTTGAGAAACACCCAACATCGCCGCTGGAAGATCATCTGACATCGCCGCCAGGAACAAACAACTCTGAGAGATACTCGACATCACCGTCGTACAAACATAATCTCTGCTGGGGAGCTAAAGAGTCTGACATCACCGTCAAACATAATCTCCTGACATCGCCGCCAGAAACAAACATCCAACATCGCCGCTGGAAACAGAATCATAGTCTGACCTCGCCGTCAAAACAAATATCCAACATCGCCGCTGGAAACAAACATAATCTGACCTCGCCGCCAAAACAAACATCCAACATCGCCGCTGGAAACAACCACCTAATCTGACCTCGCCGTCAAAACAAACATCCAACATCGCCGCCGGAAACAAACATAATCTGACCTCGCCGTCAAAACAAACATCCAACATCGCCGCCGGAAACAAACATAATCTGACCTCGCCGTCAAAACAAACATCGTCTGACCTCGCCGTCAAGGTGAAGAAACTTCATTGGGGAACTGGTCACACGGTAACCGGTAATACGTAGTCGATCATGCCATCAGGCATCCGAAGAAACTGTCGGGCACCAGCCGGACTTCAACCATCAGGTTAATCATGCCATCAGGGCATTCCGCATTAGCTGAGACAACTGCTTCATTAACACGGTCAGACTTCAATCATGGAGTCTTCAAAGGAGATTTCAACTTCGCCGTTGGAAAACCTGGTGAGGAGGACGCTTCTCCGCTGGGGAATTTGGAGAACTATCAAGCAATTCCGCTCTGGGGGTCCAGAAGTCATTCTGGAGGAATCAACTCTGCTGAGGACTTCAAGAATCATCTTGAACAAATACTCCGTCGGGGACCTTCAAGAATCATCTTGAACCGATAACCATTCTGAGCAAACACTCTGTTGGGGATTCCGGAATCATCTGGGGCAACTCTTGCCGGGGACAAACCAATCACGGCTTGAGCAGCTTCCAAGGATTCGGCTCTTTTGGGGCTTCGGGAATCATCCTGGGCGACCTTCACTGGGGACGCTACTGGGGAGCTTAAGAATCATCTTAAGCAAACGGCCCTGCTGAGGAATTCAAGAATCATCTTGAACTGAAGACTTCGCTGGGATCTCAGAATCATCTTGAGCAAGCGACTTCGGGGAGAATGTCAGGAATCATCCTGAGCAACTGATCCTTCGGCGGAACACCTGGAAAACAAGAACGGTAGCAACCTAGATCATGTTTATTATGCATATGCTTCGGCGCCATGCTCCACACGGTGGAAATGCTATGCGTTTATGCTAAATGATATGCAATCATGCACGATGATGCGATCTCGTCAGCAAAATAAATGCCGAGGGGAGAAGCCTCCTGTCAAGGAGAAAGAACTACTCAGATGGAGGAATCATCCTGTTGAGGAGAACGCGGTCACGCCAACATCAATTGGACTTCGTCTGGGGAAAAGATCTTCAGTTGGCTGCTGCGGGGGAAACAACTTCAGTTGATTGCTGCAGGGGACGAAGCTTTACGAGAACCTGGACCTGCTGAGAGAAAGCGATATGAGTCGCGAGAATAAACTGCGTGGCCGTCTCGGCTACTCTCCTGGGGATAAGACTCTGTGGGGAAACAACTTCAGCTGCTCCACACTCCACTGGGAAAAACCAATCATGGTCTGATCAACTTCCAAGGATTCAGCTCTCTTGGTGGTCTGCAAACTCGGTTGGGGAAGAAGAAATCATTCTGCTTCGCTGGAGAGAGTACGACTCTGGGGGAAATACAGCATCAGCAGTTCGACACCTGCTAGGGGAAAGCCGATCATGGTCCCTACTGCTTCCAAGGATTCGGCTCTCTTGGGGATTTGCGAACTCAGCCGGGGAGAGAGAAATCATTCTACTTCACTGGAGAGCACGACTCTGATGAGGAATTTCAATTCCGCTGGGGGAGAAGGAATCATCCGACTTCGGGGGACAGTACCACTCTGCAGGGGAAGACAGCATCCGCTGTTCCAACACTCTACTGGGGAAGAGGGAATCATCCGACTTTGGGAGAGAGTGCAACTCTGATGGGGAATCTCAATTCCGCTGAGGACTTCAGTCTGGCACCATCAGTTGCTGCATACTTCAGCGTACGAATAGTTTCCTACGAAACCTACACTTGTGACCCGGTGCAGGGGGGAATGAACTCATGCTTCGGCGCTTGAACCTTTCTATGCAACTTGCACTTGTGACCCGGTGCGGGGGGGATGAACACGAGCTTCGGCGCCCGACTCAGCTGAGGAGGTGACGTTCCTTCAGGATGCAACTGCTTGGGGAAGAGAATCATCTCTGCCTGGGGAAAACATATTAATGCTCACGATCTTGCATTCAGACTCTGCGGGGAGAGGCCACTGAACTCTGCTGGAGAAGGAGGAATCATCCATCTTCGGGGATGCACATGGCGCACTGTCTGTTATAAGTTTGCATATGCCTTACGGAGACTGACCCTTATGGGTAATACTTGCTGGACTATTAAGTCTAATGAGGAATGCTTGTGTATCAACACTGCTGGGGATATCAATCCTTAGCTGCTCATGGTACAATTCTGTTGGAGATGTACTGATCCTATCAAGGAAACACCTCCGGCGTCTGCGGGAGATAACAATTGATCACTGAACTTGAATCTCACTTCGCCAAGGAAAACAACCTTGAACGGTCTTTTTTGAACACCCTAAGTCCTTATAGGGTACGACGCAATCTACTGAGAAATAACTCTTCTCTGGCTGACATCAAAATCTACCCGTCTAGAGATTACTCAATGAGGGAATCACCGTCGACTTCTGCTTGAGGAATGAGTCAATGACCTAGACTCGGAGGGAAAGGGAGTCACACTCGGACTCTGTGGGGATACAACATTGCATCAGTCCCACTGCTGGGGAAATAAGCCCAAATCTGCCGGTCAGGGAAAGCTTCAGTCTCAACCCACTTAGGAAAGAGTAACACATCAGGCTAATCAACGTTCAATGCTTGGGATGGCCATACTCTGCCGGGAATATCAATCAAACCCTGTTGGGGATAATCTTGATCCTACTCTGATAAGGGATGAATGCCATCTCAATTTTCTGTTGTCTCAATCTGCTCAGGGGAAACAATCTCAAACTGTGCATCTCTGCTGAGAAACAATCCTGATTCAACAACGTCAACACAGGGAATACAGACCACCAATCATGGAGCCAAGTAACAGGTTAGGCTGTAGGATAACACTCCAATGACAGCAAGGCTTCTTCAGTAGGCTCAGGTTTTGGCAGGGTAATGACACGATTCCCCGACGCTCAACTCTTGCTAGGGTGAACAAACTCATTTGAACAACTTGCCCTAGTGCAATTCAACTTGCCCCAATCCGACTCTTGGGAAAATTCATTCTGGACAGAAAGCAGCTGGTAACAAGACAATCCTCAGATGGCCTGTCCCAACATCTGTACAACGGGAGGATTCATCCTCAACTAATCAACTCTCAGCATGGTTGGCTTCAATATCTCTGAAGTAGCTTGCCCCTGAACGAGCGATGAGCGACTCAACATGCTCTGATTGAACACTGGAGGGATCTGCCCTCAAACCACAAGAATTCTGAATAACTGCCCCTGATTGGGTCTCGGGAAAATCAACTTTCGATCAACCGCTTCTTGCATAAACTGTCCCATAATCAACCGATACTCCGGGATTTGTCCTCAGACAAACTGATTCCAAACTCACGAGAAGTCAATGCCCCGGATTCACAGGGTTTCACAGCATACCATTCTGATCCAGACTGCTACGATTCGGTCCTGATTGACTATTCTCTGTTGGAGTTCCTTCTTATCAATTACTGACCTGCAAATAAAATTGTTTATTCACGAATGGTAATTTTAATGCAGTGTTCATGCAAATTTCGAAAAATGTACTGTCACTCATTTACGTGTCATGCTAGTGAGTGACGAATGAACCAAAGGGTTCAAACGTTGTGCTGATTCGATCAGTGAAAAATAAAATAAGGATATGATTAGCAAATCATGTAGGAGTCAGGTTACTCAACCTTATCGCAATGCGCTTTCAGAATAAACCCTGCCTCAATTAGGTCTTTTAAGGGCTGTATCGTGGTCGGGTTCACGGTTCATGAAACAAAGGATATTCGGCTCAAATTATGATTTGTACCCACCCCTTCTACGTGATGATCTCCGATCCTAAAGTTCAGTTAACTTGGGTCGAGCGCTCGCCTCTTCGAGAGGTATGTTGAATATTGGGAACAACTGGTTAAAGAACTCACAAGGTTTTCGGAGTGATTGTTACTCCTCTTTCGTTTCGGTGTCAGTATCTACACGACTTCGTCCTTGTTCGAGGATTTTTTCTTTTTTATAATCCTTTCTTTTTCATTCTTTTGATTCCCTAATTTTTGCCTGGACTGACTCTTCAGAGTTCTTTTCAATTTTTCTTTTGAAGTCCAGCGGGATGCCCTGATTTTTGCCTAAGTATTTGCTTTCTAGCTTTTTCTTTTTTACTTAGCGGGCTTTCTTATTCCCTTTTTTTCTTTTGGAACGAGTCGTGCGACACTGGCTGCCTTGATTGCTCCGAAAAGTTGTAACTGTCTCACTCCTGATTGGTGAGATTCAGCCATTGTGGTTGACGAGGTACGACCTTTAGGGAGGAATACGATGTGATTGGTCCTCAAAAGACAACACTACTCTATAAGACTTGAACGCTCGATCAAGCTAACTAACAACTACCCTGCCCCGGGTTAAGATGTGAGGGTTTAAAAGTCCTAAAGAAACTCCTACTTCTCGGCTCGAAGTGGTTAACAAGGGATTCTCTTCCTTATCTCTCCGGTGTTTAGGGTATTTGAAACAATGCCTTATACGTCGTCGGCAAGGTTTTATCTGAAAGCAATACGATCATCGGCTATGAGTATTCAGTTTCATCATCCTCCCTCCAATCTTTGCTAATCATAGTGATAAAGTGGAGTGAATAAAATGCAAGTGTCAGTGCAATGCAGTAAGTGAGTGACAACGACATAATTAATTCAGAAAAAATGCATAGTCACTTTATTAATATTACCATTCGAAACATACAATGTTTAACAGCAAGTAGTAACTAACAGAAAAGAAACTACAAATACAAATGATAAAAAGTCCGAGGACTGCCAATGCTGAGGACGTCTGCCTGTCTGGACCACTGGCTTCTGGAAATAACCCTCTGAATCCGCGAGCTCAGACAGCTGAGAGGTTGTCATGCACAACCAAAACTCCTTCCGGAAAGGAAATGCACCCTCTGTCGATCAACTGTTGCACTTTTGCCTGGAAAGCCTTGCAATCTTCAGTTGAATGCCCCGGAGATCCACCATGGTAACCACACTGAGCATGGGGATTGTACCCTGGAGAGTAAGGCTCTGGCACGGGCTTGATATTTTTAGGATACACCAACGAGCTCTGAACAAGACATGGCAGAATCTGGCTGAGTGGCACTGGAACATGATGAAGGGGATCATTCCTTCTTTCCGGGTCGTTGCGAGGCCTCTTTCGATTCTGGTGCTGGTATTCTTTCCGCCAAGGAGCAAGAGGTCGTCGTTTCTGAATGGCAACGGTCCCTTGTTTAGGCGCTTGCGTCCTTGAACTTGATCCAGGTAGGAACTACGAGCGAGGCGATCCAGTCACCAAAAGTC
This sequence comes from Lathyrus sativus, assembly GCA_963859935.3. Taxonomy (NCBI): domain Eukaryota; kingdom Viridiplantae; phylum Streptophyta; class Magnoliopsida; order Fabales; family Fabaceae; genus Lathyrus; species Lathyrus sativus. The sequence goes on along the minus strand of OZ012735.1, from coordinate 558,231,588 downwards.
GCGGGACATATTCAAGATCTTTCTCAGCTTCAGGCAAAGGAGTGGAATCATTCACCTCTTCTACAGGGTACGGGATAAACTTTCCCGATGCTCTCATGCCGCCCGGCACAAACCTAATTGTCCTTGAGTCAATAAGGTCTTGAATCTTATTCTTGAAAGCCTTACATGTTTCAACATGGTGCCCCGGTGCTCCTGAGTGGAAATCACAATGTGTGCTGAGATCAAAGTCTGGTGACACGTCATCCGGTGGATCTAAAGTCCGAAGCTTGAGAACATGGTTCTGAACCAACAGTGGCAACATCTGGGCATAACTCACAGGTATTGGGTCCACAGCTCTATCAAGTAGCTTCTTCTTTTGATTATGACCTTCAGGGTTATTCTGAGATGCCTGGCGCGGCTGCTGACGAGACAGGTCTTGAGCTTCATGCTGTGTAGAGGATCCATGAGGTCCACCTGGCTTCAGCACAGGTGGCACTAGCGGCAATGGAGGAAGCACTTTGGTCTCCACCTCGGGTGCTCGATCACTCTCCTTTTTTAGCATACTTCTCACCACTCCCATGAGAAAGCTCAACTGATTCTGCAGCTGCTGATTCTCTTCTCTGAGTACTTGTTGGTCCAGGCGCACTTCCTGTATGTCATTCATGACCTGCCCCAACTGGCTTTGGATTTTCCCCAACTCAGCTTGTACCTGCTCCATTAGTCTGAGTTGCTCGATTCTGGCTCAAACCTTCAAACACAAGGATTAGAAGGCAAGCCCCGGCTTCTGTCATGCAAGATGAATTATGCTAATGCCATGGGTGTCTGTACGTTTAGGAGATCACCCCTAATTCTGGTGTCAACGTGCCAACATAGTGTCAATGCAGTGATAAGACTGGATCCATTCATGGAAGAAAATATCTCATATTGCTCGAGACACCGGAATCAGGGTACGAAATGCGCCTGCAGCACAGACACCTGCTAATGGAATGCGAAATGAATATGCGAACTAATGCAAAATGCAGTCATGCAATAATATATCCAGGTAACTGCTGTTGTGGAGATTTTGTATCAACAATCACTGATGAGAAGAAAAACCCCGGTGTAGGACAACAAATTTGATCCGTTGGGAACAACCATCTGATAGGACCATATACACCGGATCATAATTCTGCTCTGTCAAGAACAAAAGTCCGATGATAAAGACCTCGGATGTATGATCAAGAAATATCTGCTGATGAAGTCTTCAGACCCCTGATCAAAAATCTGCCCTATCAAGAACAAACATACAGCTGCTGATGAGGTCTTCAGACCCCACTCAAAATCTGCTCTATCAAGAACAAACAACATCTGCTGATGAGATCTTCAGACCCCAAAATCTGCTCTATCAAGAACAAACCACTGATGACAATACTCTGATCAAACCTGCTCTATCAAGAACAGACATACACCTGATGATAAGATCCTCTGATCAAAACCTGCTCTATCAAGAACAGACAAATCTGCAACTGAGGAACCCTGGTACCAACATAACTGATTCACTGTTAAGAAAACCAGGTAGTCTAAAGGTCAAAGTTTCCTGCAATAAACCCAATCCCACTCACAGGTATGGACCTAAACTGACTCAAGGTACGACATCCTATGCGTTCATCAGCGTCACAGACTTTCAAGAGGGGTGATACGATACCCAGAAGGTGTGGCATCACCAGCTCATGAAGCGGCCTCACTTAGCTGAATCACAATTTTCATGAGACACTAGTGCCTGCAAAGCAAGCACGCGCCCACTAATTTCCACTCTAAGTCTATGGTGCACTCAAGCCTGGGTCTGGCTTCTCACTCATCAGAACTCCCATCCCACAACAGCACAAATAATCATATTATACTGAAAATAAAATGCGGGAAATAAAGTGCGAGAAGTAAAATGCGATAAATAAACGCAACCCAGCAGGTAAACACACAAGCGTTAGGAATGACTCTCACAGGGAACCGCAGAACCAGAGATTTTGGGTTCGGTCCCCAGCAGAGTCGCCAACTGTCGCTTTCGCAAAAATAAGGTGCCGGCACAACAGAAAAGTCGCCACCTTTCGTTATTTATCCCTCAGAGCAGGAAAGGAAACAATCGGAAAAACCTGACGAAAAAGGGTAAGACAAGGTCATCGCAACCATTGTCTGGGTTCGGGAGTCGGTTACGCAAGGGGAAGGTATTAGCACCCCTCACGTCCGTCGTACTCGACGGGATCCACGCTTGTTGTGTTTACTTGGACGGGTTGGTTTTATTCTATCTACCTATTAAGGCTGGCTGAAAAAAGAAAAGAAAAATGACTCGGCAAAGCGTCGCACTTTATGCCTACGTATTCTCATCAGAGAATGAGAAATCAGAGTCAACGTAGTTCGGCCTACGAAGGGTTACGGGGGAAGGTAGCTCGACAAGACATCGCCATCTTGTGCCTACGTACTCTCAACAGGCATGAGAGATCAGAGCTCACGTAGTTCGGGAAACTAAGGTTTATTTCCTGTCTTTTACGAAAGAAGTGTTTTTTATTGTGTTTTCCATTTCAACCGCACTAGAGACTATGACCTGAGAGTGAATGTGTCGCATGTCACCCAAAGGGTACCATACTAAACATCCAGACTGTGGAAAAGAGACTCTCCCACAATCCTTTCTCAGATAGCTTAAGGCTCGTAACGTACGAAAGAAATCATTCATGATTACTGTATCTTAAACTGTTTTGAGATGAGAAGAGAACAGGGCCAACTAGGAGGGAGACTATCAAGTCCTACTGTTATCATGCCATGGATTCATCCTATGGTTGGGGTTTGAACAGGGAACTCCTAGAAGTTGTCATGCATAGGTTTCAACCTAAATGTCTATCACCAAATCCTTATCCAAGGAAATGAGAGTCCTAAGGGATCATGTCAATGATACACCAAAACAGACAAAGCATCAGCTTAACAGTAAAATGCATGCAATGCAAGTGAGGGAGGAAATGTGTGTGGGGCTTCAGCCTCCACAAGCTCATCTCAACCTCAAGCCAGTCATGAAATAACAGTAATCATACTGAAATATAAACAACATGCTATCCAGCAATAAACAGTAAACTGCAATCATACAGATAAAAAGAAATGAAATGCCATCAGGCAAACACACCACATGGGAAAGGGAGCTGGGCTCTACCGAATACCCGCAAGCAAAGCCACACAGTAACAGTACAAGCAGAGGGAGCAACTCAACCTCTAATGCAAACGTGCTCCTAGATTCTACTTATTCTAGATATGGACTTAATCTAATGCAACAGACAAGTCAGACAAAACACAGCAATACAGAAAAGAAAAGAAGAAAACAGCTCAACTCCTCTCTCAACTCCAAGCTTCAGCTTCTCCAGCAGCAACTCAGTCTTCAGACTTCAATCAATTGCTTTTCCAGGTTTCAACCCTACAACATGAGTTTCAACTCATCTTCTCCCTTTTAAGCTTCAGCTTCTTTGATCAGCTCCACCTTCAGGCTTCACTATCTTCAGGGATCTTCAAGTGTCAACTTGATCTTCATGCTCTTCAAGCTTCAGCTGGAAGGGCACTACTCAGGGATTCATCCTCTTCAATACTCCTCAATGAAGTCTTCATCTTCATGCTCAGGCTCTGACATCTCTCAAGACAATCAAACCAGAGAAAGATCACTTACTGGATAAGCTGGGGGATATTGAACTGCTTATTGATCACCAAAGGTGACCTTTAAGGGTTCAACATCAAAGGAAAGGTTCCCTCAAAAGTTCTACCTCCTAGGTACATCACTTATCCCTCCAAAGGAGGGAGGTGTATACCATGGAAGGACTTTGAATCATAGGGAGGAATGAAGGTGAATGATACCATCCATGTTTGAGAAAGAAGTTATCTACATCTAAACTCTTCCTAATCCCTAACCCTAAAACAAAACAAAAAGAAGAAAGAACAAGCCCTCAAGCTCCTCAATGCATCTTCCAATCTTCTACCATGCTCCACAAAGCTCCACAAAGAGATACCAAGCTCCTCAAACCAAAGGAAAACTCCAAAGCAAAGCAACTAAAACAAACATGCCCTAAAGGCAACACAAACAATTATTCAATACAAAAATCAACTAAAAATAGAATACTACTATATTAAATCCTAATATAATTTCTAAGGGATCCTACATACCTACCCTTAATACCCATATATGCCCCATAGTCTAACTAGTCCTAAAAACCCAAAATCTAAAGTCATTATGGACCTATGTTGAAGTTTTAACCTAATTCTACACTTCCTAGAATTACCTAATCAAAACTATCCTAAAAATCACCATAAAAATATGGAATTAATTCAGGGGGAACCTAAAACATACATCTAACTACCCTAAAAAGATTGAACTAGAAATCTAAAGGTAACTACCCTAATTAAATTCTACAAATTCACATATCAACTAAAAGAATTAAAAAAGCAATTAAATGAGGAAATATGCAAAAAATATTAAAATGAAATAAAATGGCAATTTTATGATTTCATATTTTTCTTGACAGAATATAGAAAGTGGGGAAAAAAATCCCATGAGAAAATATTATTTTTTCTATTTATTATGCATTTTCTAAGTTTGAGAAAATTTGGAGAAAAATTAATATGAGAATGATGCATGGGGTGCAAACAGCAAGAATATGCAGTTCTAATTATTGGTGGGCTCAAAAGGTGGGGTGCCAATAATAAGGCGCCTGGGCCCATTTTACTCAGAAAAAACCAGTTAAAATCATAAAGAAATTAAAGAAAACGCGGTGCAAATAGAAGGAATATATAGTTCATTTCATGATTGGGCCTTAAAGGGGGGTGGCGTTAGCAACATCACACAAAGCCCAGACTTGTCTTTTAAATGGAACGCAGCGTTTCGCTGCGCTGATTCCCTCCACATTTTGTTTTCAAATCATGGCCGTTGGATCGTCCCTTTGATCAATGAGTCTGCGCGCATCTAAGGGCTGCCACTTCATCTTCAACCTCACGTCTAGGGTTTTCAGAAAATCACCATGGAAATACATGCCATGCACCAGATTTCTACTCCATCGTTCTCCTTCGTTTCTCCACCAATCAAAGCGATGTAAAGACCAATTTTTCTCTACTTTCCAAGCTGAACACAACTGTGGCCTTAGATTTCATGGAAACAAACTCTATCCCCTAACCCGAATGGTGTAACCTTGCAATCTCAAAGTATCATCAACTTTCGACCTTCACCAAACTTAACTTTCTTTACATGAAAATGATCCTTGCATTACATTCATTAAAATAAACCAATAATTTTGCCTTAACACTCAATATATAGCATGTTCTAGCTCATCCAAGAATTGGTATCCATTAATGAAACCTCACCAATTGATCTTAAATTCATCATAAATGACCACCTAATTGTCTCTAACAGTTTCACACTAATAATTAACCCTAGCCATGCCTAGATTGAGGTGTAGAAATGGTTTTGCATACCTTGCTTCTTGAAATGGTAGGTGATGAAACTCCCCAATTCAGGCCTTGTAATTCTTCAAGAATGCTCCCTAGATGATGAATATTCTTCTATTTGCAGAAGATTTGATGTAGAGAACTTGTGCTTCAAGATCCAATGCAATTTGCCTTCTTGCAAATTCAATGTGAATACCTTCAAACCTTCATCAATGGAGCTTCACTCTAGCATGAACATACTCAGAAATGCTTATGGAGAAGATTTGTGAAGAAAAATGGAAAGGTAATGAAGAAGAATCAAGAGATTCAATGTAATTTGCAAATGAAGCTCTATGATTTCACACTCTTTTCTCTACCACAATCAACACCAACTATCACCAACCTTTCACCAATGCAAGTTGTATTCAATATATAGAATGCTTTAGAAAGGTCTAGAACCATCTAGAACAATCTAGTGAGAACTTGAATTTTCCATGTCATGGTAATTTGCATTTTCATTTCTCCTTGTATGATATCTCATGCAAAAACCCTTGTAACTTTGGCAACCAACTTGAATTTCTCCTTACATGATATTTATGACAAGATACAATGCATAAACACCTTGTTTATTAAGTTTTTCCTTGCTTTGGTATGGTACCTTCATGTGCAAGCAACCAAATTACAAAGCAACCCTAAGATGCAAGCCTCAAATCAAAATTGTGGCTGAACCATTGTTCTTAAAATGTCCTTTGGAGTTAAAATGACCTATCACATGACATGGTTTGGACTTATAGCTTATGATTTATGATTTTCCATTTCACTTGAATTAACTTATGCCTCATTTTTAGGCCATTTTTATCACTTTTTGATATGAGCCTTTCCAACATCTCATGACCACCCTACTAGCCTTAAAACATCATTCTAAGAAACTTTTATGTTGAAGATTTTTCCATTTGAAGCTTGGAAGTAGGAGATATAAAATGACCTATAACTTCCAAATGACCAAAATGCCCTTGGCTTGTCAAAGCCATAAGTTGGGTTCTACAAATTCTATCAAGGACTTATAGTACTCTCTAGAAATCTAAGAAAATGCTCTTCAACATTCATGTTGACCAAGAGTTCATAGGAATCATCCTACTAGGGCAAACATTGTCTGCAAGTTGGGTGACTTTCAAGGACCCAGATTCACATACCTCAGATGACCTGTAATTTGTCAAAACCATAACTTGAGCTCTGCAAATCCTATAAAGGACTTCCACCACTCAAACTAAATCTAAGAACAAGCTATACAACATTCATGTTGTGGGGAAGATGAGATGACAATCATATCTTGAGCTAAAACTGCCTGGAAGATAGGGATCAAACTAGGGGATTTTACATTGTCAATCCTTAGAAACCCTAGCTTAAAACTTCTCAAACTCCTCAATCATGATGAGTTGGTCTAGGAATCATCCTTATAGTATCTCAATACACCATTCCATGATCACATGGCTCTTGGATTAGGTCTCAACCTTCTCCAAATCTTCAGTTGACCTAGGGTTGACCCAGTCAAAACCCTAATTCTACCATTCATGGCTGAATCTTCTGAATTCTTGTACAATGACCTCTCTGGGCTTCATGATGGCTTTCAAGACATCTCATAATCTTTCTCAAAGATTCAAGTTCATTCTTATAGTCTCAGAATCATCTGAGGAGCACCCACAACTCTCAAGTTCTGAGGCACGCAACCTTGGTTTCAACCAATTCCTCTGAGGATCTCTTGAGCTTTCTGACAAAGGTATCAACCTTTGAACACTGAAATAACTTTCTTGACTAGCTTCATAGCCTCATATAACTCTTGATAGGTAAATAAATGTTGGTCAAATTTTAGGGTGCAACAAGTAACCATATTTTTCTGAATATCCACCAATCCCAAATGTGTAGCTTTAGAAATTTCTTCTTTCTTAGGGTCCTTCTCCATGATTGGAAAAGGAAAGTTTTCAAGAATAGGTAAACCAATCAAGCAAGAATATTCCTCAAGTGTAGGTACTAGCTGATAATCAGGGAAAGTAAAACAATGATAGAGTGGATCATAAAACTGGAGGAGTGTGGAGAGAAGTCCCAGATTCATCTTCCTTTTTACCCTCAACAATGACAATAAGTTCCCATACCTGCTCTTGAATCCTTCTAGATCTGTTATCAAAGTGCTCAACCTTTCTATGTCATCCAAGTTAGGACTTTTGTAAGTGTACTTCATGGTTTTCTTTTTTTCACTGCCCATGATGATCCTAATGTTTACAAACAAAAGATCTGAGTTCCATGAAACTTTTATGACATGATGTTCATGAATGCACAAACACAGGTAAGCACAGATTCACATATACACACGGATAAACAGATAAAGGTTTTGGTTTGGAGAACATGAGTAAGGAGTCAAGGTCTACCCACCCCAAAGGTATGTACTAAGGTTTTCAAAATTGCGGAACAAGGTTCTAAAAGAGTTCCCAGAGTCCTCGAACCATATTTCGGATATTATCAATTTCCCAAATACTTGGTGGTCGATAATATTCTCAAGAGAGTCTCGTCCAAGTGTAGTATCGTGTATCAACTACTTTGGAATTACTTCCTTATAGTCATCGCACTACATCCTAATAAAGCCATAGTGGGGGAAAAGGTAATCTAAAGGTCCTCAATATCACAGGCTCCCATGTAGAAAGTAGCATTGTTTTCACGAATACTCGATCAACAATACTAACTCTCAAAAGGGCCTCTACTGAGCGGTGGTTTTCTCAAGTCAACTTAGTCGGGAATCAACTCCCTATAAGTCTCCTTGAATATACCACCATCCTATCATAAGTACGCTCAAACACGGGTATAGTGTTGTCTCACCACTCAAAGTTCCCAAGATCCAACAGAGCACATATGTACATATTTACAAGTATTCACAAATAAGCAAGTATTCAAACAAGATAGGCTAAACCCTCAAAGCAAGTTTCCCCAGTGAAGTCGCCATTCCTGTTGCGGTGAAAATTTGATATCAAGCTATTAAATTAACTTGAATCTTAATTCTTTTTACAACCGAACTTTATTTTATCCAAAGGAAAGGTCTAAAGAAAGAAAAACCTTTTTCGCGATGTAACGACAACGCTTAAGAGATTCGGGGATCGGGGGTTGGTTATACCTAGGGAAGGTGTTAGCACCCTAAGCATCTGCAATACTCTACAGGAACCTTTTGATTGCTTGCTAAGTTTGTGAATATGTACTGTGGATTTAGGATTGGGAGTTGAGTGTAAAGATAAGTAAAGACCTAGTTGGTTTTCTAAGTTTGCTCGCAAAGACGTCGCATCTTCTGCCTACGTATCCTGACTAGGATAGAATTAGAGCAATCGTAGTTCACCTCACAAGGGGAGAAGAACACTTGATTGTGATCAAGGTTTAAGTGGGAACAAACATGACAATGTTTGTGTGGAGTTTAACAAAACTCCCTATTCTAAGTTGTAATATTCAAAGGGGGAAGCAAGAAATCATGACGATGATCCTTACATAGAGTTGACAAACTTTTTCCTAGGGTTCTAGTTGAAGAACACTCCTAATACAGGTGGGTTTCTTAGACTTGAAGCAAAGTCTAATGGCTTCTAATCTAGGGTTAAGTGACTTAACAAAGTCAAGAGAGGGATGAGGGAGGTATCATGAGGGTCAAATGGACAGACTTTTCCTTTGGGAAGTATACAGGAGAGGCAACTGGATGAGAGCTGACAAGCTTCATCATTTGGGGAAGAAAACAACAAGAAAATTAACAACATAATAAAGACATATTCGTAGTGACAACCATTAAACAAACATATGGAATGATAAAGATGAAGGTACATTGATGACAATTAAAGCAGATGAATTATCAGGAACTGTGACGACAGATCGAGTCCAATTACATTCAACAGAGGGAACATGGTAACAACCAAAAATAAAATCCTAGCATGTTAACTAACATGTAAGGGTATAAATACAAGCAAGTATCACAAATATATTCAAGTGTAACCAAGGAAAAAAATTCATCTGCACATGCGTAAACGAACATAAAATGCACTTAACTTGCACGAAGTCAAAAGAGATGAAAATTTTTTCAAACATGAAAATAAAAAATATGGCATGAAAGTACACAGAAAGATGAAGACAATGAAAAACGAATGGGTGAAAAATGATTAAAATTAAAAGAGATATGAATTTTCAAAGTTTGATAAAAAATGACAAAATTTAATAAAAGAGTTGCCCTCCTCAGGCGTCGAACTCAGGTACAAGGCGTGCAAGGTGTAACACCCCACTTCCCAAATTAAATAAAATATAAACATTATAAATAAACATCAGAGTTTTCACCAAAATAGTGGAATATCACATCACCAAATTTTTATAAAAATACTTTATTAATTATTCTCAAAAATAATACAGCGGAAAACATTATTCCAACATTCTCGGCCATCCGCCAAATTTCGTAAAATCTTTATTATTATAGTTCACAAAAAAAGTGATACGTCACAGGATTACAACAAGTTTGACATAAAACAATTAAAACACCCATATCCCGTGTTACGTATCAGAGCATCCTAGACTCGACTGGCACACCACCATCCAAGCTATCTAAGTACCTGGATTATCTGTACTTCCGGAGAAGCACAGACACAACAACAACCAAGGGGTGAGAAAACATGATCAAAAATATATTGTTAATGTAATACATGTAAACAAGGTAGTAAAACACACCAACACACCAATATTCACCCCAACAACTCCATATAACGAACCTACTGTTCGAATTACAACATAACATATTATAATGCGAATATGCAACTCAACATCATGCATGCGGTACCGACTCATTGGTTCATTCAATCGAACCTGAATAGATCACTTACGCTCCTCCTGAGACATGATTTATCCCCCACCATTCTCCACAAAGGAGTACGGATGAATCACTTACGCTCCTCCTGAGACATGATTCATCCCACCAAAACACCATGATATGCACACACCAATGCATAACTATCATATTTAGGCACACTAAGTGCACACGATCCTCCTGATCATATTATCATACATCAATGCATATATGTGTAGATATATTACACCAACACCATATAAATCAATCAGATAGTAAATAAATTCATACTATAACACCATATATAACCACATCCCAACACCCGGGAACACACGATCCTACTGATCACTACATACATATACGTTAACTAATTGTCCACAAACAATATTAAGGGAAATGAGTGCTATCACCCAGTACACAGGTTAGATCCCACACTCATCATCCTTACAATGCATCAAGGCCAGAAAGATCACCCCAGACCAATGCTCAAGGCCAAACATCACCAAAGTCACATTCTGGTTCTGCTACGCTCGCTGGCATTCGCTAGGCGAAGCTTCGCCAACACTCGCCAGGCGAAGCCCAGCGAATGCTGCGATTAACCAACTTCCCCACAGTTCTGCAGTACTATTCTAGGCCAAATCAAACTTATCATCTCGACTCAAATTCTCAGCCTACTCTAGTACCAACCTTGTACATTACCGTAACTAAATCGGTTCCTAAATCTTATTCCCAAAGTCATCGCTTAAACATTCTACCAATGCCTTAAAAGGTCACACAGAATCTCCCTAAAAACCTTAAACCCAGCCTATACGCCAAATTAACCAAAAACAACAATTCATCAACATTGACCTATACTCCATCGCTATCAATTACTAGTTATCATCAAACACAAACACACCATTATACTTACCAATTATCATATACTTCCTACTCTAGAACCAACATTATGGTACATTACCTACACTTCAAAGTTACTCTGAATCTCACCAAGGTCCTAACCAGAGTCACTAACAACATCACAGGGAACAACACATAATTTTCCCAAATTTATAATCATGGTCATTACCAACGCTACAATAACAACACAAAATCTCACCAAAACTCTATTCATAGTTACTATCAACACTGCAGTAACAACATATAATATCACCATAATATATATATATATACCAAATTCACCAATACCAATCAACAATTCATCAATATCAAGCATCAATTTATCATTAGCAACAACAATAACACGCATGCCAATATAAAACTTCATAGATCGACATTTTCCTACGGGGTTAAGGAATCCCCTCTACCCTATACATGTATATATACCATCTCAATCAAGTTTCTCCCCCCTTACCTGAATAATTATTCTGATCGCTGATAAATTCCTCCAAGATTCTTCATCCCTAGCCTTTTCCCTTTCTCTTTGTTCTTCGCTTTTCTCTATTCTCCCAATTTCCCTTCTCACGGTTTCTATCGTGCCTTTTCATATTTCCATTCTAACTTCCCCATAACCCTTCCACTTCTTATTTTACTTATTCCAACCACTAATATTCCCAATAATAATTCTAATAATAATAATTATAATAATCATTATAATAATAATAATAATAATAATAATAATAATAATAATAATATAATACTATTGTAATATTATAGTAATATTCAACATAATAATAATAATAGTAATACACCCAACAATAATAATAATAATAATAATAATAATAATAATAATAATGATAATAATAACAATTATATTAATACTAATAATAAAATAATATTAATAATAATAATCTTAATATTAATAATACTAATATAATATTACTAATATCAATAATACTAATCATAATAATACTATTAATAATAATAATAATAATAATAATAATAATAATAATAATAATAATAATAATAATAATAATAATAATAATAATAATAATATTATCTCACCAAAATAATAATAATAATAATAATAATAGTAATAATATTATTATCTCACCAAAATAATAATAATACTAATAATACTAATAAATATAATAATATATAATAATAATAATAATACCCCACCAATATTACTATTATTCATTATATTATCATATTCACACCAAAAATCATAATAATATAATAACTATATTAATAATAATATTATATTCTCCATATTAATAATATTACTACAAATATTAATAATAATCATAAATATAATAATAATAATAATAATAATAATAATAATAATAATAATAATACCACCACCAATATTACTATTATTTCTTATTATTATTATAAACTCACCAAATTACCACCAATGATCCTCCCATCTCAGGGACACCCACCAAACATCATCAAATACACCCTACCAAAGGGCACATCAACATATAATATTTAAAATAATAATAAAATGACTAAATAATTAAAATGGGTGTTACAACTCTCCCCCACTTTAATTATTTTCGTCCTCGAAAATTACCTGATGGAAATAATTCCGGATACGCTCCCCGCATCCTTTATTCCAATTCTCAGGTCACACTGCCTTCTGCAGCACCTCCCCATACTACTTTCACCAAAGATATCTCCTCCCTTCTGAGTTGTTCCTCGCTCGCCAAAACGAACTAGCAATGCCTCAACAATCGGAATATTTTTCACTTGTACATCATCCACCTGGTTCAATGTACTTTCTCGACTAAGACACATGAAACATATCATGCCAATTCACAGCGACAACGGAAAAATAGTCTAACATGTTACTCCTCCCATGCCTCCGCTGCGCCACTCTGATACAACTACAGAACACGGTGCAAACTTCTGAGATTTCGAAGCTCGACCAACACCAGTCATCAGCGTGACTCTCAAAACACATATTGCCTCGGATCCTCTCGATCTTCTCAGCCATCTCAAGCATAATTTTTAAGTCTGAGTACAACACTCTCACTCGATTTATTTCAACACAGGAGAGTCCTACACTCCCTATCTCACCAAGCCACATATAGTGCCATTCCGATACTAGGATGGTAACCGTTATTGTAGGTAACTCAATCAACGATAATTAATCATCCCACGCTCCACCTTGACCCGACACCCAAGCTCTCACCAATTCTCTACAGACTCAATAGTCCTCTCTGACTGACCATTAGTTTGCGGATGGTAGGTCGAACTCAGCTTCAACTTAGTACCCGAAGCTTCCTGTAAGCCCCTCCAAAATCTCAATATAAACCTCAAATTTCCATCTAACACAATATTCGTCAGTATCTCATCCAACTTCACCACTTTCTCAATATGCATCTCGTATATCCTCAACACGGAATAGTTAATGCACTCCTAACAATTCAAATTAAAATTATGTCTTTACAAATTCTTTGGAAATCTCAACACCAATTTCGTGAAAATACTACCTGATTTCCACTTTGGAATATTTAACGACTGCATCAGACTCAACAGTATCTGATGTTCACTCTTCGAATTCCTACAATTCTAACCAGCATATTCCACCTCAACTACTCCTCCCCTTATCCATGGTCTCCAAAATAATCTACTCAAATTCGGTTACTTCTTCATAGCACCGGGATGGATACTCCATCTACCTCAATGTATTTCTTCACTAGTACTCCTACTCCCCTCAACAACATCTGGTACACATACCCTATCATAACACATCATGGTACTATTTCCACAAACCTGACAATCCACTCTTCGACTCTAATTTATCAATTTCAACTAATTCACTACTCAACCCAGGTTTCTGACTTTCTCGATTCTGCTCAAGGATATCACTAGTCAGATCTTAATAATAAAAGCTTAACTCCATAAGAAGTCTCCTTACTCACAAAACTCATATTATGAAATTGCTCAATTAGTTCTAACTCTTTTCACCATCATCTTCGGTATATGCAAATATTTCTAACTCACTGCATCATCTACCATGTCTGCTTTACCCGAATGGTAATTCAACTCGAAGTCGTACTCTTTTCGAAGTCCCAATTATTTCCTATGCCTCATATTCGTCTTATTCAAATTAAACAAACACCTTAAACTCTTAAGATCACCAAACATCTCTGATCTCAGTCTGAACTTTTGAAGACTCCGACTCCAGTACAATCACAATAGTAACCAACTCTAAATCACTGGTCGGATGATTTCTCTTATACACTTCAAGTTGCCTTTTGCATAATTGAAACTCGCTGAAGTTGTCTTTAGCAAATCCCCTAATTATATCAACAAGCATCACAAACACCACAACTAGTTATATCGGATTCGGCAGAACTTTCCTTACGGAAGTATATCACCGCTCTTTTTCCAACACTGATAACTCCAGTTCCTTATGCTCAACATAATCCTCTATACGCTTCGAATACCTTAAAATATCATTTATTAACACAACCATTGCCTTATATAAATAATTAAAGAAGATCACATGCCAAGTGGACAAACAAGTTGTGAGTTATAGCGGGAACACATACCGTACCGCCCGTCCTTACCACAACATTCAAACACACTTCATCAATAAATAGCTTAAATCTATGTCAATACTTCACCATCTCATAGATAATTTGAATAGCTTTCCAACGCTTCGAACCACGCGTCATTCCGAGTTACGGTTCTCCCGTTACGGCAAAAACACCAGAATAACATTTTCTGCCCAGGACCCCTTCGCCAGGCGAACACCGCAGCGAATATGGACGTTCGCCAGTATGCTCGCCAGGCGAACATGACGGTCCCAAAATCCTCTTTTCGGCCGTTACCCGACTTCCGAGTGTCCAATTTCGATTCCGTAAAAAGCTGCGATCTCGGAATTTAACGTACAACAACAATTTTATACTTAGGAAGCCATCCAACACATTTTAAATCTATGAATAATTTAAAACTCAATTACTTCCAATCTCAACAGCAGATCTTTGAGCCTCCTAATACGATAGAACTTTTGACCTTCGTCCCATCCACCACAAGAACTCTACTCGAGATCACATGACCAAGGGACTCACATCCCTCGATCAATTGTTCCATCAAATCATTAACTCTTGGAAGCGAACACCTATCCTTGATAGTCACCCTGTTCACTTATCTATAGTTCACCCAAAGCTTCACAAAACCTTCTATCTGTCTAACCAACAAAATTGGTGCACATTACGGTAGCACACTCAAACAAAAGAACCTCTCTCCTAGAAGGTCTTCAAGTTGACTCTTTAACTTCTCCAATTCCAACGAAAACACACCATATGGAGTCACTAATATCGGACTCGTTCCAACAACAAAGTCAACGTGTGAGCTTTACTTCACACTCCAATAGTAAATCACCTACCTCATCCAGAAACCTCCGGCAATCGCAAATAATTGACAAATCCCAATTTTTCTCACTTTCCTTCTCATTCCAAGTTTCAGTCAAAATAGACACTTCAACACCGTCTTGCGCCAAATTCCTCAAAATAATCCCTTAAGCACTTAGCTTAACTCAAGACTATTCACTGCTCACGCCACCCAAGCTTGCAAGACGCGTCTATCCCATCCAACACAATCTCGTCCAGTATTAACAAGAGATTAAGGGTGATCAGTTCCTCAATTTGTTAATAGACAGCCGAAATCATGATGGGGTACAAACCATCTTTACCAACTATTATATCATTCCTCAACACCATAAGCCACCAAATTGTAGCTTTCCGGAGAAATACAACTTCTCCCCCACTGGAATCATTCCACTTCTACCGACAAAATTAACCAACAACATGTATCGACAGTGTTTTTACGCACATGTCGCATACCAGGGAACAACAACACTAGACAACATTGGCCGGAAGGACCGACCTGCTCTGATACCAATTGTAACACCCCACTTCCCAAATTAAATAAAATATAAACATTATAAATAAACATCAGAGTTTTCACCAAAATAGTGGGATATCACATCACCAAATTTTTATAAAAATACTTTATTAATTATTCTCAAAAATAATACAGCGGAAAACATTATTCCAACATTCTCGGCCATCCGCCAAATTTCGTAAAATCTTTATTATTATAATTCACAAAAAAAGTGATACGTCACAGGATTACAACAAGTTTGACATAAAACAATTAAAACACCCATATCCCGTGTTACGTATCAGAGCATCCTAGATTCGACTGGCACACCACCATCCAAGCTATCTAAGTACCTGGATTATCTGTACTTCCGGAGAAGCACAGACACAACAACAACCAAGGGGTGAGAAAACATGATCAAAAATATATTGGTAATGTAATACATGTAAACAAGGTAGTAAAACACACCAACACACCAACATTCACCCCAACAACTCTATATAACGAACCTACTGTTCGAATTACAACATAATATATTATAATGCGAATATACAACTCAACACCATGCATGCGGTACCGACTCATTGGTTCATTCAATCGAACCTGAATAGATCACTTACGCTCCTCCTGAGACATGATCTATCCCCCACCATTCTCCACAAAGGAGTACGGATGAATCACTTACGTTCCTCCTGAGACATGATTCATCCCACCAAAACACCATGATATGCACACACCAATGCGTAACTATCATATTTAGGCACACTAAGTGCACACGATCCTCCTGATCATATCATCATACATCAATGCATATATGTGTAGATATATTACACCAAAACCATATAAATCAATCAGATAGTAAATAAATTCATACTATAACACCATATATAACCACATCCCAACACCCGGGAACACACGATCCTACTGATCACTACATACATATACGTTAACTAATTGTCCACCAACAATATTAAGGGAAATGAGTACTATCACCCAGTACACAGGTTAGATCCCACACTCATCATCCTTACAATGCATTAAGGCCAGAAAGATCACCCCACACCAATGCTCAAGGCCAAACATCACCAAAGTCACATTCTGGTTCTGCTACGCTCGCTGGCATTCGCTAGGCGAAGCTTCGCCAACACTCGCCAGGCGAAGCCCAGCGAATGCTGCGATTCACCAACTTCCCCACAGTTCTGCAGTACTATTCTAGGCCAAATCAAACTTATCATCTCGACTCAAATTCTCAGCCTACTCTAGTACCAACCTTGTACATTACCGTAACTAAATCGGTTCCTAAATCTTATCCCCAAAGTCATCGCTTAAACATTCTACCGATGCCTTAAAAGGTCACACAGAATCTCCCTAAAAACCTTAAACCCAGCCTATACGCCAAATTAACCAAAAACAACAATTCATCAACATTGACCTATACTCCATCGCTATCAATTACTAGTTATCATCAAACACAAACACACCATTATACTTACCAATTATCATATACTTCCTACTCTAGAACCAACATTACGGTACATTACCTACACTTCAGATTACTCTGAATCTCACCAAGGTCCTAACCAGAGTCACTAACAACATCACAGGGAACAACACATACTTTTCTCAAATTTATAATCATGGTCATTACCAACGCTACAATAACAACATAAAATCTCACCAAAACTCTATTCATAGTTACTATCAACACTGCAGTAACAACATATAATCTCACTAATATCACCATAATATATATATACCAAATTCACCAATACCAATCAACAATTCATCAATATCAAGCATCAATTTATCATTAGCAACAACAATAACAAGCATGCCAATATAAAACTTCATAGATCGACATTTTTCTACGGGGTTAAGGAATCCCCTCTACCCTATACATGTATATATACTATCCCAATCAAGTTTCTCCCCCCTTACCTGGATAATTATTCTGATCGGTGATAAATTCCTCCAAGATTCTTCATCCCTAACCTTTTCCCTTTCTCTTTGTTTTTCGCTTTTCTCTATTCTCACAATTTCCATTCTCACGGTTTCTATCGTGCCTTTTCATATTTCCATTCTAACTTCCCCATAACCCTTCCACTTCTTATTTTACTTATTCCAACCACTAATATTCCCAATAATAATTCTAATAATAATAATTATAATAATCATTATAATAATAATAATAATAATAATAATAATAATAATAATAATAATAATAATAATAATAATACTATTGTAATATTATAGTAATATTCAACATAATAATAATAATAGTAATACACCCAACAATAATTATAATTATAATAATAATAATACTAATGATAATAATAACAATTATATTAATACTAATAATAAAATAATATTAATAATAATAATCTTAATATTAATAATACTAATATAATATTACTAATATCAATAATACTAATCATAATAATACTATTAATAATAATAATAATATTATTATTATTATTATCTCACCAAAATAATAATAATAATAATAATAATAATAGTAATAATATTATTATCTCACCAAAATAATAATAATACTAATAATACTAATAAATATAATAATATATAATAATAATAATAATAATACCCCCACCAATATTACTATTATTCATTATATTATCATATTCACACCAAAAATCATAATAATATAATAACTATATTAATAATAATATTATATTCTCCATATTAATGATATTACTACAAATATTTATAATAATAATAATAATAATAATAATAATAATAATAATAATAATAATAATAATAATAATAATAATAATAATAATAATAATAATAATAATACCACCACCAATATTACTATTATTTTTTATATTATTATAAACTCACCAAATTACCACCAATGATCCTCCCATCTCAGGGACACCCACCAAACATCATCAAATACACCCTACCAAAGGGCACATCAACATATAATATTTAAAATAATAATAAAATGACTAAATAATTAAAATGGGTGTTACACAAGGCGTGTTTGGCATAATGGTCTTACCTGGGGTGGGTATACATCCGTTGATTGATGCCACCCCTTAAATATATAAGGGATATTCACTTAGAATTTCTGGGCAAGAATAACACTCAAAATACGTTTTACATTTTCACTCGTAACTTTCTCGATTCTTAACCAAACGCGATGAAACTTATATGAATCTTGACCAGAGAAATACAAGGATTATGATGGTGCACTTAATTTTCTGAGATTCTTCTTCTATTTAAAAATTCTATGGTATGTGCTCTTGTGGAAGTTTGATGTGCATTTTGAATCTCAAAACTTGTTTTAGCTATTTTCAATTTAAAACAAAGATACACACAGACCAAGTATGTGATAATGAATGATCTTTAGCACATAAATCAAGCTCTAGGCCAACCGTTATGAAAAAGACATGTCAAGGTGCAAGTTATTTGAAAGATGCATTTTGAAGAACACAAGTTGAGGTATTGGGAATTAAAGCCAAAGAATCACGCAAGCAGTTCATAAATGATCAATGCAAGGTTTTTCAACATGAATTTGATGCATAACAGATTTACATTTGAAAATTGACATGTGAGTTGCTAGTGATGTTTTGAAGATGCATGTGGTGTTTTTGAAATGCAATTCTAGACAACAAGCCATAACAGTTACAATTGGTGGTAGGAATTGGTTTGATCAAACCTTAAACATGCTAATGAAGGTGTCTCAGTAACCATTTTGTCAAAAAACCAACAGGACAAGAATTTGGTATGAAATGCACATGGTGATGGATGCCTCCAAACATACTGTCAACAGAATTTGATGTTTTCCAATGATGAATTGCCAACAGTCTCTTTGTAGACAGGTCTTGAGCAAGTGAAAATATCAAGAAACCCAGAGAACTTCAACTTCCTCTTTGACTTGAGACATTTCTTCCTTTTGAAGCAATGTGCAAATACAAGGACAGTTGGAGAAATAGGTCTCACCAATGAATTACAACATTTTGGACAGTTGAAAAACAATATATAAGAGGTGTTTGGGTGATTAAAACACTAAGCAAATGCTTAGAATAAGATTTGGTAGAATTTATAGCTTTTGGTCAAAGTATCTTGATGTAGAAGTTGACTTTTTACAAAATGAGGTTTTTGAGAGGTTTAGTGGTTTGGACACCTTTTATATTATGTTTATGGACTGTGTGGATGATATTTGAAAGTTTAGAATGGTTGGAAATGGTTTTGGGTGTTGAACTATCCAAGACAGATTTTGGAGGTTTTTGGTGATTTTGCAATTTTGTGAATTGAAAGCAAAGAATGGAAAGAGTGAAGGTTTTCAATATTTCTGGTTTTTAGAAGATTTTTTATGATCCAAATGAAGTGAGGGAGAGTCCTATTTATAGGCAAATAAAGTGGCTTGGGCAGATTTAGAGGTTTCTTCATTTTGAAGAAAGGTTTTGGATTTTTTGGTTAAACCTCCATAAGAGGGTTTCTTTGGCTGATAGGTAAGCCTCATTAGTCAAGCAAATGATGAGTTTTAGAGGGATAAATGCAGGTTAGAGATGTAGTATTATGGCTGGTTCAGAATTGCTTTACACCTCATGCTTACTTTTTCACTTTAAGTGAAAGTTGCAAGGCAACTTGCAAGCCACTTGCAAAGCTTGGCTAAATTGATTTCCTTTGCATAATTTCTGTATTCTCAAGCTACAAACTCCTCACACATCAGATACAACATGGTTTACCATCTGAGTTTGGTCAATTTTGATGAAAGAATGAATTCTTGAATTTTGACAATGTGGGACTAAAGTGAAAAACCACAAACTTGCCATGACCATAACTTTCAGCTCACAAATCCTTTTGAGATGTGCTAGTACTTTTTAGAAAGCCCTCAAATATCTATAAAACATTCATGTTTTCATGAGTTTCAATTTCCCAAAGTAACTTGGCCAAACAGTCTCCCAAAGTTGCTAAAAAATGAACTTAAAAGTGAAATTTCTCCAAGTCTTTTTCCCTTCTAGAAATGAATTTGATCATAAATCCAAATCTATGCATTTTATGATCATGGACCACTTAGTTACTTTTGTAGGACTTGTCAAGAGCTTCCAAATGAGATTTGAACCAACTCAATTGGATGGGTGGTTAAGGAGTTATAGTTTAGCCCCTTTCAAAACCCTAATTTCCCGATTTTTCGATTACTCATTCATCCTTGATCTAATGGTCATGAAAATTGATATGCAAGTCCAATATGACATAAGGAAAAAAAAATTTTCACAACTTGAAGTCCAATTCCTAAAATTTGGAGAGTTGACTTTTCGGTCAACCGTACGACCGATCGGTGATTACCGAGTCGCCTGTTGACATTCTGGACCTTCTGAGACTTTGAAACTTCTTGAATGAACTTTATTAAGCTATATGAACTTCATGGATCATAATCTCACCATTAAACCCCTTCCAATATCAAAGTCAAACTACAGTTCACTTTACTAGTCAGAAACCCTAATCGGGTGCCCTGAAATACACTGCTCTGGATTCTGGGGTAACAACCTCAAATTGGATTCTCAATTGTCATTATATGACACCCTTTACCTTGTTTCATACTTGAATTAGCCCAAAACAATGACTAATCACATCCTTGAATTTTTGATTTTGACTGCACGAAACCCCGATTCATCTGTAACTTGACAAAGACAAACTTGCACTGGGTTAAGGTTATAAAATTCATGAGTATGCTCCTAAAATGATAATGAGAATCTAAGGGGCCAAAATTTGGGGTGCAACAGATGGTTTCCAATATAAATATGACCCCAAATACTATGTATTCTTAAGACCAATTAGAAGACACTCAAAGTAATATCCCCTTGCCTAAATAATACAAATTAATGGAATCAAGTCCCTTATTCTCTTTCTGAGACCAAACATTTATTGCTATTTACGCACCTTGAATGATATTACTACAATAAATAATGTTTTTCATGACAAAGTTTTCACCTCGAATAATAAAAACTGAGGTATAAAGCCAAGGCGCGCTATTTTTTATTATTTAAAAAAAACATAAATTCCCCCAGTTTTTCATAAAACCAAGGTGAAAAATAAATCAGTACAAGCTTTGGTTCCTAGCTATCGCAATTTATGATTATATTTGTTTATAAGTGTAAACAAAATATTCTAAGCCTTCATTTTTCAATTTAACCGAGACAAAAAAATAAGATTTTACTATAAAAGCACTTGTTAAACAGATTTTATCCTAATCCTTACTAATATGAAGCCACCCTAAGCATCATTCTTTGGGATGAATTGCAAGACAGAGAAATATTCAATGTTCTTTTATTTTGAACAAAATATTATTTCTGCCCTTATAATCTATCTCACATAATTCTGTTGATGTTGTCGTTGTTGTATTTTTTGGAATAACCCTCAGTTAAAGAAGGTACTCAGTTGATAGATTTCAAGTAAAGAAAAGCATTCTTGATTTAAGTTAATCACATAATGGAGCTTACCCAACAATGAAGGGAGTTCAACCTTTGAAGAGTACTCAGTTGAAAGATTGCAAGTGCAGATAATCATTCTTGTTTCAAAAAATTTGTTTTAATGGGTATGAAACAAAATTTGGATATCACCGAAGATTTGTTATAAACAATGTTTCTTAATATTATGTGTAAACAATGTATTTTCAAGTGCAGATCTCTGGGATGGATTGCAAGTGCAGAAAATTATAATGTATTTTATAATGTATTTTTAATATTTTATATAAACAATGTATTTAAAAAACAAAAACAAAAAAATTCTCTAAGATGGATTGCAATAGTAGAAAATTACTTGGGTTTATGGTTTGTTTTTTAAATATTTATTTAAGCACAAAATCATATATTTGAATATTGATTTTATTTATCTAACCCTTATTTTATTTTGCTTCAGAATCAAATGCATGCAGGATCCGAAGAGAGTAACCTTGCACCTAACATTTGATATTCTCCAATAATTTGAAGATCTAAAATATAGATCTTCAGGGAATTTGATTTTTAACTTGTTTGCTAGGGAATTTTATTTTTATTTTAAACGATGTAATATTCTTGGTAAACAATGTAATATTCTGGGTAAACAATGTAACAATTTTTTTATAAAAATGAAAGAAATAATCTTACCTCTCGGTTTTTAAAATAAACCGAGATGAAAGATACACTATTTTTAAAAATAATAAAGTGTCCCTGATGGGTTTCGAACCCATGTACATTTAACTTTACCTCTCAGTTTTAATTTCATCGAGGTGATAAGTGACGAATTTGCATGCCACATTTTGTTACCTCTCTTTTATAGCTGACACTACTACAAAAACGTTTTTTAATAGCGCTTTTTTTGTTTTTTAATAGCGCTTTAAAGCGCTATTAATCAAGGCGCTATTGTAAAACAAAATTTTTAATAGCGCTTTAAAAGCGCTATTATAGTTTTGGTTATTAATAGCGCTTTTCCAAAAGCGCTATTATAGGACTTGTATTTAATAGCGCTTTTACAAAAACGCTATTATAAGTCACATATTTGATAGCGCTTTCAAACAAAGCGCTATTATAGCACCGGTAATTTGCTTTAATTTTGATAGCACTTTCAAACAAAGCGCTATTATAGGACATATATTTAATAGCGATTTCCAATAAAGCGCTATTATAGGACACATATTTAATAGCACTTTTAAACAAAGCGCTATTATAATCCACATATTCGATAGCACTTCCAAACAAAGCGCTATTGAAATACCGGTAAATTGCTTTAATTTTGATAGCACTTTATAACAAAGCGCTATTATAGCACGCTCTCTTCAGACCGCTATATATTATAATACACTTTTTTTTTACACCAAATCATTTTATATATATATATATATATATATATATATATATATATATATATATATATATATATATATATATATATATATATATATATATATATATATATATATATATATATATATATATATATATATATATATATATATATATATATATATATATATATATATATATATATATATATATATATATATATATATATATATATATATATAATATTGATGCATACAATATATTGATGCATAGTATTGATGCATACATATAATATTGATGCAAATCATTTCCATTAAGTCAAGCTAAGAACAGATGCATAATACAAGTCATTAGTGATACAGCTATATCTATTATAATTTGTTGAGATCTCGAACAAGCTAAAAGTAATTTAAGAATCTTTTGTCATAACATTCTCATTGAGGGAACATTTTCTGTAAAACCAAACAAATATTGTCACCTAAAAACCAAACACATAATCAATTTAAAATTGGTAATGACCAAAAGATGTGAACTATGAAACCCTAACACAAAATCGTTCGAGAAGTTATATTAATACATTAACAGAAAATAGAAACAGGGCATAGATTAATTCCAGCAATAAGAGGGAGATAATAGATATAAATACCTTGTTCTGGAAATCGACGGAAGACAAACTGGCTTTGAATTCAGTAGAGACGATTTGTTTGAAGGAAGGTTGAAGAGATAGGGTTTGTTCAATCCACACACCGTCGACGAAAGAGAGAAGAGGTCCGCCGGCGGGAGCAGCGTTGGAGAGGACAACAGAAACGAGCTGAGAGGCAAAGGAGTTGAGATGATCGATGGATTTGGATTGGAGGAATTCAAGAAGCTGTTGTTGTGTGGGACCCTCAGAGCCAGCAGCGATGATGCTAAGAACGAGTTGTAGCGAAAGTGGAGATAACACGATGTTCTTATCTTGATGAGATACTTTTGAGAACAAATGGTTAGCGATGGTGAAGGAAACATTGGTTTGGCGGGTTATTGATTCACCTCCGACCGTTAATCCATCCCTCACTTCAAACTGGCTTCAAACCCATTCCATCCGTAAATCCAACTTCAAAACACCCCCAAAACCAGAACCGAAAGTGGAAGAGAGATTCAAAGTGAAACAACCGAACACCCAATCATAAACCCTAACCCCTCTTTCAGTAATCCAAATCTCCATTCCTTCCGCCGTAAACATCAAACTTCAATAGATTTCCATCATCAAAACCAAACCGTTCAGAATAATCATCATCAACAAATTTAAACCAGATTCAGAAATAGAATAAGAGGAGATTGAGAGAGTTTGAAAGAGAGAGCCAGTGAAACGAGATTGAGAGAGGGGAATCCGAGTAATGATACGAAGAAGAAGGAATTTTGTGCCAAAACGAAAAACATTTGGGCCAGGAAAGGTTTTCATATTTTAATTAATTTAATTTAGTGGAATATTTTAATAGCGCTTTTTAAAAAAGCGCTATCTTAAAACACAATTATAGAAACGATAGCGGTTCCATAAAAAGCGCTATTGTAGTTACATATTTTAATAGCGATTTTTAAAAAGCGCTATCGTAGTGCTTTTAATAATAGCGCTTTTATAAAAGTGCTATTGTAATACAACATTTTAATAGCGCTTTTTAGAAAAGCGTTATCTTAGTGAATACCTATAATAGCGCTTTTTTACAAAGTGCTATCAAAATCATATTCTCTGTACTCTTTAATAGCGCTTTACTATAAAGCGCTATTATAAATATGTTTGTTTCTTTTTTAATAGCGCTTATTTAAAAAGCGCTATTAAAGTAGGCGATACAAAAAACCAATTTTGGCGTAGTGTGAGGTAATATGCATTTCGTGTTCGAGGTAAAAAAGCGTTTTTTATAGTAGTGAATGTTTAATGGAGAAAAACTTGATTACACACAATCCTTCAAGCATGAGGCTGTAAGAGAGATAAGTTTATGGGGAAATATCAGATTGTACACAGTCCCTTAAGCATGAGGTCTTTAAGAGCGATATTTTAATGGGGATAGAATGGATTGTACAATACTAATGTCACCTTTCCAACATAAGACCAATTAATGTGGATCGATTCCATTGCACCTTTGTCTGAGTCCGACTAGATAATCGGTATTCATATCTCTTAAATACCTTGTCATTATATTATAATGCATTAGTCAAAAGTAAGATATGTTGGATTTGGGCCGTCCTGCTTCACTAAGCCCATTAAGTTTAAACTAGCTTGTGGTTGCCCTAGAATGGCTTAAAACCAGGACAAGGTTTGTTTTTCCAAGTTTGAATCGACCCAATTTATCAGATATGTACACAGTTCCTCAAATATGAGGCCTATAAGGTTAGATGCTTAATGGGAAATACTATGTTATGCATAATCTTTTCATGTATGTTTCCCTTCTATAAGGGCATGATGTTTAATCTCAATTGAGGGTGTGATATTTGATCTCATGTAAGGGTGAGATGTTTAATCTCCTAATGTTCTTATCTGAAGTCACGATCGATCTTGACGTGATTATTTTCCAATTTCTTGACCTTTCCATTTTCAATAATAGGTGTGTAGCTTTAGTTAGCCCTAACTATTGCTAAGTGCCTTGAGACTTATAAAGAACTTATGCTAATTATCAACCTCTACATCCATAAGGTGCTAATATTAAGTGTGACAATTTTCTTTTCTTCCACTTGTGTCTATCAATAAATAAATCTTTTCTATTCTGATCATTTCAACTTTTACTTTCTAACAGAGCTTTTATGCAAAATTTTCTCATTTCTCTTCCTCTTATTTGTTTCTTCTCTTGCTCAGACCTTATTATAAGCAGGATTTTTCGACCTTGTAAGAAGGAGGAAGACCGTTAGGCCGAACAAGCATCTCGAGAAGCGAGTTGGCATTCTAATTGAAGTATTTTGTCCTTTTTATTTTAAGACTGTCTCTTCGACATCGTCAGAAGCTTTCTAGAGCCTGACTTATCCTTAGAGAATGTTTTTGTCTTACTACTAAGTTCCTCTCTACAAAATAAACCTTAAGGTACACAATCTCCCAAACATGAGACGTGTAAACTGAAATGCTTAGTTGAAAGTCTATGATACTACAACATTATCATGGATAATGAATTTATAAAAGAGGCTTGATCTTGAAGATGACATGGTGGAACAATCCGAAGATATAAATACTAAGTCCCTGATACATATAGACATAGCCCTTCAAATACGAGATTTACAAGTACAAATTTATTAAGTCAGAAATAAACGTAGTGTGACTAGAGATCAACTTGACTTTGTATATAAATTTACTCCTCTAAAATTTTAACTGGTAGAGAATAGCCATAAACGTGAGGATACCTTGAATCATCATAAAGAAACCGAAATTATTAAATTATTAAATATTGTGATGCTAGTTAAATAGAATTGAGTTTAGTACCCATTGCATGGGTAACTTTTCATTGTCATAAGTTTAAGTATCTCTTACACTTAATCAAATTTATATAATCAATTTATTCAAATTTAATTTTATCATTAAAAAATAGGAAAATATGGTGATTGATGTAGCCCTATATTAATTAATGTCAAATAGATCCTACATGAACCATCAATAATATAATCCCAATCCATGTGGAGACTTTAAATTATAGATCACAACATCACAAGTCAAACCACTAAAAGGCCATTTTCTTGCCATTGCAAGCCATAATAATAACTTTCTACATTGAAAAATAATATATTAAAATCTACAAAACCATTCATTACATAAATCTTCCACACTATCACCAACTACAAGATCTCATCAACACATATTTAAATAACTCACAACTCCTACAAACAAGAAACCAACAAAAGATGGCAACAAAGAAGATGAAGAAGAAGGATTAATCTGAATAATAAAATCACAACTAGAAGTTGAAATATTATTAGTTGTAATCATAGCCAACCCTTCAAAATCACAAGCTAGGTCATTCTGATCTTGAACTTGATAATACATATTAAATGCATATGAAGCTTTTCCATTAGCATCCAAATCATTGCAAGAAGAACCATCACCAAGTGGAGTACAATCAGCATAAGAACAAGCATAATTAATATTATCATCAAGTTTACTTAAATTATTAGAATTAGGGTTAAACATGCACCATTTTGGATCAAGA
This sequence comes from Lathyrus sativus, assembly GCA_963859935.3. Classification (NCBI taxonomy): domain Eukaryota; kingdom Viridiplantae; phylum Streptophyta; class Magnoliopsida; order Fabales; family Fabaceae; genus Lathyrus; species Lathyrus sativus. The sequence continues at coordinate 558,203,608 of OZ012735.1, read as the reverse complement.
TAATGCATATCTTTTGCACCTACTAATAACTTATTCTCACCATTTTTACTTGAAACATGCATTGGAAATTTAGGTTTTCCATCAAAACTAAAAATTCCCCAATGTCTTTCAAAATTTCCAGGAGCTATATCTTTTGCATCTTCATCAATTAATCCAAATAAATAAACTTCAATGTAACCATTTCTTTTTGGTGTTCCTTTGTTTGATGAAAGCTTAGGTAAAAGACCATTATAGAATCTTAATGCATTTTGGATATTTGCATTTTTGTTACCATCTGTGGGCCATCCAACTTCACCAACAAGAATTTCCATATTTCCAAACCCTATTGCTTTTAATGCTGAGACTAAAGTGTCAAAATTTGCATCAAAAACATTTGTGTAAGAAATTCCATTATCATTTAATGGATTTGTTACTCCATCAAAAAATGCATAATCAAATGGAAAATTGTCATTTTCATAGAGACTTAAAAAGGGGTAAATGTTTACTGTGAATGGTGCATTGTTTTTGTTTAGGAATTGAACTATTTGGGTCATGAGGTTGGATAAATCTGGTCTGAATATTCCAGAGGAGGGAACCGCATTGTTTGGATCTGGATATTCATAGATATCTGCATTGGAAGGGACTGTGGCTTTTATGGAGTCACCTAAACCAAGTTCATTTAGGGCATTTTGAATGTTTTGTAGGGCAGGGAAGGTTACATTCAAATATGAATTGTTGTAGGATTTCAAAAATGGCTCATTTCCAACTGCTACATACCTGTAATCATTGTGTAAAAATGGAATAAATAAATATTAAATATTTCTTTAAGAAAAAATAATTATTATGAAACATAATTAATTTTTTTTTTTTGTAAAATTCAATATACAGCTCAAGGACCGAAAGAATTAATTCTACTCCCCATATAAATCGATGGAACATAAAAATTGTTAACTTTGACTAAATTCAAACTTAAACTTAAAAAAAAAAAAAATTTAAATTTTAAATATTTCCCAAAATAAAATAATCCTAAAATAATAAACTAAATTATCCTTAGTCTATTTGTATTTTTTCTTTTTTAATTTTTAAATATATAAAATAATTAATATACCTGCATAATATATAAACTATCTCTGATTTTATTTATAAAAATATAATTTTTTTAAATTTATTAAATATTTAATATACCTAAATAATATATAGACCAGAGATATATTTTTTATTCAATAATTTATTTATATAATTGAACAAAAGGGAATATATAATTTAAAATTTCCTGATTCACATGGAAATTTCCTTTATAATCAAATATCTAAAATATAATTTTTTATAATCTAAATTCAGAAATGGTACAACTTTATCACTTTGCTATGTTTCTTATTCACACAATATTTTATAACTTTAATATTTTTCTTTTTTATATTTGATTGCCGTCCATGTCAGAACAGAAACTTTACTTTCTCTAGAAATTAGAAAAGCTTTGTTATTGGCCAGCTTTATCATGAAGCCAAAAAAAATGCAAATTCCAAAGTAACTAGTCAAATATCAAAATAGTCCCAAAATTCCACATCACACTCATTGAGGGTAATTTAGTCATAAAAACAATAATTTGTAAATTTTTATAAAAAAATTAAAATACCATCAAAATATCACATTAATCATGCACTCATCAAAAATAGAATCTCCAAATTAAATTTATTCTGGATCAATTACTGTGAACCGTATGATCTTGATCGAATGGTTGATATTACACGATTGCATGAAATGTATATTTTTCTTAGCGTATAGAATCATATCCCACTTTTCAATTAATCAACCTTATAATTACATTTCATTGAGTAACTATCACATAATAGAACAAAACACAATAATTGAGTTTTAAAAATTCAATAATTCATCACTATTTATCACTGGGGTGGCAAAACATATCTAATATTTGTCGATTTCTTTCGATAAATCTGAGTTTTAGACTCTTACTTTCTAATAATGGTAATAATACTTTGGCCTTCCGCGCTCTAATTTTACACTCTCAACTATATTTATCATATTATTTTTACGAATTTTTACGAAAATAAATAAAATAGAAAATAAAGAAAAGAAAGAAACTTACTTGATATTAACACCCCCAGATTTAAAGTTATACCGAGTAATATTTTTCCTAACCCATTGCAAAGCACGATCATAATTACTCATTTCAGGCAATTGCTTATTTGGAATCCCAACCATCACTTCAATCCCCGATCCACCAAGAGCACTCATAGTTTCATCATCAGCATCAAATAACTTCACTTTTCCAATTCCATTATCCTTCAACATTTCAACTATTGTATCTGGTTTCAATGGATGTGTTGCTTGTGTTCCCCAATTCACACCAAGTCCTTCCACATAGGACCATACTAATATTTCACTCATCATCATAATCACAAAAACCCATCTACAAAACATTTTTTGGTGATCAATTTATTCACTTGTAGAAATAGAAGTGAAGCTTAGGTTAATATATTGAAAAAAGAAGGGAATATATTCACTAAGTGGTTGATGAATATATTCTCTTTTGATTGGTTAATTGGGATGAGAGAATATAGAGAAAGCTATAGAGAGGTAGTAGAATAAGTTGGAGAGATTAGATGGAATTTTGTAAAAGAAGAAGGGAATTAGAAAGAGATTAGATGGAATTTGGTTATTAGTAAGAGATTAGAATGAGGAATGAAGAAAGAAGAAAGAGATGTATTTTTTCTTACACGTGTATGTTTTGTGGACAAGAAGAAAAGTGTGTTCAATTTCTCTTAGCATAGTTTATATCAACTTTGAAGGTTAAAATAAGAGGTCGGTATGTTCCAATCCCATCACTACTAGAATTGGTCGGTTTCTTTCTTTATTATTGTTTAATCTATTGAGAATATTGTTGGCATAATAAATAACATGATCTATTTTTTCATGTTATTGGTGTAAAATTGTCTCAAATGTATAATTACTAGCCTCTTACATATTAACTTAAATGATAGGTCTCAATGAGGAGATGTGATTATGGGAACATTGATAAACTTTTTCATGCATCCAGAAATTTTAATTAATAGAGTTAAGGATAATTTTTTAAATACAAAAATAAATATTAAATAATATAAATATTTATATTTTTTATAAATATTTATATTATTTAATATTTATTATGTATAAAATAATGATGATAATATATATCTAAAAAGTTAAATATATATATAAAATAAAGACAACATAATATTCAAAGATTATAATTGCTTTCTAAATCAACATTTAAATTTTTTTTTTTTAAAAAATGGCCCTATTTGTTGTGCAAATGTATTTTCCACTTCATTAACTTGTTGAGATTGCAATGTTGATTTTCTTTTAAAATATTTTTTTATTTCTAACACAAAAATTTAACACTCATTAGTTACTTGATTCTAATACAATTACTGAACTACAACTCTACAAGAATAAATTAAAACTAAAAACATGATAAAAATAGATTAAAAAAAATATGAAATCACAATATAATAATATAATATACAACAACAACAAAAAGAATGAATGGAGAAACTTACTTGAATATTGTCTTTTAACTCTACTATGATAAAACGATAAAAACAAATAAGATTTAAAAGTAGGAGATTTATGAAGAAAAAATAAAGTGTGTAGAAGAAAGAAGACAAAAAAAAGAGTATGTATGTAAATTAATTTATAATTAGAAGAACCTATACAAATACAATTTACATGTGTCTTTTTAATTTCCATTTTTTTAAAATAGTAATAAAATAAAATTAGTGGTCAGATTTATGTTTCCTAGAATTCAAATCAAATGAGTGGTATGGGGACAATTATGTATTTAATGTGGGGTCAATATTCTAAAATTAATTATTATTGGTTTTAAAAAAAAAAAATCAAGTGGGGTCACTTGACCCCATTCCAACCAACTTGGATCCGTGCCTGAAGTTACCGTTTTGTAATTTTTGGTGAAGTTTTTTATGAAACATGTTAAAATTTAAAACCACGAGATCGATGAATAATGAAGAAAATTACAATGTAGAGAGGTAAAGAGATAATTGAGGGTAAAAAAGTTTTTATTCACATTAACTAAAGATTAGGATGTCTACGATGCATTTATATAAGTGTTATAAAAGTGATTGGAACACACTACATGCAATTACATAACATAAAAAATAGAAAACTCGGGCTTGTAATTGGTTACACTAAACCTGTAACCGGTTACAGGAGACACTAAAATAAATTTTCTTTAAGTGGTAATCGGTTACAATTGCGAAGTTTTCACTTTTTTTTAACTCATAAGTGCTTGTGGCCTTGTTGTAACCGGTTACACCCCGTGTTAACCGGCTATTGCACTTGAATTACTAAGAGCACTTTTGGCGCACCACCTTAATTCAAGTGCTCCAAGTCTTTCATTCTCATGCTCATGTTCATCTTCAATTTGTTGAACACATCATTTGTGACTCCCTTAGTCAACAAATCAGCCACTTGGTCTTTATTTTTGCAATATCCCAATCTTATCTTTCCTTCACTAACAAGTTCCTTCAAGTAATGAAACTTCATCTCAATATGATTGCTCGTACCATGTGCAATTGGGTTCTTAGAAAGATTAATTGCATAAACGTTATCAATCAGAAGTATAACAACCTCACCCTCACTGCTGCCCAACTCCTCCAATAGATTTATAAGCCACACGGCTTGACACGCATATTACAAAGCTGCAATGGACTCGGCCTCACAAAATGAGAGTGCAACTACCGGTTCCTTCTTTGAACACCATGAGATTGGTGTTCCACCAAAGATAAAGATGTGTCCAACTGTAAACTTTCGATCATCTTTATCTCCGCACCAATTGGAATCGATGAAATCGAGCAAATTGAATTTTTTTGCTTGTATCCACTGCGAGAAAGCGAATTCCGCATTTAACAGAACCTTTGACATATCTTAGGATCCTCGTTACTGCTGCCAAGTGAGACACCTTCGGTCTCCCCATGAATCTTACTGATACTAAACGCCAAGTTCAACTGCGTATTGCACATATAACGCAAGGATCCAATTAGCCTCCTATATTGATTTGGGTAAATATCTTACTCATCCTCATTCTTCGATATTTGTAATCTCGGTTCAGCTGGAGTAATGGAAGCATTATGACGCTCCATTTCAAACTTCTTCAATATCTCAAGCGCATATGTCCTTTGGTGCATGAACAACCCCCTTTTTGGACTTGTGGAACTCAAATCCAAGGAAGTATGTCATGAGGCCATGGTCGATCATCTCAAATTCTTTCATAAGCTCACTCTTGAACTTAGAAATGCACTTTCTGTTGTTTCCCGTTATCAATAAGTCATCTACATATAGACAAAGGATCATCACTCATTCACTTATATTTGTCTTCACATATAGTCCCTACTCGGATACATAATTCTTGAAGCCAACCTCTTTTAGGAAACCATGTATTCTTTTGTTCCAAGCTCTTGGAGCTTGCTCCAAACCATATAACATATTCTTCAACTTGTAGAACTTTAGCTCTTAGTTTCGCACAACAAAATCAAGGGGTTGTTCTAAATACACCTCTTCTTCGAGCGGTCCATTCAAAAATGCTTATTTGACGTTGTAGTACCTCAAATTTGTCCTATCTTTACAGGGTTTCTAGTGCCACTTTATTTTGAATTAATAAAATAACACAATTGGCAAGAGATCGTGTGTAAGGAGTTGTGAGTGTGAGAGGTCGAGAGTTCAAATCTCACCTTCTACACTTTTATTTTTTCACTTTTTTCTATATTATCCATAAAAACATCCAAATCATAGAATTAAAAATATTAGAAAAGATTTTATTTTTTTTATAATATTTTTAATGTTTAGTATAAATAAATAGAGTTTTAAGTTTATTTTAATTTGTTTAAATTTTATTTAGTTTTGACTAATTATTTAAGTTGGGCTTTAAGGTGGACATTAGGTTAGAGTTAACCCTAATTTGTTAGTTCTCACAATTTATCAGAAGAGGGGAGATTTGAGAGGTCGAGAGTTCAAATCTCACCTTCTACACTTTTATTTTTTCACTTTTTTCTATATTATCCATAAAAACATCCAAATCATAGAATTAAAAATATTAGAAAAGATTTTATTCTTTTTATAATATTTTTAATGTTTAGTATAAATAAATAGAGTTTTAAGTTTATTTTAATTTGTTTAAATTTTATTTAGTTTTGACTAATTATTTAAGTTGGGCTTTAAAGTGGACATTAGGTTAGAGTTAACCCTAATTTGTTAGTTCTCACGATTTATCAGAAGAGGGGAGATTTTTGAAAAAAAAACCTTCAAAGCTTCATCATCAAGATCAACGAACCGCCACCACCGCCTCAGAAGACTACCATCATTGGCTCCAAAGGTGAAGATTTCATTACGGTTTTTTGTTTGTTTTTTTGTTTGTTTTTTGTTTCAGGTTAGGTTAAGAAAGAAGCAGATGGAGGTATCAATGGAGGTCGCACCGGCCCTAAGAAGAAGAAGAGAGGAATAGCCAAAACTCTAATGGAAATAACACAGTAGCAACGCTCCTCTTTATCTTCTGTCTCTTTTGTTTTTTTGTTCTTTTCTATTTTGTAGTATTTATTATTACTTTTTTATTTTAGCGCTTTATTATTTTTATTATCTTATTGTAATAACTAAATAATTTATCTTTCTAACTTTTATTAATTCATTTTTGTTAAAGTAAAAATTTAAAACTCATTATTTCCCTTTTTTTTTTAAACTGAAAACTCATTCTTTCCCTTTTTTAAAAAAAAAAACTGAAAACCTTTTCAAAAAAAAAAACTGAAAAAACCGTTTTATTAAAAACTGAAAAACCTTTTTACTAAAAACTGAAAAATCTTTTTAAAACTAAAAAATTTTTTTTTTATAAAACTTAATTTTTTTTATATACAAGTTAAAACTTAACATTCTTTTTATAATTTAAACTTAAAATTTTTTTAAAAAAAAGAAAAAACTTAAAATTTATATTAACCAAATAATTCCATTTAAAAATTAAAACCATTTTTTATAATTAAAATATTAGAATTGAAACCAATTGTCATAATTAAAACATAAAAATTAAAACCTTTTCGTAAGGAACTCCTGATGTATGCCAATGTTATTTTCAGCCAACCATCGTTACTTCTTATTCATTTCAACTTATTTATCCTTCATTTTTTGGGGATTCAAATAATTTACGCGAGTGATCATCGCGATGCTTTCTTTTACCGCTTTCATTACTTTTCGTACTTTAATTCCTCCATGTAATAATTTGTCATGTTTGCATCATTTACCGTTTAAACTGCTTCCGAAGGATTAAGTCTAGCCGTTTGACCGCCGAGTCAATAGCCTTACCCTTTTAATGTTTCAAAATCCTAATAGCCTAGGTGTCCCGCCGTGGACGAAAACGCCTTTCACCCTAACTTTAGGATAAAGAGTCGCCGTACTCTGTTTTAAGGTTTCTCGCCGTGGAATCCCTAATGTAACCCTGATTTTATTTAACAAATTCAACGTAGAGATTGGAGTCTCCGCACTCCACATAAGCGTGTCCTTAAGATACGTTTATTCCCCATTGAAACCTTGATCACAGTCAAGACGTTTCTGTCGTACCTCGAAAAATACGATCCTCGCGATGGACGCGGAAAATAATGTTCGAAACAGAGTCGCCACTGAACTTTATTCATTCCAAGGAAGGAATAGGAAAATATCGATAAAACCTTTAAAGAGATAAGAACATGGTCATCGCAACCAATATTCTAGGTTCGGGAGTCGGTTAAATGAGGGGAAGGTATTAGCACCCCTCATGTCCGTTGTACTCAACGGGAACCTCTTGATTCGATTCGTGAGAGAAAGTGGATACGCTTGTTTATCTTCTAAAGGAATTGCTTGCTAAAGGGGAAATGGTGGTTATAAGATAGGGTGCTCGCCAAGGATTAGGGCCCTTGTGCCTACGTATCTTCACTTGTAAGAAGTGGAAAATCAGAGCGTTCGTAGTTCATGGGACTACGGGTAAAGGTTTGGGAATTGTGCTCGCTAGGATTATCGCAATCCTATGCATACATACTCTCAACAAATATGAGAGATCAGAGCAGCCGTAGTTCGGCCAACTACGATAAAAAGGGTTTGAAACTGAACGAGTGTTTAGGTCGCATTCTAACTGCTAAACGTTGGCTTGTCTGCTCGCTAGGGGAGGCTGAAGCACGAGTTTTTTATGCGCGAAAGAATGGACTAAACAATGTCCTTTAAGAAGAGTCGTGGATCGCACGAGGGCGAGGAATAGAGAGTTTAATGTGTTAAGTATTTTGGTATTGGAAAAGAGGATAGATTGGAATAGGTTATAAGGTTTTGGTCGCACGAGGGCGAGGAAGAGAGTTGGTTAGATGTATCGGATGTTTAGCTAGAGGTGACGATTACCTGAAGCTTAAGAAAGACTTCTCAGACCCAAGTAATCGGAAGAGTGAACCAAAGACTTGGAGCTCTCTCTTTTTCAACCTCAAATGCGAAAGGATAGAATTGAGTATGGTTTGAATAAGTAGATCGGATGACGATTACTCGAAGCTTAAGAAAGACTTCTCGGACCCAAGTAATCGGGAGAGTGAACCAAAGACTTGGAGCTCTCTCTTTTTCATCTAGAAAGGAAGGAAATGGGTACGGTTCGAGTAGGTAGATCAGATGACGATTACTCGAAGCTTAAGAAAGACTTCTCGGACCCAAATAATCGGGAGAGTGAACCAAAGACTTGGAGCTCTCTCTTTTTCAACCTCAAATGCGAGAGGATAGAATTGAGTATGGTTTGAATAAGTTGAACGGATGACGATTACTTTTAGCTTAAGAAAGACTTCTCAGACCCAAGTAATCGGGAAAGCGAACCAAAGACTTGGAACACTCTCGTTTTCATCGCGAAAGGAGTTGTTTGAATGGCGTTTGAAAGATAGGATGTGATTAAAGTATTTTAACAGATGAGGATTACTCGAAGCTTAAGTAAGACTTCTCGGACCTCAAATAATCGGGAGAGTGAACCAAAGACTTGGATCTCTCTCCTTTTCTCATCTAATATTATGAAATATGTTTGATATAATTAGAGTGTATTAATTGGATGGCAATTACTCGAAGCTTGAGAAAGACTTCTCGGACCCAAGTAATCGGGAGAGTGAACCAAAGACTTGGAACTCTCTCTTTTTCATCTAAGTGTTTAGGAAAATAGATTTGAATTTGTTTATCGTTTTTAGAAGACAATTGTTCGAGCTTAAGAAAGACTTCTCAGACCCAAACAATTGGGAGAGAGAACCAAAGACTTGGAACTCTCTCTTTTTCATCTTTTATTGAAATTGTGTTTAAATAGTTATTACGTATTTTAGTTTGATTTAAAGAAATTTTTTGATGTGAATCAAGGTTTGAAATTGAGTTTTAACGTGTATACTAGCAAAGTGGACTAGTCTTCTAAATGACCAACTAGAAATAATTGATCAAATATGTATCACTGTAAGAAAGCCCAAGATTAAGCTTTAAAATGTTGTGTCGGTGACCAAAAGTTTGATGGCAAGGCTTTGAAAGCACTCGACTTACAAGGGTAGAAAATGGCTCGACTAATCGAGAATTTATTTTTGAAAATGGTTTTAAAATAGTAAAGCATAATTAAGATAAAGGCGATAAAAATTATTACATTTTGTGGGAGTTGGGGTACATTTTGTCAAATGGGGATAGGAGAGAAGATTAAAAACAAACTCATCAAAAGGTTCATGAAAATAAAAGGTATTCATTGTAAGAAGGCCCAAGAGTAAGCCGCGGGACTCGAAAACTGACCAAAACCAAGGGTAACCGAATTTAGCTTTAGGATAACTTAGAATGGCCTCTTGTATGAATCACTATGTAAAAAACTGAGCAAAGATATATGCATCCAAATGTGTTTGAAAGCTAAATTGAATTTTTAACTTCCAAAATCGTAAGGCAATGGAATTTAATTAATCAAATAATTTGTTCAAAGCATGTAAGAGAAGAAAAAAAAACCCAAGAATCTAATTACTATGACTAATTAAAATATTAATAATAACAGTAATAATAAATAAAAGAAAATTACATAAAATAAGATGATAAGAAATAAGAAATAGTAAGGGTGCATATGTGTAGGATAAGCAAATTTTAGTAACACACCAAACAAAACTATTTAAAATTGTATAATTATTTTGAACTATATCAGTAGAACTATACAAGTATATTTCTATAGTTAAAACAAGACAAATTTAAAAAGACGGTATGAATTTACTAACACATTTAACTATATCAATAAAACTATATAAACATATTAAAACAAAACCAATTTAAAATGACAGTAGGATTTAACAGATATACTCAACTATATAAAAATATACAATTATACTACTATAGTTAAATAAACACCAAACAATACATATAGAACATGTGAATTTAAATAGGTAAAGAATAAGAATGCAAAAATAATAAAAAGAAAAAGTAAAGAAGAATTAACCTTCTTCCTCTCATATTCCTTTCTAAATAGCAACAGTCACACAAATATTGATGTCGCTGCTTTCCATTTCCGGTGAGTTTTGAGTCACTTGGTGTTGCTGTTTGCTCGTGGGAATTGGAGCAAGCGTTATTGTTCTGGATGTTTGCTACTCTTTCCAGAAAAACCGAAACGGGTTGGAACTACATATAATAAATCTATTTCCGCTGTTGAGTTCAAAAGTGTTGTGTTGTTGTTGAACCGTAAGCTTTTGAGGGAAGGTATGCTAAAGCGAAAAGTTACAGTGTCATAATATTGGAAATGGAGGATCCATCGGTAGTTCCTTTGAATTTCACGGCGGAGTGAGAGTGATACGGTTTGGGATTTTGAGGATGCGGTTGTGTTTAATGGTGGAAGAGAAACAAACAGAGGGAGTATATGGTTAGTGTGATGGTATTTACAGCGGAGATTTGAGAAGGGAAAAGAGGGAGAAGGCCTTTAGGGTTTTCGGCGGCTGGGTCCTCTTCCAAGAAGGAGATGAACAGTCTCCTTTATATCCACCCTTTCTGTCCTTTTTTATATTTTATTTTATTGAATTTTTAATTAATTTTTCTGCTAACTAATTTGAATTAACTAACTAATAACTTAAACTCAACTCTAATTAAGTTCTAATTTAAATTTAATATTAAAAAACTATTCTAATTTTATAATTAAATAAAATTTTAACTTAATTATTAATTCTAATTTTAATTTAATTTCTAACTAAAAAACTAATTAAAATTATATTATATTTACATATTATAAGAATTAAATTATAAAGCAAAAATAATAAAATAAAATAATAACAAAATAAAATAAAAAGTGCCACGTGTCACAAATTTATTGGGCAAAAAAGTGAAATTAATCATTTTCGCTAAAAAATATGTTACAATGTACAAGCGATGCAAATAAAAAATAAAATCAGGCGGAGTGAAAATTCAAAATAGGTAGGACAAATTTGGGGTATGACAGATGCCCCTATCTAATTGTCTTGAACCTGAGAGAATGAACTGCTGCGTGGCATTCATTTTAGGGTGGAAGTCAATTAGATACAAGAAGACCCCGAAATTTGTCTGACAAGCAAGTAAAATGCAAAGGGATAAGATATACCAGGCCGGGATAGCTGGATGCAAAACGATGAAAAAGATAACCTGAGATTCTATGGGTGGTCGAAGGAGTCCCTTATCTAATAAGGTCCTTCGCGATACCAGAGTAGTATCTCGGAACACGAACGAGATTTCTTCGGGTGGTCGAAGTAGTCCCTTATCCGATAAGGTTCTTCGCGATACCGAAGCAGTATCTCGGATGATAAATTTGCTGGGGAATAGAATTCCTTGAACACGCGGGAGTATTAACTCTTTTCATAGCCATACTTCCGACTTTGAAGGAGGGAAACCAAGATGCTTGCGAGCTGATCATCGATCCTGTTATGCTACTATGTTATGTTGTTGGGGACAACAATGTTATGCGTTATGATGCACAAACATGCAACTAAAAATGCAACTTCTACGAAACGCAAGATGCGTATGCAAATGATTGACATGCAATGCACATGAGAATGCAACCGGGTAACCGGATTTGGCAGGCTTTATTTCTGGTTTTCATCAAGGGATTATTTTTGGTATTAGGTGAAACAAGGTGAAAAGATTTACGGGGTATATTGGTTTATCAACTCGGGGGTTGAGAAAAACAAATATACTATCGACTTGGGGGTCGAGGATAAATCAGAACAACAGGTCAACTTGAAGGTTGAATAAAAAGGATATCGACTCGGGGGTCGAGAAAAGCAAATAAAATATCGACTCGGGGGTCGAGGAAATAAAGACATATCAACTCGGGGGTTGAAGGTAAAGGAAAAATATTGATTCAGGGATCGAGAAACAATCAAAATATCAACGCGGGGGTTGAAGAAAACAAAGACGTCGACTCGGGGGTTGAAAATAAATCAAAATATCAACTCGGGGGTTGAAGGGTAAAGGCAAATATCGACTCGGGGGTCGAGAAAAGAAAAACAATGACTCAGGGGTTAAGATTTGTAATAATATGTCAACTCGGGGGTTGAAAGAAAATGTAATGAAAATATCGACTCGGGAGTCGAGAATAAATCAACATATCAACACGGGGGTTGAAGAAAGGTAAATATCGACTCGAGGGTCGAGAAAATAAAGGCAAGGTTGACTCGGGGGTCAAAAGTTATAGAAAAGTATCAACTCAGGGGTTGAGAAAGAGAAATGATTATGCTATGTATGCGTATGGTACATGCTAATTATATGATGCATATGCGAATGCAAGCAAAGATCGGTTTTATGAAGGTGCCAACAAGGGTGGACTTTGGTAGTTGCCAATAAAGGATTGGACTTTAAGAGATGCCAAGCAGGGTTGGACTTTTAATGGTTGCCAATACAAATTGGACTTTAGGAGATGCCAAACGGGGTTGGACTTTTAATGGTTGACAATACAAATTGGACTCTAGGAGATGCCAATCGGGGTTGGACTTTTAATGGTTGCCAATACAAATTGGACTTTAAGAGATGCCAAGCGGGGTTGGACTTTTGGGTTATGATGTCATCCAGGTGGACTTTTAATGTAGTTGCCAATAAAAGATTGGACTTTTAGGTTTTATGGGATGCCAACAGAAGTGGACTTTATTTGGTGAAAGTATTTGACTTCCGACACTCAGTATCTAATAGTTACATAATTGGAGGACAGATGTAGGTGTTCTTGATGCCCCAAGTTAGATCCTTTGCAGAAGTTGGCTGCTTGTTCCTGGGAGAACCTTAATTTCTAGCCAATGTGCCATGACGGCTTGCAAATTATGAGCGTAGAGAAGTAACCAAAGCATGTTGAATGTGCGAGCGTAGCGACTTAACCAATGCTTGTTGATCGTGCTTTTGCTCTGCCCCAAGGCTTTTGACGCTTGCTGTGAACTCAACAGTTACTAGCATCTGGCACAGTCTGCTTAACCAACTCTGAAACCAAAGAGAGAATTGCCCCTGTTTGAACCTCGGAAGGACTTGCCCCAAATTCACGATCAAGTTCCTCTTTGATTACCCTTGGAATTTTCTATTATGTCAAGTACTGATTTGCAGTTAAATTTGTTCATTCAAAAATGGTAATTTTAATGCGACATTCATGCAAGTTTTGAAAAAGCATTTATTTATCAGAATGATATGAAAATGTGTGATGAGTGGACCATTAGTCCAAACACAGTGCTGATTTAGTGGTGTGTGAAAGATATAGCAAGAATATGACACCAATACAGAAGATTAGCAAATCTCTAGGAGTCAGTTTACGCAACCTTACTGTAGTATGCTTTAAGAATAAACCTCGCCTCAATTAGGTCTTTTGAGCGTTGTAACGTGGCCTAGTTCACGGTTTATCAAACAAGGATATTAGGCTCAAAGTATGATTTGTACCCACCCCTTCTTCGTGATGAACTTCAGTCCTACGTTCAGTTAATTTTGCACCTGTTTGACGGTGTAAGCTTGATGATTTAAGGTATGCTTGAAATGACAGTCACCCTTATTTTGTTTTTTTGATGGATGTCAGTGACCCTTTTGATTTTGACATAGTGGCCACTGGATCTTATTTTGTTTTTGTTGAGGGTTTGAAGACCTCTTTCGTTTTTGCTTTTGATCCCTAACTTTTGCATGGACTGATTTTTTTTTTCAAGTCCATCGGGATTGCCTTGATTTTTTCCTAAGTCTTATTTTGAGGTGTTCGACTTAGCAGGCTCTTTTTTTTTGAAAGGCTTGTGACTGCCAAGTCATTGGTCATTGATGAACAACCGTCTTGTCTTTTTGGATTTCGCTTTGTTGATTTGAATGCGGGATTATATTAACTAAACACTACCCTGCCCCAGGTAAAGTGTAAGGGTTTGTAGATCCGAAGGAAACTCCTACTTCTAGGCTCGAAGTGGTTGACTAGGGACTAACTCCTTATCTCTCCAGTGTTTGGGGATTTGTAACAATGCCTGTACGTCATCGGCGAAATTTTATCCAAAAGCATACTTATCAGCAATTATGGGTATTTTGTTTTCGTCATCCTCCCTCAAATCTTTGCTAAACAGCAGTGCGATAAAGGAAGTGGAGTATTTTTTGTGATTTTTGCAATAAATGAGAAAATGTGAGTGAATACGAATGGATTTGATCAAAAACATGCATAATTATCACATTAACAATACCATTAATAAGAAACAATGTCTAAAAGCAAATAGCACTTAACATAAAAGAAAAATACAAATGCTTAAAAAACATGATCTAAAAAATGCTAGCATGGAGGAACTGGGCTTTTCTTCCTTGATCAGCTTCTGGACTAGCTTTCTTGTTCATCGAGACCAGTATGGTAACCTTCTTCATATCTACTCTCTGCAGCTTCTTCCATGTCATGGACTGATGGACCCGCCTGATCATATGAAGGATTGACGTGGACCTGAACACCTTGAGGTGTAAACGAGATTAGCTTGGACTCAATCAGATCCTGAACCTTATTTTTGAGCTGTTTGCAATCGTCTGTTGAATGCCCCATTGCGCCAACATGGTAGCCACATCGTGCATTAGCGTCAAAGCCTGGTGGGTATGGTGGAATCACATGATCCAAGGCCTTTGACACTATCAGTCCACTACTAAACAAATGTGGTAGCACGTGATTGTATGGCATTGGTAACGAATCAAAGTGTCTTTTTGGTCTTTGGTTATAATAACGTCGGCGTTGCGGAGCATGCTGCTTTGTGATCCGTTGTTGATAAAGAGGACCTCTATTGACAGGGGGATATTGACCATGTGGAGATCCCAGAGTCACACAGGTAGACCCATAAGATTGCTGACTTTTCCCAATTGAGATGCGTGGGTACGGAGGATAAGGTATCGAGGATGGAGCTTGTGGAGCGTCCCAGATTATATTGATCTCATCCTCTTCTGCCTCTTGAGAGCTAACAACTGATTCACTTTCACTAGCTGGGATGTTCGAGGCATCTTGGACCTTTCCCTTCTTGAGATGACTCTCAATACGTTCTCCTACTGTAACCAAGTCAAAGAAGTTGGATGTCCCATTACCCATCATCTTTTCCAAGTATGGGTTTTGCAACGAGTCTATGAACATGTCAACCAATTCTCTATCTAAGAGCGGTGGTTGAACGCGAGCAGCTACCTCTCTCCATCTTTGAGCATACCCTCTGAAGGACTCGTTTTCCTCTTGAGATAAGCCTTGCAACTGTATGCGATTGGGAGCCATATCAAGATTGTATTGCTATTGTTTCACAAAGGCGTTGGCTAAGTCCGACCACGACTGGATGTGGTTACTCTCTAGCTGCATGTACCAACTCAGTGATGCCCCACTCAGACTGTCTTGGAAACAGTGAATCATGAGTTTATCATTGTGAGCATAAGAGGTCATCTTTCTACAAAACATCACCAAATGTTGCTTTGGACAACTATCTCCTTTGTATTTCTCAAAATTTGGCATCTTGAACTTTGGAGGTATTGCAAGTCCAGGTACCAAACACAAGTCTAAGGCATTTAGATCAGAAGTATCACGCCCTATCATGGTTTCAATTTTCTCTTCCAACACACGACATCTTTCAGCGAACTCAACATCCTGAGGTTGTTTATTATCCCCCACCAGGCTTGCCACTTGGGAATTCCGCGCAGTGAATGCGAAGCTATGGTACTCAACAGCATTAAGAGAAGTGGTATGTTCATCCCGAATAGTGTGACGCTCTTGTATAACCTGGTCTTTAACAGGAATTCGCACAGGCTGAGGTATGAAGTTCTCAATGACTATAGGCCGTTGAGATTTGTCCTCTTTCCTTGTCAAGACTAACATAGTTTCCACAAGTTGGTCCAATCGGTTCTTTATCAAGTTAACATCTGCTCTTGATGCAAACTGGTTCTGTTCTTCTGAGCTCATGATTCTTACCAAAGTTGCTTCAAGTCCGATACGGGTGTCGGGAAATCAACTGCGGATTATGGACAAAGGATGGATAAGTTTTCTGGTTGAGAGAATGATATGCAATGCAGATGAAATGCAAATGCAATGGTATGCGAATGCAATGCAATGCACAAACAGGATCATAGGCTCAATCACATTCTGAGGTCAAATAGAATAACGGGTAAATAACAGATATCTCTGATCAAAGGAACCCCATAGGTAGGATCTAAACTGGTAGGTGCCTAGAGTCATGGATCTTTTTGAAGATATTATTACCATGACAAAGATTCATCTGATAATAATACCCTCGAAGGATCTCATCTAGGTGAGGTTTTCGCATCGTCCCACGAGAAAGGCTCCTCGCGAGTCTCTACTACATAACCATCGAGTCCAAGGTTTCTTAAAGGGACCTCAGAGTCATAGATCGAGGTTGAAAATATCATTGTCAGAATAACGATACATTCAAGGGATCTCATCTGATTGGGGAGTTCGCATCAACCCAAAAAGGATTAACCCTCATGAGTTAACACTACCAACCACCATGGATAAGGGTAAAAGGTCCTTAGAGTTATAGATTCAACCTTAAAAACACTACTGCCATGGCAAAGACTCACCATAACAATAACATCCTTAAGGGAATCAACTCTAAGCGGGGTTTTCGTTTCCTCCCAACGAGAAAGACTCCTCGAGGGATTCCACTACACAACCACCATTCTAATCCTATGTTTTTCTCGGACTCGGGTGTAGAGCCATCTCACAAAGTTCCAACAATCAGAGAACCCCAACAGTGTCACAAGAATAACAATAAGATATATAAAAGCAAACAAGCAATTAAATAATAAGAATATAAATACATAAACGGATATAACTCTCGCGAATTGAGTCAAGTTAGGCTTGACTCTCTCTAGCATAGGGCTAATGATAATCCCCAGCAGAGTCGCCATCTGTCGTACCTCGAAAAATACGATCCTCGCGATGGACGCGGAAAATACTGTTCGAAACAGAGTCGCCACCGAACTTTATTCATTCCAAGGAAGGAATAGGAAAATATCGATAAAACCTTTAAAGAGATAAGAACATGGTCATCGCAACCAATATTCTAGGTTCAGGAGTCGGTTACATGAGAGGAAGGTATTAGCACCCCTCATGTCCGTTGTACTCAACGGGAACCTCTTGATTCGATTCGTGAGAGAAAGTGGATACGCTTGTTTATCTTCTAAAGGAATTGCTTGCTAAAGGGGAAATGGTGGTTATAAGATAGGGTGCTCGCCAAGGATTGGGGCCCTTGTGCCTACGTATCTTCACTTGTAAGAAGTGGAAAATCAGAGCGTTCGTAGTTCATGGGACTACGGGTAAAGGTTTGGGAATTATGCTCTCTAGGATTACCGCAATCCTATGCGTACATACTCTCAACAGATATGAGAGATCAGAGCAGTCGTAGTACGGCCAACTACGGTAAAAAGGGTTTGAAACTGAACGAGTGTTTAGGTCGCATTCTAACTGTTAAATGTTGGCTTGTCTACTCGCTAGGGGAGGCTGAAGCACGAGTTTGTTTTGCGCGAAAGAATGGACTAAACAATGTCCTTTAAGAAGAGTTGTGGATCGCACGAGGGCGAGGAATAGAGAGTTTGATGTGTTAAGTATTTTGGTATTGGAAAAGAGGATAGATTGGAATAGGTTATAAGGTTTTGGTCGCACGAGGGCGAGGAAGAGAGTTGGTTAGATGTATCAGATGTTTAGCTAGAGGTGACGATTACCTGAAGCTTAAGAAAGACTTCTCGGACCCAAGTAATCGGAAGAGTGAACCAAAGACTTGGAGCTCTCTCTTTTTCAACCTCAAATGCGAAAGGATAGAATTGAGTATGGTTTGAATAAGTAGATCGGTAGGCGATTACTCGAAGCTTAAGAAAGACTTCTCGGACCCAAGTAATCGGGAGAGTGAACCAAAGACTTGGAGCTCTCTCTTTTTCATCTAGAAAGGAAGGAAATGGGTACGGTTCGAGTAGGTGGATCGGATGACGATTACTCGAAGCTTAAGAAAGACTTCTCGGACCCAAATAATCGGGAGAGTGAACCAAAGACTTGGAGCTCTCTCTTTTTCAACCTCAAATGCGAGAGGATAGAATTGAGTATGGTTTGAATAAGTTGAACGGATGACGATTACTTTAAGCTTAAGAAAGACTTCTCAGACCCAAGTAATCGGGAAAGCGAACCAAAGACTTAGAACACTCTCGTTTTCATCGCGAAAGGAGTTGTTTGAATGGCGTTTAAAAGATAGGATGTGATTAAAGTATTTTAACAGATGAGGATTACTCGAAGCTTAAGAAAGACTTCTCGGACCTCAAGTAATCGGGAGAGTGAACCAAAGACTTGGATCTCTCTCCTTTTCTCATCTAATATTATGAAATATGTTTGATATAATTAGAGTGTATTAATTGGATGGGAATTACTCGAAGCTTGAGAAAGACTTCTCGGACCCAAGTAATCGGGAGAGTGAACCAAAGACTTGGAACTCTCTCTTTTTCATCTAAGTGTTTAGGAAAATAGATTTGAATTTGTTTATCGTTTTTAGAAGACAATTGTTCGAGCTTAAGAAAGACTTCTCAGACCCAAACAATTGGGAGAGAGAACCAAAGACTTGGAACTCTCTCTTTTTCATCTTTTATTGAAATTGTGTTTAAATAGTTATTACGTATTTTAGTTTGATTTAAAGAAATTTTTTGATGTGAATCAAGGTTTGAAATTGAGTTTTAACGTGTATACTAGCAAAGTGGACTATTCTTCTAAATGACCAACTAGAAATAATTGATCAAATAGGTATCACTGTAAGAAAGCCCAGGATTAAGCTTTAAAATGTTGTGTCGGTGACCAAAAGGTTGATGGCGGGGCTTTGAAAGCACTCGACTTACAAGGGTAGAAAGTGGCTCGACTAATCGAGAATTTATTTTTGAAAATGGTTTTAAAATAGTAAAGCATAATTAAGATAAAGGCGATAAAAATTATTACATTTTGTGGGAGTTGGGGTACATTTTGTCAAATGGGGATAGGAGAGAAGATTAAAAACAAACTCATCAAAAGGTTCATGAAAATAAAAGGTATTCATTGTAAGAAGGCCCAAGAGTAAGCCGCGGGACTCGAAAACTGACCAAAACCAAGGGTAACCGAATTTAGCTTTAGGATAACTTAGAATGGCCTCTTGTATGAATCACTATGTAAAAAACTGAGCAAAGATATATGCATCCAAATGTGTTTGAAAGCTAAATTGAATTTTTAACTTCCAAAATCGTAAGGCAATGGAATTTAATTAATCAAATAATTTGTTCAAAGCATGTAAGAGAAGAAAAAAAAACCCAAGAATCTAATTACTATGACTAATTAAAATATTAATAATAACAGTAATAATAAATAAAAGAAAATTACATAAAATAAGATGATAAGAAATAAGAAATAGTAAGGGTGCATATGTGTAGGATAAGCAAATTTTACTAACACACCAAACAAAACTATTTAAAATTGTATAATTATTTTGAACTATATCAGTAGAACTATACAAGTATATTTCTATAGTTAAAACAAGACAAATTTAAAAAGACGGTATGAATTTACTAACACATTTAACTATATCAATAAAACTATATAAACATATTAAAACAAAACCAATTTAAAATGACAGTAGGATTTAACAGATATACTCAACTATATAAAAACATACAATTATACTACTATAGTTAAATAAACACCAAACAATACATATAGAACATGTGAATTTAAATAGGTAAAGAATAAGAATGCAAAAATAATAAAAAGAAAAAGTAAAGAAGAATTAACCTTCTTCCTCTCATATTCCTTTCTAAATAGCAACAGTCACACAAATATTGATGTCGCTGCTTTCCATTTCTGGTGAGTTTTGAGTCACTTGGTGTTGCTGTTTGCTCGTGGGAATTGGAGCAAGCGTTATTGTTCTGGATGTTTGCTACTCTTGCCAGAAAAACCGAAACGGGTTGGAACTACATATAATAAATCTATTTCCGCTGCTGAGTTCAAAAGTGTTGTGTTGTTGTTGAACCGTAAGCTTTTGAGGGAAGGTATGCTAAAGCGAAAAGTTACAGTGTCATAATATTGGAAATGGAGGATCCATCGGTAGTTCCTTTGAATTTCACGGCGGAGTGAGAGTGATACGGTTTGGGATTTTGAGGATGCGGTTGTGTTTAATGGTGGAAGAGAAACAAACAGAGGGAGTATATGGTTAGTGTGATGGTATTTACAGCGGAGATTTGAGAAGGGAAAAGAGGGAGAAGGCCTTTAGGGTTTTCGGCGGCTGGGTCCTCTTCCAAGAAGGAGATGAACAGTCTCCTTTATATCCACCCTTTCTGTCCTTTTTTATATTTTATTTTATTAAATTTTTAATTAATTTTTCTGCTAACTAATTTGAATTAACTAACTAATAACTTAAACTCAACTCTAATTAAGTTCTAATTTAAATTTAATATTAAAAAACTATTCTAATTTTATAATTAAATAAAATTTTAACTTAATTATTAATTCTAATTTTAATTTAATTTCTAACTAAAAAACTAATTAAAATTATATTATATTTACATATTATAAGAATTAAATTATAAAGCAAAAATAATAAAATAAAATAATAACAAAATAAAATAAAAAGTGCCACGTGTCACAAATTTATTGGGCAAAAAAGTGAAATTAATCATTTTCGCTAAAAAATATGTTACACTGTACAAGCGATGCAAATAAAAAATAAAATCAGGCGGAGTGAAAATTCAAAATAGGTAGGACAAATTTGGGGTATGACAGTTTCTAACCTCCCTTTCGAGGGTAACTACTATTACTCTGATTCTACTCCCGTCAGGATATGTAGGCACAAGATGCGATGTCTTGCCGAGTAAACTTAGATTTAACCCCTTAGGTCTTTTGTTTAACTTTTAACCCCTTTGTATATACCTTAGAGCAAATAATTAAAGCAAATAGTAAACAATAAACAAAAGGTTCCTGTAGAGTACTACTGAAGTTTAGGATGCTAATACCTTCCCTAAGCTTAACCAACCCCTTACCTAGATCTCTCCCCGCATTTATGATGCAAAAATAGGTTTTTCCTCTTCTGACCTATTCCTTCAGATAAATCAAAGAGTGATTGTGAACTAAGTTGTGATTCAAATTAATTAATAATTTGATATCCTATTTCCACCGCAACAGAAAATGGCGACTTCACTGGGGACTGTTTATAAGTTTTGAGGGTTACCCCTAATTTGTTCATGTTTAATTACTTTGCTTTATTATTTATTTGGATGTATATGTATTGTACCTTGATTGGGGTTTAGTTCCATGTGTTGTGAGATAAGTCCTACACCCGGACTTGAGTGACATTATTATAGGATGGTGATATATTCGACGAGGCTTATAGGGGGTGAGTCCCGACCAAGCTGACTTGAGAATCATCGCTCAGTTGAGACCCTTTCGAAAATGGTTCGGTTGGTCGAGTGTAGTCGTGAAAACTTTTACTATTTTTGATTGGTGTCTATGATATTGAGGACCGTAGTACCTTTACACCATCTTGGCCTTATTTGAGACGTAGTGCGGGAACTGTGTGGGAATCCTCCTATAATGGTTGCTACGCGATACTACACTTAAAACAGGTTCTCTTGATAATTAAAGCAAACAGTAAACAATAAACAAAAGGTTCCTGTAGAGTACTATAGAAGTTTAGGATGCTAATACCTTCCCTAAGCTTAACCAACCCCTTACCTAGATCTCTCCCCGCATTTATGATGCAAAAATAGGTTTTTCCTCTTTTGATCTTTTCCTTCGGATAAATCAAAGAGTGGTTGTGAATTAAGTTGTGATTTAAATTAATTAATAATTTGATATCCTATTTCCACCGCAACAGGCGTCCATTTGGTAGATGGGCTAATTGTTGTCATCTATAATACCAAAAATTAGCCTTATAGTTTCAATCCTAGTATTCAGTGTGAATACCTCTTCAAAGCCTATGCCTTCTCTTTTCAAGAATCCCTTGACAACTAATTGAGTCCTATGCTTGATCATTTCACCCTTGGAATTTGCTTTTACTTTGAACATCCATTTCACACGAATTTGCTTATTTTTGTCCAGTAAACCAACCAAATCCCATGTGTTGTTCTTCTTAATAGATTCCAACTCTTCCTTCATAGCCTAAATCTATTTTGGATCACTTAAAGCTTCTTTCATTTTAACGGGTTTAGATTCGGCCATAAGTGAAAAATGGACAAAATCGCCATCATCATTGACTTAGTTTTGTCATAACAACTCACAATCTTGGATTCTTTGAGGAAAACTTCTTTACCTTGTTGATCATCTCAGATTTTCTTCAATTCGGGCATCAACAATGGGAGTTTCTACATTTTTCGTTTCTGCAGAATCTGAATTTTCAAAGCTGTAACCAGTTACAACTTTTACGTAACCGGTTACAGGTTGTTGCAGCTCATTGATTTCATCGACAATGACGTCTCGGCTGAACGCAACCCTCCTCTTTGTTGCATCAAAAAACTTGTAACCATTGGTAAATTGATACCATATAAGTGTCATCAAATCTCCCTTATCATCCAACTTCTTTCTAAGCTACCCCAGAACATGTTGATATGCTACTAAACCAAAAACTCTCAAATGGTTCAAATTCATTTTCTCCCCATAACTCTTTCGACAAGTTCTTCCCCTTTAACATGCTTCGCACCATGTTCATGGTCAATCAATTCTTCCTTTCGATAACACCTTTTTTTGTCGTTTATAAGGTGGTACAACCTCATGTACAATCCCTTCTTGATCATAAAACCTCTCAAAGTCTTTTGAGACATATTCGCCTCCACCATCCGTTTTGAGCACTTTGAGTTTGTGATCACTTTGCCTCTTAACCATGTATTTGAACTTCTTAAACACTTCAAATACCCATCCTTTATCTCGATTAGGTATGTCCATAGCTTTCTATTAAGATCTTCGATGAATGTGATAAAATATTTATTGCCCCAAATGGAATCTTCTTGCACCGGTCCGTACACATCTGAATACACCACCTCAAGGTGATTATTTGTTGTACAACCTGCATCATTGCTGAATTTACCCTTATGTTGCTTCACTTTCTCACATTTTTCACAAATTTCAGCCGGTATGTTAATCAATGGCAACCATATTACCATTATGTTCTTTTGCAAGTCTTTGAGATCTCAGAAATTGAGATGCCCAAGACGATAGTGCCTTATTCGCTCTTCTCGACTTGTCGTTGTAGCAAGACATCTATGCTACTTAACATTTAGCTTAACCTTGAAGGTTCTATTAGAAGCCATAGAAGCTTTAAATACCAAAACCCTGTTCTCATCCATAACGCGTAACCCCTTATTTTCCATGTGAATCTTATAACTCTTCTCAAGCAATTGGCCAACACTTATAAGGTTACATTTGATTTCTGGAATGTACAATACATCTTTGATCAAGTAATGTCCATCATCCCTTCTCATGATAAAAACATCACTGATTCCATCGGCCGCAAGAGTGTTGTCATCCGTGAACTTCACTTTGTTCTTCATGGCATAATTGACTTTAACAAACCAATCCTTCCTCCCCGTCATATGAGTAAAGTATCTCGAGTCCAAATACCATTCCTTGTTGCATTGCACTTCGTCTCTCGTAGTCACCTTGACACTTTCTTCTGCATGTAACCAGTTAATGCTTTCATATAACTAGTTACAACCTGCTTTTGTGGCATTCCCAGAATTATTGTTGTTGTTGTCTCGCGGCCTGCTGCTGCTGTATTCTCCTTACGTGATCATAGCCAAAATTTTATTCTCTTCATTAAATTTTTTTCTTACAACCTTGGTTTCATCTCCTTGAGGTTCCTTCTTGTTCTCATTGCACTCTTTTGCAAAATGACCAAACCTTTAACACCTAAAGCATCGCTCCTTGTTTTTGCCAAACCTCTTTTTTACACCTCTAAAGTTGCCTTGACCACCATGTTTGTTGCAACTTCTCTCACCCTTTTAACATGTCAAATTCTTGGAATTTTGAGACTCTCTTCCCCCAAAATTTTGAAATTTCCCTTTACTCTTCATGGGTCATTTTCCTTTTGATCTCTTGTCCTTCTCGTTGAAGCGAGCTTGCAAAGCAATCTTCGCCTTTACCTTATCATTATTTCTCTCCTCCATCCTTTTCTCAAGATCCTTAAGAGAGCTTTGCAAATCCTCTTTTCTCATTGCTGTAAGATCCTTTGATTTCTCAATCTCTACAACCACATTGTCAAATCTTGGTGTCAAAGAACGCAAGATTTTCATGACAACATACTTTTCCATGACTGTTTCTCCACATGCCTTCACTTGATTCATAAACTGAGTGATTCTCTTTGTGAAAATGTTGATTGTCTCCTTTTCTTCCATTTGAAACAATTCAAGTTAACACTTGCGAGTTTGTAACCTCACCATCTTCGCTTTGTCAGCCTTTGTGTACGCCTTCTCTAAGATCTTCCACACTTGCTTTGATGATTATCAATCACGAACTTTCTCAAAGTTGTCACCATCCATACATTGATGGATCTAAAATAGCGCCTTCAAATCTTTTTTCTTCTCTTCCTTATGTGATGCTTGTTGTGCAACTATTATACCTTCGACAAGAGGATTCACCTTATTCTTGATCACTTCAAGAACAACTTGGTAACCAAACAATACTTTCATTTGCTTGCACCATTTTTCATAATTCTTTGCATCAAGGATGGGTAGGTTTGCAGGGAATATTTCATTGGAGAGAGAATTCATGTTGCACACTAGGTATTTGTGGATAATAATTAGGCTCTTAATGCCAAATGTTGGAACTTGGAACCACAAGATTGGTGAATGATGGAGAAACTTATAGCGTGGAGAGGGAGAAAGGAAAATTGTGTGTGTGTGTGTGTGTGTGTGTGTGTGTGTGTGTGTGTGTGTGAGAGAGAGAGAGAGAGAGAGAGAGAGAGAGAGAGAGAGAGAGAGAGATACTTGAGGGTGAGAAAGTTTTCATTCACATTAACCAAAGATGAGGATGCATCCAAGGCATTCTTACAAGTGTTATAAAAGTGATTAGGACACACTACATGCAATTACATAACATAAAGACTCAGGCCTGTAACTCTATCACCTCAAACTCTTGGAATATTTATTTAATTTATTTAAATATGAATATTTGCATTTTTGGTGATTTTCGGTTGTTGGTGTGAATATTGGGAATTATGGATTTTGAGTTATTTATTTAAATAATAGTATATAATATGAATATATTGGTATTGTTATTAATTTAAATAAATATAAGTGAATCAAAGGCAAAGTGGACATTTGAGGAGGAGTTAGTGAGAGTGAAGTTGGAAAGCCCAATTTTAAATCTCAAAGTTAGGTTTAACAAAAAGGAATTTTAAGGGAATTAAGATTCATTCTTGTTAGACCGTGAAAAGAGAAGAAATAGAGGTCAGAGCTCTGAGGAAGAGGATTAGGGCAAAAGCTTCGCAAGGTTTCCAAGAATCCAAGGAGAAAGGCTTAGAGTCGACAATTAAGGTATGGAGAGTATTACCTTCATTGTTTTCAATATGTGATTCAATGTGTTTAAAGTTGATTTAAGGGTTTGAGGGGTTTGAGGCTGATTTGAGAATAAAGGAAATTAGGCCTTCGTGGCCAAAATCTATTGTTGAGGTTTTAACTGTATAGGGATTTGAACTAATGGTCTGATAGGTTTGAGGTTGGTTTGAGAATAAAGGAAATTAGGCCTTCGTGGCCAAAATCTATTATCGAGGTTTTAACCGTATAGGGATTTGAATAGATGGTCTGATAGGTTTGAGGCTAATTTGAGATAAAGGAAATTAGGCATTCGTGGCCAAAAATCTGTTGTTGAAGTTTTAACCCTTTAGGGTAATTGGATAGTGAGAACTCTATTGACCGTGCTGTAGTTGTACAGAATTATGGGAATTGGAGGCGTAAATATGATACGGGATTGAACCTATATCCATTAATTTTAAAGATTTTAGGCATAATCTTAAAACGATAATTAGATGGTTTAATTTTGTTAAAATTGTAAATTTACTTGAGATAATTACAGTATTGGATGAGTTATAATTTTTTGAGAGTTTGGGTTTTTAAGGAATTGAAATCGGAGGTCTGAAAGATCTCCAACGGTGAAAACGCAGAAAATTCTGCATGCTGTCCGTCACGACTGTTCATGTTTTCGGTTGAAATCGTTTTGGACGTAACGTTTGATCCGTAAGTTCGTTTTGGTCCCTGTTTGAAGCGTTGGAATGCTAATAAACAGGGATATAACATGGTATAGATAAGATAATTTGTTTCCCAAAATTTTTATATCTAATATATTTGGGAAGTCAATTATGTTTTGGTTCAATGATGTCTTCATGCTTTGATGTCGTGATTTTTTGGGTGAATTTCCATGAGTTTAACTGTGATTCCTATGTGATTAAATGAATGTATGATGAATTATCATGATTATAACTATGATTCCTACTATTGTGGATCTATGGAGGGTTGATGTCTCAGTGTCCATTGAATTTTGTTGATCGGTACCACATGCATGAGTCATGTTACATTTGCATTTATGTGACAATTTGGTGTAATTTATAATGTTGTGGCCTTTGATGTTCCTTGATGATTCTGATGATGTTAGATATGAAAATGACGCCATTTTATATATTTATTCTTATATTGATTATTATGAATTGTTTTACTCACCCTGCATGTTTGAATGTTGCCTCCCCGTGGATAACATGCAAATGACCAGATTTAGTCGTGGATGCCGTCAATGACTTTTTGAAGTTTTTGGGTCGTTGACCATTGTGGTTGACTTATAGGGTCTTGCTCGGATAATGTAACATCGGGTTAGGGTCTTTGAGTCAAACTATATTTTGTTGAGTTTTCGTTATGTTGATTTCCTTGTGGTAAAAGGAAAACTTTGGATTTTTGTCTTTTTGAGTTTCGCTGCCATTTGAGCACTTTTGAGTAATTTTGAGAAAAACCTGTTACTTACGAAGCATTGACCTTGATTTAAATTTATTAAGAAATGTACACCCTTTGATTTGATTTTGTAGTGTTTAAAATTTTACTCTGATAAATTCGATTATTTTGCCATAATATTCGTGGGGTAGAAAAGGGTGTTACATTAGTGGTATCAGAGCTTGGTTGGTCCGTCCGACCAAGTTGTCTAATGTTATTTGTTCCCTAGTATGTGACATGTGTTTGAAAACACTGTCGGTACACGTTTATTTTCTAACCTTTGTCTGCAGAAGTGGGAATGAAACAAGCGGGGGAGAAGCTTGTGCTTCTCCAGGATGCTTCCAGTATGGAGTGGTGGCTCAGTGTGTCGATGAATGCTCTTATAGTTTGGTAAAGATGGTTTATGCCTCATCATGATTTTTGGCTGTCTATTGACAAATTAAGGAACTGATCACCCTTAATCTCTTGTTGATAGTAGACGTAGTCATGTTGGATGGGATAGACGTGTCTTGCAAGCTTAGATGGCGTGTGCAGTGAATTGTTTTGAGTTAAGCTAAGTGCTTACAGATTGTTTTGGTGAGTTGGTGCAGGATGATGCTGAGATGTTTATTTTGATGGAAACTTTGAGTGTTAATAAAGTGGAGAAGTTGGTGGCGTGCCAATTATTTGTGATTATCCGGAAGTTTTTCTTGATGAGATAAGTGATTTACCGCCGAAACATGAAGTGGGGTTTACAATCGAGCTAGTTCCTGGAACTAGTTTGGTAGCGATGGATCCATATCGTATGTCCACACCAGAATCGAAGAAGTTGAAGAATCAACTTGAAGATCTGCTTAAAGAGAGGCTCTTTTGTCCGAGTGTGTCACCGTGGGGTGCACCAATTTTGTTAGTTAACAAGAAAGAAAGTTATGTGAGGCTTTGTGTGGATTATAGACAATTGAACAAGGTGACTATCAAGAATAAGTATCCACTTCCAAGGATTTATGATTTGATGGATCAATTGGTTGTTGTAAGTGTGTTCAGTAAGATACATTTGAGATCTGGGTATCATCAGATTTGTGTGAAGGTTGAATATATTCAAAAGATTGCTTTTAAAACAAGGTATGGACATTATGAGTATTTCGTGATGCAATTTGGTGTGAATAATGTACCATGTGTATTTATGGAGTATGTGAACAAGATTTTTCATCCTTATTTAGACACGTTTGTGGTTGTGTTCATTAATGATATTTTGATATATTCGAAGAGTAAAGAGGACCATGCTGAGCATCTGAAAATTGTGTTATCAACGTTGAAAGAGAAGCAGTTGTATGCAAAACTGTCAAAGTGTGAGTTTTGGTTGAAGGAAGTGAATTTCTTTGGTCATGTGATCTCGAGTAGAGTTATTACGGTTGATATGTCGAAGGTTGAAGTTGTATCGCAATGGGAAGCTCAAAAATCTGTTTTTGAGATTAGAAGTTTTCTTGGGTTGGCAGATTATTATCGAAAATTTATTGAAGTATTTTTCCAAGTTATCTTTGCCATTGACTCAGTGGACTAGTAAGGTTCAAGCTTTTATTTTGGATGCAAAGTGTGAAGAAAGTTCAAGAGCTTTTGAGAAGGCTGACAGTAGCTCATGTTTTGATTTTGCTGAATTCGGCAGAACCATTGTTGTATATTGTGATGCTTCGTTGATGGGATAGGGAGGTGTGTTAATGCAACATCAGTAAGTTTTAGCTTATGCTTCAAGGAAACTTAAAGTGCATGAGAGGAATTATCTAATGGAGGATTTAGAGTTGGTTGTTATTGTGTTTGTATCGAAGCTTTGGAGGCATAGTTTATTTGGTTCGAGATTTGAGATGTTTAATGATCATAAGAGTTTGAAGTATTTCTTCGATCAAAAAGAATTGAATGCGAGGAAAAGGAGATGATTGAGACTTCTGAAGGATTATGGTTTTGGTTTGAATTACCATTCGAATAAAGCAAGCGTGGTAACTAACGTGTTGATTTGGAAATATTTACATATGTCGACGATGATGGTAAGAGAGTTAGAAATGATTGAGCAATTTTGAGATATGAGTTTGGTTTGTGAAGAGATTTCTTATGGAGTTAAGCTTAGTATGTTGAAGCTTACTAGTGGTATTCTTGACGAGATTCGAAATTGTCAGAAATCTGATCTGAGTTGGTAGGTCGGTTGAATTCGATAAATCAAAGTCGAAGAGTTAATTTTTGGATTAATGAAAATGGTATCATGAGATGTCGTGATAGAGTTTGTGTTCCAGATATTGTTGAGTTGAAAAAGAGTATTCTTGAGGAAGGACATAGAAGTAGATTGAGTGTCCATCCCAGTGCTACAAAGAGGTACCAGGATTTGAGGAAATTGTTTTGGTGGCCTGGGATGAAGAAAGAAGTGGATGAGTTTGTGTATGCTGGTTAAACTTGTCAGAAGTCAAAGATTGAACATCAAAGACCGTTGGGTCTGATGTAACCGTTGAATATTCCAGAGTGGAAATGGGATATCATTTTTATGGATTTTGTAACAGGTCTACCAAAGACTTTGAAGGGATATGGTTCAATTTGGGTGATTGTTGATAGAATGAACAAATCGACTCATTTTATACCAATGAAGATCAATTATTCGTTACAGAAGCTGGCAGAATTGTATATTGATGAGATTGTGAAACTGCATGGTATTCCTTCAAGTATTGTGTCTGATAGAGATCCGATATTTACATCGAGGTTCTGGGAGAGCTTGCAGGCAGCGTTGGGTACTAAGTTGAGGTTGAGTTTTGCTTATCATCCGCAGACGGATGGACAGACAGAGAGAACTATCCAGTCTTTAGAGGATTTATTGAGAACTTGTGTGTTGGATCAAGGTGGATTGTGGGATAGTCATTTATTGTTGATTGAGTTTACCTACAACAACAATTATCATTCTAGTATTGGAATGGCACCGTATGAGGCATTGTATGGTAGGAGATGTAAGACTCCTTTGTGTTGGTATGAGTCAGGCGAGAGTGTTATGCTCGGACCTGAGATTGTTCACCAGACGACTGAAAAGATCAAGAGGATCTAAGAAAATTTGAAAGGTACGTAGAGTCATCAAAAGAGTTGTCATGATAAGATAAGGAAAGAACTTGAGTTCCATGAAGGAGATCACGTGTTTTTGAGAGTTACACTGGTAACTAGTGTTGGTCGAGCTTTAAGTCTTAAAACATTTTGTTAATCTGTATCAGAGTGGCGCAGCGGAAGCGTGGGAGAAGTAGCATATTAGATTGCTTTACCATCGTCACTTGCGAATTTGTATGATGTGTTTCATGTGTCTCAGTTGAGGAAGTACATTCCAGATCCTTCATATGTGATTCAGATGGATGATTTACAAGTGAGATAATTTGACTGTTGAGGCATTGACAGTACGAATTGATAAACAAGAAGTGAAGCAACTGTGAGGTAAAGAGATTTTCTTGGTAAAAGTAGTTTTGGGAGGACCAGCTGGAGAAAGTTGGGCTTGGGAGCATGAGGATCAGATGAGGGAGTCGTATCCGACTCTGTTTCCTTAAGGTAATTTTCAAGGGCGAAAATTCTTTTAATTGGTGGAGAGTTGTAACACCCCAAACTTTTGGAATATTTATTTAATTTATTTAAATATGAATATTCGCATTTTTGGTGGTTGGTGTGAATATTGGGAATTATGGATTTTGAGTTATTTATTTAAATAATAGTATATAATATGAATATATTGGTATTATTATTCATTTAAATAAATATAAGTGAATTAAGGGAAAAGTGGACATTTGAGGAGGAGTTAGTGAGGGTGAAGTTGGAAAGCCCAATTTTAAAGCCCAAAGTTAGGTTTAACAAAAAGGAATTTCGAGGGAATTATGATTCATTCTTGTTAGACCGTGAAAAAGAAAGAAACTGAGGCCAGAGCTCTGAGGAAGAGGATTGAAGCAAAAGTTTCACAAGGTTTCCAAGAATCTAAGGAGAAAGGCTTAGAGTCGGCAGTTAAGGTATGGGGAGTATTACCTTCATTATTTTCAATATGTGATTCAATGTGTTTAAAGCTAATTTAAGAGTTTAAGGGATTTGAGGCTGATTTGAGAATAAAGGAAATTAGGCCTTCATGGCCAAAATCTATTGTTGAGGTTTTAATCGTATAAAGATTTGAATTGATGGTCTGATAGGTTTGAGGCTGATTTGAGAATAAAAGAAATTAGGCATTCGTGGCCAAAATCTATGTTGAGGTTTTAACCGTATAGGGATTTGAACGGATGGTCTGATAGGTTTTAGGCTAATTTGAGATAAAGGAAATTAGGCCTTCATGGTCAAAAATATATTGAGGTTTCAACCCTGTAGGGTAATTGGATAGTGAGAACTCTAATGACCGTGTTGTAGGTGTAAGGAGTTATGGGAATTGGAGGCGTAAATATGATACGGGATGAAACCTATATCCATTAATTTTAAAGGTTTTAGGCATAATCTTAAAACGATGATTAGATGGTTTAATTGTGTTAAAATTATAAATTTACTTGAGATAATTACAATATTGGATGATTTATAATTTTCTGAGAGTTTGAGTTTTTACGGAATCGAAATCGGAGGTCCGGAAGGCCTCTAACGGTGAAAAACGCAGAAAATTCTGCATGCTGTCCGTCACCACTGTTCATGTTTTTGGTCGAAATCGTTTTGAACGTAACTTTTAATTCGTAAGTACATTTTGGTCCCTATTTGAAGTGTTGGAATGCTAATGAACAGGGCTATAACATGGTATAGATAATGGAATTGGTTTCCCAATATTTTTATATCTAATATGTTTGGAAAGTCAATTATGTTCTAGTTTAGTGATGTCTTGATGCTTTGATGTCGTGATTTTCTAGGTGAATTTCCATGAGTGTAACTGTGATCCCTATGTGATTAAATGAATGTATGATGAATTACCATGAGTATAACTGTGATTCTTATGTGATTAAATGAATGTATGATGAATTACCATGAGTATAACTATGATTTCTATGTGATTAATACATGATTATATGATGATTCCTATGATTAATTATGATTTATGATGTTGATTTCATGAATTTTGATGATTATATGATGACATGATTATTATGATGATTTTTATGAATGATGATGCACCTAATGAGATTACTATGACTATGATATTGACGTGTGCATCATGCATTCACATGTAACCGGACTTCGGTTTAGGACCTTGATTCTTGTGGCTTCAGTCCCATTGTGCGAATGTGAGGTATCTTGTTGTGCTACAATTCTCGTGTATAATTGATCCTACTGTTGTGGATCTATGGAGGGTTGATGGCCCAGTGTCCATCAAATTTTGTTGATTGGTACCACATACATGAGTCTTGTTGCATTTGCATTTATGTGACAATTTGGTGTAATTTATAATGTTGTGGCCTTTGATGTTCCTTGATGATTTTGATGATGTTAGATATGAAAATGAAGCTATTTTATATATTGATTATTATGAATCTTTTTACTCACCCTGCCTGTTTGAATGTTGCCTCCACGTGGGTAACATGCAGATGACTAGATTTAGTTGTGGATGCCGTCGAGGACTTTTTGAAGTTTTTGGGTCATTGGTCATTGTGGTTGACTTAGAGGGTCTTGCTCTGATAGTGTAACATCGGGTTGGGGTCTTTGAGTCAAACTATATTTTATTGAGTTTTCGTTATGTTGATTTCCTTGCGGTAAAAGGAAAACTTTGGATTTTTGCATTTTTGAGTTCCGCTGCCATTTGAGCATTTTTGAGTAATTTTGAGAAAAACCTGTTGCTTACGGAGCATTGACCTTGATTTGAATTTATTGAGAAATGTACGCCCTTTGAGGTGATTTTATAGTATTTAAAATTTTACTCTGATAAATTCGATTATTTTACCTCAATATCGTGAGGTAGAAAAGGGTGTTACAGTAATCGCTTACACTAAACCTATAACTAGTTATACTTGACACTAAAATAAATCTCCTTTTAGTGGTAACCGGTTACACTTAGATGTTAACTGGTTATATTTGTGAATTTTTCACTTTTTATGTAACTTAGAAGTGCTTTTGACCTTGTTGTAACCGATTACACCCTCGTGTTAACCAGTTACAACACTTGAATTATTAAAAACACTTTTAACAAAACGTCAGTAAAATCCAGCATTCCAATTATACATGGAATAAAGAAATAACCTTAATCCCTTAATTTAAAAGGAAGCTTTCTTTGAAGAATTATACTACACTCTTTGGATGAAAAACACATTTTCATCATCAAGCAATTTCCTCTTTTTGGTCAACAAAATTTTCATGAATTTATTATACACATGCATTTATTTCAATATCTCGGAAAAAGAAATGTTAATTTGCAGATTGATGAACATCTCCATGAAATTCTAGAATTTCCTATATTTTGCGTTCTTCTTCCACCTTAAGCTTATGGTTACAAGTTGCGCAATCAGACAAATCACAAAATAGAAGCACGATCCAGGTCTAGAGCGACGTGGTTTTTGGAGTCTTAGAAATTTTTAATATAATTTCAAACTTGTTTAGACATAAGGGTTGCAAATATTTATGAGAGATGAGCATATTCCAAAGCAAAGGAGAATGGAAAACACATGACGTCATTAAAGAATCATCCTTAATCGTCTGGAACGATAATATTTTCTTTTCAATTATAATTCCTTGAATCCTTAAGGATAAGTGGATATTTATTTTAGATTAGGTAATCTACCCCATAAATGTGAACCATGTGATATGTGTAAAATTTCTCTTTGTAATGAACCTGTTATAGTTATTAAGTGTTATTTTATGTTTAATGTTTTCTCCTTGTTATTACACTTTGTTGACATAATACTAATAGGAAACATGTGAGCAAGATGCCATGACATTGTGTGAGATTTTATGTCTCTATAAGCTCAAACTAGGAGACAACATTTAGAGCAACATGTTCCATAAACTGTGAAACATTCTACCTCTAGAAGCCACATTGCACTGAGTAAATCTCACACCTTTAGAAGATTTGTTTCCATTGTTGCTCAATATTTTTTATTTTATTTTATGCGCTTTTTAGAATATAGAAAGTTTTTCCAAAAGATCACTCACCAAGAATAAAAGAGAACAAACTTGATTCATGAAGATTTATCAAATCAAATATTTCCAATCAACTTAATGAAGAATTATTTCTTGCACTTATGGATTTGCTTAAGTCGCACGAAAAGATTCAAATCCAAATTGTTGGGTGCGAATATGAAAGTAGAAAAACGGTCTTGAGAGGGGTGAATAGACCTAAATTAAAAAATCCAACCGTTGTTTTCCAAAATTAGAGTGTTTTCAAAAATGAGTTGTGAGGGAAATGTTTGATGTGAAAATTAAAATTATACTATTCAACTATTGGTCGGGTTAACACGGATCGTTTTACAAATATCAAAGATTAATATGATGAAATACTTGGTATGGATTGATTCAATTGTGTAGTGCATAAGAAATGTTTACACAATGATTCAATAAATGGAGTTCTAATTTGTTTCACAGAAACTTAATCACCAATCTAGCTTAACAAGTTATCCAATTCCAGCTAAACCTAGTGTTTACTTGATAAATCTCTATCAATTAACAAAATATAACTACAATGGAATTGAAGAACCTAAACATGAAAATACTATGAAATTAAATTCAAGAGTAAGAGAGAGAGAAAGATGACACCGAGATTTATAGTGCTTCAACGCTTGTCCCCGCTTTTCCTACGTGCATTCTTCAATGGTTTCCCATTGGAACCTGCATAGTTCCTTATTATTTGACAAATATTTCTAAGAGTTCATACAATCACTAATTCACAATACAATTGAGAAAATAAATATTCTATTTGGATCTTGACTTGTATACATCATACAACGAAACTCTTTTAAGCAATCTTTATTGGAATTATGTTTCATGAATCCTCCAATATCATGAATCCTGCTCTAAGCCTTTATGTATAGCTATCAACCCCTTGATCCTACTGATTTCTTAAGCGGTTTATTGTTAAAAGATTTTATAAGAACTCATCCTTATACATATCCTTTCACACAGTCACTACTAAGGTAATTCTGAAGAGAAGAAACTACTTCTTTTCAATGGAATTTTTCACCACATTTGACAATCACCTTAATCTTGCTAACAACCTAAAAAACTCAACAAGATATCCAATAACGATTAGTTTCAAGGACACGCCTCCTTTAGTCAATCATAAATCTCTCATTGTCAAGATTTGAACCAAATTGAAGTTGAAGATGTAAGAATTTTGTTGCAAGACTTTGAACACTCAAAATAGAGGAAATT
Organism: Lathyrus sativus; assembly: GCA_963859935.3. Classification (NCBI taxonomy): domain Eukaryota; kingdom Viridiplantae; phylum Streptophyta; class Magnoliopsida; order Fabales; family Fabaceae; genus Lathyrus; species Lathyrus sativus. The sequence continues at coordinate 558,167,896 of OZ012735.1, read as the reverse complement.
GATTTTTCAATAAAATCACACTGGAAATTATGATCAGAATGATAGATGTTCTAATGAGAAATGATGACAAAAAGGTTTTATATGTTCTTGATATTAAGCACGTAAAATGGTTGACAAAGTCAATTAGATTCAAATCAAGAGCAATATATGATTTGAATTAAATGAGCAAGTGGAATGGAATAAAGGAAAACAAAATTTTGAAAATCTCTCAGTTGATTCGAATCAGAGGAAAGAGTGATTCAAATCACGAGCTGCGTGATTCGAATATTGTACAAAAGATGATTCTGATCAAATGCCACAACCTTGGCTGGAAAATGCTGAAAAAGTGTGTTATTTAAATTACATTCTAAATTTGATTCGAATTAAATCAAACAAAAGTGGATATCAGGAAAAAATGATTCGAGTCAAATGACTCAGTTTTTCCTCTATCCAATTTGATCAAACACATAAAATCTCAATTTTTCATGGTTTTAAAAGAACTTTTAGATTTTACTTTGAATTAAACACATAAAAAACATAAAATGTTTTTATTCCACTTACTCATGCAGCTGATCAAAAACCATCATGATAAAGATCAAGATCAAATCTAACCATAATTTTATGCATGCTAAAATGAATCTTTTCAAACTTGATTCTGAGAAGTGCAATCATGAAGGAGACTCAACAAATAAAAATAAATTCAAAAATGAAAGCGATAAGACAAACAACAAAAATAACCGGATATAGGTGCTCCCCTTGAATGAATTAGGAACATGCAACTACAATCTCTCGCTTTTTGATGTTTGGCAAGATTTCACTTGGAATTGAGTCGACTTTGAGTATAATGCATATAACCTTTATGCTCCCCCTAAAACATTATACAAAAATAGTTCATAGCATAAAAACTCATAAAATAATTCGACTCATTACAACTTCTTCCCATTTGACAACATCAAAGAGAGATAGTTTGAAATGCGTCTAAAACCAAGTAAACAACCACCAAAAAATAATTCCAATGAACATATGAGCTAAATAGCTAAGAAGCATATACAAAAAAAATGATGTTATATTAATCTCGAAGATAAACATGACACGAGAAACAAAATGCAAATAGACATGTAACAGAAACATTCAAGAGCTAATAATTAAGTAATACAACTTGTATGTCAAGGTATGCATTAACAATTATAAATAATGTATGAACAAGTATACAAATGCTCAAATGCACATGATTAGAAGCACACATTTAAAAGACATAAATGTAAATAAGAACAGTCAAAGACATAAGCTAGAGATGAATGAGTAAAATAAGGAGAAATAAGCAAACCAATGCATAACTCTATAACAAACACATAGAATGATGTAAATCATGTACAAGGGTTACAAAGACATATCATTGTAGTTCGATAAAAGATATAGTTTTCTACAAAACAATGTTAGTGAAAATAAAATATACATAGCAAATGAAACTAAACAAAATCTCCGTTCTATTTAAGACATGAAGAGTCCAAGTCTCCCAAATCCCTACAAATCTTATGAAAGGAATCTGATTAAAACGTATCATACCCCAATTTTGTTAGAGAATTTTAAACATTTATGCATTCAAATTTACCTTGTTTTTCTTACAATAAAATATTTCTTTTACATACAAACCGATTGAATCAAATTTTAATTATGCGTAAAATTTAGCAGAAAAGTGCTACAACCAGGTTTGATTCAAATCACTATTACAACATGATTTAAATCATATGTCAAAATTTGGAGAAAAAAGCCTCTTACCCATTTGATTCGAATAAGGAAAGCAACATGGTTCGAATCAGACAAGGCTGATTTTGTTCAGATATGAATTTTATCATATGTTGAGTTTCGTGATTCCGTTTCAGGCGCAGTTTGAAGCGTTGGGAAGCTAATCCGTAAGACTACAATATGGTAAGGTTTTTAGAGGTTAATATGTATTGGAGAACCTAGATGTAATGTTTTCTTGTTGTGTTTATAATATGAGTGAATTGTTAAGTTGTCTAATATGATTCAGAGTCGAGTTGATGAGTAATTGAGCTGAGGTTAGAGTAAGCCTTATGACTCTTAAATCCCAAATGAAAAGTACAAGAGTTAGGTACTAACTCTGGTGAGTTATAAGCATCCCTAATTGAGTATTGATTGTGTAATGATATCAGTTGATGAGTATTGTTGAATAAGGAAATGATTATGTATTGGTGAGTACTCATGTGTGATAAATATATATTATGTTAAGTTATCATTATATGTTATGCTGAATTATGGTATGATATGTGGTTCAGAAAGGAACTGTAGGTGATGGTTTATCGTATTTACATTATTATGGCATTTCATGCATCATGTATATCAGAGATAGGTGTACGGACTTTGGTCTATAGACGCGTTTCTGGTTTAGAAGTGGGGAGAAGTGATGAGTCTGGGACTTCAGTCCATCAGTGATGATTGGTGAATGGATTAATTAGTAACATAACTATGATATCTAAATATTGATGATGGTATTGATCAGTAATATAATTCTGACATCCAAATTGGTGAGTAGATTGGTACCACATACATTTGGAGATGAGTTAATGAGTTCATTGGATATACATTTGCACTTATGATTGGTGATAGTTGTGAATGATATATAAATATGTTGGTGATTAGTGATGGTTGTGAATGATATGAATACGTTGATGTTTGAGTATGCTATTCTTTATTATTTTATACACTGCTAACATTTTTGAATGTATTCTCACTCCCTGGTTTTTTATGTGTGGTGTTCTATACACTTGTGGTAATGATACTCAGGTAGAAAATCAGTAGCTGGAGAATAGCGTAGAGGCCTTCTTTATTATTTTTCTATTTTTTTTTCAAGTCATTTAGTTTCCTGAGTGTCGCTCTAATATGTAACACTGGGATAAGCTATTTGTTTCCAATTTTTTTGTTCTGAGTTCGAAACCTTTTGCTTTAATGAAGTTAAATTATAATTTTTAAGACATTTTAAATTAAGTGATGTTTTACTCCGCTGCATTAATATATTTTTGGTTGAGCTAGATGCATGTCGATAATGTGTAACACCTTATTTGAGTAATTTATTTGCGTTATTTTATATATAAAGAGTATGGTTTTTAGGATGTTACACATAATGCAAGGTGTCATGCCTTTTCATACCATATCATCCTTCACATGGTAATATCCTAATAATTGAAGGATAACTACCATGACCCTGCTAACGACTTTATCCAATTCTCAACTCTCCTACAAATCCTGCCTCTTTTGATACACCACTCTGATTTGTTGGGTCGCTAATTCTTTCGGAGTCTCCAACTCTTACTTCCTTGTACTAGGTCTAAAAATCCCCATTAATCACCTGCACTTAATCCCAGTGAAACTACCATTTCTCTTTGTACTTCACAATACGCCGAATAGCGATCACCGCATATTAGCATCGCCAATATCTTATTTTCTAAGAAATTCTTCAACCTTACGATGGAACTTACAATTTGGTCACTAATAATTTTATTAGTTTTCACTTGATTCATTGTTGTTCACTCAAGCGCATACATATGGCGTCTCGCTTCCTCAACATGACCCTAATACGACATTGCCTATTAGGAACTAAAAGATTTCACATCCGTCTTTTATAAGAAAGCATTCCCTTGATTCTTTACGGAGTCTCATCGAGGTCTCCCACATTACATCGCACGTCGATCCACTAAGAATAAGCATATATCATTATGGTTCATAAACCGAAGAACTAAGACAACACACGCCGAAATAGAAGAATGTAGCGTTTAGAAAAATCCCCTAAAGGTAAATCATACCTATATTAGCACGATTCCCATTAATGGTGAAATATGGACACCGCAAAGAGTTGAAGGTATAGTTGTTGTGTGTAAACCTTAGCTTAGGTACTTACGCACATCACTCACTATGACTCTAGCAAATGAGCGAAATTTGTGATGGTATAGCTCTTACATCACTCGTGCGATAAGGACTACTCAGGCCTTCTCATAAGCATAAAATTGGACTATGTTCTATTATACTACCATTGTGTAGGACCTAAGCTATGCATAGTCCCCTACGTATAGACAGAGCTAGAAGTATAATACTCCTCTATAGCTCGTATGTCATGGACTACACACGTAGTTCTAAACTGCCAAGTAAGGCATGTAGATCATTGATTGTCTTGCCCCATCTTATGAGATTTTTTGGTTAGTGCCTCACGAGTATGTGGTAAAGGTTATATGCCCCCATACTGCTCACACAACATGTAAAATATTAATAACCTAGTTACACTTGCCATGTAGAACAACAGGAGCTACGAATTCCTAATGTTTAAGTCTTGACAAACCTCTAGGCTAGCCAGTGTTTATAATGTCCTTGACAAACGATTACCGGCTGCCCACTAAGATAAGGTATTTTAGGTTTACTTGCCTTCTTTATCTCAGGGTCTTACTCTCCCGAGTATCAAACTACGTTGCTGATAAGGTGTAGGAATCTAGCCTTTCACGTATTTGATGCCCATACCTATATGGTTTATAGATGATATGCCCCCTCCATGTCCACTAAGATGATTTTAAAAATTATTCGTTCCTTTCTCTTAGGGTCGCGTTAAATAAGGTAGTATCTAGAATCATCCTACATATCCCTTATGGATTATTTCCTTACTATTGGATTTTATATTTAATCTTAGGGACCATATTCCTGCCTATCAACTCCCTTATCTGGAATTATCACATCGTCAAACAACTGATTATCATATTCCATCCTTACATTTATCTCCATTTTTTATTGTACGTGATTTTCAAGGGTTTATGATTATATGAATCAAACTTGATGTCTCATGAACTTACAAGATAAAGATGTATCACTTGAACTGACTAGGGTTCATTCACAACCCATATGAACCAACTAAGGCTCATATGCAATCTTCTAACCAACTAGGGTTCCAAGGACTAACTTTAAAACCATCATTAATATAATATGTCCCTTTCTGTCTCCACTTGGCTAGCACAACCGCCCCTTTCACAATTAGGACAAGGATACTCAAATAGAAACATGTGATTTGAACAGACGACATGTTTACAATCTTGCTTGGAATCCAACTACATGATCACCACGACACCCTTTTTCTAGAGCTTACAATGCAATTTCATTCTCAACCAAGGCTTAGCCCCATATATAAGCCTAGTTCAAACTATGGTTGCTTACTTCCCAGACAACTACTCGAAACTAGGTTCACTACAATCTTAGGAGTTATTTCTTTCTCCCATATATTTACCCATTCGATTGAACAAATAAAGGGTGATGAACTTATATCCAAAGGAAAATTGGAGGCTGGTAAGGTACAACACACACCGTCTATCACCTTGCTGCTACTCTTGGCTTCATACAGTTTCCAAAATGAAAACATGTCTACTTCCCTTGAGGATTTCAAAGTGCTCCGCCAAGGGAAATTCCATGTTATATAGTCATCTCCTTGACCATAATAGAGTTTCATCAATCTAACTTGACATCATTTGCGTTGATGTATCTCACAAGACTGAAACCTTGACGAATTCACTTATCTCATAACCTATAACCACTTATCCTCCAGCTTAATATTCATTAGACTATTTCCAGTAACACCACCCTGACATAGCAACTCTAATGGTTACTGAATACTTAATGAGCTTGCGCTCTGCTCCATTTCTTCTCTGAGCCCGAACTGGAGTTGGTTAATCTCTTACTTCCTTTCTAGGACATATGAGGCATGACTGGGATAAGTTTTCATATCTTTAAACCTTCCAGCGATTTTTCCACTTTTGACAATGACTTCAAGTTGAAACTGTGTAGGTTCTAATTTCTTCCAAACTCTTGCGATTCTTAGAAGATACTTGCTCAGAAACATTACCATGAGGTACAACCATCCCTTCATAAGATTTAAAGCCGACACATACCTGGTGTGCCAGACCACCATTTCATTACTAGGCCTTTCCAATATGCAAGCAACAATGACCATCTTGATATACTCACACGTAGAAGCCACCTTAAAGACTCTCTCTCATACCAACGAGCCACACATGAACCTGATCGGGAAAATAGCAAGTGTACTATTTTTACCAATTGTAGTAATAAGGGAAAAGTCCCAAGTATCGATCTCGAGGACTGCGTAGTAATTAACGGAATTTTTAGGATTCAAATGAACAAAAGGTCTAGTGGTTTGTTTGGTAGCAGAGTAATATAACAAGTAAATAAGGACTTATGAATCAATCTAAGAACAGTGTTAGGGGAGTGGAGACGATGCGAGTAAAGACCCTGTATGATTATTTTGCTATACTAGTTATTAACCTTAATTTATTAGTTGGCCACTTTAGTTGTCTTAATTCCTTAATGAAAACCCTTTGATGATTTTCCTGTACACTAATTCCTCAGTGTCCATGAAAAGCATCAAGCAATAGTTCCGACCATAAAATACGTGATACGGGATATCCTCATTCCTAAGCAATATCGACCGTGATACTATTTTGCAAAAGTGTTAGGTTGACTTTCCAGACTAAAGCCTAAGCACAATTCGAATTCTACTTTCCAAAATGAATACGATTAAGATTAATGCAAAATAAAATATATAAAGGTAATAACATAGTTCTCATAGAATCATTAAACAAAAGTCATTACATCGCAACTTAGGACCACCCCCTAACAACTTGGGGTTTAGATGCTCATGTTCTTGGTAAACATAAAAGCAATTAGAAATGAAAAGGAGAAGATCATTACAATGCAAGTTGAAATCCTTGGATCATCAATTGCTTCCGCTTTTGATCGATCCTTTGTTTCCGGCCGAACTCTCCTCTCAGTTGTCAATCCTAATCTCAGTTCAAAAGTGTCTCCTACTTTCTAAAAAGTGACTCTTATATCTAAATTCAAATTACATCGCGAAATGTATCAAATGCCCTTCGAAATAGGTCTGACAGCAAAAAATCAGAAAACACAAAAATTTCACTCCCAGTGGCCCTGACACGGGCCGTGTTGTGCAACACGGGTGGCCGTGTCAGGCTGCTGACTTCTTCAGGGCGTGTCTCCTCTCCAAGGGCTGCAACACAGGCCGTGTTGCATGACACGGGCACCCGTGTTGTAAGTCTGAGTCTCCTTTTCTTCTGCTTTGGTCTACCCGTGTCTGCCAACCGTGTCCTCCATGACATGGGCCGTGTTGTGCAACACGGGTACCCGTGTTGTAGCTCTGACTTCCCTTTCCCGACTTTTCTTTGCTTCCGAAAGTGGTGCGACTGTCGTGCTATCCTTCCCTGCCAAAAACACACTAAAAGAAACCAAATCAAGCGTACCAGCGACAAAAGTAATATAAACTTAAAAATAAGACTTGAAGACACACAACTACGAGTAATGCAGATAATAACAACTAAAGCTTCGAAAAACAAATAAAAACATTGCGAAATTAACAACAAACAGCGTTTGAAAACACAAGTGAAATCCACCGATCATAACCCATAGTTGATCAAGAATCCTTCTCGATTTCAAGGATTCATCCAGTTGGCATTCTATAATCCTACATCTGATGCACTCATTTATGAATAACTCTTGTATATTGATGTTGCATTTATGGTAAAAACTATTATTGTTAGTGAAATCCTATGCGTGAAGGTCCTTATCACCTCTTCCTACTTGGTTAGCTTTCACCATTTCGAAAGTGAGATTCCTTTTGCCTTTTTGGGTCCTCGTGGTCGCTCATTCATAATCCTACATGTCACTCGTATAAAAATTAAGTTGATCAGGCTTGACATTATATGTTATGACATTAAAGATCATGCTGGAAATACACACGTGTGAGGAAGAACGAATTAACTAATGATGTCTCATGGCTGGGTTAAGGGTTGGTCAGCTCTGATACCAACGACATCACCCCAAATAATACGCATCTAGAATCACATTAGTTGAAGCATTAAAATTTTGTGCTAAGTACAATCACCATCTAAATGACATTAAAAATGTATTAATTCAAGTACATGACATGGTACATGTTGCCGTGAGAATCGAATATCGAACTATTGATTAACTTGAATTTTAATTCATTGAAATTCACCATCGAGCTTTGATTTATCCAAAGGAAAGGTTAAAGAAATAAAAACCTTTTGCGCGATGTAACAACAACGCTAGAGTTTCGGGGGTCGGGGTTGGTTATGCCTAGGGTAGTTATTCACATCCTAAACATCTGTAGTACTCTACAGGAACATTTTGCGTATATGTATGCTAAGTTATCTAATTTCATGTTTGCTAGGGCCATGAGATCAAGGTTAAGGTAAAGTTTAAGGTAAATATCTAAGATAGTTCTAATTTTGCTCGCAAAGATATCGCATCTTATGCCTATGTATCCTTACTAGGATGGAATCAGAGCAACTGTAGCTCTCCTCACTAAGGTTGAGGAATACTTGACTATGGTCAAGACTCTAAGGGGGAACAAACATAACAATGTTTTCATAGAGTTTGAAAAAACTCTCTAGATCTAAGTTTAACACTCAAGGGGATTTGATTTTGACAAAAGCCAAGAGGGGAGTAAGTAATCATGATAATGATCCTTACATAGAGTTAACAAACTTTATCTTAAAGTTCTAATTGAAGATACTCCTAACAAGGGGTAGGTCTTTAGACTTAAATCAAAGTCTAAAGGATATAGATTATAACTTAACTAAGCTAAAAGACCTAAAGACTTAACCAAGTCAAGGGAAGGGGTAATGAGCTATCTATGACAATGAAGTCAGTAGAGAGACTTTCCTTTGGAATAAGGGATAACAAGGCAACTGGATGAGAGCTAATAAGCTACATCACTTGGGGAAACTTAATAAAATCCTAAACACACATATGCATTCATTCAAAAATGATGAAGATATAAAGCCATGATAACAACCAAGAAAGATAAGGGCAAGCCTATGACAACATTTAAGTAAAGATGATAACAAGGTAACTTGATAAGAACTAACAAGTTCCATCATTGGGGAAGCAAACTTTTTAAAGATAAAGATAAACAAGTAGGATCAATTAACAAATTGAACATAAAAAGCATGGTAACAACCAAGGTTTTAGGATTTAACATTACAATGTTCAAAGATCATGAAGGTAACAACCAACAAGGGAAAGCATGAAACATGTGTAACAACAACATTTTCATCTATGATATTCAAACAAAACTCGTGCAAAAAAGTTACAAATTGAATCAAACAAGGTATATGAATCAATTAAAGACAAATATAACACATTTAATCATATTCAAGACATATTGGTGACAATCAATCATGGATAGGCAAGAAAAGTAACAACAGTTCAAGCATGGATTTAAACTTCACAAAGGGAAAGATAAAAAAGATTCATGGTAACTTTCAAGGCAAGAAACAACACTAAACATGTTATGGTTCACATAAAAATGTAACATGGGGGTGAAGGATCATGTTCATGAGGTTACAACATCAAGAAACATATCATGGTTCACAAAGAAGTTTCAAGGCATACTTTTCACATTCATGCATTCACAAAGGCAATTAACAACCATAAGGATGTTATGGTTCTAACAAGACACATAAAAAAGTAAGAAGGAGTGAAGGATCATGTTCATGAGATTATAACATCAAGAAACATATCATGGTTCACAAAGAAGTTTCAAGGCATACTTTTCACATTCATGCATTCACAAAGGCAAGTTTAAACATGGTAAAACAAAGAGCTAAGTTTTTGCAAGAATATAAACATGGTATACATTCAACAATTATTCATAAAAGATCAATATTACAATAAAAATCAAGTACTATGTCAAGAAAGTTCATGAAAAACCAAAGAAAACCCTAAAAAGGACCATGTCATTCAAGTGGACCAAAGTGTTTCAAAAATAACAATTTTTGAATTCTATCTTCATACATTTAAAATAGACATATTAAGGAGAATAATGCAAAAAGAGTGGCATCAAAATAATAAAAATCAAAGAAGTTATGCACATTTTAAAACTAGGCAAAAAACAAGGCAAGCCAAGACCAAGGCAAGCCAGATTTTGCAAGAAGGGTCATAACTCACTCAAAACTTAATCAAATTGGATGAAATAAAAAAGAAAATTGTGTATTTTTTCACAAGGAATCCAATGGTGGTGGTGGTTTTCTTAGATTATGCACTATGTGAAAAATTTGATAACATCATTGAAAAAGGCATGTTATGTGCAAAAGCAATGTGACAGTCCAATGTACATGTTCTAAGCAGCAAGTAATGATTCAAACATAACATATGAGACATATAGAGAGTTCTTACAAGCATCATACATCAATAGACAAGCTAAATCAACAGATGGCATGTGTAGTGGCAAAAATAACAAGTTTGTGCAAGAGCAAAAGCAACAGACAGAAATGTACAAATTCAACATCGACTAAATGATCAAACATATCACATATAACCTATAAATGATGTTTACAAACACCAATCATTTATGCCTAACTAGAATAAAAAGTTGCATATCGAAATGACACTTAAAGTAAGCTAACAAGCCAAACCAAAGGGACAGTCATGAATACCCAAGTTTATGAGCAATAAATGGTTCAAACATGACCTATAAAGTGTATCTAGCATGTTCAAAATCAGTGTACATCAATACTTATCATGATCTTAAAAGTTTCAAGTTAGAACACTTACCTCTTGTAGCTTTTTCAAGGAAATGCACCAAATAAGAAAACCAGTTCATGAATGATGACCCAAACAGCTCCAATATGTTCCAAATAAGATGTTCAAATGATGAGAACTCCTCCAAGATGTGGTCTTGACATAATGCCTTATGCAAGAAAACACCAAAAGCTTCAAAGTGAAACTCTAGGAAATGGTGTTACAGAACTTTTGTGATGCCATGGATAGTTCAAAAAACTTATATGGAGAGTGTTTGAAGTGTTAGAATGATTGGAAAAGGGATGGTTTGGTTCTGGTATATGGAGATGCAGAAAAGTCAAATTTTTAAGGTATGAGAGTTAACTTTTGGAATGTGAGGTTTTCTGGTGAATGTGAGGGTTTGAACAGCTTCAATGCATCATATGTGATGTGTTTGAGGTGTTGGTTCAAGTGTTTGGTGGCTGTATTGAGTTGTGGTAGAGTTTTTGCAAGGCATATTTTTCTTCACAAGGTAGCAACTTCTACCACTTGCAAGAAGATGGCGATCAGAGAAATGAGAGAGATTCAACTCGGTTTCTAGTTGATTCTAGTGTTGTTTTGATGTTAGGAGTGTGTTCTATTTATAGGCAAGCTTGGAGAATGAGATGTATGGGCAGATTGTGCCAACTTGCCAAGTTTGCCCTTTTTGGAAGCAAAATGAGCAAATCCAACTTGGAATTTCTTTTCTGAGCATGAGCAACCTTCCTATGTGTTTCAACATCACCAATAGCCTTCAAATAGTTGACATGAAATGAATTAAATAGAGTAGTTGATGTAGTAGCTAAGGTGTAGCAGAAAATGCAAAAAGTTTCTCTCTTCTTGCCACTTGCATCCACTTGCTTGAATAAACAATTCCAATAATCCAATCTTTGGTTTTTGCTCTTGGTAATCCATTGTAATCTCATCAATTAAGTCCCTAAACATCAGAGAATGAGTTAAATAAGTTATTAGATGAGGTTTGAGTGGTTTATGCATCAAAATGCAAGTACTGAACTTGGTTTTGTGAGATGGAAAACCCCTAACTTGCTCTCTTTGATTCTCCTTAACATCAAAGACTGTGAAAATACTCTTGTACTTTTTAAAAATCCCCAAATATTATATACAATTTTTATGTTTGGCCAAAGTTCAGATTCCAATTTATAAGTGTGGAAATCCTTCACAACTTGATGAGCTCATAACTCAAAATCGATGGATTTTTGGACATCAACCCTCTAGGACACTTTATTAGGATTTATCAAGAGCCTCAAACCAGCTTTGGACTACTTAAATTGGATGTGTAGTTTGAGAGTTATGACCATTCCAAATAAGCTTGTAATTAGAGTTTTTCATAAACCCTAATTTCTTGATTCACAAGTTATCCATCAATTATTGATTAAATCTTCACCAAACTCACTAGTTAAGCATAAAATTATTTTGGAAACATTGATTGCTCCAATTTGGGGTTAAAACCCTAAAAGTCATAGAGTTGACTTTCCAGACAGACAAACCGAACAGTTGAAATCTTCAGGATCGATCCTTAGTGTTCTGGGGTCTTTTGAACCTTACATACTTCTTTAGGGGACTTCAATAAGTCATAGACACATCATGGACCATGATTCAAGCTTTGGAAATCCATTTAGACCAAAAGTCAAACTACAGTTGACTTTTTCAACTAGAAACCCTAATCAAGGTTTTGCACAACACTACTTCAATTCTCTTGGTAACAACCTCAAATAGCACTTGTTCTTGGTAAGATATGAACCTCTTGATGATGTGAAGACTTGATATGTAGAAGATCAATCCAAAACCATGACTGATCAGTCCACATGATTCTTGATTTTAACAATGTGAAACCCTAATTCATCTACATCTTGACAAACACCAACTTGAAAGAGGTTAGGGTTAGATAACATATGCTTTATGCACTTATAATGATAATGGAATCTAGGGGTCAAATTTTGGGGTATGACAGTACATAAGAACTAGTACAATAAATGTCTAATATAACTAATCATAAATACACAGCAGAAACTCCTAAATATAACTAATCATAAATACATAACAAAAGACAACTAGGTCTTCAATTCTACATGCCTTCTTATCATTCCTCGGAACTCCTAAAAACTAACAACATAATTAGGGTGAGATAATTGTATATTAGTGTTGTTCCATATATTATAGGTCCATTTGACTCTAAAGTTTTGTTATCCTTATTCGTGCGTTACTAGCACTACTCTCATGTGATAAATGTAAAACTGAGGATTGAAGCATTTAACTTCACACAAAAAATGAAAGACGACTTCCTACTTAACCTTGTCATGCAGAACAACAAAATCTATACATGTTGGGCATATTGAATCGAATATACAAACAACTAAATTTGTTACCCTCAAAGAAGTTTCTTACGAAAGTTACTGCCCCCTTAGCATTAGACCATGTCCACCAAGACAATATTCAACATTACCTGCCTCCTTGGTTTCAGAATCATGACCCACTAAGATGGTATCAAGAGGTCTCCTACCTTTCTACTTTCGGGACTTACTCTCATGATTTTCAAACCATAAGTTAGACAAGACACGGGAATCGAACTTTAACATACTGATTCATATTATCTCAGAATCTTTACATTAATTTCTATCGAAAGTTAAAGCATTATCACTTCCAAACTTTCTCATCATCATATTCTTCATTAATTCTTGGACTTACTCATTTACCAAGTATTATCCTTTAGGTAAGCGTACACATACATGTCATTAGGGTTTTCGCTTTTTAACCTAAATGATTACTCTAGAGCCTTAATCTATTATTTATCACCGATTAAGCGACAAATTCCATTATGATGTACTCGTAATGCTCAAATATCTATAATCACGGTACAGATACATTCTTACAATCGACTAGGGTTTCATATACCGCACTTACATTCATTGAGTTTCCAAGTGTTTTTGTCAGTTATCTTAGATGAGACTTACACACCTCTAATTGTCTATTACGGAAAACATCTAAACATCAACTAGGGTTTGGTTTCGGTTCATGTCATATCGTCATAATTCACATACTAATAGGTTTCAAGCAGTGAATAATAGCATGTTTACATGATATAACATCATTCATACTAGTACACAACCCCGTTATTGAACAAGAAGATCAACAAGTGATAGTATGAAGAAAACAAGTGGTGCAATCGATTAGCTTAGTGGAGTAATTAATTGTAAGGTCTATTACGTCTAAAAATATCAAAGAATCAGTGGTATCAATCGATTGGACCAAAGGGGGCAATCGATTGTTGGTTACTTTTAGGAAAAAAATGAAGAATTGAGGTGTGCCAATCAATTTTCTCAAAGGAACAATCAATTGCATATGGGCAATATTCCAAAAAGTCACCCCCTTCAATCGGTTGTCGTGAACAATCAATTAATTGTAGCCACAAAATTCATAGAAAAAACCCATTCAAACCCAAATTTTCAGCAACAAAACACTTGATTAATCACTCCTAACATCATCTAACATGCTTAAACAGATCATAACACATTCATACATCACATACATTTCACAATTAAGCAAATTCCAAACATTTTAAGCATTTCATCAAACAAGTAAGAAATATTAAATTCAACCAAAATCTCACATGCATTCTTATATTCTATCCCTAAAAGTTAAACTAAGCTATGAACCCCCACCATTTAATTGAAATATGTATTTTGCTTGAAGACTGAAGATGATGATTAAAATGGCGATGATAAAAACTCTAAGCTTGAATCTTGATTTTTTTCTCCAATAATCATCAACCGAATCTTCCATGAATGTTTAAGGGTGCTTGAGCTTCAAAGATTCATCTCCTTCTTCCTTTTTTTGCACCTTCTCTCTAGATCTCTTTCTTCTTCAAGACTTTAAGCGAGAGAAATCATGTGAGAAAACGAGGCATTCTACATAATGTTGGAATCAATGACCACTTCACTCTTGCACTTCCATTCAATCCGCTAATTAATCTATTCTCTTTAGGATTAAGGTTCTAAACATAGTTTTGGCACGATAATCTATTATTAATGAAAACGATAGATTAGAGAGACTTGGGTTATCAGAATCAAAATTCCTTGTGACAATTTAGGAATCTTAAAATGTTAAAGTTTAAGGTTTTACAAATTAGCACGATAAAAATTTATCGTACAAGTTAAGATTGCCATGCAATATACCTAAAAAATTGTCAAAGGTAACAATATCATTTCAGTGAAGGAAAGGAGAAACAAGAAAACATGGAATCTCATATTAGAATATAATAATCATTGACAAAAAGAACTCTAGTAAGAAAATACAACATATATGGTTATAAACATAATGAAGTGAAAAATGCAGTAGTATCTAAAAACATCTAAATTTTAAATCAAATTAATTCATACATACATTAATTTTCAATTATAGTGAACAATATTTCATTGTATAAAATAACAAATAAATTTCATAAGAAATGAAAATGTGAAGGTGAAAAAATACACAAGAAGGGGGAGTTGAACTGTGTTATCTGTTTCTTTATTTTTCTTCTGAATAGAGTTCAGATTCTAAATCACTGCTCAAGTTTTGATAATTAATTGCAGTGGAATAATAACAGAAATAAATAAATAATAATAGAACACACAGAGATTTATATTGGTTCTCCCCAAACTGAGAGTAGTCCAGTCCCCTTGCAGCACAAGAGATTTTTCAATATAATCAAATCATGATTATAACTGCTTATGCACTTAAGCATAATATTTTTCTGCTCAGACCATCAGCCCAAGACTTCCTGCTTAAACCCCTCAAATTCAAGACTTCCTACTTAGTCCCTCAATCCAAGACTTCCTTGCTTAAACCCTTAAGGTTTAAGACTTCTGCTCAGACCCTCGATCCAAGACTTCCCTACTTAGATTCAGCGAATCCAAGACTTCTGCTTAGACCTATAATCCAAGACTTTCTACTTAAATCCCACGAATTCAAAACTTCCTTGCTCAAGCCTTCCAGGCTTAAAACTTCTACTCAGACTCTCGGTCTAAGACTTTTTTCTCAATCAACAAATGATCAAGACTTCAATGCTCTAGCACATAGTAGGAGACTTATTTGGACCAAACTTTACAACAAGATACTTTGATGCTCAAGCACATAGCAAGAGACTTTATCTAAATACTAAACAACTTGTTTAGCCGAATAGAGAACAAGGTGTGGTTGATACATAATCAGAGGTACATGGTAATAACCGTAACAAAAAATCACAACACTTAAGATTTGTACGATATTCAATGTTTAAGAAATCAAGATTTGTACAATTTACAACATATAACAGAATTTTTGCATACATGGTTGTGTTGCTATTATTGATCTTGTTATTCATCCATTCTGATAGAAGCATGCAATACTTCTATCCTTCTTGGCTCTTCTTCTTTATTTTCTTTGTTCCTTGTTGAAAATCCATCTTGAATCTTCAGCTACTTGTATAGCAGTTTTAGAGAAATAGCCGCAGGAAGAGATAACATGTACAAATGTCTTTGTTACTCCATAGTACAAGAGACGTTGAAGATAGATACACCAAAAGATCTTGATCTATTGTGTAACTTGTTTAACCATTTTTTATTTCTTGTGATCTTGTACTATAGATCTGTTGATAGTAGATATCCATAAAGAATGTCAACTCTTTTTAAGCCTTGTGAATGTAGACTCTAGCTGACAAACTGATTTGACATTTTAGCTTACTTTCTGCAATACATATAACTTAGCTTTATCACTGGTTCTGAATGATCACCAAAAGCTGATACTTTCAATAAGTTTAGAGACAATATATTGCTCTTATGATGCTGAGGCATTTACCTTCAGAGTCTACGCAAACTTATATTATCAAACTTCACTTAAAGAACGTTTTTCATATTCTGAAGCACCAGAACCCAATAACTTAGCTTCTCTTAAGTGTGTCCTTATATCATATTCTGAATATATTCTTCTTTAAGATTTAGAACCTGCACACTTAGAACACACATTAAATAACACTATTGTTCTTTCAGTACTTTATTATCATCAAAATCCAAAGGATATATATGTCATGAGTAAATCTTGTTCAAACAAAATATGCTTAAAATATGTGGAATGCATTTAAATTAAAGAGGCATATTTTAGTTTAGAAATTAAATGAGTGTTTATTCCATGAGACAAACAAAGAAAAACACTATACATCTCTTTACTATCATAATTTTTTTTAAAGATTCATGTATAACATTCTTAACTATTCTTCCACGAAATCGGGAATGAAGAAACAACACCTCAACAAAGTTTTGTGTCTTGAATTGTCACATGTTTACATTAAATTGTAAAACTAGTAATATAAGAGCATGATTATCAATTACTTTATTTCGTTCCTACACAATATTCTAGGCTATGCAGTTATAGTGTTATTGATATTTACCTTTTACAATCGTTCTCGTATGAAAAACATCAACAAATTAGTTAACGTTCTTTAGACTATATTAACCTCTTTTTCTTTTCTTTTTTAACTGCTAATATAAAATTGAAATATAATATAACTGCAGAGTATATTGTGAGATTTGGTGGGACCAATTTTAAAGTTTTTGATGGTTGTATGAATGTTTGAAAAATATAGTTGAATTGTTTAAAAAATGCAAAAGTGTAATATATTGTAAAAAAAATAAAGTAGATCCCATTAAAATAATCTATATGGGAATAATGTATATGGATGCTCTAAATTGACTCTAAACTTATTAATTTCTTATATATATATATATATATATATATATATATATATATATATATATATATATATATATATATATATATATATATATATATATATATATATATATATATATATATATATATATATATATATATATATATATATATATATATATATATATATATATATATATATATATATATATATATATATATATATATATATATATATATATATATATATATTTACATAAATGATAAGAAAATGCATAAATATGTAACAAGTTAAAATATACTAAAAAGTTCAAATTTATCATGATATTAAGTCATAATATTATATTCACATTCACACTCAAACAAATTCATCAATAATAAAAATTACTAATTGATAATGTCAAACATGAATCATGATTTATAACCAATATAATATTTATAGAGTTAGTAACATAATCCTAAAATTACTTATTTGAAATTTAAATAGCACAAATAAAATTATGCCAAATCTTAATGCTATTGTTCAAACTATCACTCTAAACTAGAAAAAAAAAACTCTTAATTATGAAGAATCAATGTTCAACTAATGCAGTTAAATCAAACAACATTAATTTCTATCAACATCTCCCCAATTCTTATAAAAAGAAAGAATACCTTCAACAATTTTAATACCTTCAAAAGGATCTACAAAACATTTGATCTTGATTATAAAGCTTACGAATTTAAAGGAAAAAAAAGATGATAAACATACAATTTACTTGAAATTATTAATTGTATATGTTCTGCATAATATTAAAATTGGTTGGACTTGAATGGTCAAAATATATGATTTTTTAATTCTTTCAATAAATTTACTTTTAATATATAAAAGTTAATTACCACCATAATTACTCAATTATCCTAATTACAATCCATAATATAGCTAATTTCATGTTCCTATAAATAATTTCGTAATAAATTCTTTTTAATACTCTAACTAACCCTACCATTTTGCAATTTAATAAATTTGCCTCGACAACATAAAAAAAACTCTTTTTAATACTCTAACTAACTCTACCATATATTTTATTTAATTGAATAAATTGATATTATTATTATTAATATTGTTATTTATTAATATTTATTATCATCATTATTAATCCCATTTATCCACTTAATAACTCAAAATATTCCAAAACCACTATTCCAAAACCACTGACAATATTATACCATTTTAAATGTAATGGATACAGATATGCAACTTCCAATACACGTGTTTCAACCCTAAAAAATCAGTATATCCACACATTTCACTTCAATATTTTTTGCTTATATTTGAAGCAAACTTTCCCAAAAGTAACCATCATTAATGCCTTTAACATCACATCAAACCTATATCTATCATACTTTTCAATAAAGATAGAAACCAAATTTGAATAATATAATATTAATTTTTTTTCAATCTAACAAATTTATTTCATTCCCCTATAAGATTACTAAAATACAATTTTTAATTAATTCCAGGTACAATATTCTGTTTAGATTCATATATTAAAAAAAAAATCATTATGTAATTGCAATATTTATAAATTCATTCTGTACATTGACAATATTTTTTTCTTAATACTGTTTTTTTCTTACATTGACAATATTTTTTCTTACCTATTTATACTAAAAAATATTACCGTTATTTTATTGTTATTGCAATCTTATCATTCCAAAACGAAATCAATATCCTGAAATCAAATTAATTATTATTGTAGTTTTTTTGCCAAATATTATCGTTGTTTGATTTTCTTTAAATGACAAAATGAATTTTCTTAATAATAAATATTACCGTTATTTTATTGTTGTTGCAATCTTATCATTCCAAAATGAAATCAATATCCTGAAATCAAATTAATTATTATTGTATTTTTTTTGCCAAATATTATAGTTGCTTGATTTTCTTTAAATGACAAATTGAATTTTTTAAATAATAAATATGAACCACTTAAATTGAATTTTTGTCAATTCTTCTACCATTCTCTCTCAAACAAAGGTACGTTTTTAACAGATTTATATATTTTCACCATTTTTTTTCTTTATCTTTTTTTTGCCAATCCTTCTACAATTCTCTCTCAAACAAAGGTACGTTTTTAACAGATTTATACATTTTCACCATTTTTTTCTTTATCTTTTTTTTCCAAGTTATTAGGTTTGTAATTTTATAGCCATCTAAATTTGCAGTTACATTAATTTTTGAATTTTTTTCCAGTGAAAATGAGTAGAAAGGTTGATACTGTAAAAGACATCAATGACTGTAAAAGACATCAATGACTCAAAAGAAATTAGGCGGCTTGTTGTTCGAATAATTGATGTTTGGAATGTTGTGAATAATAAGGGTATTGAACATTTGGAGATGATTGTTATGGATTCCTTGGTAAATTGCTTTTCTTTTTTTAAGTATAGATTTTTGTATGATAGTTAGTAATTACAACAAAATGCTTTTTTGTATAACATATAAAAGGAAGATTATTTTTATTTTGTTAGGGTGATCGAATTCAGGTCCTTATTCGTCATGACCATTTACTGAAATGGAAAGAGGTCATTAAGGAGAATATGACCTGCATTATAAACAATGGCAGTATCTATAACAATGATTTTCAGTGGAAGGTATGTGATCATCCAAAAAAAATTGTGTTTTTTGGTGGTACCACAATGAAGGCAATCGAACTTCAAAATATTCCACCTAAAGGATATTTCTTTAAAGATTTTGGTAAGATACTTCAAGGCAAATGCAAAACCGATAGACTGGAAGGTAATTTAAATTCTATTGTACCTTATATAACTTATATATTTGCAAACACATTCAATAATGAACCTTACTTTAATGTAGATATTATTGGTGCTGTTAGTGAGATAAACCATATCCAATCCAACACTCCGGGGAAGAAAGTTGTTGTTTCTGTTGTGCTGAAAGATTTGAAGTAATGCGCATTGTTTTCATAACTTATGTGTTTGATAAATTTATATATTTTGCATCACTGAATCCCATCATATAATATTGTTTATTTATATTGCAAAATAGGGGTAATTGCATAAATTGCAATTTATGGGAAATCTATGGATCAAAATTTTTGGCTTACTGCAATGATCCTAAAAACAATTGAGCTATTGTAATTCTGCTCACTCATGCAATGGTAAAAGATGGCCAAGGTATTACACTATCAGACTTTATAAATACATAGCTGATTTGTATTTTTCATTATACGTTCAATAATTTTTATATTAATTATACAATTTTATATTAATTATACAATTTACAATGTCAAATGCATGGAGTGGTTCCAAATTGTTGATAAATGAAGACATCCCTGAAATTCAAGATTTTATGTCTAAGTATGGATTTTATTTATTTATTTATATTCAGATTATTATACATAATTTTTAATTTAAAAAACAATTTTATCTCTATAGGTTGCCTACTAATGAACAGAAGGAGAATCCTACTCAATCTGCAAAATCTCTTTCTAATTGGTCTGGTGGTTCTCAGTATTCGCCAGTAGAAAGGTTTGTTCATAATGCGAAATGTATGTCCTTAAGTCAGTTCTGCAAAATCAAACATGTAAGTTGAATACTATAGAGCCAAATTTATCTTTACTATTACAATTATATTGTTTGCTTTTTGAAATTAATATTTTAAATGTAATGGATACAGATATGCAACTTCCAATACACGTGTTTCAACCCTAAAAAATCAGTATATCCACACCTTTCACTTCAATATTTTTTGCTTATATTTGAAGCAAACTTTCCCAAAAGTAACCATTAATGCTCTACTTTAACATCACATCAAACCTATATCTATCATACTTTTCAATAAAGATAGAAACCAAATTTCAATAATATAATATTAATTTTTTTTCAATCTAACAAATTTATTTCATTCCCCTATAAGATTAATAAAATACAATTTTAAATTAATTCCAGGTACAATATTCTGTTTGGAATTTGGATTCATATATTTAAAAAAAAAATCATTATGTAATTGCAATTTTTATAAATTCATTCTGTACATTGACAATATTTTTTCTTAATACTGTTTTTTTTCTTACATTGACAATACTTTTTCTTACCTATTTATACTACTAAAAAATATTACTGTTATTTTATTGTTGTTGCAATCTTATCATTCCAAAACGAAATCAATATGCTGAAATCAAATTAATTATTATTGTAGTTTTTTTGCCAAATATTATCGTTGCTTGATTTTCTTTAAATGACAAAATGAATTTTCTTAATAATAAATATTACCGTTATTTTATTGTTGTTGCAATCTTATCATTCCAAAATGAAATCAATATCCTGAAATCAAATTAATTATTATTGTATTTTTTTTGCAAAATATTATCGTTGCTTGAATAAATTAATATTATTTAATTGAATAAATTGATATTATTTTTATTAATATTGTTATTTATTAATATTTATTATCATCATTATTAATCCAATTTACCCACTTAATAACTCAAAATATTCCAGAACCACTGACAATATTATACCATTTTAAATGTAATGGATACGGATATGCAACTTCTAATACACATGTTTCAACCCTAAAAAATCAGTATATCCACACCTTTCACTTCAATATTTTTTGCTTATATTGGAAGCAAACTTTCCCAAAAATAACCATCATTAATGCTCTACTTTAACATCACATCAAACATATATCTATCATACTTTTCAATAAAGATAGAAACCAAATTTGAATAATATAATATTATTATTTTTTTCAATCTAACAAATTTATTTCATTCCCATATAAGATTACTAAAATACAATTTTAAATTAATTCCAGGTACAATATTCTGTTTGGATTCATATATTTTAAAAAAAATCATTATGTAATTGCAATTTTTATAAATTCATTCCGTACATTGACAATATTTTTTCTTAATACTGTTTTTTTTCTTACATTGACAATACTTTTTCTTACCTATTTATACTACTAAAAAATATTACCGTTATTTTATTGTTGTTGCAATCTTGTCATTTCAAAACGAAATCAATATCCTGAAATCAAATTAATTATTATTGTAGTTTTTTTTGCCAAAAATTATCGTTGCTTGATTTTCTTTAAATGACAAAATGATTTTTTTAATAATAAATATTACCGTTATTTTATTGTTGTTGCAATCATATCATTCTAAAATGAAATCAATATCCTGAAATCAAATTAATTATTATTGTATTTTTTTGCCAAATATTATCATTGCTTGATTTTCTTTAAATGACAAATTGAATTTTTTAAATAATAAATATGAACCACTTAAATTGTAGGAGCGTTGCAAATGAGAGAACGTTGGAAAATATCAAATATCCAAATACTTCTGACACAACAACATCGGTAAATGTTTAGGAACTTGGGAAAACTATAGATAAACATGCTCTAATGAAATTCCTTTAGGTTTTACGGCTATATTAATACATAGGCTGATGAAAAACTTTTCATTTCCCTATATTACATATATCCACATGTTACATAATTGCCAATTATTTTAGATGGAACAGACGAATTTTCGTACCATATATATATATATATATATATATATATATATATATATATATATATATATATATATATATATATATATATATATATATATATATATATATATATATATATATATATATATATATATATATATATATATATATATATATATATATATATATATATATATATATATATATATATATATAAACAAAAAAATATTATATTTTAATTTTTTAAAAATAAAATATTGCACTTGCGCGACCCGTGCGAACGCACGGGTCCTTTACTAGTTTCATATAAATTTATAATAATATATAAAACAAATATTTTGTTTTTGTGTAGTCTTTTTTTTTCTTTCTCATTTTTATTCATACTTTATTTTTTTTAATTTACTTAATAACTTTTATTGAAACTACTATTAATAACTTTTTACTATTAATTTTTATATGTTATATTTTTTTAAATTACATTAAAAAAATATCGCTTATATTTTCGTTGATGCGCATTAAATAAGATGACACACAGACATACGAGTGTCTGTCTAGATGTTAGTGTTAGAATAAAATTGATCACCCTTTTCTTGAAAACAAATGTTACCACAATTTATCATTAAGGTATTTTAAAGACCCAATCAATAGAATATTTGATAAGCTCTTCATATATTATTTAATCAAATATTAGAAAAATAAAAATTAGAAAATAAATAGAATATTTGATTAAAGAGAGTAAAAACTCATATTTATAAAAGAGAAGTTTTGGTGTTCGTAACCAATAGTGGTCATAGAGCTAGTTAATAACATGATCATGAAATCACTTAATTGAAAAATAGAGAAGAAAAATAGTTTCCATCTAAAGGTAAAAAATAAAGAATCATGGTAGAATTTAGATAGTGTAGCGGAAAAATTTGAGATTAAGTTATTGATTAACTTAACTTATAACACAAGAGTCACCACCGCACTTTTATTTTTTCAAAGGAATGGGGAAACGAACGAACAAAATCCATAAAAGTTTTAAAACAAAACAAATAAAACAGAGAGACAAAGGGTAAGGAGTTGGTTATGCAATGGGAAGGTGTTAGCACTAAAAACATCTATAGTATTCTATAAGAACCTCTTGAAAATCTATGTTTGGGTTAAAAGGTGTTTTTTGCAAAAGATTGAGGAGATGAGAAGAGAAATATTTTTTAGGGCTTTTTGTGTTTGACAAGACTTCTTGAGCCTCGTGCCTACGTACCCACAAAGTACAATGGAGGATCAAAACCTCGTAGCTCGTGGTAAAAATAAAAAAAAGATTTATTTTGATTGATTTTAAATGGAAAAGACAAGTTGTCATTTTAAGGATAAAACTTAACTAATCACCCACAAGTATATGAAAATGGACATTTGCATCATTACTGAGAAGGACTCCAACTTGGATAGAAATCAACAAGTATGCCACTAACTCTCTCAAGTGGAAAAGCATCAACATCAAACATCACTATGGGGATGGGAGATTTATATATCAACTATGAAAATGAGTCATGTCTAAACCTTAAGAAAAAATTTATAATGAAAAGTGCACAAAGGGCACAAAATGATTTGAATGAGTTTTGTATTTTTTTAAGTCAATTGAAATGATATTGATATTCTTAAGATGAATTAATATTTATTAATCAAGAAAAAGAGTTTGAAAATAACTTGACAAAGTCAATGTTTATTAAGAAAGTGGTTCAGGTTTAAAAACAAGAAGGTTTTGAAAAAAGGGAGAATATTTTGAAAATTAAAGAAGGGGAGGAGATGAAGAGGCTATCCTAAAGCACCAAGTAAAAGCTAGAAAATGAAAGATCTAACCAAGATAGTAAGCGTTGACACAAGTCAATACTCTCTTATTTTGGATTAAGCAACAAGCAACTAAATAAGCAGAGAAATAACCAAACATCAAATAAAGAGAGACTTAAGTCAAGGCTAAAGATGGGGTAACATAGCCAAGTCTCCCAAAAATCAACTCAACATCAAGGTATCAGATGAATTCCAAGGTCTCAAGTTACAACTCTAAAGCATAGGATCAAGAACCTAATTCTAAGTCCATGAGTCAATTTTGATGGTTTTGTCTTTATTAATATCTTAAAAGAAAGAAAGAAAAAAAAGTCCAAATGGACAAAAGGAAAAAGGCATAAACATAAATAATAGCAATATGATATGTAAATGATAACAAAATATATATATATATATATATATATATATATATATATATATATATATATATATATATATATATATATATATATATATATATATATATATATATATATATATATAAGGAGCAAGAAAGTAAATGACATATAGTAAAAGTTAGCATAACTATATGGTTAGTGTTAGTGTTAAAGTTAATAATCCGATTCTAGATAAATTTAGTGCTATGTTAAGCAATCGTAGTACATTCTATAAGGAAGATCGTACTATGGGAGGCCGGTCAATAACAATTTATGTACCATACATGTTAGAGATATGACAGAGATCATACTCTTTAAACATGTAGCACAAGTAAAAACCAAGGAGGGATCAAACGCTAAGGCAAGGATATTGGTTCATTACATCAATCAATCCTTCATGACACTTAGGACAAACTTATGAATCAATACAAAGTACCTTCGATGATCAATGATTAATTAAATGGTAGATTTGAAATGATGAAAGTTCATCAAACATCAATCAAAACTTCATGAACAAGATGGACAACACATCATCCAATTGATCAAGAGAAAAAAAAAGGAAAAAGAAAGATAAGGAAATTAAATCAATACTCAAGGTCACTTCATCATCAATTTCAATCACCTTTCTTGGTGGATTAAGGCACTAAACCTATCCTCAACACAAAGCACCAAAAATGAATCAAATGATTCATTTTATGATAGATTTGTATTGACGAAGGTTCATCCAACCTCATCAACACCCAAAGTCCATTGAAATTGAGGAGAAACTTAATCAACAAGACAATCAAAATGCAGTTAAATGTATACATTTTTTTAAATGAACCTTAAAATGAAAATAAAAGAGAAAACGATAAATTTCATAAACCACAAATCAAAGTTCAAGAAAATTACTACAAGTCATAAACAACTTGAGGATCATACAAAATATTTTAGAGAATTTAAAAATGCATAAAAGTAATTTTTAACTATTTAAAATGCATAAAAAAATGAAGAAAATTATGAAAAATAGCAAATGATGAAATAAAAATATGTAAAATAGCTCAGAAAGTAGAAAATAATTTTATGAAAATGTGAGAAAAAGTTGGAGTGAAAAATGTTAATGGATCTATTTTCTATGAGTTATTGAAATTT